>CM039735.1:63383494-64107461 GCA_022539455.1 Dendrobium nobile
GTAGTGATGCCCCCCCCCCCCCCCCCCCCCCCCCCCCCCCACACACACACACACACACATAATACTGCCATCATAAAATTGGCCCCAAAGACTCAGTTGGCCCTAATGTTATACCAAAGTTTGAAAGAATAATAAGCCAAATCAAGCATGTCTTACACTCTAAATCCCTTCTGCAAATTCCACAACATTTAACCCAAGAAGACCAATGAATCTTAGAATTTATCACAGAACCTTCCAAAAAAAATTATTAAAAACTCTATCAATTCTATGTGCACACAATCTAGTAGGAAAATGTTTGAAAACTATAGACAGGAATAGAGCAAAGATCACTTTTAATAAGAATAAGACATCCACAAAGCTTAAAAAATTAGAATCCCAAGAAGACAATCTGTTCTGCACCACATAAATTAAATCGTAAAAAAAAGACTTCTTTCTGCCCTTATATAGATGAGAACCCAATATTTTAAAGGCAAAGCACCTTAGTAAAACCAGTAAGATTTTTAATTTCCAACAACATGATCAGAAAAACATTCTTAGCAATATAAAATAGCACTTATGCTTATTAAAAGAAAAACCACTAACCTTGAAACTAATCAAAGAAGGTCATAATTTTATCAATCCATCATAGAAGCATTTGAAAACCAAATAAAATCTTCATCAAAATATAAATGAGAGATTTTAATACCACCTAAGGTTCTGAAATAGATATTAGGGCATTTATCAAAAAGATCAACAAGGCTTTAGAAAGGTAATCCACTGCAATAATAAAGAGCACATAGGAAATGGGATCCCCTTGTCTAAGCCCATGAGAAGCCATAAAGAAACCATGGGCTCTTACCATTAACAATAAGGGAGAAATAAGGTCTTTCAATACAAGTCTTGATGAGATTGATGAAAATAGATTAAAACCAAATAAACTCAAGATATTATAAATAAAATTCTAATTAATAATATCGTAAGCCTTAGCAATATCCAATTTCATGATCATATTACCACCTCTAATCTTAACATCCAAGTCTTGTCAAAATTCATAGAGCCAATAGAATATTGTTAGGAAAATATTTTGTATTGTTATCACCTTCCACCAAAAACTTGATAGCCTTTCTCTTCCAAAAAATTTCTTCTGAGCTTGAAGATTACTAAGGTCCACTTTAGCCTCTTTCAAAAGATAAAAAATGGACTCAGAGGGATCCAACTGACAAAGTTTCTCAATAGAATTCACTCTATCTTCAACAAATAATATATTAGAAAATAAATCTTTAAAAACATTATGATTCCACTAATTCAAAACTTGTTAAGCCAAAGTCTATCTATGCCCGAAATAGAATCATTAGGAAAAGAGGAGCTTGCTAATTATTCTAGACCGCGTCAAGAAATGAATCATGAAGCAACCACATGTTTCAAAATCTAAATTGGGTTGGGATACCCCTGGTTATGTTTAATTTTGATAAGAACATGTGAGTTATAAGAAGGGTGTGGTTAAGGTGTCAACCTTAGTCAACTCGAAAGAATTAAGCCAGGCATTATGAAACAAAACTCTATCAAGCCTTTGCCACAAATGCCCAAGACCAAGTAAAATATTCCATGACATTTAACCAATATCAATAAGGTTGCACTCCATATCATGTCATTGAAATCCTCCATTGACTAATATATCGAAAGATAACCCCTATACACTGAGTCGGGTTCGCAATAGTGTTAAAATCACCACTAACAAGCAAAAGAAGGTTGCAAATACTATAAATTGAATGATTTGACCCCATAAAATCCTCTAGTATAGCGAGAAGAAGCAACTAAAACAAAAGATGCACGATATTGGAAATTAGAACTTTTAATATTATAATGCAAATTTGAGTAAAGTCCCCAATGATATAAATTCAAACATAATCTATCGAAAGCCCCAAATTTTATTGGCAGCATTTGACTTAGCATATAAAAACCCAAATATTTAGTAGTCCCAAGTAATTTTATCCCACAAAATAAGAGGTTCGAGCAAAACGAGAATAGAGACATTATGAATACGACATAAATTTTTAACTCTAAACTTAGAGGAAGGCCGCCCAATACGCCTAACATTCCAAAAAATGGTGTTAAACATAAAAAACCAAATAAATGTGAGTATGCAAACGGGTGCTTATACGGTACAGTAAGAAAACATTTTTGGGTTATATATCTCTTACCAGACCCTTGGAGAAACTCAAATCAATCTTCTCTAGCTTAACATTTAGCCAAAATATCCGCTTCCGTGTCAGTAAAAGCATCACAATGATAATGATCAAATAAAAGAAGTTTACTATCATTTAAGTTACCTGAAGCCCCTTAGAAAGAGGCAGCTCACCTTCCAAATAGAGAACACCATCTTCCAAAGTAAAAATTCCTCTCATCACCTCCACATAATTCCTTCACACTCTCAATTTGGGCATTAGGAAGGTTTACTTGTTGAGACAAATCTTCCTCAGGCAATATAGGCCCAACTCTTTCATGAAAAAGCAGATCATTAACCTGCTCATTCATAGTCATAGATTGAATAGGATTATGATAGTTAGTATTAACATAAAAAATAACCATTTGAGGCAATTTTATTGTGAGTTATAAGGAAAAATGAAGGAGACATATCAAGTATATTATTGGAATTAAGTGGTTACATTTGTTCCTCCCCATCAGACAGAATAGGTATAGTTGCCATTGATGGTTTGGCAATTTTAGCACTAAGTATATTGTTTTGCTCCCTTGGAAGTTCATCATTGCAATTTAGGTGAATTTTTTTGTATCTACTTATTCTGAGCTCTATAATGCATTATCTGATTTGATCTTCTATGACTTTATTTCATTATTTTCTGTAATTTGTTTTGCAGTGTATGGTTAGTTGTAGTATGTTCCAATGGGTTGTATATAAGAATGAGAAAATACTAACAACTATCTTTATAGTAATGAGAAAAAAATTTTCTCATAACGGCTGCATTGATTTTGTGATTTTTTTTTTTTGTTGTACAATGATGTTTTGAAATTCATCCTAATTTCCCTATTCTTCCTTGCATGGCTATCTGGCAACCAAGGAATTGACTAACCATCTGTTGATTTCGTTCTATAGATGAAATTTTTTCAGATATTTTGAGTTCAAAGTGTTGGGAGCTTTATGACCTTCACAATGTTTTTTAAATTTTATGGATGTATTTATACTTGTGTACCTATCCTTGTTACTTTTATGTTATCATGATATGTTTTGGGCTCACCAAAATCTAAGGCTTTTTGCTACAATTGTCGTGATGCTGTGTTATCATTTCTGAATGTTATAGTTAGAAAGAAGTTAATATTGTGGATGCATTTTTTTAATTAATATTTTGAAACTTTCTTGATGTCATCCATTTAGGATGATTTCAAACTTGATTTTAAAAAGATGTTTAGTGAGAATTTGATTGAGCCTACCAAAAGTGAACGTAAACACAAGTGAGTTAATACTCTAATTTTTTCTCACCTATTTTCTTCTATTCATTTTTTAATTTTTATATTTTTCCCATCTCAAACACATTTAAATCACATAAGTTTATATGTAAGCATCTTATCTTCAATAGATGTTGCTCTATTTATTCTTTTGTTAAAGTTATCTTGTAGAGTTTTTTATATAAATATTTATAAATGTTTTCAAGTAAGTAGGACTGAAGAAAAAAAACATGGTAGAACATGAGCCTTAGTATATATTTACTAATTTTTATTTTTATTTATTTATTTATTTTTTAAACTCAAAGGTAAGCTTACATGTTAATTAAATCTTACTCTTTCATTTAGAATTGGAAGGAAGAAAATTTTACGTTAACACTATTAGTAACAAGCATATTCCTTTAGTACGAACAAATTAATCAACAAAATTTGTAGTTACTGTGCTCAATTAAAAGGTCTTTATTTTTTTGTTTATTTCTTTTGTGCCAAGTTTCTCGTTC
This sequence comes from Dendrobium nobile, assembly GCA_022539455.1. Classification (NCBI taxonomy): domain Eukaryota; kingdom Viridiplantae; phylum Streptophyta; class Magnoliopsida; order Asparagales; family Orchidaceae; genus Dendrobium; species Dendrobium nobile. Next base: position 63,387,433 of record CM039735.1, read on the forward strand.
CTAATGTATTTAAATGTTTACAAATGACTCAACCTTGACTATTGATAGCTCAAAATTATTCGAAGAAAAAAAAAAAATTGTATGTTGTTGAAGAACTGGCTCGAATAAAAGAGATTTTTCTCAAATCTTGTGGGGTATTGATATGTGATCAAAGAGAAAGAAATTTATGAAATATTTAATCGGCCTAAATTATTTAAAAGATGATATTTGTCTTTTTTCGTGGGCACATTGATAGTCTAAACTAATCTGACATAGCCAATAACTAAGCACATATCTTAACCAATGACTCTTAAATAGGGCAAAGTAGAGATATATACACTACATGAATTACATGTTCATAGTGATTGTCACAAGAATTTTAAATATGTTTAATTATTAATTATGATTTAATGTTTTTATATTTTTTAATTATTTATTTATCATTAACAATTTTTATGTTGATAAGAATAATTTATTAAGATCTTACTTTTTAAAAATATAATTATAAACAAGAAACATTTAAGAGTTTAAATAAAGAAATGCCCTACAAAATAAATGAAAATTGTCTAATTAGTTAAAATTGATCACATAAAATAAAAAATTTTAACAGACTAAATTAATTAAGAATTATTTGTAAACCATATGAAAATTTAATAAAAGTTTGTGAGAATATGATCATGTATTGTAAACATCTAATTTGTTATTTTGTATATAACTATCTCTCATCTTCGCTATGCGCTTCTCCTTTGGCGGCTAGGGTTCCGCAGTGCTTGGGCTTTTTGGCCCCCCGCCGGCGGAGTTTCTGTCGTTTTATTCAGGAAAGCGTCTCATCTCTTATCTGTGTTACTGGTGGTTTTTTGTTTTTATTATTCTTCAGGTTTTACCGGTATGCCTCTGATCAAATTGAAAGATCCCGGTTTTTTTTGGGGGGATCTCTCACTCTAAGTCTTTCTTCAACTCTAGCTGGATCGTCTTCCTCTTTCCAGAATTAGGCCTTCTACCTTTCGTGTTCTACCATCTCTTTGGGTTTCTGATGAGGAAATCAGGGATTTGGCGTACCTTTTTCATTTTTCGTTAGTAGGTTTCTTCCTGTCAAAGCGTCCCCCTCTTGACGTGATTCGCAAAATTTTTCTTTAATTTGAAGCTGAACGAAGAAGATTTCTGTTACTGTTTTGGATCCTACACACATTTTGATTAAGTTATCCAACGATTTAGACTATTGTAGGGTTTTTGCCACAGATCCTACCTGGTTTTCAATTGTTTATTGAACTAACAAAAATGGTCTCCTACTTTAGATATCAAGTTGAGTCACCGATCATCCCGATTTGGATTTCCTTTCCTCATCTTCGTCCTCATTCTTTGCGCCAAGGATTCTGTTTGGGCTTGGTGAGTTATTTGGCAAACCTTTAAAATAGATGAAGCTACCTCGGTTGGTTCACGCGCGTCCAATGCCCGTGTTTTAGTTGAATTGATATTACCAAAACTTATATGAAGCAAGTTTGGTTAGGATCTGAGCTCTAGGGTATGTTCAGGATGTGGTTTTTGATGAATTTCCTCATTTTTGTAGTGTTTGTAAATGTTTAGGGCATGGCGGTAAGTGCAAACTGATACTATGTTTGGTAAACCTACTATTGCGAATGATCCAGTTGAGATTTTACCGGATGTTGGAATGTTGAGTTTAGTAATTAGTTGTTAAGCCTAAGTGAATGTCCCAAGAGCTATCAAGAGGGGGGGTGAATTGATAGTTTAATAAACAAGTAAAATTAAGACCACTTTTTAAAAAGTATTGAACCGAAATAAAATCTCTTTTAAATTTTGTAGAAAAAGGTTTTTCAACCACAGAGTTTTTTAAAACTAGAAATAGAAAGTCGGAAATGTAAAAACAGTAAAGTAAATGACACCAGATTTATAGTGGTCGGTCTATAACCGGACCTACATCCACTCCCCAGAGCACCCTCTGAGTATTGCACTAATACCAATAGTGACTCTCCTTTTGCACCCAGCACAAGGCGGAGAAGCCTTTACAACACACTCTTTTCACACACTCCCCGGTGTCAGAGAACCGTCCGTCCTTTTAACCACAACACCCAGTGTTGGCAGAGAACCGCCGTCCTTCACACACTATCCCCAGTGTGGGCAGAGAACCCTTCTTCCTTCACACTCTCCTAGGTGGGCAGAGAACCCTTCATCCTTCACACCTCCTAGTTTGAGCAGAGAACCCTTCGCCTTTCACACTCTCCTATGTGGGCAGAGAACCCTTCGTGCTTTCACACTCTCCAAGTGTCGGCAGAGAACCGGATCTCCTTGACAGATCTTCTCACAAGAATCTAGAAGGAAGAAAAGAAAAGAGTGAAGTAATCCCAATTCACAAGTAAGACTCTTTATCTTTGAAATCCAAGTGAAGTCTTCTGCTCAGTGATAGAATCCTCCCTTGAATGCTTTCTTCAACTCTCTCCTTGGCTATTCTCTCAAGAGGCACGAAGATCAGTGACAAAAAGATAGGTGGCAGTCTAATTTGGACTATTATAACAAAAGACAAGAAAAACCGCCCAAAAACTGCAAGTATTCAATTCTGTACGCATGGGATCGTCCTGTACGATCGTGGATGTCCTGGACGATTTTACTTAAAAGATCTGAAATGACCCTATTTGAAATGTTACGAAATGTCTTCGTACAGCTGATCGTCCTGTACGAACTAGGTTCGTCCAGTACGAAACGGTTATTACAAGGTCGATTCTAGAAACCTCTGAAAACTGTCCTAAGTCGGTTAATCGTGGACGAAAATTGATTCGTCTGGACGAAATTTTACAGAGGACAGATCGTCCTGTACGATACATTATTCGTCTGGACGAAAAATTTCCCGAGGACTGATCGTCCTGGCGATAATTTTATTCCGTTTGGACGAAAATTTTCTAGAGACCCAATCTCCTGGACGATAATAATTTCGTCTGGACGAAATTTTCCAAGACGGAAGCATGGACGAAAATTTATAGTACCTGGACAATAGGACTTAGAAAAAAAAATTTCAAGCAAGTTCCTATCGTTTCATATGCTCTATAGGAGATAAACTGTCTGATCGCCCAGTAGAACTGAAGATCGTCCTGTACGATCAGTAAAACATTTTGATACTTCTCCTTATGTGTGAATGTTTTTATTTTCTCAAATAACAATCACTCCCTTCCAATTTGATTTCTAAAGAAAAGTGCAAGCTTCAAATTTTTACAAAGTTCCTCATCTGAATTTAATTTGAAGTCTTCGTAGTCTGGAGTTCGTTTTTTCCTGAAATGTCAGTACACACAAGAGCAAATACAATTCTTCCAAAATTGTTAGAGATAACAACACATTTGAACAATAATATTGAATCATCAAAACTTTATATAGTTGCAAAAATGAAAGCATGCAAATAGCACAATCTATTTATGTGGGATCAAATTTTCTAAGGTAGATTTCCATGTTATGAAGATAACCCCTTGCAACCAAAAACTGCAAATGAGACAAATTGGTGCTCTACCCTTTAGTAACCATAGGGTGTTTTATTTAAATTTGATCTCATATTCACCTATTACATATCAAACATAACATGCAGTCTAACCGCCTCAGCCCAAAAATATTTAGGAAGAGAGTATTCTGCCAACATGCTCTGGCGGCTTCTATTAATGTTCTGTTTTTCCTTTCAACTACCCATTTTGTGAGGGTCTAGGAGCAAAAAGTTGTGATCAATCCCGTTTTTCTTTACAAAAATTTTCAAATCTTTTCATTTTCAATTCCCTCCATGATCACTTTGTATAGAAATTATTTCACATCCTAATTTTCTCTGAATCCAAGTGAAAAATTTTTGAATCCTCAAATGATTCACTTTTATGAAAAAGAAATCTAACCCAAGTGAACCTAGAGAAATCATCTACAAACAAATCCGTATAACCTTCCCTCCTAGACTTACAGTTCCTACTGGTCCAAAAAGATCCATGTGAAGAATTTCCAATGGTTTACTAGTTCTAAATCATTATTGGACTTAAAAGAGGACTTTACTTGTTTTCCTAATTGACATGCATCACAAAGATGGTCCTAGTAAAGTCTAGTTTTGGTAACCTCTTATTAATTCTTTTGGGTAATCTCCTAAGATTTTTTCATACTAGAATGACAAAGTCTCCAATGCCAAGCCAAATTCATCAGAAACAGTTTTTCAAACAGAAAGCAATAGAGTATAATGAATTCAAATCTAGCATGTAAACATTGTTTACCCTTTTTCCATTTAAAACTTCTCCCCATTTAGGCTTAATATGCCAGCAGTACGTAAAAATTTCAATTATAACCTTGTCCACATAGCTGACTTATACTTAACAAATTATGCTTTAAGCCTTCAACCAATAGCACAATGTCTATAAAAAAGTTTTGAATTACCAATCTACCTGATCCAATCACTTTCTTTGTGGTATTATCTCCAGTGTAACCTTGCCTCCATCCTCTGGCTTCTAGCGATATGAATTGCGTAGTGTCTCCAGTCATATGCTTTGAACACCGCTATCCAGGTACCATATGCTCCCACGAGGTCTTGTGTGAGAGCAAACCTTCCAAAAATATCAAATGTTAGACTGTGGAACCCAAACAAGTTTGGGTTCACCTCTTAGCAATTTTATAATCAGATGCATGTATGATATGTCTAGGTTTATATGCATCCTAGTCTCCACACCAAATTAGATTTCATCATCAAGGTACAGGTGTGAGCTATATGTCCCAAAATCCAAAATTATTACATTTAACATTAGGAAAAATATTCCTAAGTTTTCTCCATGTGATTGTCTTCTAAGGGATTTCATAAATTTAGGATAATATTTAGGATTTGTAAAATCTTCAAGTCTGGGGTGTTTCCTATTATCCTCGAAGAGCTCTATTATTAGTTTGTAAAATGAATTCATATCTTCCAAGATTCGATTAGTATAACTTCTCTATATGCTTTGCTCTCAGATTCATCCTTAAAATTTTTAAATTCCTTTCAAGATCAGTATAGGATGACTTAGTTTTTCAAAATTCTTATTCAAGTCATCATATATCATCAAGTAGTTTCATGGGTTGTCACTATTAAAGCATGTCTTTTTCTAAGTATTTCATTTTCCTTCTTGAGCTCTTCAAATCTAAACTTAAACTAGCATGCACTTTTTTCATTTTCCTATATGCACATGCATGTGTTCAGAAACTTCACATAATTTATCAAGGATAAGTCGCATACCTCTTCTTGATCTGAGTGATCTACATTATCTGCCATCAAGCAAAGATAATGACTTCTCTTCTTTTTCTGCCAGATGAGTCTGAGCTGAGTCTGCCCAGAAAGCTCTTTGAAGTTCTTCTTGCCCTTCTTTATCATAAGGTTTTCTCCACTTCCCACCTTCTCCTTAGCAGTAGTGCTTTGAGTTTTGGACAATCAGTCTTGATAGACCTGAGTTTCTTGCATTCATAACAAATCACTTCAATAGAAACCTTGCCATTTCTGTTAAACTTACCTCTATTTCATAGCTGGCGTTCTTCTGCTTCCTCATTAAAAAGCTTCTGAATTGTCTAGTCATTAGTGCAACATCATCTTCATCCTCAGGTTGGAGTGTTCACTCTCAGACTCTTCCAATTTTAGTGCTATATCTTCTCCTTCGTGGTTCACCTGCATCAATCTTCCCTTGATCTTACTCCTTATCATAAGCATTGAGTGAACAAGAAGATTGTCAATAGAATAAATTTAAATTCTTTGACTCTGTATTGCATAATTTTAGCATCATAAGCAATAGGTAAACAACGAAGAATCTTATTGACCATTTCAGCATAGTTAAGTTCCCTACCAGAGTCATGCAAAGAAGTTACAATTTGTGTAAATCTTGTTGTACATGTCGGAAATAGATTCATTAGGTTTCATGCGAAACAGATTCATAGTCAATGTAACAAGATATTGAGCCTTGATTGTTTAACCTCATATTGTCCCTTCTAGTTATACAAAGTCTATCCCATATTTCCTTTCCGCTTTTGCAAGTGGAAACCCGCATGTAGTCTTCAGATTTTAAGCACAAAAAAACTGTTTAAACATTTGGCATTTAATTGTGCTAAGTCTGTTCTTCACAGTCCAATCAGTAAAAGGTATTTCTACCATTACTCCATCAAACTAATCTAGTTGGTTTTGTGTAGCCATCCTGGACTAACACCACATGCGATAATCAAGTGACTGTAAGAAAGTAGACATGCGTGTTTTCCAAAAATCAAAAGGAATATGTCAAACAGTGTGAGGTCTAGTAATAGAGTAACACCTTCAGGTGGTTTTTCGGTTATTTCGAAAGTAGCCGCCTACGTTAATCAAAAAGTAGTTCAAACTTATGATATTGAAACGAGGCATCTGACACCACTTGTTGAGTTTAGTAATTAGGTTTGTTAAGCCTAAGTGAATGTCCCAAGGCTATCAAGAGGGGGTGAATTGTAGTTTAAAAACTAGTTAAAATTTTAAGACCCCTTTTTGAAAAATAATTGAACCGAAATAAAATCTCTTTTAAATTTTGTAGAAAAAGGTTTTTCAACCACAGAGTTTTAAAACTAGAAATAGAAAGTGCGGAAAATGTAAAAACAGTAAGTAAATGACACCAGATTTATAGTGGTTCGGTCTATACCAGACCTACATCCACTCCCCAGAGGCACCCTCTGAGTATTGCATTAATACCATAGTGACTCTCCTTTTGCACCCCACAGCAAGGCAGAACCTTTACAACACACTCTTTCACCACTCCCCGGTGCGGCAGAGAACCGTCCGTCCTTTTACACAATCCCCAGTGTTGGCAGAGAACCGTCCGTCCTTTCACACATCTATCCCAGTGTGGGCAGAGAACCCTCTCTCCTTTCACACTCTCCTAGTGGGCAGAGAACCCTCGTCCTTCACACTCTCCTAATGTTGGCAGAGAACCCTTCGTCCTTTCACACTCTCCTAGTGTGGGCAAGAACCCTTCGGCCTTTCACACTCTTCAAGTGTCGGCAGAGAACCGGATCTCCTTGACAGATCTTCTCACTAAGATCTAGGAAGGAAGAAAGTAAAAGATGAAGTAATCCAATTCACAAGTAGAGACTCTTACCTTTGAAACCCAAGTGAAGTCTCTGCTCAATGGTAGGAATCCTCCCTTGAAGCTTTCTCAACTCTCTCCTTGGCTATTCTCTCAGAGGCACGAAGATCAATGACAAAAGATAGGGTGGCAGTCTAATTTGGACTATTTATACAAAGACAAGAAAAACCGCCCAAAAACTGCAAGTATTCAATTCTGTACGCAGTGGATCGTCCTGTACGATCGTGGATCGTCCTGGACGATTTACTTAAAAGATCTGAAACGACCCTATTTGAATATGTACGAAATGTCTTCATACAAGCTGATCGTCCTGTACGAATAGGTTCGTCCAGACGAACGGTTATTACAAGGTCGATTCTAGAAACTGCTGAAAACTATCCTAAGTCGGTTAATCGTTTGGACGAAAAGATTCGTCTGGACGAAATTTTTACAGAGGACAGATCATCCTGAGTACGATACATTATTTCGTCTGGACGAAAAATTTCTGAGGACTGATCGTATCTGGACGATAATTTATTTCCGTTTGGACGAAAATTTTCCAGAGACCCAATCGTCCTGGACGATAATTTATTTTGTTGGTACGAAAATTTTCCAGAGAGCCAATCGTACTGTGACGATAATTTATTTAGTCCTGGATGAATAGGACTTAGAAAAAATTTTCCAAACAGTTCCTATTCGTTCCATATGCTCTAGTAGGAGATAACTGTCTGATCGTCCAGTACGAACTAAAGATCGTCCTGTACGATCAATATAAATTCTACATGATCTCCATTATGTGTGAATGTTTTTATTCTCAAATACAATCACTCCCTTCCAATTTTGATTTCTAAGAAAAGTGCAAGCTTCAAATATTACAAAGTATCTCATGCTGAATTTAATTTGAAGTATCGTAGTCTGGAGTTCGTTTTTCCTGAAATGTCAGTACACACAAGAGCAATACAATTCTTCCAAAATTGTTAGGAGATAAACTACACATTTGAACAATAATGTTTGAATACATCAAAACTTTATAAGTTGCAAAAATAAAAAGCATGCAATAGCAACTATCTTAACAGTATGTTAAATGAAGGTTTGGATGTTTCCTCAATGCCAGAAAATGTGGCTAATGTTATTGTTAATTCTGAGATGGCTGGGGTGGATTTGCTCACTATGGAGCCTTGGTGATTCTCGGTGCTGGGATTGTCCCGGTTAATTTGGTAATACGGGGGTTAGTATTTGCCCGTTGTTTGGTCTATGATGGGGTAATTTGCGGTTGATGCTGGGGATTGTTTCTGTCGCATAAGGCTACCCTTTTTTCTCTCGGGTTTTGTAGATTTCTGATCTTGCGGCTTTTAATTTGGAACCTCGCGGCGATTAGGGTGTGGATGACTTGGTACTGTTGAGAGTTCGATGCTTCGCCTGTTATGGTGTTGTGGGTTGAAAATGGCGGTTTGCAGTGTCAAAGAATTTGGAAAGTGGTACTGATGGTGGGGTACCTATTGTTTCTGTCGGGATTGTGAACGAGTCTACGCATATGGTTAGTGTGGAAGGGCTTTCTTCTACCAACAAATTGGTTTGTCATGCCAGTCAAGAGGTGGATGTTCAAGAGATGGGTACCTGTATGGGTAACTCATCTGGTTTGATGATTAGAAAATAAGGAGACTGGCTGATATTGATTCGTCGGATATTGAATCGGAGTCTGAGTCTATGATTCTAACAATATTTTGCGCTTGTGCGTAATAAAAATGTTGCACTTTTGCACTCGGGGGAAATTTGGGTGGAGGGGCCGTCGTAGCGATGAGCTTTTCATTAGTTTTGTTGACATTGCGTTGCTCAGTTTTTTGTTGGTTTTAATTGTTGGAATGGCAGGTATTGAGGCTATGGGCAATGATGTGGTAGGGCTCCGACCCCGGACATCTTTGCTGATGGCAACCATTGGTGAGGGATTATCGGGTTGGCTTTTTTGGTATTCTCTCTTCACTGACTGGACGGTCTGTGCTGTTTGACGGGACGCTGGGAGCCCTTGACTGTTCTCTGATTCCATTTCTTAGCTTATATTTTTTGCCATTTTGTTTTTTTGTGCTTTTTCTTTTTGCTTACATTTGAAATGGTTATATCCTTGGATTTGAGATTTGATAGAATTTTTTTGTTGTAAAAAAATAAAAAATAAAAAATTAAAAAAATTAAAAAAATAAAAAAAAATCTTAATGTTATATTAAAATTGAAAGAAAACCATGAATAAATAATTTAATTATTTTATTGGGTGACCACCATAATCTTAAATTATATTAAAAATAGTAGTGTACTTTATTAAATGTTTTAGTTTATTCATATGGATTTAATGTGAAGAACAAGCTCCTTCTTGGGATTCCAATTTTCTTAGTTTTGTGGTAGACTTACTCTTATTATAAGTGTCCTATGCTCTATTCATGTTTATAGATTTCAAACTTTATTTTCCTACTCAGACTATGTGTGAAGGCTTGAGAAAATTTTTAATAATTTTTTTTAAAGGGAATAGTAGTAGTTCAAAAATCATTGGTCCTTCGTGAGAATAAATGCTGGTGTTTTTGGATGAAGGGGCTATGGGGTGTAAGCCTTTGAAGATTTGGCTTTGTCTTTTTCTTTAAATTGTGGTATACTTTTCGTGCTAACATGAGCTTTTGGGCTAATTTTATGAATGTTAAGTATGTGGGAATATGCATCCCACTATGTGTTGTTTTTTCTAAAGCGAACTCTAAAGTTTGAGCGCGCTTTGCAAAGTTAAATGACAAGTTGAGCCTTTTATCGTTTGGGTTTGGGTGATGATAATATTTCTTTGGAAGGATATTGATTGGATGCTACTCCCTTAACCTATTCTTAAACTACTCTATGTTTCTATGAAGGTTAATTATTTTTTCACGAATAATGGTCGGTATATGAGAAGCTCTCTAATGTGCATGCCTAATTCTTGATTCAACACAAATTTGCAGATTCCTTTAAATTTGAACTCTCCTGATGTTCAGATTTGTGCTTTCAATAGAGATTGTAAATTTTCCTTAAAGGGTATATGCCATTCATTTAGAACTTTGAAAGAAGCTTCAATATTTACAAAATGCTTTGGCACCTACTATTCCCTCTATGGTTTCTATATTTGTTTGGCAGATTCTTCATAATTTTATTCCAATTGATGACAATTTGATTAAATTGTAGTTTAATTCTAGTTTCAATAATGTCATGTTGCTCCACTTGGATAATATAACCATGTGTTTGTCTCGTGCCCTGTGCTTTAAGCATGGACTTATTTGAGAATATTTCCATTTAAATTGCTTCAATGCAAAGCCCTCTATTTATGTTTATTGAATTGTTGGTTTGTTAAGTCCAAAGGTCACATTAGGAATGTTATCCCTTCTCTGATGCCTTTGGTTCTTAATGGTTGGATAGAAATAATTTCTGCTATATATGGGTGTGCCTTGAATCACCTAGGTTATTCATAATGTTAAAGATAAAATTTAAACCTCTTAGCTGCCAAGTAATTTCTTCCACAAGAAATTTACTAAGTACCACACTGCTGCTATGATTTTTGAGATTAGTTCAAAGGGGATAACAATTGTAAAGTTACTAGAAGCATTGTGTGGCTTAAAACCTCCTGTTAATCCTTTAAAAGTTAAATGTGGATGATTATGTTAATAAGGATTTGGTTGGTTGGTGGTGGTGTCTTAAGGGTTTCAATGGTAACGCATTATGGTTTTGCGGGGCCTATTTTAAAATAATTTTTATTGATTTGCGACATATCTAAAGGAAAAAATTTTTAAAAATGAGCTTATAGTAATAGAAATAGTAAATAGAAAATAATAATTGAGAAGCTAAAAGTAAAAATAAAATATAATAATTATTATAAAATCAAGGCATTTAAAATCGGACCGGTCAATGAACGGAAGTAGGGTTAGTGGTTTGAGGTACGACTGGGGTCGCAGCGGTGTCGAACCGGATGATGTAATAAATAATAAAATTAATATAATAATATGATTATCTAACCTTAAACTTAAACCCAAATTCATCCTTCATACAAATCAAATATCTAAATTAAAAATAAGTTAGTAGGTTATTTCATAAATTAAAATTATTCATATTTAAAATAAGATTAGTTCACTTAAATATATATATATAAAAATATAATAAATATATGTTAAGATATACTTATAACTTATGAAAAGTATAACAAATTCCATTATAAAATTATATCTATAATTTTTCATTTTATATTATTTAATATTAAATAAAGATATAAATTTTTAAATATATATATATATAGATAATTAAATAACATGAAAATAATAATACAAAAAAAATTAAAATATTATTTTATTTATTAAATTTAATTTTATATATATATATAAATATATATATATATATATATATATATATATATGTGTGTGTAGTATAGTGAACTTGAGAAGTGGAATATTTTTTTAGGTTTTAGTCCACATCACCTATAATAATATATGTTAGCATAGTTTTTATCTATATAAGATTTTTTGCACCCCCTATCGGTCACTTGGCTTTCTCCTTCAATATGATCGCTTTGCTTATTGACGGAAGCACTGCTACTGCTCTCCTCCACTGTTATAAGTTTCTGTCACAAAAAATAATGGAATTTATTCAAATAAATGACATTTTCCTTTTCTTTTATCAAAATAGAGTAATATATCATTATGAATAGCATATCTTGACAGCCATATCAAGTCACGCTACCGTCTCTCCGTCTGCTAGGGTTTCGCCCTTTTAGGGCTTCTGCCCTTGCGCCGCCATCCTTGCCGGCGATAAGCTTTTAATGGCGAAAAAATTGCTTGATCCTGGTTTCCTTTCGGGTAAGCAACCTAAATCCTTTAAGGATGTTCTTTCTGGTTCCGTCGATTCGAATGTTTTTCTTGAATTTCGCATTTCTTCGAATCGGGGAATGTCATCTCTGTGGTTTTCGGAAGAGGAATTTTTGCATCTAGCTAAGCCCTTTGAGTTTGAGTTGGTTGGGAGATTTTCCCTTAAACGTCCTTTTTTAGATTCAATCCGTAGGTTTTTCGTGATTTTAAAGTTATCTGGGGAATTTTTGGTGACTTTGTTGGATCAAGCTAATGTTTTAATCAAGCTTGTCAATGATATGGATTATACTAGGGTTTTTGCTCACAGGTCTTACTTGGTTTATAGCTGTTTTATGAAAGTGATAAAGTGGTCTCCGGTTATAGATTTGTCGGAAGAATCTCCGATTGTCCCTGTTTGGATTTCTTTTCCGGGATTACGCCCCCATCTTTTCTCCTCCCGTATTCTTTTTGAGTTGGGTTCGGTCTTTGGAAGGCCGATTCATACTGATTCTGCTACGGCTACTGGTTCCCGTCCATCAGTTGCGCGTGTGCTTGTTGAAATAGATGTATCCAAATCCTTTTCTGATACTGTTTGGTTGGGTCCGGAGAAGTTTGGGTATTCCCAGAAAGTAATTTTTGAGGGCATGCCTAATTTTTGTTCTTTTTGCAAAGCTTTAGGTCATAAAAATTTAGAATGTCCAAAAATTTCGTCCAAAACTACCCCGGTTGGTTTCTCTGCCCCCGTGGATATTCCTCCAGTCCCTGTTTCTAATGAAGACCCGATTATTGCTCCTATTTTTGATATTTTTGCGAATTTATGTAATGTTGTAATCGAGCGAGATGCTTTAGAATGTGAAAATCTTGTTAATTGCCAGTCTGCTGATGTGGAGGGTGTGGTCTTGCCTGATGTTGATTGTCAGGTTGGTTCTCTTGATGCGGGTGTGCTGCCTGATTTGGTTGTGGCCGGTGTTTCTACTATTGCTGATGTTTCAAATTGTGGTGGTGTGGATCTTAATAATGCTAATGTTTTACACCCTTCTTCTGTCGATGTTGTGCGGGAAGGAGTTGTTTGTACTGCGAATGTTAGTGGTGTTGGTGAAAGGCTGGAGAAGGATTTTGGTATTAATTCTACCTTATCTCCTAATGCTGTGCCGTTTTTCCTTCCTATATTACCGTCTGATTGTGTTGAGGTATTGCCGGACAATTCTGTGGGTGAGCCTGTAACTGGGGATCTTCCTCCGATTAATTGTTCGGGTGTGCCTCAAAAACGCTCTATGGTTTCTAATAATGTCATTGAGGTTCGCGTTAATTTGGTTGATACACGATTTGTGGGCACTTCTTTAGGCGACTCTTTTGGACTGGATATTAGGAATCATTTGAATTGGTTGGATTCATCCGAGGGTGAACCTGACTCCGAATTCTCTGATGGAGCTGACTTGGCGTCGCCGAATTTCTTTGGTGGGTCTGATCCGGGTTGTGATTTCACTCTTGTTAATGTTAGACCCACTTCTTATGTTGGAACTCGAGGTAGATCTCGTGGTAGAGGCAAGGGTCGCCGTAGGCGATATTGATTTCTGCTAAACCTCTGTCTTGGTTTTGTTCTTTTTTTTGTCGTATGGTCTTGTTGTTATGTTGTAGAATGGGCAATGATGGGTTGGTGCTCGCACCATTGTATTTCGCTGGTGGCAACCATTGCTGTGGAAGTTTCGGGTTGCTTTGGGTCGGCTTTTATTCTCCACCTTTTGGACGGTCCTGGTGGGGTGTGGTGGTGCTGGAAGCCTCAACCACTAACTTAGCCCATGGTTTCTTTGTAATTTTCTTTTTATTTTCGTGCTCTTTCTTATTGTAACCGCTTTTGATTATTATTAATATATGCTTCTTTTCTCAAAAAAAAAAATCAAAATAGAGTAATAAAGTATAAATAATGAATGAACGAAAACAGTTTGTATAATTAACTGTTTCTTAAAGAAAATGTTCTTCTGTATTATATTATCTTGCTTCCATCTCAGAACATTTGAACATTTAAACGAATCAAAATATATGGAGTATTTTTTTATTTATAGAGAAGAATTATAGTTGAGTAATTATTATCTTAATTAGGGATTGGATTAGAGATTTCATTATTGCATTAATTAGGAGATCTAATTATAGCATTAATTAAGAATATGATGGGATTAGATTAGGAAGCTTTTTCCTAAATTACTTTAGATCAAATCTATAAATAGAGCCTTGGGGGTTGCTGTTTAATGTAAGAGATGAGAGGTAGATAGAGTTTGAGAGCTGATTGTGATTCTCGATTGTTCTCCAATTTAGCAAAATCATCATCCCCTCCTCGCTAATGTAGGCATCCTTGTCGAACCACGTAAATCGTGGTGCTTTGTGTTATTTTGTTGTGTGCTTTTTATTTATGCTGTAATTGTTTGCACAACAATTGGTGTCAGAGTTGGATTTCAGTTGAATTTACGGCGGCGATTTAAAGAATGGGAGCAAATATTTGAGACATAATCTGGTCAGATCGAGCAAGCAAAGGTTGTTTATTATTTTCAGATTGTTTCTTAGTTAGATTGGTTCAGTTCTGATGTCGTGAGGCAGTTACAATTTAATGAAAACGATGAGCTCTGGTGGAGCCATGGATACATCCACTTCGTCGGTGGAGAAGGTGTTGATTCATTAGTTGGTTAAACATCCTGTCAAAATTAACGTGACAAAATTTGGCGGCAAATTAAATTTTGTCATGTGGCTATGTAAGGTGATTCATATGCCATGCTCTTTGAATCTAGAGGGTGTTCTTGATGGCAATGAATATACTGAAGAGATTTTTTTAAAGAGATTGGCTTAAGATGAACTGGGGTGCTTATGGCTTCATCACACTAGATCAAGTATGAGTGATGATGGAGACTTCTGCTATGAAGCTATGAAAAGCTATGGAGAACAAGTATCTGTCGAAGAGTGTGGAGAATCATCTCCATATGACACGACAACTCTATAGGTTTCAAATGAGTGATGTGATTACAAGTGATGAGCATTTGAATGACTTCATAAAGATATTGGCAGATCTTTGGAATTTGGATGAAAATGTTGGTGATGAAGACAAGACTTTCCTTCTGCTGAATTCACTCCCGAATGAGTTTAAAAACTTAACGATGATGCTCATTCATGGGTGCAATGTATTGAACTATGGTGAGGTGACTACTGCATTACTGAATCATGAGTTTCAAAGTCGGGACAAGGAGTCTGCAAAGATAGATTCAGCTGAGGCTCTCACACTCCAATAAGGAAGATCTTAGAAGAAGAAAAAGGGTGCAACAAGCAGGGCAAGTATCATAGGCGAAGTCTTGGGAAGAATCAATGTACTTTCTGCTTAGAGGCTGATCTTTAAAAGAAATATTACCCAAAGTTGAAGGAGAAGGGATATTGATTGTCCACTAAGGCTAACTTAGCATGGAAGAGCATGATGAAGATTCATATATATATATATATATATATATATATATATATATATATATATATATATATATATCACTATCTACAGTTGCTCAAAGTTTGTATTTAGATGGTTCATGTTGTATTCTAAACATTGTTTCTTCTTATCACATTTGTCCCACTAGGGAGTGGTTCAATACCTACTGGGAGCTTAATAGTGGTCTTGTGACCATGAAAAATGATTAAACTTATAGTATGTTGGTTGTAAGGAGCATCTTCATTAGAAAACATGATGGTACTACATGAGAGCTAACTGATGTAAGGCATTTTTTAGATGCTAGTAATAAGTTGCTATCTATTAGGGTTTTAGAGACTAAGGGTTACAAGATAGTCATTGATGTAAGAGTCCTAAAGATATATCATAAAGCACTGGTTGATCTGAAAGAATTTCGTCACCACAACCTTTACTACCTTCAAAGAAGAATAGTGATTGAATCAGTTGTTGTTGGTGGTGATTGTTTTGATGCCAATACATTGTGGCATATGTAGCTAGATCATATTGGAGAGGCTTCTCTTATAACTTTGGTGAAGTATGGATTGATTAAAGCAACAAGCACCTAAAAGCTTGATCGTTGTGAATATTGTGTATTTGGCAAGAAGATATGTGCATCCTTTGGCACTTCCATCTACAATATGAAGGATATCCTATAGTATGTTCATACAAATGTTTGGGGCCCAACGAAGATGGCAACATTCAATGGGAGCGATACTTTTGTCTCTTTAGTTGAAAATTACTCTAGATATATATATTTAGGTGTACATTATGAGGCGCAAGAACAAGGTTCTGAAGATTTTTAGAACTTAAAACAAGTGGATCTGAGACTCAGACTGCTAAAGAAAATTTGGTGTATCTGATCAGATAATGCGGGAGAATACACTTCCGATTCATTCTTATAGAAGTGCCAAAAATTTGGTATAGAGAATCACTTTACTATTAGAGAGAGACTGCAGTAGAACGGGGTGGTAGAGAGAATGAATTGGGTTTTGGTGGAGAAAGTTTGGTGTATATTATTCGATGTTGGGTTGGATATAGTCTATTGGATTGAAGCAATAGATTATGCCATTCACTTGGTAAATCATTTACCTTCTATAACTATTGGGAAAAAGACCCAAAATGAGATGTGGTCAGGCCAACCTGTTAGAGATTATCAGCACTTGAGAGTGTTTGGGTGTCTAGCTTATTATCCTGATAAAAAATATAAACTAGAACCAAGAGAAAATAATGTAAATTTTATTGGCTTTAGGCGTGGAGTCAAGGACTTCAAACTCTATGATCTGGTAGAGATGATGATTATCATTAGCAAGGATGTTACTTTCTATGAGGCTAGCATGTTTAAGTCTCGGGACCCTAGGCAAGTGGAGAGTTCCCCTTGGAACACAAATACACTGTAGAAGTTGGAGTTTGATGCAACTTCATTTGTTCTATAAAGGCATATCATTTCTACCCAGGTACCTGATTCAGTTGCAGATCAAAAGGTAGAAGATGATATTGAGGATGTGATTCCTACTCAGAAATCTATTGCAAATAAAAGGTTCAGGCCCCAAAATGTCTCAAAATCAGCTTAGTTGAGGGATCACATTGCATTTGCACTTTTAGCCCAGCGGCTCAAGTTCCTAGTCACTAGAAGAAAGCGATGGATAGTCTTTATTGTGATATTTGGAAGAGGGCTATGGATGAAGAAATGGAGTCTCTATAGAAGAATGCTACTTGTTGCAACTCGAGCTTCCGAGTTTATGATTTTGATGATAACCAATAATATTTATTAATCTTTTATTTCTCCTAGTATTTGCAGTGCATATGTCTTTCTATGTTGACTAATATTTCAGGTACATCATGCACCATTCTTTGAAGATTCAAGGCTCAAGATTGTATAGAATTGGTCGTATTAAATGAGTCTATAATTTTCATTTATTGAGTCAAGTCTTATAATGATGTATGTTAGTTTGTTGATCATGCACAAACAGAGGGAGCAAAAAATGATTATAAATATTTTAACTTTTCTGTTCATCGTACTGTACGAATTTCTGTCGTACTGTACGATCTGTTGTAACAGAAATAAATTAAAATATTTTATTTTTCTTGAAAAAATTATTTTTGAATATAACTAATCGTACTGTACGATCCCCACATCGTATCGTGCGATCTGTTATAATTAGAAAGCTCACTGTCCATTAAATTAGGCAAATATTTAAATTTGAAAAGTTATTCTACTCGTACTGTACGAACATGATCGTACTGTACGATGTTTAAAATATTGCCTAATTTGATCCGCTGATTGTTCAATCAAAACGGCTTAATTTTGATATTTTGGTCGTACTGTACGAACTGGATCGTACTGTACGATTAACAGAGACAATTCTGGCCGTCCCATGCTTCGTCCTGGATGAACTGCACTTTTATTGAACTGTTCGTACAGCACATCGTACAAGACATCGTACAGTACGAACTTCAACTGAACTGTTCGTACAGTACTAACTGGACATTGTACAGTACTAACAGGTCAATTTCTGCACATAGTACTGGACGATCTTATGATCGTACAGTACGATCTTAGGCGGCTGAATTGAGTTTTTTAGGGTTTTTTGAGCCCTCTATTTAAGCACTCTCATAAGACTTTGTAAGAGTCTTTTGGCAGCCATTGTGTCTTTGTTCTTTTGGAGAAAACTTGAAGAGAGGACTTGAAAGGGAGAGAGGAAAGGGTGAAGTTTGAGAGAGGGAGAAGATCCTTGGAGGGGGTTTCAAGGGAGTGTGAAGGACATCACACGGTTGCTCCGACGAGCTTGCACCTCAGTACCATCGGATTCAAGGTTCGTCTTGAAGGAAGTTTTGGGAAGAAGAAGATCTCATTGGTGTCAAAGGACCCGGCTCCTCCGCCGCACCGGGGAAGGTGGAAGTGATTGTGTAAGGGCTTCTCCGCCTAGCTGTGGGAGCTAAAGGAGAATCACTAAAGGTTTAGTGTAATACTCGGAGGGTGCCTCCGGGGAGTGGACGTAGGTCATGGTTTGACCGAACCACTATAAATTGGTGTGTTCTTTCCTTTATTTTTTCTGCACTTTATTTCCGCATTTATTTTTATTGTGGTTAATTGCGTGGATGAATTTGATTATATATCTTTTTATTGTGAATGAAATTCGCTTCCGCATAAAGTCATAAAAAGATATTTCTTTTCATTAAAGAAGTTTTTAATCATCCAATTCACCCCCTCTTGGCGCATCTAGTAATTTCAATTGGTATCAGAGCAATTTCAATTGGTATCAGAGCAATTTCACTACTGAGGGTTGGTGAAGCTTCTTCTAGGATGAAAAGCTATTAGATAAGTACAAAGAAGGATCTCATGGAGCTGATGTGCAGTTCAAGGCTAGGTTTTTGGAAAAAGGATATGCACAACGGGAAGGAATTGTTTATGATGAGGAGTTCTTCCAAGTGATTAAGAATCCCTTGTCGATCCCCTCGAGTCATGGCGTCATTCAGTTAGCATGAGTCCTCTCCCTCTCTTGTAGTCTTTCTCTCTCTTCTTATCTCTCTATCTCTACTAGGGGTGTCAATTTCGGGTCACGGGTCGGGTTCGGGTCGAACCCGAAACTGACCCGGGTTCAAACGGGTCGACCCTAACCCGACCCGGTTAGGTAAACGGGTCGGAAATGCCAACCCGGACCCGACCCGGCGGGTTGCCGGGTTGACCCGACACGACCCGGGAAACTGGGTTGAGTGGTCGCGCGGGGCAGGCTCGGTCGAGCGGAGCGGTCGCAGCGGGCGCGGGGTCGTCGCTGCGGAGCTGTCGCAGCGGGCGCGCGAGGTCGTCGCAGCGGAGGAGGTGCGTCGCGGGCCGGGGCGGGTGCGTCGCGCGGGGCTGGTGCGTCGCGGGGGGCTGGCGCGAGGGGCTGGTGTGTCGCGCGGGAGTGGTGCGTCGCGCGGGAGTGGTCGCGGGCCAGGGCAGATGCGTCGCGCTGTCGCAGCGGGGTCACGCCGATCGACTCACGCGGGTCACACGGGTCACGCGGCAGCGGGGGTTAGGTTAAACCGGGTTTGCGGGTTGACCCGGCAACCCGCCGGGTCAACCCGAACCCGACCCGTTTTTCAAACGGGTCGATTTCTGTAACCCGAACCCGACCCGTTTTGAAATCGGGTCGGGTCCAACCCGAATTTTTCGGGTCGGGTCCGGGTCGGGTTCTCGTGTCGTGTCAAATATTGACACCCCTAATCTCTACCCACTGCTAGTAGCTTACAGCTTCATTTGGCACTACTTTTTATTGTTTTGTAAAGCTATTTTTTAGCATAAATTTTCTTTAGAAATAGAGAAAAAATAATGATCTAAAACTTCCCTAAATAAGCTTTAATTTAAATAAAAGAGTGGGGAGTAGAGGACCAGGGGCCACAGAACTTTTGGAAATATTTTCAAGAAATTAGTTTAATTTCGCTTTAACTGCTTAATCTATTATTCTCCCTTCCATTTCCTTTACATCTGTACTTATTTTTTAACGAACAGTTATGGTAGTTCTGTTACACGGAATTGTGATTTCTAAGATTAAAAAAAAAGTTTCAAGTCATAGTTCTGTTTTTTCCATTCGCTCATCAAACTGATATATATATAAAACATTTGTTCTTTTTTTTATTACTTTTTTGATAGAGACTAATCATTATGACTAAAATTAGTTTAATAAAATAAAGATTTCTAATGTTATTTATTATCACTAATAAGTTTAAGATAATCTAATCTAATTTAGTTTAATAATTATTTGTATACTGAACAAAATTAAAATTTGCATGACTATTTTTAATGCATAAAAATTTTATTATCAATAAGTCAAAATAATTTTTAATCGATAAGATGATTTTCTTTATACAAATTATAATTTTTTTTAAATCACTAATTTTTTCCGACAAAGAATTTAAGGAAAAGAATATGATAAAATATAACTGTGCACGTTTTAAGGTAAGGATCTCAAACTTCTATTTAAATAAGTTAATACATTCGAATTTGGATAGCAAAATATTTTTTAGAATATATTATCATATTGTTAAATTACATCTCTATTTTTTATTTAATTATAGATCGCTATAATGTTTTTCTTCTTTATTTTATGTTATAAAGAGATATTTTCAAAAAAAAAAAAATAACTGAGATGAAAAAAGTTGGTTCAAATAAGCAAAGTTGCATGTAAACACAGAGTTTACACACACTGTGTTTATAATATATATTTATTTTTATACATAATATGTATATAATATATATGCATTGTATAAACTCACATGCCAAGACCAAATTCTGCACAGAATAATTCCTCACATCAGCCACCTTAAAATCGAAAAAATAAGAGGGCGAACCTGTCTTTTGGCTGACCGTAGCGGGTGAAACGACGGGGAAGAGGGCTCTCCAGTCGAAGGCATCTTGGCTAAAAAAAAAAGTTCAGTTCAGTGTGGTTCTTTTTATAGCAGAAAATTGAAGCAGCTACAAGCTCGGCGAAGCTTCCTCCTTTACCCATTTAACAGTTTGTTCATGCTGGAAATTAAAATAATTAATTTCACCGTTTTGCCGATGATATTTTATAATTTTTATCGTTTAAGAAACTTTTTTTTTTATCATTTTTCGTTATCATACTACGTATGGTTGAACTCTTAAATTTTCTATTATTTTGGATATTGGTCGGCCTGACTTTGTAAGTGGATCAAGTCTTCGTCTTCTTTCGCGTTAACTGAAGTTTTAATGTATCCAAGTAGTAGAAATATTACGGCGTTTAAATACTCAAGGAAGGGAGGGGCTGAATCTGCCCTTGTTCTTTTGGCTAAATTATACAAAAGCTTTAACTTTTCTTAATGAAACTGCTAGGAAATTTCTTGTTAGAACTATTCGCGCCTGGAGTACAGCTTTCTAGAAAATCGCTGTACTACACTTATTGACGTAGGTGAAGTCAGACCAAGGCGTTTTGCTAACATGATGCCAGTTTACTGAGGTTTTGTTTGGGCGATTTTCTTACTACTTTTTGAATCATTTTAATAGTATAAAAAATTTATTTGTTGAACTAAAACTTACTTTAAGAAGCATTAAGAAAGTTGTTCCAAACCAATCCTGAGTCTTTAGCATTTGAATCAATTTGTTAAAAAATTTAGGTTGACCAAAGAAGCATTTTTATCGAGTTGCTTTAAATAACATGTTTTTATGCTAAAATCACCAAGAGCATTGCCTTAGAGAATTGGGAGTAGGGGCGGAACAACCTAGCCCCCCCCCCCCCCCCCCCCCAAAAAAAAAATAAAAAATTATTTATTCTATGGATATTTAGATAATTTGTTCCACTTCATTCTTTCTTTACTCTTTATTATAGGAGTTTTTAGGCAATTGACCCCCCTAAAAAATTAAAATACTATTATATTTAGGTGGTTGCCCCCTAGCAGAAATAAACACATTGTGTATATGTTTTATTTATAAATTTGCCCCCCCACCCCTAAAAATCAAGGCCGGTTCCGCCCCTGATTGGGAGGAATAGGATAGTATGGGAAAATTTTATTAATGAATTTCCCAATGTTATGAAGTCGGTGACCAGCTATAAATAGGAAGGTTTTTGAATAAATAAGTTGCAATAGGGTAAGAACTACTTTTACCGAACAAGATCTAGCTATACATAAAATATTTCATAAAGAAACTTCTTCGCAACAAGAAAAGGCTTCGAAAGGCTCACTGGAGCGTGTTTTGCTTCGCTAGGGTTTCCTCTTCGCAGTTTTGTTTTCCGTCTTCCGTCGTCACCTCCGGCTCTACTGGAGGCCACTCCTCTCTCATGAATCCCTCCACCTAGGCTTCTGATTTTCCCGCTCTCCCCTATGGGAGCAATGGTGCTCCTATTTCTTATCTTCGTAACTAGACTAACATCTTTGAGCTGTCTGCTGCTGCGACCGAACAGATCCGCTTTCCTCCTTTCCTGAGGAACCTAAGGTGATTCCCTTCTCCGGTGAGAAGGTTTTGGCTGGTGCTCAAGACTGGAGCTTGCTCCTCGTTGGTTACTCTCTTGGGTGGAGACCATATTACGAAACACTGCTTGGAGCTATCAGGAAAACCTGGTCGCTCAAAGGTTCGGTAAAGCTTCTATCACTTAGTGATGGATTTTTCTGTTGCGTTTTACCTCTTCTGAAGATTATGATATGGTTTGGAATAGAGGGGTTTGGTTCCTTATTGGCAGACCTTTTGCCTTACAAAAATGGCATCCTCATTTTCACCCTAGGAGGGAAAATTTCTCCAATGTCCCGGTTTGGATTAAGATTCATGACTTACCTCTTGCATGTTGGAATTCTGAAGACATTTCTAGGATTGCTAGCAAAGTGGGAAAACCTCTTGCGGTTGACATGCTCACAGCTCAAAAATCTCATATAACCTTTGCAAGGGTGTGTGTTGAAGTTGATAGTGATGCTAAATACCCTGATGAAATACCTATCTCTCTGGACTGTGATATTTTTAGCCTCAAAGTCCAATACGATTGGCGACCCACTCCTTGTGAGTTCTTTAAATCTCTGGTTCATTTGTCATCCCTCTATCCATACAATCCATCTCCTGCTCCTGTTAATTCTGGTAAGCCGTCTACCACTGTTCGGGGTAGGAGTACCTGCAGAAAACCTCAACATAGAACTCCCAGACCTTCCCTTAAGTCTACACCTATAAACTCTCCTCCATTCTCTTCTACTAAGCCCGCTTCTAACTTGCCCGCTTATGCTGATCCTCCCATTGGTGTTTCGTCCTAGGACACTGTTATTCCAGTAATTAATGATACGGACAAATCCGAGCCTCTACTGCAGGTCACTTCTACTACTTCGGATGAAGTCCCAATTAATTTACATGCTGCTGTTGTGTCTTCCATAAGCATTCTTAAGACCATAGAGGAAGTGGAATCCCCTCCGGTAATTCCAAATCTAAACTATCCCAATGAGGATGTTGCTTCCACTTCTAGTTCATCCTTCTCTCATGGTCATCAAGCACCTCATACATTCCATTCTCCCAATAAGTCCTCCTCTTTGGAAGAAAATGTGCAGGATGATGCCTGCACTGAGGAATACATAGAGCAATCTAAATATAGTCATAAACAGTCACCTATCAATCTCAACACGGGGAAAAAACCTACTAGGGGGAAGGGTAAAAAAACCCCTAATATTCCAAAACATTAATATTGGTTCCATCCATTGTGGTTTGGTACATTAGGGGCTTTAATAGCCCTGATCAAGCACTCTGCTGTAGATAATTGGCTGTCAACTTTAAATTGGATATGGTGTGTATTTTGGAGAACAGGATTAATGCTGTCGCTCTCCAAGACCCTTTCTTTAGTACTACTCACTCTGTTCTCCCATCTGAGGATAGTTGGAACAACTTTGATAAATCCAAATCTGGTCGTATTTGGGTCAAATGGAACTCTGCTACACTTTCTTTCAACCCTATTCTAGTTACTGATCAAAATATCTCTGGATATGTACATGTTGGTAACTCAACTCCTTTTCTGTTATCTGTCATTTATGCTTCTAACAGTTCTTTTGAAAGGAGTGCTCTTTGGAATCATATTAGGCAAATTATGCCTTCTCAGCCTACTCCTTGGATTCTCATGGGAGATTTCAATTATTGTCGCTTTGCCCATGAAAAAGCTGGAGGTGTACTGCTGACTAAAAAAAATCTTTGGGAGCTCAACCATCTACTTTTTGATGTCAAACTGAATGACCTCAATTCTTTTGGCAGTCGGTACACTTGGTTTAATCAACATCTTGATAATCCTATTCACATCAAATTGGATAGGGCTCTTGTTAATGAGGAATGGAAGTCCTTTTTCCCCCACTCTTTTTGTTCCTTTCAAACCCCATCCTATTCTGACCATTGTCCTATTATCCTTCACTCAGGTATATCTATTTTCTCCAAGCACAGATTTATGTTTAAAAATTTTTGGTCTAATTTGGATAGGTATTGGGACTTGGTGCTTCAAGTTTTTTCATCTCCCACTTCTGGCAATCCTATCATGGACTTCTACAGCAAACTTAGGCTCCTCAAAGACAATATTAAAAACAATGATTGGGCCAATCCCACTGCTATTCAAAAAATATGGGTAGCCTTAATAATTAACAATTTGATTTCCTTAAGCATCTCAATTCTCATCCTCTCAACCAAATGCTTAATGCTAGTCTTAAGGTTATCAATCAGAAAATTGCTAAGTTCACTCACATGTTAGCTTCCTGGACTATCCAACGTGCAAAAGCTAAGTCGTTATCTCAAGGTGAAGAGGATTTGAAATTTCTTTATTCCAAAATTCATGTTGGAAAAGCTCCAATAAAGCTGTTCTCAATTTGGGCTCCACTATTTGTCTTTCTTCCAGGCAAGACACTATTAACACAATCATTGAGCATTTTAAAAGCTTGCTTAACCCTCCTCAGCTTATTGATCACGCTTTGCACTCTTTTCCCTTGGGAAATTGTATCACATCTAATATGTCTCAGAATATCTCTCTGTTTGTTACTACTGAAGAAATCGAATCTATTGTTTTTTCAGGGACTTCTTCTTCAGCTCCTGGTCCAGATGGTTACAACTTTTACTTCTATAAATCTGGATGGCACATTGTTGGACCATTAATTTGCAAGGCTGTTAAGGGGTTTTTCTCTAGTGGTTATATGCCTAGTTGTGTGAAAGCCACTGCTCTTGCCCTTGTGCTAAAATCTAAGCATGCTACCTCTTTTTCTGATTTCAGACATATTGCCCTTTTTAATGTTTTATACAAGATTATTGCTAAAGTCTTGGCTAACAGACTCAAACCTATCATGCCTTTGATTATCAAAGACAATTAGGCCGATTTCATTAAGGATGGGATTTCCACTGAAAATATTATCCATGCTAATGAGCTACTTTCCTTGAAGTGTCAAAGTGGTGGTCATAAAATTTTCTGTGCCAAGTTGGGACATCCATAAAGCTTTTGATATGGTCTCTTGAGAATATATCCTTGCTCAGTTAGCCCAAAAAGGTTTCCTTAGCAAGTTCATCAATTGGGTTAAAGCTTGCATCACAGATGTCAATTATTCCATTCTCATTAATGGGGCTTTAGAAGTTTATTTTTCCTCTTCGGCTGGCTTGCGGCAAGGTTATCCCCTTAGTCCTTACCTTTTCTGTATTGTTATGGATGCCCTTTTTGAATTACTTGATAGTGGGGGTTTGAAGTAGTTGACATTGATGGGTTCAAGTTGACTCATCTCCTTTATGCTGACGATCTTCTAATATTTAGTAACTCTACTGTGGACAACTATCACAAGCTCATTAGCATTTTGACCTCTTTTGGTAATGCCATTGGTTTACATATTAACTTTGAGAAAAGCTCTGTTATGTTTCCTAGCAATGTTGCAAATCATCAGGCTATTTGTCATACATTAAATATTTCTCATCATAGCCACAAAATCTCTTGTTTGGGCATTCCTCTTTCATTCAAGAGGCTTTTAGTGACTGATTATATGCCTATGATGGATAATATCAATAAAAAATTAAATGGTTGGAAAGCTAGTTTACTTTCCTTTTCTGGTCGTCTTCAATACTTGAAATTTACTATCCAAAACACCATTGCTTATTGGATTAGGGGTTTTATAATACCCAAAACAGTTATTAAGTATATCAAGAAAATCTCTTCCAGATTTCTATTTTGTGGTGACACTTTGGCCGTTCAGAAGTTGAGAATGGTTTCATGGGATAAAGTTTGCAAGCCTAAATGTTTTGGTGGTTTGGGTTTGCCTTCTATTCCTGCTATTATTTTTTCCTTCAATTGCATGGTTTTTAGCAGAATGTATAATTGATCTTCTCTCATATCTAGCTGGTTTTTACTGAGATATCAATCTCCTTGGAAGCCTTGCTCGGGTTCTGCTTCTCTTTTTTGGAAAGCTTTATGCTTCTCTGCTGATTTGGCTAGACCTTCCTTTATGTTTAAGGTTAATTCCTCTTCTAATATTTCCCTCTTTTGGGATCACTGGTGTAATAATTCTCAAATTTTTAATGTTATGGGTGGAAATGATTTGATGCAATTCTATGATTCTAATGCCAAGCTGAATGAGTGGATTGCTGGTAACTCCTGTTATATTCCTTAGTATATTTCTAAGGCTATTGCAAATATCATTCGTGCTGTTGAGTCTAGTAATTAGGTTGTTAAGCCTAAGTGAATGTCCCAAGGCTACCAAGAGGGGGTGAATTGGTAGTTTAAAAAATTTAAGTCTCCTTTTTGAAAATTATTGAACCGAAATTAAAATTTCTTTTAAATTTTATAGAAAAATGTTTTTCAACCACAGAGTTTTTAAAACTAAAATATAAAGTGCGGAAAATGTAAAAACAACAAAGTAAATGACTCCAGATTTATAGTGGTTCGGTCTATAACCAGACCTACATCCACTCCCCAGAGGCACCCTCTGAGTATTACACTAATACCAATAGTGACTCTCCTTTTGCACCCACAGCAAGGCGGAGAAGCCTTTACAACACACTCTTTTCACCACTCCCCGGTGCGGCAGAGAACCGTCCGTCCTTTTACACAATCCCCAGTGTTGGCAGAGAACCGTCCGTCCTTTCACACTATCCCCAGTGTTGGCAGAGAACCGTCCCTCCTTTCACACTATCCTCAGTGTTGGCAGAGAACCGTCCGTCCTTTCACACTATCCCCAGTGTTGGCAGAGAACCGTCGTCCTTTCACACTCTCCTAGTGTGGGCAGAGAACCCTTCGGCTGTTCACACTCTTCAAGTGTCGGCAGAGAACCGGATCTCCTTGACAGATCTTCTCACAAGATTCTAGAAGAAAGAAAGAAAAGAGTGAAGTAATCCCAATCCACAAGTAGAGACTCTTACCTTTGAACTCTAAATGAAGCCTTCTCGCTCCAATGGTAGGAATCCTCCCTTGAATGCTCTCTTCCACTCTCTCCTTGACTATTCTCTCAAGAGGCACGAAGATCAAATGACAAAAAGATTGGGTGGCAGTCTAATTTGGACTATTTATACAAAAGACAAGAAAAACCGCCCAAAAATTGCAAGTATTCAATTCTGTACGCAGTGGATCGTCCTGTACGATCGTGGATCGTCCTGGACGATTTTACTTAAATGATCTGAAACGACCCTATTTGAATATGTGTACGAAATGTCTTCGTACAGCTGATCGTCCTGTACGAATTAGGTTCGTCCAGTACGAACGGTTACTACAAGGTCGGTTCTAGAAACTAGTGAAAACTGTCCTAAGTCGGTTAATCGTTTGGACGAAAATTGATTCTTCTGGACTAAATTTTTACAGAGGACCGATCGTCCTGGACGATTATTAATTTCGTCTGGATGAAAATTTTTCAGAGGACCAATCGCCACGGACGATAATTTAATTTCGTCTGGACGAAAATTTTCCAGAGACCCGATCGTCCTGGACGATTTTTAATTTTGTATGGACGAAAATTTTCCAGAGAACCAGTCGCCATGGATGATAATTTAATTTTGTTTGGATGAAAATTTTATAGAGAGCCAATCATCCTGGACGATAATTTATTTCGTCCTGGACGAATAGGACTTAGAAAAAATTTTCCAAGCAAGTTCCTATTCGTTCCATATGCTCTATAGCAGAAAACTGTCTGATCGTCCAGTACGAACGTATATCGTCCTGTACGATCAATATAAATTTTATATGATCTCCTCATGTGTGTGTATGTTTTTATTCACTCAAGTTACAATCACTCCCTTTCAATTTTTATTTCAAAGAAAAGTGCAAGCTTCAAATATTACAAAATATCTCATGCTGAATTCAATTTGAAGTCATCGTAATCTGGAGTTCGTTTTCCCTGAAATGTTAGTACACACAAGAGCAAATACAATTCTTCCAAAATTGTTAGGAGATAACTACTCATTTGAACAATAATGTTTGGAATCATTAAAACTTCATAAGTTGCAAAAATGTAAAGCATGCAAATAGCAACTATCTTAACACGTGCTACTCCCATTTTTGAGCCCTCTTTAGCCACTATTTTTTTGGAAGACAGTACTGTGGGGAAATTCTCTAAATTTCTCTTGAAATTTTATCAAGATCTCCCAATTTGCTCGTGGTATAAACATATTTGGCACAAAAAGTTTGTGCTAAGATTTTCCTCTTTGGCTTGGCTTTCTTTGGTTGGTGGACTTAAAACGGCTGATGCCTTACTTCTGAGAAATATTCAGATTAACCAAGAATGCCCTCTTTGCAATTCCCATAATGAAAGTACTTCTCATTTATTTTTTGAGTGCAATTATTCTCATGAGGTGTTGGTGAGTCTTATTCCGGGCACTTCTGCTCTATTGCTTAGACATAGTACTCTTCATCTTTTGAGCTTGATTTCTGATATGGATAACATTTCAAAAGGCACAAAATGATTTTACTTCTTTATGATTTGCTGCTCTATCTATCATATTTGGAAGGAAAGAAATGAGAGGAGATATGGCAACAATGTGCATTGTGCTCTTATTGTTTCTCTAAGAATAAAACATGTGGTTCTCACTAAAATTACCAAGTGGAAAAATTCAGAGCATCTCATGGCTCTATTATGATGCTGGAAGGATTGTGAGTTGGCTGTGCACATCAACACTTATTTGGCAGCCTTATGTTTTGATTGTCTGGTTCCGAATTCCTTCGTTTATTCCTGATGGGGATTTTTTGGCCTTGACGATGATGTTCCCTTATATCAGGATCCCCTTGGATGGCCTTTGGGCAACCAAGGGAGGTGGGTTGGATATCTGAATGAAAATTACTCTATACTGAGTCCTGGCTTTTGTTGGCATTACTCCGTCATTGCCAATTCTATTTTTCCTACTTGTTGCTTTCATACTTTGATAGGTTCTTTGGTTCTGCACCTGAGGACTTTAGCTGGCATGTGGATTAATGGTTACCTTTACTGGACGGTCACTATTCCTACGGTTCGTCTTATCAACATGCACCTGTATTTTGCTTTTCTTATCTCTATACCTTTGTTAGTTGGAAGGTTTTGTTTTTCTTCATGCTAGTTTTTTTGTGTTTTTGCCATTGGTATTGTTTCTATTCTTATTTTTGATCATATGCTCCTTGGAGCTGCTTTGTAATTGGTGGTATATGCCTCCTTTATTTCTCATTTTCAATTAATATACGGTCCTTGCCCTTACTTTTCCAAAAAAAAAAAAAAAAATTCATAAAGAATGGTGAGAGAATAGCAGCAATCATATCGGTTTTGTATGCGGCTTTGTTATCAGGTTAGACAATTTTTTAGTGCCACTAATGGGCTATTTTTATGTCTATAAATAAACTTGTATAAACATGAAACAAGATTTCTTTCTCATTTATTGAACTCCCACTTGTAAGATATTTTCGGACACATTGAGAAGATATTCTTTGTCATAAAACAACATAATGGTATTGATGTATCATTAATTAATTATCTTGACTGGGCATGAATCTCGAGGCAAAATCAAGCCGGAAACTTCAAAAATTGAATTTAGGATCACCCAAACTCCAATTTCAACGAACTTATAGTCAAATTGAGCATCTCAAAAGCACAAACTCCACAGCACCAACTTCGACTCAATCCGAACCCAAATGGGTCCAAATCAAGCACCCGAAGCACTGTTGGAAAGTTCAAACCATAAATTGAGTTACCAAATGGCTTCCAAATATGATGTTTTTATAGTTGAATAGAGCGTTTCGATGAGATGAATCCAACGATCACAAGATCGCCAAATTCTGACATCATTAAGACCTTCAAATAACTGATGAACGGTGCACAATTAAGGGATTCAATATCGTCCGTCCATCCGACCACTCCATATTTACCCCTGATCTCTCACCTATTTACAAGCTATGCCACTCCAGAATATCTATAAATATACCCCTCATTTCTCATGAGTGGGGGCCCAAGAAAGAAGAAGTGAAAAAAGAAGAGAAGAAGAAGAGAAGGATAGGAAGGAAGAACTCCTCCTCGCCACCGCCAATGTTATGCCCGACGCTAGAATTCTGCCAGACTTCTGAACGACGCCGGAGTTCTTCCCGACGTTGAAATTTGGCCCGACTTCAGAACGACGTTGGAGTTCTGTCCGACGCTCAAGTGATGCTAGAGTTTTGCCCGATGCCATAATTTTGCCCGACCTCCAAAGGATGCCAAAATTCTGCCCGATCTTCAAGTGACGTCGTAACTCAGCTCAACGAAATAATTGATTTTCAATCCTGAAGAGATTCATTGTAATCTGATCGTCCTAAATTTTAATGATGAGTCAACCTTTTGTATTTCAAGCAAACACTAGTGAAACTCTTTCAACTGGGCGTGGCCCCATGGTTTTTCCTCTTTCAGAGTTTTCCACGTAAAAATCCTGGTGTTTCTATTTCTCCTTTGGTTGCGTGTTAGATATCTATAACAGGTTGAGATGGAAGTTTTTTATTTCTATTGCCATGTATATTCTAGTCCATAACAGTTTGGGGCCCT
The DNA here is from genome assembly GCA_022539455.1 of Dendrobium nobile. Taxonomy (NCBI): domain Eukaryota; kingdom Viridiplantae; phylum Streptophyta; class Magnoliopsida; order Asparagales; family Orchidaceae; genus Dendrobium; species Dendrobium nobile. The sequence continues at coordinate 63,418,221 of CM039735.1, forward strand.
CTTTGAGAAACATTATCCCACAACTTCAAGTGTTGCTATGATGTTCAACAGGCGCAGTAGTCGTATCATTGGAGCTTCTCACTCCTACTCCCACCAATCCAGAAATCAGTCTATGAATCATAGACGCCCGATATCTTTCTCTTTCTACCCTAGGGGGCAAAATGCCACTGGAGAAGGAAGCTCGGGACCCTCCCTAGAAGAGAGAATCCGAAAAATGGAATAATCTCAGAACGAGATCCTTCAACTACTACTAGAGAATCGGTAGCCAACATTACCAAAGTGAGAGGAAGTTCTTCTCCTTCGAGCTCCACCACTGGTAGATTGTTCAACTCGAATATACATCTTCAAGTGGAGATTCAACTTCCTCTGCCAAGAAGACATCCGTAGTCATGCAAAGATAATGAACTTGGCGATATAGCAAGTTCTGCACATCCTTCACCCATAACTCGACAACCTCGCATTCTTCCAGATCTCCCAGAAGACTTAGCCCAATCACATATTATTGAGCTCCCTCACAACACCCTACATCATGAACTACATAAATTTGTAAAAGAAGAGTTCCCTGGAGGAGATGTGAGGCAAACTCTTCAAATACAGAACTTCCTGGAGTCATCACCTTTAATTGAAGCAATTCTTCAGCACCCCATTCTGGTTGGCTTCAATCTACTAAACATTGAGTCCTACGACCGAGCGTCTGACCCGTACGAGCACATCAACCACTATAGAACCATCATGCATATTCAGCCAGTCTTGGATCCACTCCTTTGCCAGGTTTTTCCTGCCACTCTTAAAGGATAGGCTCGAACATGGTTCTATTCGCTTCCATCCAGAACCATCCCTTCATTCATTAAATTGGCCAAAATATTTGTTGAATAGTTCATAGCCAATTGAAGAATTACTAATGATTCTTCCAACTTCTTTAGGATCCATCAAAATGAGGGAGAATTATTGAAAGAATATTTTCAGTGATTTTCTACTGAGGCTCGACAGATTCCAAGAGTAGACCTGGAATTTCTTAGAGGGGTCTTTCTTGGAGGCCTTCATTCTGGCCCCTTCTATTTAAAACTTATACGTTACACTGTTCATTCATACGCCAATCTGATCCATCGTGTGGAGGTATAAATTTCTGTAGATGAAGCTATAAATGCTTATAGAAAGTAGTTTGAGCAAACCAATAGGAAGCACAAGGGTGCACCTGGGATGGATAATTTATCCTCATAATTGAAGAAGAAGGGGAAGAACAATCTACCTCCTAGGCCTCCATTTCTATAATGATAGCCTCGATAGGAGGAGGAGTACACTCCACTCAACACATCTCGAGCAAATGTATTAATGACTATTCGAGATCAAGATATAGTGAAATGGTCACATCCTTTGAAGTCAAATATAAGAAATCAATAGCAGTATTACCACTTTCATCATAGTTGTGGTCACACTACTGAAGCCTATAGGCAACTTAAGGATGAGATTGAAAGACTTATCTGTCAGGGCTATCTTCAACAGTTTATTGAGAATCTACCTACCCAAAAAGAAGCTCATCCCGCTGGGGGCACAATTAAGTATAGAAATAACTGGTGAATAATCGATAATGGTTGTTGAAATAATTGCTGGAGCCCCCTTACTATCTGATTAAGTCTTTTTGGCTGTTGGTGAAAACCCAACTCCAAAGAAGGCTCGTATCGATCATTCTATCACATTTGATGATTTTGATCTAGAGAGAGTAAAAATCTCTCATCAAGATCCACTTATAATAAATGCAGGGATAGATGACCCGTGTTACAACATCAAAAGAATTCTTATGGATAATGGAAGCTCCATAGATGTCATGTTTTACTCCACTTTTCTCAATATGGGTCTCTCAAGAGAAAACCTTCAGCCTGCTGCAGGTCCTTTATATAGATTTAAAAATTGACCTGTACGAGAAGAAGGGAAAATTAGTCTCCCGGTTATACTTAGAGAATTTCCATGATAGACTATACACTCCATTCAATTCATTGTTGTAAAGTCAGAATCAGCTTATAATGCTATCTTTGGAAGGCCCCAATCAATTTTTGGAACGTTGCCTCTATCCCTCACCTCAAGCTAAAGTTCCTTACCCCAGCATGAGTCAGTGTAGTATGTGGAGATCAACAAATAGCACAAACCTGCTATCTTAGGCAATTTAAGCCATATCCAATGGTTATCTTGATCATCGAGAACTTTGATCTTTGGAGTGAGGATATCCCTCAGAGAGCTTCCCCTGTAGAGGACGTTTCTACAGTATCTATATTTGAAGAACATCCTTCAAAGACTGTGTGGATTGGATCACTTCTCTCAGACAATGAGAAGAAAAATTCATAGATTTTCTATGTGAAAATCAGAATATTTCTGTATGGAGTCCGGTAGATATGCCCAAAATCAACCTCAAAGTGCTCGTACACTACCTCAAAGTTAATCCGATGTTCAAATCGATCATCCTAAAGAAACAAAACTTTGCACCAGATCATCAATAAGCGATCGAGCAGGAAGTGAATAAACTTCTGGATGCTGGATTTATACGTGAAGTTCACTATCCCACTTAGTTGGCGAATGTTGTCATGGTATAAAAGACGAATGGAACTTGGAGAATGTGTATAGATTACATAGATCTCTACAAAGCCTGCCCAAAAGGTAGCTTTCCACTTTCTCGTATCGATCAATTGGTTGATACCACCTTTGGGCATTAGATGTTGAGCTTTAGGGATGCCTACTCTGGCTATAATCAAATAAAGATGAATCCTGCTGATGAAGAAGCGACAGCTTTTCAAACATACAAAGGGTTATACTACTATCTGATGATTCCCGTCGGACTCAAAAATGCTAGAGCAACTTATCATCGCCTCATGAATAAGATTTTCAAAAACCTTATTTGGCGTACTATGGATGTATACGTGGATGATATGTTAGTGAAAAAACTTAAAAAATCTCAAAATATCTCTAACTTGGAACAATGCTTCCACTTATTGATACGTTATAATATGCAACTCAACCCTACTAAATGCAGTTTTTGAGTCGCTTATGAAAAGTTTTTGGAGTTTGTGGTAACCCACAGAGGGATTGAAGCTAATTTCGAGAAGATCAAGGCACTAAGGGATATAGTGCCATTGAAGAATATCAAGGAGGTCCGAAGGCTAAATGAAAGAATTGCGGCACTATCTCGTTTCTTGGCATGTTTAAGAGACAAATTTCTACCCTTCTTCAAGATACTTAGAGGTGCTCGTAGCTCTGGATTCCAGTGGACTGATAAATGCCAAGAAGCCTTTAAACTACTATGAAAGTATTTGGCATCTCCGCCACTACTTTTTAAACCGACAGTTGGAGAAAAGTTGTATTTATATATGGTTGTTTCTACCCAAGCCATTAGTTCGGTCTTGGAATGAGAAGAAAATACTGTATAATGTTCCTTCTATTATATCAATAAAATTCTATGTGAAATAGAGGGACGTTATCCTCTAGCAGATAAGACAACATTGGCATTAGTTTCTTTCGCCAGAAAACTACAACCTTACTTTCAATTGGGGTCTACATGGAGATATTTTCGGATTCATTGAGAGATATTCTTTGTAATAAAATAACATAATGGTATTGATGTATCATCAATTAATTATCTTGATCGGGCATGAATATCGAGACAAAATTGAGCCGAAAACTTCAAAAATTAAATTTGGGATCACCTAAACTCCGATTCAATGAAATTATAGTCAAACTGAGCGTCTCAAAAATACAAGCTCAATGACACCAAATTCGACTCAATCTGAGCCCAAATCAGTCCAAATCAAGCACCCAAAGCGCTGTTGGAAAGTTCAAACCAAATTTTAAGTTACCAAATAGTTTTCAAATATAAGATTTTTATATTCAAATCGAGCAGCTCAACAAGATGAATCCAACATGGCAATTCTGACATCATTAAGACCTTCAGATGTCTGACGAACGGTGCACGATCAAGGGATTCAATATCAGCTGTCCATCCAACCACTCCCTATTTACCCTTGATCTCTCACCTATTTACAAGCTATGCCACTCTAGAATATTTATAAATAGACCCCTCATTTCTTATGAGAGGGGACCCAAGCTAGAAGATGAGAAGAAGAAGAGAAGAAGAAGTGAAGAAGAAGAGAGGGATAAGAGGGAAGAACTCCTCAACCACCGCCAGAGTTATGCTCGATCATGGAATTTTACCGGACTTCCGAACGACGTCGGAGTTCTACCCGACGCCAAAATTCTGCCTAATGCTCAAGTGATGCTAGAGTTTTGCCCGACACCAGAATTCTACCCAACTTCTGAATGATGCTAGAATTTTGCCCGACCTTCGAAGGATGCATAAATTCCGCCCGATCTTTAAGTGATGCTGGAACTCTGCTCCACTTTGTAACTAAATTTCAACCCTGAAGAGATTCATTGTAATCTGATCGTCCTAAATTTTAGGGACGAGTCAGCCTCTTGTATTTCAAGTAAACACTAGTGAAACTCTTTCAATTAGGTGTGGCCCTTTGGTTTTTACCCTTTCAGGGTTTTCCATGAAAAAATGTTAGTGTTGCTATTTCTCCTATGTTTGTGTGCTAGATATCCATACCACACTGAGATGAAAGTTTTTTTAACTCTATCGCCGCGTATATTTTAGTCCATAATAGGTATAAACAACTTATCTTAAGAATTTGGGCAATATGAATTTCACATATCTGTAATTAAAATATTACATCATATCTTGATTCAACATAGATTTATCCATGAATTTCTTGAATTTGAGAAACTAGGGTTTCTCGTCCTTCAAGGCAATTTCTTTCTTTTAATGTTAATTATCCATATTGAGAGACAAAAGCTCATTTAAGTGATAGGAAGGAAACCAGTTGATATATTCATGAAGTGATGCTTTCGATGCAATAAAAATGCTTAATTCTAGCTGCCATATCTACTAGGAAAATAGCTTTATGATAGATTTCCAATGGAAAATGGTTCAGCCATAAAACACACGTCAAATATGTGTTTATAGCAAGAAATTTCAGTTGGAAATATTTCTGATAGATTTTTGCCAAAACTTTGTTTAAAAAATAATGTTTTTTTATAATTCACTTACGAGCAGATTCAATCGCTAGAATTTTTGGTAGGCTATATCCACCAGAATTTTTGATGGATATAGCTTAATGAAAATTTCTTTGTAATTTGCATATCACAGTTTTCGGCGGATAATTAGCAAGAAATTCATCAGAAACTTGTAGCATAGGCAAAAAAATAAAACTCTTAATTATTGTATAACGTAATAATTCTACAATGATAGAGTCAAAACAAATATATATTATCCTCACATTTCAACATTGCACAGAAACACAAATGCTAAAGTAATAACATATTTCATCAAAAGAAATGTTCTACAATTACCAAATGGTTATATGACAAATACCAATTTTCTTATACAATCAAAATTCAACATAAAATCTATAAACATGCAGTAATAACATGTCCAGTAATAACACATAGTCTAGTCATAATATGTTTCATCATTCTCCTCTTCTGCCAAAGGTGAATGCTTTCCACTGAACTACACCCTCATTGTCTGCAACTCCTCAAATATCTCAGTTTGTTGCATCTGCATGTCAACTTATGATTTTCATACAATATTTTGCTCTGTTGTAAGGGTGAGCACATGTTGGCTTTACAAACTCTCATAGTTACTTCTTGTGAAATTGGATCCACTAGAGTCCATGGACTCATATGCGTAGTCCTGTGAACCTAATCCATAAACCCATCCATTCTATATCCAACCTGCCACTTACGACCAAATATGATAATCAGAATAATTTGCAGACCACCCTGAGGATCCCTCACTTGCTCCATGCAGAGTCTCTCGAACCTGTGTATACTCAACCTACAAAAGTTAACATAAGATTAATCCTTTTATAATTAACACATAAAATTTTAAAGTTATATACTCACATAGGCCCTCCTCACTCGCTTGTCCACCCATTATTGGTTATCCTAGTGCTTGTGGGTATGATTATGCAATTGAACAATGGATGATTTTATATCCAGCAACTCTCTCTACAATATACTCACATTAGTATTCCAAACTAAAATAAATATTAAAATATGTTAAAATTCTTATCAAACGTCTCATATGCTCAATGTGTGGAACTAAGCCCCAATTATGGAGGGCACTACCCATGGCCCCAATGTCAAAAGCTCAGTTATGTCTATTCTTGTCCCTCCTCTTGGTATAATATTGGCTTCCCCGAGCACTGGTTAGGTCTGCCCATACACTCTCACCAATCTAGAGTGATCGTTCACTTGACTTCCTAATATCCATAAACATGTCATGTAAGTAAGTCGATCCATGCTTCTTAAATATTTTTTGATTTTATTATAATGTTGATGCAACAAGTAGAAATCTTTCTGCATATAAAAAGGTACAACATATAATATTTTTATTAGCTTAATTAAAATGCATAGTTCTTACTAATACTGCTAATTACTAACCTCAAATTCTTTGAACCATATGTCACACACTTCCTTTGGAATTTTCTTTCAAGAAATATAAGGTGTGTCAAACCTGCTCCGTATGATATCCCGTATTATATGTGTGAGCTATTTTGATGGATGAAAACTACTCAAAATATGTTATGGGAAAAATATTTCTCCAGTTATCTTAGTGCTAAAAGAGTGTAGTATATAGTGTTACCCTCATGGTCAATCAAAACTTTACATATCTCCTTCCCCACTTTACTTTTGTTATATTGCAAAGTGGATGTACTTTTGTACTTCTACTCTGCACTAGATCAAACTAATCACAATTAAAAGATGTAAGTTATTTCAATTATTCAATTATTCTAACTATAATACTTCCTGTAAGACCCCATAATACTGAGAATTATCACCTATATGGGTGTTTCCTCTTACATAAATATCAAAATTTTCTATTTTCCAAGCTTCACATTAAGATTTAGTTCAGAATCTGTAACTAAGGACCAAAAAATTTGGCCGACATTTTCTACTCTATTCAATCTCCAAGCTAGATCCAATAGCCTTTAGTACTGCACATCACTGCCTCATGTTTGTACCTGATTTGTTCATCAAATGTACGTATATTATTTGCATGTTTACTATGTTAACTCATTATGAGAAATAAGTAGAAATGACTAGTCTAAATAAATTCCATAATTATGAACATATTAATGAATTTAGTTTCAACTATGTTTTGAACTTTTATTGATATTTATGTAGTTAAAACATTAATGAAAATTTTATAAATTTTTACTAGTTATGATTTATGTGTTTCAAAATATATGAAAAGTTTACTTATACCTAATCAAGATAATGCTCAACTTTGTCACAGTTAAGTGAGGTGTTCAACATGGAAGCCTAATCTCCTTATTAGTAAAATAGTGGATGATATTAGAACCTCCAAGCTCATGATGTATATTGAATAGAGATATAGTTAAAGATTTATATGAATCTATGTGACTTAAATTTTGAGGTACAATAATCCTTTTTTATTGTAACACTAGATTAAAGTAATAGGAGTAAATTAGGTTATCTCGTACTTAGGTATGCTTCATAAATTGATCCTTAATGACTTATTTTTTCTCTTACTAGTCTTCTTAAGTTTATTTAGATACCTACATGATGTATGATTATTAGCAATACTTAATATGCATATATCAATAATTTTATGAAGATTGGAAGGGTAACTCTTTAAAGCAGATATCTAATGATATTGAATATGTTGACTAACTATAGCCTCATATGATCATTGTATGGGTATATGCTCTATAGAGTCAAAAAATACTGGAGGAAATATTTTCTCAAATTTACAAAGAATAAAAAAATATTATGGTCCATATGAATCAACTACTCTACATTCTACTTTGAGGAGCACAAGTCCTTAAAGAATATTCATAACTCTATTAAGGGATCTAAAACTAGATATGGATAAAAACTTAAGGCAGTGGGTCGAAAACATTGTATGAAGACGTGCCAATCATAAATTGTTTAATCTAAACAATCTCCCCAATCTCATATCAGCGCATCTACTAAGATTGAAAGAACATCCATCAGGTACCTTTAGAATATATACATATTTATAAACTACACATCTTTGTCCTAAAGTTAAGTTGAATGACCCTTTTAATTTTAGAAGTTTTTAACTTCCACCATCCTTTAACTCTAGAATGTTTCTCCTACGAATCTCCTTTAAGCTCATCTCAGCTTTATATTATCATGAAATTTATTATTGATTTCCATTACTACGTTGAATACATTATCAAATATATTTTCCTCTATATGCATCACATCTAAGTTTTGTCTGATCAAGTTATTTTTAATATGGCAAGGACAAAAAATACTGTTTTTGGTCTAATTTTGCTTGACTTCATACCCTAACAATATGTAATCAGCTAGTATTGGAGAATCAACTATCATGGGCATACACCATACTCTTTCAAATATTTTCTCATTGGTTAATCTTGATGGAAATTGCATCATTAGAATTTTATTTTTGTGATTGCATCCTTATTTTGCCTCTATGGATGGTTTGTAGGTAAGAACTTGTAGTGATAGTCAAACCAAGTACTCTTGTCTCCATGCTTCAAAGTGAATGACTTAATAAATTTCATGCAATATAGATAAACTAACTTGCTTGAAGTTCTACATCATGAATGTATACCGTATGCAAGAAAGTTACCAATTTTTCAAAGTAATGCTACGAAATTTTATTTGGTGGAGATATTATATGTAGTAACACCTTCTAGCAATACATTTAAATTATTGATTAAATGTTACAAGAATATGTTGATCTTTACTTTTGAATTATGTGTCTCTAGAATGATCAATGTCACAAACATGTAAAATATAGTCATACATAATGTATGAGGAAGATTGTAAGGGGTGATTATCATAGAACATCATGAGTAAGGTGAAGTAAATTGGGTAAAGAGAGTAAAGTCATTTATGCATAAACCTAATCCTATATTTTTGGTTCTATGGCAATGGTATATGTACGGCCAAAGTGTTTCTAGGTCTCTGCTTCTGATAGGTGTGTTAAGACACCAATTTGTGATATGTTTGTTATGACATCTCATATATATTGCAAAGCTCATAGATACATATAAACATTTCAATTTAAAAAGTATGTGTAAGTAAAGTATCCTACTGACTGGTACATTCTTCTATTACCTAGTCATCCCAAACTTTGGTTTAAATATTGGTGCCTTGTAATGGTAGCATGCAATCTCTAATAACTCGTTTTATAGTATAATATGTATACATTACTATAATAATCTATTTTTATATATGTCAAACAAAGTTTGGAAACTAATTTTTAGTCTAGTATAAATTTATAGGAATTATGTGTTCATTGGGTTTGCCTCCTAAAGCAATCCAATAAATTGATTAAACCATTCAAGGGAGATATTATATTATATCTTGATCCTTAAAATTTTTAGTATTTTTGAGTAAATAGTGCTCCCACATCAAATTGGTTAATGAGCAACATGCAAGAAATTTTAGAAGTTCCGTGTCTCCTTATTTGGTGAATCTTTTGTATATTATATAAATTTTATCCCTATTGCATCATAAACTAAGTCCTCAATATTTTTGATATTTTCTTCCACATCTATATTGAAAATTATAAACGGGCTGTATCAAGAGTAAAAATGTGGCTCACACTCAACATGAGAAGTTAAATACCAATATTCTGGCATGAATCCTCTGTCATATAGATTAATAATTAACTCATATACTGTGAGGTTCATTTAATTTTATATTTAGAACATGGATAATGAAACATCCCATCGCTTGAAAGGAATACTATTTATAGGCTATCTGAATGAAAAAATTCACCCCATTAACCAACTCATTTGCTAATACCATCCATCCAAGCTCCAATCGATTATACATCCACATCTTTAATTCCTAATTTTCATAATATTAAGAATTTTTCCTACACATAATATTAAGTTATTAGAGATTGTATTTTCACTAATGATTTGAAGGCACAAAAAAAAAGAGTTGAATATGTAGTTTTAAAACTTGAGTAACATGAGCAAAATATGATCTATTCTAACACATCATCTTAAAGCATTTTAAGTAAAATTCTTATAGATTGCCCATTACCAATTTGCTAATATACTTGTTGTGAAAATAAATAAGATGTTTTTATTTAATGTGATACCTATTTATGATCAATACAATATAATGAAAATAAAGATAAGAATAAATGTAATTTAAATAGAATAAAGGCAATATTTTTCAAAATAAATAATTATATAATTTAATTCGTTCATATCATTATTATATAATAAGCATCATACATTATATCACAATAGAAAACCAAATGCTCAATCGATTTGCAGTACAAAAATAAAAGTTTTGAAAATTATTATTGAAATACATGGAACCTTATTTACCTAGGTTTCCAATAATCAATTATGATTAATTATCAGTAAAAGAATTAGACAAGCCCTTATTAATATTTAATTTTAAAATTTTATAACTTTATTAAAAAAATCCAAGACAATTTCATGCATTTAGAAAAAATCTAACCTAGCATAATTTAATAAAAATCAGAGTACAAAAAATAATAAGGTCCTAAAGAAATAATGCAGATGGAGGAGAAGGAAGAACTTAATGAAAATAGAGTAGGATATGAGGAAGATGAAGTTCGCTAATGTTTGCAATTTGTCGACAAAGGAGGAAGACATGTGACTTGTTCGTGGTTGAGGAGAATGAAGAAGAAGAATACAAGGAGGAATCTTCTTTGTTGGTGACTTTGAGAAAGAGGCAAAGAGGGATGGGCACAAGGAAATGTTTTGGTAGTTATTGATTAAGAGAGCTAAGGAGAAGGGTGATGCCATAGCTTTGTCACCTTAAATGGTGAATGAAGGTGGCCATGAGCATTGGAGAATCACCTGATTTGTGTGTTAATTATGGTTAAGGTAACTATGAGGCACATAAGGAAAATTTGGAAAATTTGGGTTCAATTCCCATGGTGAAGCTATAATTGGGGTGTGATCGATTTTGGAATTTCTTGGTTCAACAAAATTTTTTTGTTTAGAGAAAAAAGTCAGTTTAGGTATTTACATATAATATACCCCTCAAGCTCTATTGAGAAGATTTTATTTGATTTTATTCATTATTATAATGTAATTTTTTCCTTTCATGAAACACAAAAATTATTGGCAATTTATACAATTGAATGGTTGTCACAATAGAGAACCATATGCTCAATTATTTCTTCATACATTTGAAAATAAGAAGGAAAACAACTTAAAATCTTTATTTTGACCTGAACTATATATATATATATATATATATATATATATATATATGTCTATGATGAGAAAACTTACAAACCATGAAGTCAAGGATGATCGGTCTTTTAGAGCAACTTTGATGGATGAGGGAATGGGAACAAACCTACTGCAAATGGAGAAAAGGAGAGGATTTTCACAAGAAAATGGTTGAATGGGAGCGAAATGGGAGCAGACAAGCAAAAATTTTTGTAATTAGATGGCATATTGGGTGGATTCACTATAGGAAAATTGCCCCTTACTAGTAGATTTTTTTTACGGATTTTGAAATTTTTTGGTGAATTTTTGCAAAAAAATTTTGACGACAAATTGAACGTTTGTAAAAATTTTTCGTCAAAAAAATCCTCTAAAAAAATTTTTGGGCAAAATTATTTGGGCCATAAAATTTTTCTGTGACTGTTCTCTAGAAAAAATTCAATGGAATAAGTATAAAAATATTTTAAAAAATAAACCCGCAATGGCTGCCCAAACATCTGCCCGCCAAGCTACCAGCCCATGTTGCCCATAAGCCTTCCTGCTAGTCCCCCCACACTGCCTGCAAGCCTACCTGCCAGCTCGCCCGCGCTGCCTCTTTGCCTACGTGGTACGAAGAGAGATATACACCTCTTCATATTTTTCAAATATTCAACCATTTTGCTATGGAAAAAAATGTGTTAGTAAACTTACTCATTCATATTTAAATAAAATAATACAAAAGTTAAAATTTAAAATAGATTAAAATAATATATTAAAATTAATAAATAATTAAATCATTAATAAATAAATTAATAATTAAATAAAATTCTTTTTATATTTAAAAATACTTTAAAATAAAATACTAAAATTAGTAATTAATTAAAAAATTATTTTAAATAATAATTAAAATAAACTTTTATATTAAAATTTAATTATTAGAATTTATTAATTTAAATAAATTATTAAATTAATATTTAAAATAAGTTATAAATTTATTAATTAAGAATATATTATTTTCTAAGAACCTTTTAAATCTGTTGGAAACAAATTCGTGGGAAAAGTCTCAAGAAATTCTCTAGAAAATCTGCCAGAAAATCAGTTAGAAATATCTCATCGTAATCAGTTGAGAAATTGCCAAAAAATCTACAAAAAAATATTCTATCAAAAACCTATTGGAAAATGCGCAAGAAATGGGCAATTTTCCACTAGTGATTGTCGATATAGTCTCTGGCAAAATTTTTGGTTGAAATTATTCGTCGGCTTTGAGTAAGCCTGCAAATTTTCCAACAAAAATTTCACCGCAGAGTTTACAGTAGGATTTCCTCTAGAAAAAATTCACAAAAAATTCAACCCAAATTTTGTTGTCAAATCCGCCAATATTTTCGTCTGGTAGCCTGCTAGCTACTAGAAAACAATATTTTCAATAGTGTTCACTTCATGAAGAGATTCTTCACTTGATCAAACTATCCATAAATGACTGATCAAAATCTTGACCGATACGATTTGAGTATTTAATTAATTTTTTTTTTTGGGAAAATTGGGGCACTGGGCCCATTTCATTCATGAAAAGAAAGAATACATAAGAAATAATAAATTGCTACCACAATTGACCAGTAGCAATCTGAAGAACGAAAACATCATAGACAAAATTGCTTCAAAACAAAAGAAAAAACCTATTACATTAGATCATCCTATCAGCCTTTGCTGCAGAATTATAAAAGCAAAATTAGATTTTCCAATTCAAGTGTACCAGATGACTTGAATACCAAATGTATATCCAGAATAAGACCTGTAGAAGGAAAAACACCAGAGAAAAAGAGCTCCCAAGTCTATCTAAACCTGGACTCAGATTAAACAGATTAAGGCACACGAAAAAACCTGAAATCCCTGGTTGCCCATAGACCATCCAAGGGACCCAGAGCGGGAGCTTCATCATTGTCCAGGTAAGACTTCAAAAAATGCTCGCAGCGACTGGATGAGTGTAGGGACTTAACCAGCATATAAGCCGCATCACTTGTTACAGGAGTTCCAAATAATCCATAGAGTATTTCCATTTTACAATTCTCTCAGAAATGTTCCTTTTAACATTGAGAATCAGGGTATTATGGCAGTTAAAAACATGCCCAAATCTTCTACCATTCCTCTCCTTCCATAAGTGATAAACAATGCAACAGATGAGGGTATAAAAGAAGTTTTTAACCTTCTTGTTCCCCTTGTAATTACCCTTAATCCATTCAAAAACCTGCAGAATGTTGGGCCTAAAAAGGAATGATTTCATTCCAGGTATAATCACTGTAAGAACATAAAAAGCATAATCACATTCAAAAAAAATGTGAGAAACAGTTTTGTTTGTTCCTTGACACAGATTGCAACCGACAGGAACCAAAATGTTACGAGAAATAAGAGCATCCGCAGTCTTAAGTCCGCCCACCAAAGACATCCAGGCATATACCGAATGTTTCATAATATTTCTGTTTGCCCAGAACGATTTGTGCCAAGAACAGGTTTGTAAGTCAGAGTAATACTCCTCAATGTAATTCTTGAATTTATATGAACTGCTAATTTTCCATTTAAGATAAGTCTCACCATTCTCAATGCTAAATCCAGCAAGCAGAGTTTTCAAATTCAGAGAAATGTTCTCAGGAAATACCCACTGAGAACCAAAAATAAGACTATTAATGGTGATATCAGGACAGCCTCCCAAATACGCACCCCCCTAGGAATTCAGCAATATTGTGATTCTGACACCAGTGATCCCATATCAAGGATATAGGAGCATTTTGTGATATGATGAAGTTAAAGCAGTGTTTTACCTCCATAGCAGTTTTACTTATAAATTTCTATAGATTAGAAGCAAAAACAGGGGGCGGCTTCCACGGGGACTTATAAATACAAAGGAGCCATTTGGATAGTGGAGATGCAACATTATACATCCTTAAAATCACAAAATAGTTATAAGCAAATTGAAGAACAGAGAGAGAAGGAATCCCCAAACCACCTTTGTTTTTAGGCCTGCATATCTTATCCCAGGACACCATATGTAATTTTTTAGCATTCAAGGTATCCCCAAAAATCAAGAATCTAGAACTAGCTCGTTTGATGAACTTGTGAACTATTTTTGGTAAAATGGAGCCTCTGATCCAATACGCAATCGTGTTTCGGATAGTGAATTTCAGGTATTGGAGCCTGCTCGCAAAAGACAGTAAATTGGCTTTCCAGCCGTTCATTTTTTTATTGACACAATCCATAAGAGGCAAATAGTCTTCAATCTTGAGCTTATAAAAGGATAAAGGGATACCAAGATACATGATTTTGTTAACCACATTGTGAATAGATAGAGTATGATAGATATCCTGCGTGTTGCTTAGATTTTTAGGGAACATAATAGCACACTTATCATAGTTTACATGAAGCCCCGAGCTATCAGCAAATTCCCTCAAGATATTATTCAGTATGTTGCAATTCTCAACTGTTGCCTCCCCAAAGATTAAAATGTCATCTGCATATAGCAGATGATACAAGGATTGGCTGTCAAAAGAAATTCCTTTAAAGCCCCTACACTCCAAGAGATTAGAGAAAGCATCCATCACTATACAGAAAAGGTAAGGGCTTAAAGGGCACCCCTGTTTAAGTCCTGCAGTAGAAGAGAAATAACCTTCTAGGGCTCCATTTAGCAGAATAAAAAAATTGACATCGGTTATACAAACTTTTATCCAGTTAACAAAGAGGGGAGGAAAACCTTTTTGATGGAGCCTATTAAGCAAGAATTCCCGGCTAACCGAGTCAAATGCCTTCTTGAGGTCTAGTTTAGCACAAAAATAGTTGCAGGCACTTTTCTTAGCAGCATAAGATAATATATCATTAGCAAGCAGAATGTTATCAGTAGATATTCTCGATTTAACAAAGCCAGCTTGATTGTCCAAAACAATCAAATTCATGATAGGTTTCATTCTTTCAGCTAAAACCTTGGCCATGATTTTGTAAAGGACATTGCAGAGAGCTATAGGTCTGTAGTCAGAAATATCAGCTACATTTTTATGCCTAGGTATGATAGCCAAAGCAGTGGCTTTCACACCATTAGGCATATAACATTTATTAAAAAATGAGTAAACAGCCTTGCAAACCCAATGACCAATGATATTCCAAGTAGATTTGTAAAAGAAGAAATTAAACCCATCTGGACCGGGTGCGGAGTTTGATTTACCCAAAAAAATAGCTTTTTTCACCTCTTCATCTAACACAGGAGAGATAATACCAATAGCAAGAGAGTGTGCTAGCAAAGTCCCAGTCGAAAAGTCACTAAAATTGTGGCAAGGGGGTGCAGGCGGGTTGTACAGACCTTGATAAAACTGGATTAAAGAATTAACCACATCTGCTCTAGAGGAAGCCGAAGGATTAGCAAGTAAATTTCCAACAGAATTAGAATCACCTCTTCTAATTCTAATCTTAGCAAATAAAAACTTTAAATCATCTTCACCTTGCCTTAACCAGTTAACTTTTGCTCTTTATATAATCCAGGATGCAAGCAAATTGTTGAACTTCGCTAATTCTAACGTGCTAACCTTGTAGGATTGATTAATATCCAAGTTATTGGGATCTCCTTGCAACTTATCTAAAATTTCAGCTTGCTTAGCATTCAAAACATCCAAATGCCTAGTAATACAAGAAGAGGAAGACCAAGCCTCACACTTCACCCCAATCTTAATTTGTTTCAGATTATTGGTGAAATGAGAAATAGGGTTCCCAAGGCACGGTTTGGAAAAAACCTCCAATATAAGCATCCAGAATTTGTCAAAATTGGTCCAGAAGTTTTTGAATAGAAAACGATGATGAACTTGAACCTTCATACATCTATTCAGAATAATGGGGCAATGGTCCGAACAGGAGGGACTATGAAATTTGCAAAAAGAGTCTGTGAAGGAGTTCACCCAAGCCTCATTCACTAAAACACGGTCGAGCTTTATATGTATGGGATTAATAGTGCGCTGATTGAACCATGTATACTTAAACCCCACAGAGTTTAAATCTACCAATCTATTATGAAAAATCATATTATTGAAATCTGACAATGCAGCATGATTTATGGGGATACCTCCAGATTTTTCAAATGCAAACCTACAGCAATTAAAATCCCCCATTACAGCTCAAGGGAAATCATTAGAAGGAGCAAGCTGAGCCAAAATTTCCCATAGTTTCTTATGATCTTGAGAATTGTTCGAAGCATAGATAGCAGAAAGCTAGAGCAAAGGCTTATTAGCAACCCAAATAATACCTGATATAACTTGCTCCGAGATGTGATAAGGTTTGAAACTGAGCTTGGATGAATCCCATTTAACTCAAATCCTACCCGAAGTGGATAGAGCAAAATTATGGCAACTATTCTCATTCGAAAACAGAGAATGAGAGGCTTCAAAGAAAGGGTCTTGAAGAGTATTGGAATTGATCCTAGTTTCCAGGATGCAAATCAGATTCAAGTTGAAAGACTTGATTAGTCGCTTACAGGACAAAACTTTATCGGGGTGATTGAAACCCCTGATATTCCACGCCGCCATGGGTGGAAAAGACATTAATATTGAGATTGTTGTTGAGGTTTTTTGCCCTGCTTCCCCCTTGCAGGCTTTTTTGACGCCACACTATATTAAGGATGCTTGCCCTTCTCCAAGGCCTTAGATTTCCCACTGGTAGTGGAACCCAAATTCTCAACCGAACACTGAGTATCCTCGTTTTGCTGAAATTGCTCTTCAATACTGTTAAGAGAATCAAATTTATTTGGCGATATTATATCTTTGGGTTGATTGAAGTTTTGAGATGTAGATGATGAGGAGATAGTTTCATGTGGAGAGTTGAGGTTCGGGATGCCAGAAACAATAGCATCTTCAATAAGCGGCACATCACCAATGGGATTGGCATCCAACTGTGGATTGTTTCTAGCGGTAGGGGAGTGCGGTTGATATGTCATAGGTTGCCCTAAGACATTGTTAATGATGGTATTTGGTTGCGGGGGGTTGGATATTGTTGTGACAGGAGGAGGGTGGACAATATTATAGATAAGTTATTGTTCTTTTGGTAAAGCATTTGAGGCAGGAGGTCTGGAAAAATTCCTATTTTTCGAGTTAGGCCTTTTATGTGGCTTTCGACTGGAACTCCTACCTCTTAAATCAGACGACACCTTCGGGCGATCTTCAGAGTTAATTTTAGGAATAGTAGGACAAGAAGATGAAAAGTGCATAAGCGACTTACAGTGATCGCAGGGGTTAGGACGCCATTCATATTGAACTCTTAAGGTGACCACATCACCGTCAAGGGATACCTGAATTTCATCCGGGTATGAAGCGAGATTGTCCACCAGCACACATACATGAGCGTAGGTTAGCCTCGTCATTTGCTCAGTCAGCTTGTCCGCTGCAATCGGTATCCCGATTTTACTCGCTATACGTGATATCCCCTCTGAATTCCAACATGCAAGCGGGAGGTCGTGTATTTTCACCCAGATCGGAACAGATGAAAATTCCTCCTTGATGGGTTTGAACTTTGGATGCCACTTTTGAAGCACAAATGGCTTACCGAGCAGGAACCAGACACCTCTCGACCACGCCATGTCAAAGTCTTCTTGACAAGAGAACCGGAGAAGAATAAAACCTTCGTTTAGGGATAATAACTGCAGCGAGCCCTTTAGACTCCAACTTTTGTTGATAGCCCCCAACAGTGCTTCATAGTAAGGTCTTCGACCAATCGAGTAGCCAACGAGGCAAAGGTTCCAGGCTTCGGCTCCCTTGCTCAGCTTTTCACTCGAGAAAAGTATGATCTTTGGTTCCTCCGGGTGATGAGTAAATTGAAAAGCTTTGGGAGCAGAAAGATCAGGCGCAAAAACTTTGTTCCAGTTCCTCGGCAAAGGAAGAGATTTTCCATCAAACATCTTTCCAAGCGAAGGAAAGTCAGAGGAGGAAGGTGGTTCAGCCATGAGTAAAGGAGAAAGTCCTCCGGCCTAGCCGGAGGAGGAGGAAGAAGAAGATCGGTCAGCAGTGGAGAGCGGCGCAGGGAGAAGGAAACCCTAACACGACTCTTTCAAATTTTAATCCCACATTTAATTAATTATTAAATGATGAATTGAATAATCATTAATATGTTCCACATTCTATAATAAATTTATTTTATTAATTCTTACATTCTCTTACTTAGCTCATATAATATTATTCAATTAAGGTAGAATGCACATTAAATATCAAACTTTCTTAATTTATTCAATTCCTTATTAATATTATTATTTTGCACATATGCAAATAGCATTAAACAGAAAAGAAAAAGATACATGATACTATGTGATAGTGAAACTATCACAATCCTTCTTTATCAAGTCAACAAAACTTGAAGTTCACTATCAACAAAAACATCCCAAAAGAAATCACTTAATAGGGCTTGAAGAGAAAAGAAATAAGCCAATCTATTGCTATATCTGGAAACAAATTAAAAAAATTACATTTTAAAATATTCTAAAAATGAAAAGTCCATTTATTGAATTCTTTTATTGAATTCTTTGGTCTTCAAAAGTGAATTCTGCAACAAGTTGATAATGTTAACATTATCTCCTTCAATATT
Source organism: Dendrobium nobile (assembly GCA_022539455.1). Classification (NCBI taxonomy): domain Eukaryota; kingdom Viridiplantae; phylum Streptophyta; class Magnoliopsida; order Asparagales; family Orchidaceae; genus Dendrobium; species Dendrobium nobile. Next base: position 63,437,090 of record CM039735.1, read on the forward strand.
AATACCTTTCTTGTCAATCATCCATTCTTGAATAAAGATTTTTAAATAAAAAATAGCTATCAATTCCAATAGAGATATATCTCAATGCAATAATTTTTTCCCATATGCAAGTAAAAACCTTCCTTTATGATCTTGTAACACACCAACTATTCCCGCCATGTTAGATTGCAAAAGCGAGGCACCTACATTCAACTTGATCAAATCTGAGGGGGATACCAATTTTTAAACAACACATCATGCTGCCTAATATCCCAGTTCTATCCAATTGGAAACAAATGTTGTTGGATTGATTGAGAAAGAATTTGAGATGCATTCATTGAAGATGAAGGAAAAACATTCCGTGCTTAAAATAATTTATGGCTTTCCAAATCTGATTAACCAAAGAAATATAAATTATGACTAATTCTAGATTAGTATTAGATGTCTTTTCCATATTATAAGAGTAACGAGATATTTTTTGAAATTTTGGTAAATGAATACTTGCTTAAATATCTCAAAGACTTCAATTAACTTGCAATGAATGCAATATGATATACATCTTCAATTTCCTGGCAAGTTCTCAAACAAGTAATACAGTCATGAAATTTTCTATAATTCAACCAAAAATTAGTTGGAGAGCAATATTTTAAAGTCTCCACCAAAAAAAAAAAAATTCATTGGGTCTCACCTTTACTTTTTTAAACCATCTCATATGTATCCCAATATCTTATTGAAGTTTAAAGGAAGCTTCAAATGACGTTGTAGTAACTGATTTTCTAGAATTTGATACAATTAATTCAATTTTGTCATCAATAGAATCTGACATAATAGGAATTTCTAGAATAATTTTTACTAAATCAATAGAAAATTAAATACTTCTTTAAAATATTATGATTCCATCTTCCTTCTTCATCAATAAGAAATGAAACCATTTTATTTTGAAGATCAATCTTATTTCATTTACAAAACCACTTATTAAGACTTTTGTTAAGAATCCAAATATCATTTATAATATTTATATTGTTTCCATTACTGACCTACCATATGATAAAAGGCTTTAAAAAATGAGCACCATCTTTTATTATATGCCAAGCTAGCGACGAACATCTTTTTATTACCTCTTTCCATATGTCAGTAACATATTTTTCCATCATTATTTTATTTAGAATAAAGTCATGATTTTAAATAAAATTCCAAGTAATATGAGCCCTTAACAGACTTTCTCTTTCAATTGCAGCTTGAATTCCAAAACCATCTTGATTAGTAAGAGTACATAGAGTATTCCAAGAAATATAATGTAACCCCTGTCTTCCTTGCTCCTTTTGCCAAGAAGTTTCTACAAAACATGTCAATATCATTTAAAATACCATTTGGAATTAATGAATGACTCATAATAAACGGGGGAATATATTAAAAGCAATTTTTATCATCATGATTCTTCTAGCCAATGAAAGAGTATGAGATCCCCAAGTATTATGTCTATCCATATCCTTATCCAAAATAGTTTGGTAATCATTATTAGCCTTCAATATTCCCAAAACCATCTTTGCACTTAAAAATGTGATTTCAACAACAGAACGAATACTATAATTTTTCTTGACTTTTGTTTCCTTCTTCTACATACAACTTTTCCAAAAAGAGTCAATCAAAATTCTATTAATTAGATTTATATGCTGTCTAGTCCAGCTACAATAGTCAATCAAAATTCTATTAATTAGATTAACATTGTACTTTGAAGCTTCAAATGCAACTAAAACATGGTCAACATACAACAAATTAAAATTTTTTTTTTATGTTTGGTGCAAGTTTAATACCAAACTCTCTTTCTTTCTCATGGAATGCTTTTGAAAGTAATTTATAACACAAGATAAGTAGACAAGGAGATAATATACATCCTTGTCAAAAATCTCATTTAGCTTTTATCCTATAACTTTTCCTTCCATTAATGATAATAGAGAATTTTAAATGGTTTATTCACTTAGTCTTCAAGTTTATAATCTTCAGTGGGAAACCCATAACACTTAAAATCTGATATAGTGTATCCCAACACATGCTATTATATGCTTGTTCCATGCCTAATTTTATTAACATAAACCCGTGTTTAGCTATAGAAAATATGAATTTATATAATATCTCATGAGCTAACAAAACGTTATCTAAAATAGATCTTCCTAGCACAAAATCTCTTGCAATTTAGAGACAATCAAAAGAAGACAATTCTTCAATCTAGTTAACATCATTCCAGAAACAATTTTATAGATGGTTTGACATAAGCTGATCGCCTTGAATTTGTTTATTTCTGAAACATTAGGGACTTTAGGAATCAGTACATCCAAAGTTTCTTTCTAAAAATCAAGCATAATATGCAAAGAAAAGAAGTTTTCAATAGCATTCCAAATTTCATTCTTTACTATATTCCAAAAAGATATAAAAAATTAAGCATTTACACCATTTGCTTTAGGAGATTAATTAATATCCATCTTCATAACAGCGAAAATATATCTTCTTTATTAAAATCTGTTGTTAGCATTTATATCATTTCTTCATTCAACCAATGTTCAAATTAAACGATAGCAAATTTTGTAAAATGCATTATCTTTTTTTTTTTTTTTTTTTCCATTTTTTCTTAAAAAGATTCTTGAAAGTTGACGATATCAAATCAAGATCTATCTCAATTACACCATTAGAAAATGAAAATTTATGAATCATATTCCAATTTCTAGTTGTAGCAATAACATGAAAAACTAAGAGTTTTGCTCACTTTCTTCCAATCATTGTGATTTAGACCATTGTCTCCACCAAGTTGCTAGTCTAGCAAGGGTAACAACCAATTCATGAACTTTTCCCTCAATTTAAGTAACTTGTTCGGATCAAGACCATCCAAACAACTTTCCTCCTCTTGCAATAAGATTATATCATTTTTCACCATAGCTTTAAGATTGTTTAGATCTTTTAATTTATTTTTACTCCAAAAAAAAAAAAAAAACAAAATTTTAAGATATCTTTTAACTTTCCTTTGAAGAATATCAATTGTCCAAAATCTTATTTTTCCAAGCTTTATTAACAATACCCCAAGATGCTTAGTAAGAACACCACACATTCTCAAATATGGCGACTTTTTTATTGAAATAAAATGTGTTGTTTAAATTAAGCAATATTGGACAATGATCTAAAGCAACTCTTAATAAATGTCTTATTACAACAAATGGAATATTTAATAATGACTGAGAATTTAAACACATTCTATCTAATCTTTCCCATATATGAGCAAGTCCTTTTATTATTGTCACACCAAGTGTATTTAGGATCAACAGTGCCAATATCATGATAAACTTTAATTGTTATAAATTCCTTCATTTCTTGAGAACCTTGCAAAAAATATATCTTTTTCCACCTTTCATTTCTTGCTTGGACAAAATTCAATTATAATCTCCTTCCAAGATGAATGGTTTATCATTAGATGTACATTCTTCAATCATTTTCCACATATTTCTTCTTTCATGAAGATCCTTATTAACATGGATTATATGTGAACAGTCCAGATAATGCCATTAGGAGAATTTAAATTTCCAATAGCACATTTATTGGAAGAATTTAAAATTGAAAAAGAAGAAACACAGTTTCTCCATAAGCCATGAATGCCAAATGAAGTTCCTCTAGCAACAAAATGAAAGAAATCTCATTCATTCCCAATAACGTTTCTAATTTCATTAATATCCATGGAATCTAATTTAGTTTCCATTAAACCAACAAAGATAACACTATTATACAACCAAACTTCTCAAATAATAGGAAGCTTCATTTTTATTAACTGCCTTAAAATTTAAAAATAATATAGAAGACTTTAAGAAATATATTGGGATGAGGCCCCAGCCCCTTCATGACTACTACCTTCTCTTCTAATTCTTTGGCTATCCTTTATAGGACCTAATATTCTCAATTTTTTATTGAATTTATTCTTATGATGAAAAGACTTAGGAGAATTCTTTTCTATTGCCTTAGATGCAAGAGACACATCCTCAACAATTTTGTAATCATTACCATAAACAACATTCATAGGAATTAACACTGCCATTGCAAGGTCTTAAGTCCTAGATGAGAAAGTGGAGGGTTACATTAGGTAGTTGACGATCAGCATAAAACTTATCAAATAATTATGACATGAATCCTTTTAAAAATTATGTTAATGTCAGGACATCCCCTAGAAGTGATGCATTGCATGGCATAAATTTAGCAACAAGGGTGCAAGCCCGCTGCATCGGCACCTGGGTGTAGTGTTAAATACGTAAGGGTTATCAAAACAATGTTGGATGAGGGAAAAGAATCTTGTCCATGAAACTAAAATTAAGATAGAAACTTGGAATATAGGTTCACTTATAAAAAAAGTAATAGAATTAATTGATATTATAATTCATAGGAAGAAAAATATTATGTTCATGTGCTTATGCTCCTCAAGTAGGTTAGGATATAGGTTTAAAATCAAAATTTTGGAATGAATTAAAAGAGTTAATACAAAAGATACCTTTTAATGAAAGGGTTTTTATTGGAGAAGATTTAAATAGACATGTTGGTAGAGTGATAGATGATTTTCAAACCATTCAAGGTGGCCATGGGTTTCAAATGACAAATGAAAGTGGTAAGTCCATAATAGATTTTTCTTAAGGTTTAACATTTTTAATTGCTAATACCTTATTTAAGAAATGAGACGAGCTTCTAATCACTTATAAAAATCGATATAGTAAAACTTAGATTGATAATTTTTTTATAAAAATTATATCATCTAGATTATAAAGTTATTGCGAATGAAAAATTATGTACCCAATATTTATTATTAGTTTTGGACATTAAGATAAAGTGGATGAAAATAAAAAAATAGTATAAAATATATTATAGGATTAGATGGGGGTATTTAAAGAATATTAACAAAATATTTTTAATTTTAATATTTTGGATCTTAAGATTTTGTATGTGCTTGAGGATGCTAATGTTATGTGGGAAAATGTGGCTAGCGATATTAAGAATATTGCAAAAGATGTGCCTGGCGTATCAATAGAAAAAGCTCCTAATAGTAAAAATAGTTTTTGATAAAATCTAAATGTACAAAAAAGATAAAAAAAATAAGAAGATTTGTTTAAAAAATTAGTTTAGATGTAAAAATTTTGATAATTAGGAAAGATATAAAGAGACACGTAAGGAATCTAAGAAAGAAATATGTGATGCAAAGATCTTAGCTTTTAATGATTTATTTAATAGATTAGATGCTAAGGAGGAAAAAATATATATGTATAACTTAGTCAAATAAAGAAATAGGAGTAGTAAGGATTTAGTTCAAGTGAAGTGTATTAAGGGTTAAGATCAAAAAGTACTTTTCTTAGAAGTTGATGTTCAATAAAGGTGGATGAGATGTTTTTCTAAACTTTTTAATGAAGAATATGAAATATGATTGAATTTAGTGACCTTAGCACCCTAAATGAAAATAAAGATTTCTATTTTTATCGACGTATTAGTAAAATTAAAGTTAAAGATGTTTTAAAGAAAATGAAATGTGAAAAAGTTGTTGGACCTGATTATATTCCAATAGTGGTGTGGAAATGCTTAGGAGATAAAGGAATTTCTTGTCTTACTAATCTTTTTAATATTGTTTCAAAGACTAAAAATACTCTAGATGAGTAGAGAATTTGTGTGTTAATTCCTATTTTTAAGAATAAAGATGATGCACAACATTAAGCAAACTGTTGAGGAATTAAGTTAATGTGTCATACTTTAAAACTATGGGAGCAAGTTATGGAGTGTAGGTTGTTGTGTGATACTAATATATCTCAAAACTAATTTTGATTCATGTCAGGTAGGTCTAGTATGGAAGCCATACATTTATTGAGAGGTTTGATGGAGAAATATAAAGAGAATAATGAGGATCTACATATGATATTTATTGATTAGAGAAAGCATATGATTAAATTCCAAGAAAATTGCTATGGAGAGTTCTTGAAAAGAATGGATTTCATAACACTTATATTTAAATCATTAAAGATATGTATGCATGAGCAAGTACTTGTGTTTAAACACAAGGTGGTTTGACACAGAATTTTCTTATTTCAGTTAAATTACATGAAGGATTAGCCTTAAGCCCATATATTTTTTCCTTAGTCATTGATGTTCTCACTAGATATTTATAAGAGGATGTACCTTGGTGTATGCTTTTTATTGATGATATTCTTCTTGTTGATAAGACTAGAGAGGGAAATGAAGGTAAACTTGAATTATGGAGGTCAACCTTATTGTGTAAAGATTAAAAACTGAATATTTGGAGTGTAAATTTGGTAGTAATAGATTTATTGAGGGGATTGTGACTTTATTCTTTATTAGAAGAATTTCTCAAACTGGAAACACAAGGAACATCTTCAACACCATTTGATCTAACATCTTTAGATTACAAAACATTTTTGAACAATAAGACATCTTCATTTAATTAAACATTATTTTTTTAACTTTATTCATTATTAAATAAAAATATATTTCATTATATTAATTAAAAAGTTAAATCAATATTCATTGACAAGTAAAAACATATAAGAATCATGGCGGTTATACATTATAAATGCAACACATTTCATTACATGTATCACAATATTAATTTTATACTTAAAATAATCCATAATGTGAGAAACTGATAGTGGACTAATATTAATATATTATTAAAGCAAATATTACAAATATTAACATAATCTTTTATGTATATACATATGAGAATAACAGAATAGAATTTGTATCATAAATAGTACATTAAATAGCTTAGAGTGTTAAATATACAAGATCATAAACATAATAAAAATCAATAAAGCTTTCCAATAACACCCATCGTCTCAACATATTCATTAAATATCATAAAGGTAACCCTTTAGTTGATGGATCAACAATAATAAGAATGGTGCAAATATACTCAATTGACACTCTTCATTTTTGAACTTATTTTTTAATGGTAAAGTATTTCAATTCCATATATTTAACACCCTTTGAATACTTGTCATTTTTAGAAAATAAGACTATTGCAGTATTAGCACAACAAATTTTCAATAGCTTGGTAATATTATTGATAACCCCAAGTCCTAAAATAAAATTCTAAAGCCATTATCCTTGAATTGTTGCTTCAAAACATGCCACAAATTTACCTTCCATAGTGGATGCAACAATAATGGATTATTTTCCACTTTTCCATGAAATAAGTCTTCGAACTAATGGAATCTATATATATATATATATATATATATATATATATATATATATATATATATATATATATATATGGATTTTCTAGTATCCAAGCATCGAAAAAAATCTAAATATGAATATCCAATCACCTCAAGATGATTAAAATTTCTATATATAATCATATGTTCTTTTGTTCCTTACAAAAATAGCAATACAACCTTCAAATGATCAATTTCTAGTTTACTTTAATATTTACCCAACATTCCCGCAGTGAAAATGATATTTGGTCTAGTGCAAGTCTAAGAATATATTAAGCTATAAATATTAAATGCATAGGAAATTTGTTCCATTTATTTTTATTCTAATTTATTCTTTGGGCATTGCATAAGACTCAATTTATATCCTTTCTAAATTATAACTACACATACAAAACCCTCTTCCATATTAAATCTCTTTAATTTTTTTTTTATCTATATTTTCTGAGATAATCATTGCAATCATTGAGATATGCTATGGAATAATTCAATTACTATCTCATAGGATGCCTCACCCACACCCTTTATCTCAAAATAATTAGAGAGAAATTTTTTTGGTTTCATACAATAAATCAAGATCATTAGCGATAAGCAAGATATTGAATTAAAAATATAAACTTTCTTTACTGATGTTTAGATATATACATTGATTAATAATACTTTCTCTAAATCTAAAGATAGTGATAGTATCATTAAACTTACCATTATCGAGAGGCTTCTTTAAGTTTATATATTAATTTCTTAAGTTTACACACCATGTGTTCCATTGCATTAGTTAGAAAACCTTCATGTTGATCCATATAAACTTATTCATCTAAATCGCCATTTAAAAAGTTAGTTTTCACATATATTTGTTATAACTCTAAATCATAATGAGCTACTAATATCATAATTGTTCTTAATGAGTTCTTTTAAAAAAAATGAAAATATCTCTTTATAGTCAATACCATCTTTTTGACTAGAACTTATAACAATAAGTCGGCTTTATATTATTTTATATCACTATTAGAGTCACATTTGGTCTTAAAAACTCATTCACATCCAACTTTTTTTGAACTTTCAGGCAATTCAACAAGATCTTAGACTTTATTATGATCCATTTGTTTTAAGTCTTCTTTTATGACATCTAACTATTTTTTTAAATTAATATACTCTATGGCTTATTAAAATGAAACTATATCATCATAAATTCCTAAGTCATATTCTCACTCCTATAAATAAAACACATATAATAACAACAACTCCAAGCCTTTATCCCACTATATGGTGTCGGCTACATGAATCCTTTTATCCATCGTGTCCTGTTAAGAGTCAAATTTTCTTTTAAATATAATAAATAAAGGTAATTTTTAATCTTTTCTAACCAAATCTTTTAAGGTCTACCTCTACCTTTCTTAACAAAAGGCATATCTAATACATCTACTTTTCTAACTAGGTTGCCATTTTATGTGACCAAATCATCTAAGCCGACTCTCCCTAATTTTATCTTCTAATAAAGTTACTCCAACATTTTCACATATATGCTCATTTCATATTTTATCTTTAAGAGTAAAGGCACTCATCCACCTGAGCATCATGATCTCTGCAATACTTAACTTAATATTATGCTTCTCTTTTAATGTCCAACATTCTGCTCCATAAAGCATTACAGGTCTATCTTCCATCTTATAGAATTTTCCCTTACGTTTGAAAGGGGCTTTCTGTCACAAAAAAAGCCCCGATGCATTCCTCGACTTCAACTATCCAACTTGAATTCTATTAATAGTATTCCTATTTTTTCACCATCACTCTGAATAATAGACCCAATATATCTAAAACATGTGCTCTTATTAATAACTTGATCACCGAAAGTCATAATCTTTCCACTAGATCTATTATTACTAAATTACACTCCAAATATCAAGTTTTTTATCTACTAAAAGGAAAGCCTTTAGATTCTAAGGTTAACCTCCATAATTCAATTTTGCTTTCTACTCCCGCTCTTATCTTATCAACAAGATGAATATAATAAGCATAAAGTATACACAAAGGTACAACCTCTTGCAAATGTCTTGTGAGACCATCCATGACTAAATCAAAAAGATATGGGCTTAAGGATGATGCTTGATATAATCCAATTAAAAAGAAAATACTTGGTCAAACAACCTTGTGTTTGAACAGAAGTATCAGCTTCTGTATACATATCCTTAATGAGTTGAATATAAACATTATTAACCCCTTTCTATGAATAACTCTTCATAACACTTCTCTTGAAACTTTATCATATGCTTTCTCTAAATCTATAAAATTCATTTGTAGATCCTCCTTATTCTCTATATACTTCTCCATTAAAGCTCTTAATAAATGTATAGCTTCTATAGTAGACCTACATGACATGAAACTATAATTCACACAATCTTGTTCATCACCTTTATTCTAAAAAATAGGAATCGACACACTTGTTCTCCAGTCATCTGGCATCTTTTTAGTCTTCAAAATAATACTAAATAGTTTAATAAGCTAAGAAATTCCTTCATCTCCTAAGTATTTCCTCACGTTTATTAGAATATCATGATGCCTAACAGCTTTTCCATCATTTATTATCTTTTAAGCCTCTTTTACTTTGGTTTTACTGATACGTTGATAAAAACAAAAGTCTTTATTTTCATTTAGGGTTTTAAGATCACTTAATTCAATCACATTCTCATAATTTTTATTAAGAAGTTTAGTAAAATATCTCTGTTTCCTTTATTGAATATCCACTTCTAATAAAAGAACCTTTTGATCTTCATTCTTAATACACTTCACTTATAATAACTCCTTACTACTCCAATCTCTTTATTTAGCTAACATATACATATATCTTTTGTACTCCTTTGTATCTAATATATTATATAATTAATTAAAAGCTAAAATTTTTGCATTGTAAATTGCTTTCTTAGACTCCTTATGGGCCTCTTTATATTTTTTTCCAACTATTATGGTTTTTATAGCTAAACCATTTTTTATAACGAATATTTTTTTTTTAATTTTTTTTACACATTTTAATTTCACCACTAACTATTTTACTATTAGTAGTTTTTTCCTTTGATACTACAAGCACATCTTTTGCAATATTCTTAATATCACTTGCTACTAGTTCTTACATAACATTAGCTTCCTCGTAAATAGATAAAATCATAAGATCAAGAATCTTATTTTAAAAAATATTTTACTTAATATTCTTTAAATGCAACATTTAGTTCTAGAACAATGATTCATTTATTTATTTTTTAATTTTTGCCCATTCATCTTAAAGTCCAAAATAAATAAATGACGTTTGGTACATAAACATTCACTTAGAATAACTTTAAAATCTTTGTAATCAAAACAATCTATTTTTCTTCTAAGAAAATAAACAGTTTGAGTTTTACTTTATCCATTCTTATAAGTGATGAGATGCTTATCTCTTTTCTTAAGTAAAATATTATCAATTATAAAATTATAAGATGAAGAAAAATTTTATATGATCTTACCTTTTTCATTAGTTGCTCCAAAGCCATAGCCATCATGAATGCTTTTAATACTATCTACGACTCGATCAACAAATCTATTTAAATCTCCCCCAATAAAAACTCTTTCTTTGAAAGGTATCTTTTGTATTAATTCTTCTAGGGCATTCCAAAATTTTATTTTTAAACACATATCAAAACCTACTTGAGGACATTAAGCACTTATAATATTAATAAATAAACCATATAATCTTCAAAAATAACTTGTTTTTATTTTCTTTGAGATTGATTTAATGCTATTTCTTTTAGTTCATCAATTATAGGTTCATTAGTGATAATTTTTTATGAGAAAATAATTCATTCATTTATTATTGTTTCATATTATCAGATTATTCAATAATTATATAAATAATAAAATTATAAGAAGTTTTGGGTAAGGGAATTTTCACCCTAACTTCTTGAATTTATATATTTTATGATTCAGAACTCCAACTAATATCATTATTTTAAATAAATTTTACCTTTTTAGTTTCAATAATGTTTGTATTATAATTAGGACAATAGAATCTATACCTTTTATATTTTTTAGAATATCTAAGGAAAAATCCACTAATTATTTTTAAAAACAATTTCTTCTCATGCTGATTATAAATTCTTAATTCTTTTTGGCCACGCCAAAAATGTTGGAGCCTTAAGCTTAGTTTTTGTCTTGTCCATAGTTAAGGAGTTTTTGAAATTGCCTTACTAGGAACTATATTTAATAAAAACATAATAGTTTTTAATGCATACATCTATTATGATAAGGGTAAAGATGAATAATTAATACACTTGTAACTATATCATTATCTCATTACAACATTAATAAATTCCTTTAGAGCCTTTAGACACTAAGATTTTTTATGTAACAAATAGATACACTCATAATGTAAAAAATCATCAATAAAGGTAATGAAATATTTTTCTCCACCAAAAGAGAAAATATAAAAGACCCACATATATCATTGTGTATAATAGCTAATAGTTATGTGCTTCTTGTGGCTGCTTTTTTTAATTATGTGTTTTATAGATTTCTCTTTAATATAATTCACCCATATACTAAGATACGCGAAATCTAAATCAGGAAAAAAATTATTTTTCACTAATCTTTGTATTATTTCATTGAATATAGGACTTAATCATTTGTACCATAAATATGTAGATCTTTCATCAACCAAACAATAGTTTATACAAATATTATGATGCAATGTCAATAATATTTCAGCAAATAAATTATTAAGCTTTAATTTATATAAACCATCACAAAGAACACTAGAGCCAATAAAATGATTAAGCTTAAACAAACTAAAACATCCATTTTCAAACTTAAAATAATATCCAACTATATCAGGTTTAGATAAAAAAACAAAATTTCTAGTAATAGATAAAACATAAAGAGTTTGAAAATGATCTAAATGATGTCTAATATCTTGAATTAAGCAATATGTCCCAATGGCGTTAATTGGAGCTTTGACTCTATTACCCATAAAGACAAACTTTTCATTAGGGATGGTAAGGAATCTCTGCATGATATTAGAAACATGTGTGTTACAACTAGAATTAATTCACCAAATTATAAGGAATTTATACCAAATTTAATTCAAAACATAGAAAAGCATTAGGCTTATCATTATTTTTGAACCAAGTTTTATGTTTTCGCCAATCTTTCTAATAGTGTCTATGCTTGTGAAGAAAATGACACTTATCATTTATTGGTCCCTTCTTAGAGATTTTACTAGATTATACATTAGCCATCAAGAGTTCTTTATAGCCCTTAGCATCCTTCTTTATTAGTTTCTTTCAAACTTCTAGTTCACCGATGAGACTAATTGAGTGAATTTCTTCTTTCTTAAGCTTTATTTCATCTTGAATAAGCATACTTTGTAATTCTACCAAATTCCATATATATTTAATAGTATTGTAATTTATTTGGAATGAACTATATTCAAGAGGCAAGGAGTTTACAATAAATTATACTTGAAAACTATCACTCACATTCATTCACATGGAATTTAGTCTTATTGTAATATTTGTCAATTCAATAATGTGCTCATGCATAGTATGTGAACCATCAAACTTCATGGTGGTTAGCATACTCATTAATGTCCTAGCACGTAATTTATCATCATATTAAAATTGAGATAATTCTTTCACAAATTTCATAAATTCTTTTGCATTTCCAATTTTATAAAACACATCTAATCAAATATATTAATTAACTATAACTATCATCATGATTAATAATTGACTAATCAACCTTTGTGGAATCCTTAAATAATTTATAACCAATGAACCTTAATTACTATGATTGAATTTATAAAAATTTAATTGTTATTCATCATTAGCATCACAAAGTCATGAGTAATTAAATAAATTTAATTTGATATTCACAAATACTTTCTAATTCGAATACTTTGGTGACTAATGATTTATGCTTAATGTAAAGATCAATTAAATAATGATAATAATAATTATTTCAATTGAATAATATCATACCATAAAATTATTACTTTCTAAAAAAATAATTTATTTTATTTATGCACAGAATTCTTTAAAAAAAAAAAGATTAGAAATCCTTAATCACAAAGAATACTAAACATACATTAAAATCAATGCATCTTTTAAGCAAAAAAGTACAACTTCTATGCATAAATATTTTGTCAGAATCATCAGTTCATAATATCCATTGACTATAGAAAGTTCGTTCGGGATGTTAAGCCTATGAACTTAGTCCCAAGCTAACCAAGAGGGGGGGGGGGGGGGGGGGGGTGAATTGGTATTTTAAAAAAAAATTTTCACAAAGAAAGAAAATCACAAACCAAATCACACCACAAGAAATTAATGCGGAATTAATAAGTGCGGAAGCAAGAAAAAGAACACAGAAATTTATAGTGGTTCGGTCGAGTCGACCTACGTCCACTCCTTAGAGGCACCCTCCAAGTATTGCACTACAAAACGTGACTCTCCTTTAGCCCCCACGGCTAGGCGGAGAAGCCCTTACAAGAACCTCCTTTTGCTTCCTCCTGAAGCTGGCAGAGAACCACAACCAAAAGCAAAACTCCTTACCTCTACCGACCCTTCCACAGACGAGAAACTCCAGACGAAAGACAAGCAGAGCGATCCTTGAAGCAACCCTTGTGAATTCCCCTCACAAGCTCCCCCTCACAAGATCCTCTCTCTCTCCCTCTCTCTCTTTCTCTCCTCAAGGTCTTCTCAGGTCAAGGAAGCAGCCAAAGGTCCTCAAAAATGTTGAAGAAGAGCTTTTTAAATAGAAGAGCTCAAGAGGAGCTCATTAATTGCAAGAAGCCGACTTTATCGTCCAGGCCGATATGGACATCGGCCTGGCCGATCAGTACAAATCAAGGAAGATCGGCCAGAGCACAGCCCTGGGAACAGTCCTGGACGATTGAAATTTGGCTTTATCGTCCAGGCCGATCTCACGATCGTCCTGGCCGATTAGTTCAAATCAGAGGTAAATCGTCCTGAGCACAGCTTTGGGAACAGTCCTGGCCGATTGAAATTTGGCTTGATCGTCCAGGCCGATCTCACGATCGTCCTGGCCGATATGATTGTATCAATCATCCTTAATTACTCCCTTGATTTCCTGATCAATTAAGGCATAATTTGGTAATTTCATTCAGGCCGATCCGGGAATCGTCCTGGCCGATAATTTAAAATACAGTATGCCTAAATTGTCTAAGGCGGCTATCTCTTTCTATTTTGAGCTTATCGTCCTGGCCGATACACGTATCGTCCAGGACGATATGTTAATGTCGGCTGCCTTAATTAAGAATCCTTAATTAGACTTTCTGTTTTAAGCTGATCGTCCCGGACGATATAAATATCGGCCGGCCGATGTGGGAAAAAACAGAAATTCTAAGTTTCTCAAGTGTGTGTGTGAAGGGTTACTTAGCATCAGTCTTTTTGACCAGTACAATTAGACTCAAAAGGTAAAAAACAAAAGTACAGACTGACTCAACCCTAAACCTATGCGATCCTGAACTTGGCTTCTTCTTGATCGTCCGATCTTCGATTCCTGAAAAGTTAGAAGCAACAAGTAGTCCAAGAGAAATAGTGTTTGTCAATCATCAAAACATGAGACATGAAAATAGGTTTGCAACAATCTCCCCCTTTTTGATGATGGCAAACACAAGTAGGAAAATTTCATTAAAACAGCAAGGTTACAAAACCCAAGACCAAACAGCTTTTTCCTACACCTACTCCCCCTTTTGTCATCACAAAAAGAGGGTCTAGAAAACAAAAGAAAAACATCACAAAATATTAATCAAGCAAACTAAAAAAGAACAGGAAACAAACAACACAAAGTACAGACTAAAAAAGCGAGGGATCCAGATCATCTGATGGAGGTGGTGGAGGTGGCTGCTGAAAGTAGGTGGCATGTGTGGTGAACTGAGCATTGAACCAGGCGATGTCCTGGTCATGCTGCTGCTGCTACTGAGTAACAAAACTGTCAAAACGAGCTAAATCCTCAGTGCGGTGCTGCTCGTAGCGGGTAATATCTTCAAAGTGTTGCTGCTCCTGTGCAGCAACGTAGGCGTCAAATCGAGTCTCCCAACGATCAAACCTCTCAATCAACTGATCAAACGGTGAGTGCTGGTGGAGAGGGACAGGATCCGGAATGGGAGCGGGAGCGGGAGCCTCCTCCTCTCTTGCCACCCGACCTTCCCCATCTCCTGGGTGGAGACGAGTACTATGAAGTGCAGTGAAGGAATTGTTTGAGTAGTAGGTAGGGTGACGGTCAGGATGATTAGGGTATTGGAGATTGTATTTGGTTTCAAGGATATAGGCTATGATGTGTCCTAAGGCTAGATTGGGCTTTCTCTTATGGCCTGGGTCGCGAATTGTAGTTAGGTGATCGATGTAGTGAAAGAGTAGATTAGCGGCATTGAATTCTCTTTAGGCCATAATGTAGAAAGTAGTGAGGGACAGTAGAGGGGTGATGTGAATCTGGTCCCCAGCTTTTGGGATTATGGATGTGCGAAAGACATGTTGGATTGTCCTAACATCTTTGACCAAAGAGCTAGTCTCTCCAACATGGAAATGTGTATTTGGTGCAGCTTATCCTCAGTGGTGGATAGGTGTAAAAGATCAACACAATCCTTATATGTGATTTCGACAGGGCGTCGATTCACATAGGAGGTCATGACTGTGAAGGTGTGGTTAATGCGCAGGCTAGCAAAAAATTTAGTGAGAAGTTCTGAAGAGAAAGGAAAGGCGAGAGTGAGTATAAAAAAAAGAGAGGTGTGGGCAAAAAGGTCCATTACCGGGTATGAGAGATATACAGGATTAATTATCCGAGAAAGGGTGATGCCACTCTCCTTGTAGCGATGATAGGCAGCCTGATCTTCTGCCTCCCTGAATCGAGGGTCCAGAGTCGCCCTCGAAGAACTCCCAGATGCCTGACGAATACGTTTCCCACCAGCCATTTGAGAGAGGTAGTAAGGAAACACACAAGAGCTGAAAGAAGAGGGTGAGAAAACATGGCTGGAATTGGCCTGAATTTAAAGAAACGGCCCTATCGTCTTGGCCGATCGCAGAATCGTCCAGGCCGATAGGGTACAATAATTGCGTACAGGCCGATTGGTCAAAAAGGCGGTCTGATTGTCTGGGCCGATCAGATATCGGCCAGGCCGAATAGACACAGGTGATCGGCCCGAGGAGTCAGGCCGAACGACCGTTGAAAAAGCAGATCGTCTGGGCCGATTAAATGTATCGTCCAGGACGATGCACAATAATTGATCATACCGGCCGAAGTTAAAACATTTATAATGCTTGCCACGTGTATCGTCCAGGACGAACAGTGGATCGGCCTGGCCGATTGTCCAATAATGGATCGGCCGGGGCCGAATTTAAAGATCAAAACGTACTGACACGTGGATAGTCCAGGACGATCCAGTGTATCGGCCAGGACGATGCACATAAAATGCATCGGCCAGATGAAATATACTATCGGCCAAGTCTATCTCCAAGAGTTCGATCAAATCGTCTAGGACGATATAGGATCGTCCGGGACGATGAGTTATAGCAAGCACAGAAATAGGTCAGCAGATGGATTTTGAAAAAAAGTTGTCATATCGGCCAAGACGATAAAGATATCGGCCAGGACGATGTGACTTGAAATTAAAATCAAAAGATGAACACTGATGATCAAGTCCCTCAAAAATAAAACAAAAGAAACAATAGACAAAACACAATAAAAGAAAAATAAAAAACACGAAGAGGAAAAACGAATATTTTTGGATTTTAATCTTTCTAATTTTTTTTGTTTTATGGAGGCATCATATGAGAATTCTTTTAAAAAAAAATTAAACTTTTAAAGTTTCAAGAGATCAAGAAGTTTAACAAATCTCAATTAGAAGAAGGTAGAACATCTGATTTTGTTAACCCTTGATCGGACATTCTTCAGGGTACAAAAATTCTTTTTGGAAAACAAAGATCTAACTTAGAATAACTAATAGGATAATAAGATCCATTCAAGACTTGTTTACAAAAAAAAATATCTCATATTTAATAAACCAAAGTAATTTTTTTCAATCATGGAAATTAAAATCAAGTCTTTGAAAACATCACATAATTAATGAGTTTTCTAAGTTTTAAGAGTTTTACCAAAGAGAGGATAGCTTGCATTTAGTGGGCTCATTTTATGCCTCTTGTCATTTTGATTTGCTCTTTTGAGCATCTTTTGATTCTTTGATACACTTTTGTGTATATAGCATTCTTTTCAATTTTGACTTCATTAGCTTCTTTTCCTTTTTAAATATTGCAAGCTAGAAACTCTTTAATATACCCCTTAAAAAAAAACTTAGTCCTCCAAATATTAGAGAATAGGAGCTCTCTCTCTCTAACATAGGGAAGAACAATTCACAACACAAAATCAAAGTCATGTGATAAATGCAATGGCAAGATTTCAAAAAGCTTGAATGATATCTAAGAACTATTATGCATAAGATAAATTAATGTAGCAAGATAAGAAAAAGATCTTAAATAACAGGCCATTGGTTAAACCGAGTTTAAACTTTTGTTTTAGAAAAAAAATCATACCACTAAACAAAGTCAGAAGGAGGGAAAACATCAACAATATTACTCACTTTAACCAATTTAGAAAAGCTAAACCCTATCTCCAAAAACTTCAATATTTAAAGGCTTGAAAAGATTTATCATATGGAAGGCCACATTTAAAGAGCAACGTGTAAACAAAAACAAAAACAAAACAAAACAAATGACAGTAAAGCAAATTAAAATCAATACAAAGTGAGCACAAAAACTAGTAAAAATAAAATAAAAAGACACACAAAGCTAATGTTTCAAGCAAGTGATAAAGCAGCGAGTTTAAGCAATTTTGAGCTGTAAGCCTCCTTATGTCCAGTTATCCTATGCTCCCACGAGGGATTTGGTGAGAGCACACCTGTAAAACTCAACAACAGTCAGATTTAGTAACTCAAATAGGTTTGGGATCCTTCTTAAAAAAAGTAGAATGTAATGCAGGTAAGGTATGCTGTGAATCATGCATCTTAGATCTCCACACCCAATGAGTATTACGGTGAACGGTGAAAGTGTGTGAGATGTGTCCTAGCATGCCACATGAGAAACATCTAACTCTAGGAAAGGGATTTCTTAAATGATTTGAGTTATAATGCCTCTTCCTAGGTTTTGGCAATTGATCAAAAATAGATGTCATCCTAGTTTTCTTACATGCTTCTAAATCATTTTGAATCTTCAAATTTGTGCTTTTTAAAACTTCATTTTCAATCCTCAAATTCTTTTCTATCTCCTTAGATTTCTTAAAATCAACTTTAAGTGAGGTGTGTGAAGCTTTTAATGCATTATGTTCATCAACTAATTCCAAATGCTTTTTGTTCAACTCATCAAATTCATCAAGGAGAGTCATGTGATTTGAATCAATCGTTGCATGATCTTTGAGAAACACTTCATGCTCTTTTTGTAGATTTGAATGTTCTAATTTTAGGCTAGCATGAGTTTTCTTAAGTTTTTTGTATGATGCATGGATTTTCTTACAAATTTCAAACAATTCATCATAGGTTGGTTTACATACCTCTTCCTCATCACTTTGATTTTCTCCCATGAAACACAAGTTTGTAGTCTCTTCCTCTGGTTCAGTCTCAGAGGAATCAGTACCAGATTCTGCCCAAAAACCTCTTTGGATTTTCTTCTTGTCCTTCCTTGACTTGGCTTTCTCCTCACCTTTTTCCTTATCTTTGCTTGAATAATTTTGAAGTGTAGGGCAATCGGCTTTCACATGTCCAGGTTTCCTGCATTCAAAACAAACAACATCAGAAGATCCCTTAACATATTTGTGATCCTTACCTTTCCTCCAATTTTGATGATGCTTTTGTTTTTTCCTTAGAAAACTTTTGAATTGCCTTGTGATGAATGCAATTTCATCGCTTTCAGACCCGGAAGATTCGGAATCCGATTTGTGCGCTTTTAGTGCGATTGTTTTCTCCTTTTTCTTCTCACCTGTATCAAGATTTCTTTGATTCACCCCTTGCTCGTAAGCAATGAGTGAGCCAAGTAAGTTATCAATAGAATAGGTGTTCAAATCTTTGGATTCAGTAATTGCAGTAATTTTTGCATCATAAGACGAAGGCAAGCATCTCAAAATATTGTTAACTTTTTCATAATTTGAAAGCTCTTTTCCTAGTGCATGCAATGAAGTAACAATCTGAGTAAACCTAGTGTAATTGTCAGAAATCGATTCATGAGGTTTCATACGAAAACGTTCGTAGTAATGCAAGAGAAAGTTCAAACAGGATTGCTTAACTTCATTAGTACCTTCATAGGTGATGCATAATTTATCCCAAATCTCTTTACCAGTTTTGCAAGTTGAAACACGCATGTAATCTTCAGATTTCAAAGCACAGAAAAAATAGTTCAAACACTTTGCATTTAATTGAGCCAAATCATGTTCATCGAAAGTCTATTCAGTAAAAGCAACTTCAGTTTTAACACCATTAATTTCACGAGAAGGTGGAGAATAACCTTCTTGAATAAGCATCCACATGCGATAATCAGTAGATTGTAAAAACGTTGACATGCGTGTTTTCCAAAATTCAAAAGGTAAGTTGTCAAATAGAGGAGGTCGTGTAATCGAATAACCTTCAGTAGTGTTTCTATTTCCTAAGTTAACCATGGATCAAATTCAAAAAGTTTTCAAACTTAAATTTTTGAATCCCGCTCTGATACCACTTGAAAGTTCGTTCGGGATGTTAAGCCCTATGAACTTAGTCCCAAGCTAACCAAGAGGGGGGGTGAATTGGTATTTTAAAAAATTCTTTTCACAAAGAAAGAAAATCACAAACCAAATCACACCACAAGAAATTAATGCGGAATTAAAAAGTGCGGAAGCAAGAAGAAGAACACAGAAATTTATAGTGGTTCGGTCGACTCGACCTACGTCCACTCCTTGGAGGCACCCTCCAAGTATTGCACTACAAAACGTGACTCTCCTTTAGCCCCCACGGCTAGGCGGAGAAGCCCTTACAAGAACTTCCTTATGCTTCCTCCTGAAGCTGGCAGAGAACCACAACCAAAAGCAAAACTCCTTACCTCTACCGACCCTTCCACGGACGAGAAACTCCAAACGAAAGACAAGCAGAGCGATCCTTAAAGCAACCCTTGTGAATCCCCCTCACAAGCTCCCCCTCACAAGATCCTCTCTCTCTCTCCCTCTCTCTCTTTCTCTCCTCAAGGTCTTCTCAGGTCAAGGCAGCAGCCAAAGGTCCTCAAAAACGTTGAAGAAGAGCTCTTTAAATAGAAGAGCTCAAGAGGAGCTCATTAATTGCAAGAAGCCGACTTTATCGTCCAGGCCGATATGGACATCGACCTGGCCGATCAGTACAAATCAAGGAAGATCGGCCAGAGCACAGCCCTGGGAACAGTCCTGGACGATTGAAATTTGGCTTTATCGTCCAGGCCAATCTCACGATCGTCCTGGCCGATTTGTTCAAATCAGAGGTAAATCGTCCTAAGCACAGCCCTGGGAACAGTTTTGGCCGATTGAAATTTGGCTTGATCGTCCAGGCCGATCTCACGATCGTCCTGGCCGATATGATCGTATCAATCATCCTTAATTACTCCCTTGATTTTCTGATCAATTAAGGCATAATTTGGTAATTTTATCCAGGCCGATCCGGGAATCGTCCTGACCGATAATTTAAAATACAGTATGCCTAAATTGTCTAAGGCGGTTATCTCTTTCTATTTTGAGCTTATCGTCCTGGCCGATACACGTATCGTCCAGGACGATATGTTAATGTCGGCTGCCTTAATTAAGAATCCTTAATTAGACTTTCTGTTTTAAGCCGATGTGGGCAAAAACAGAAATTCTAAGTTTCTCAAGTGTGTGTGTGAAGGGTTACTTAGCATCAGTCTTTTTGACCAGTACAATTAGACTCAAAAGGTAAAAAACAAAAGTACAGACTGACTCAACCCTAAACCTATGCGATCCTGAACTTGGCTTCTTCTTGATCGTCCGATCTTCGATTCCTGAAAAGTTAGAAGCAACAAGTAGTCCAAGAGAAATAGTGTTTGTCAATCATCAAAACATGAGACATAAAAATAGGTTTGCAACAACTATGAATATGAAATAAATTGACATAATTGATTAATTGGAAAGAAAATGATAATTCAATGAAGTGTAGGATAAATGGCTTTTTAATTAATTTTTATTTTGTTGAAGAATTAAAGCATACTCATTTAAGAAAAAGTCAAATTTATGATAATAGATTTGATATAAAATTTCTTTCTACAAATTCTTATTAATACCGAATGATAAAATTATGTTAAAAGATTTAGGGATTAATAATGTCTACATGATTGACTTGAATTGCATTAATAAGTTAAATGATGTTGTTATTTGAAGTCTACTCTTGATAAATCATGGTTGTGGTGTAGGAGACTTTGCCATATAATTACAAAGACTCTTAGGAAGATCACCCGTTTCAAATTAATTAGAGGCATTCTTAAGATTGAATTCTCTAAAGAACATCTTTGTGATGCATGTGAGCTAGGAATGCAAGTTACATCGTCAATCCAATCTATTAACACAATAGGAAAACATCTAAATTTTGACAAAAATTTCAACCAGAAAACTCCATCAGATTTCTAATGAATTTCCAGTGGATTTTATATTAGCTTTCTGATGGATTTGTTTTTGATGGAATTTCTGGAAGATATCTGATGGAATTTCTGTTATATTCCCGATGGAAATTATTTTTTTCTAAAAAATGATAGTAATAAATTTTTAAAATTTTTTATTTAGTTAAAGTAAGCTAAATAATTTAATAAATTATTGTCAAAATAAAAATATTTAAATTAAATTAACAAATTTAATAATTCATTATTAAATTAAATTATTTAAATTAATTATTTTGATCTTCCAAAAAATTTAGTTTTGCTTTTAAAATAATAAATACTTTTAATATTTTACAAGTTATATTTTAAATAAAAAGGGAAGCCCTTTAAGTAGCTTTACCTAAGTGGCCTAATGGTTATGCTTTGAAAATGTCAAAGGGAGGGGTTTAAGCCTTGCCAAAGGCATTGAGCCCGTAGGCGGGAGGGTTGGTAGGATACGGTGGGCTGGGGCAGAGCGGGCTTAAGGGGGTAGGCTGAGGTGGGGTGGTTGGGTTGGTTTGCTTACCTAGATTTAGCAGGTAGACTTACTCCTCATGACATATTTAATTTTTTTTTTTAATTTTTTTAATGAAAAATGCTACTACAAATATTACAAAAGGATTATTTTTTCCAGAAATCTATCAGAAATATTTCTAGCAGAGGTAGCACTTTTTTTACACGTGTTTTATAGGAGAAAAAATTTTCATATGATATTCATCGGAAATACTAATTCCTTGTAAATTTTTGGCTTTTTTTTGGCATAAATGGCATTAATAAAAACATTTTTCCTATAGTGTAAGGATGTAGTCACCATTAAGCTATTAGAAGTACTTCACATGAATTTGTTTTGACCTATTAGAGCAAAAGTCTGGGAGAAAAAAAATTGGGTATGTAATTGTTGATTATTATTCCTGGTTCACTTGAGTTAAGTTCTTTGTAAATTAGAGTGATTCATTCCAGAAATTCAAAACATTCTCAATTTATAGCATACCACTATAAAAAATTGATTTTTATTTAGTTTACTTTATTACATTTACTTTCCTCCATTTTTGTTTACATTGCTTATATAAGTGCTATTTCTGGTTATTAAATTCTTAGTTAAAGATCTTATAGAAAGTTTAAAAAAAAAAAGAGATTTAAAGTTTTTTAAAAAATTATCTTTTTATTTTGTGGTTTTGATATTTTATTTTATTAGATTCCATGTAATACTTGGTTTGCCATATCACTTTCAAAATGAACACTAAAACTTCCTAATTCATTTAGGGATGATCAAAATCATACTAATAATCATACATACATTTGGTAGAATCTCTAAATCTAAATCCTAAATATTTGGATTTTTGAATAATGATTATATACCTTTGAAAAATTATCAAATACAGTTCATGATTCCACTAGCAATGCATAGTCTTTAGCGATTTAAAATGGTCTCATTAATGTCTCAAATGAAATTGTGAACTTTCTCAATCTATTTGATGCTTTAAATAAATAAAATATAATGATTTAAGAAAACAATATTAAAACATTGATGTGAAAGTATTTTTCCTAAATTTTATTAGATTTAATGTGTCCAAGGATAAAATTAAATGTGATTTTGTCCACTAGTGTGATCATGAAGGAAAAATCCTCAAGAAAAATTCCATATTAATAAATGTGTGAATGATGTATTTTAAATAGGTCTACTGTTTGATTCTTTTCATTAGGGCATGACTAGGGATTTAGGCTAGGTTAAGGTTAATTGATAAGAAGAATTTTGGATAGATTTCTCTCTGTAAGGATTACTACATGAATATTTATCAATGTTGGACTCTAGAGGGAATTAACAGCTACAATTATAGGGTTTATGCTCAACTAATTTTGACCTAGACTTCCCCATAGTCCAGCACCATGAAGCTCTAGCTAGGGAAAGAAAATTCTACGTACATAAGAATTGGACTTTTTAGGATAAATTCCTCACAATTAGTGAGGTAAGATCTAACATTGTTGAGGATTTTCTTGGTGATGATGGGATTATTGGTATGTATAGGGTAGCTAGGGTCTCTTATGAGCTTCATAAGGTTTTGGAAACAAGAACGAATTTATCCACAAACTTGTCCCATATTGGTCCTATTTATACCTTGTTTTGACTGACCCATAGTTAAACTCCTTGGATTAATCTTCATCTGTCTTGTTCAATGGTTAAGAATGTGTTAAGAATATTTAGATGATGAGTTCGTTATTATACTTGAAGGAAATTATGGAGAATTTTATTTGTTTTGTGTATTATTTCAAATCCACTTCCAAGCTTAGTTTAGTTGTCATTATCAATGGCTAAATGTCCTTAACCAAGGTTAGGGTTGCTAAAAGATTTGATTTAGTGCATTAGGAATTAAATATAATTATTTGAATAATTAATTTGGGCTTGTAGTGGTGTTAACTCAATTTTAATTCTCATTAATTCAAATAGGACATGTTAATCGATTTGGTCAAATTGACACCCTTTCATAAGGTTAATTAGGTTAAACCAATTAGAGTTATTTTCTAAAAAATCCCATTCAACATTCATGACCTTCGATTCAATCTAATTTGCTTGATTGATTGAGATAATTTACTTTAGAAAGTGTATTTTTTATGAGTCAATTTAATTTATTTAACAAAATATTATCAAACTTGTGATTAAAGGAGATTGTCCTAAATTGGGCCCTTAGGACACCTACTACCAAGCATCATCCTGGTGCTTATATAGGGTCCATTGATTACAGTGTTTAAAGGTCCTAAGTTCAATTGGGTTGATGTTTAGTCAAACGGGTTTAGTTTAATTTTTAAGGTCAAAATGGTTGACCATTATTAGGACAATGGATCCTAAGAATCCATTTTTATATGGATTACTCATTAAAAATTATAAGGAAGGTTAAATTTGAATCAAATTTTCAATTTATTTTAATTGGTCCAACAAACTTCAAATAGGTGAAATTCTGTCATGTGATGTATATCTCTATGGAATACATGGTCCAACTTAGTTTATCAGACCACCCAATAAACAATTGTTCATGATTTAATTTCATTTAAAGGTTCAATGATGATTAGGCTAAGAAATTCGATCAACTATGGTTACATTGCTCAAAATGGTTCAGTGCCCATGAAGTCACTTTGGCTAAGTTTACAAAAATATATTCAATTAACACTAACTTAGGAGAAACAAAATTTAGTTTATCTATCTACATATATTTAAAATATTTGTAGGTTTTAATTTCAACAATGTTGATGAAATTTTGTTAATTTTGTTCCTATAACTTATTTGGGTTAATTAGGGAAAATGATCTAATTAGTCAAATGGGCTTGGTTGTGGGCTAACTAAGCTCAATTAATTTATAATTAATAATTTAACTTGCTTTCAATGTTTAATTGAGCTCAATTTGTCTATGAATGTCAAATTGGTTAAATTGGACTTTAGAACATAATAAATTTAAAATGGCTAGGCAAAGTAATTGGCTAATTCAAGGGTCAACTATGGTCATAAAATTTGTCACTAGCTTATTAAGAGTTTAAAATAAATAAGTTGAACAATTTTGCTAAATTTAATAGGATTGTCTTATATAGTTAAATATGTTAATTTGTGTTCAATTGTGTCAAAGGGTCCAAGCAGAGTTCTAAAGAAGGTTAATGTATCTTTTTAATATTATTATTAACCTATGATTACCTTTCAAGGGGAAACTCTTTCAATTTTATGGTTTAGATTAGTATTCACCTAATATGGTCCTAATGGTTAAGCCTAGTGTTTAAAAAGGGTCTAGCTTCTTCCATAGGTTAATTGTGACCAAGTCATTTATAGTTTGGTGATTTAAATTCTATAGAAGAAACATTGATTGATGAATAAGACATTCTATTGATAGTTATCAAATGCTTATATGGATCCCAAGATATGTTGATTGTTTCATTTTGGCTTTGATCCTGAGCCAAATTAGTTCTCATAAACATACTTAAATAATTGTCATAATCATTTACAATGTGAATAAAAGAAATAAATCAAATGAGAGAGGAATTGACTGCTCCTTCTATTATTTAGGTCTAATGAGGTCAATCAAGATAACACATGAAAAATATGTACATTAGGACTAGCTAAGGACATAGATATTGTTAGGAATTTATTTGAACTTCAGAATGGTAGGTGTTTGAGTAAAGGTACCTCATATAATCATTTCCTTACAACTGAATCTTATAATCATTCTAGTAACTTATTCTATTCAATCTATTGTTGAGGTTGTTATATATATATATATATATATATATATATATATGTGTGTGTGTGTGTGTGTGTGTGTGTGTAATAAGATAATTTATTTTAAAGAAAATGAAAAGATGAAAAGATACATCCATCCAAAGAGGATTACACAAATATTAGCTAAAGGAAAAAAGAAACTACAGTGGAACAAATAACCAAAAAAAAGGCGGGGGGGGGGGGGGTGGGGGGGGGTGGGCGCGGTGACAGAATTTGGGCTCAGGTATTGGCGTAACACTGTAATCAACAAAAAGTTAGACCCGGGCCCTCCAAAAGGAAATTAATAAGACATTAAAACTAAACAGTCGAATCACACATTAAAAGCAGTAAGAACCCGCCAGCAGTGGTTGCCAACAAGCCATATAATTTGATGGAAAGTAGGTTTGCCTCATCATTGCCCGGCCTAAAAATCTCAGCCCTCCATCCAAGCCAACAAAAATGAATCGCCAATCCAAATCCAAAGAAATGTATAATCAATCAACCACATCATCTAAATAAAATGAATTTCCTACTACGATGATTTCCCCCAACTAATGAAAGTCATTTCATATAAGAGGATCCACTTGCAACTTATAAGCTTCATGAAGACCCTTAGACGAATCAACAAAGATAGTTTGATTCCTGTCCAAACAAATAGGGGAAACATCCAACCGATCTGTATGGTCCATAAATCAATCTCTTAACTTGCCTAATTGATCTTGCAATGCAACATCGAAATTTAGTGCCACCAGCACATCAACAAATTGAGCAGACGTAAGAACCCCCATAGATGTACTCGAAACAATTACAGGAGAAGCATCAGTAGACCCACCCAAATAAATGGATCTATCATCCATGACCATATTAGCACCACATTAACCCTCAAATTTTTCTACCAAAAATTCACCAGATCTACCGTCACTAGGGAAATCCTCACCAATAATAGGAGCAGCAAGCGCACAAGCTCCCTCCAACACAATAGAATTAGCATAAATCTGGGAGCAAAATGCATGAATATGATCCTCCACCGAGACCTCCAAAGGAGGAACCATAGAATCCATAGCGACTAGAGCGTCAGCCACAACCACATGCAGCACCACATGATCCAAAGGCTAAATGCCAACAACAGGGGCATCAACAATATCAACATTATTCAAAATAGTTTCAGGCACCACCACACAAACCAAATGCTGAATGCCATCAATATAGCTATTCGTAAGATTAACATTATTTAAAATATGTTCACCATCCTCATTCAAAATAGTATGAGCTAAAGCTAAATGGGGATGAAAGATTTTGCATTCAAATTTAGAGTGCCCTAGAGACTTGCAATGTGAGCAATAATAGGGAAATCCTCTATCACAACTGATTATATATACCCTAAAGTTTCCAGATCAACCATCACCCTAACAGGATAAGATTTCATAACATCCAGCTCAACCAGTACACGAGCCACCGAAGGCCTACAACCAGATGATGTAGCATGATCAATCTTAAGAGGCCGACCAAACATAAAACCTAAACCATGCAAAATCCACGAGGAGAGGAGATGGCATCGCAGGTTAGGTAAAGAAATCTATATAGGAATAATGGGTGATTCAATTTGCACATCAAAGGTTGGTGTTCACTTAAAAATCTTCATGTAACAATTATATACAAAGTAAAAAATTTTAAGCAAACACACAGCAGTAGTCTAGGCCGTTAACAAGTTTGATTAACACATGCTTGGGATTAAGAACAATAATAAAAAGCTCACCATTGAGCTTGAGGTTATTTTTTTTTTTTTTTGAATACCCTCAAGTGATGGTCTACGCGTAGGGAATTTGCCTACCAAAGCAAACTAAAAAGGAGTTGCTTACGCTAAAATTTCAGCTTACAAAATCTACAATGATAGAAAATAGTGGAAGAAAGCTATTTTGAGATCTGGGAAAAGAGAGGGGGAAGAACCATTAGATAAAGCATCACGGAAAGACTTCAAAGAAATTTTGTTGGCAAAAAAACCATGATCAACCAAGCACTTGCCCACCATCGACAAAAATGACTGGGAGAAACCAACTGAAAGAAAATGCCAAAAAAGATAAAGATGAAATCAGAAAGGGAAAAATAAAAAATTTCCTGAAAGGAGAAGAACCACTTGCGCCATGAAAAGGGCAGCAGAGAATGGAGATCTGATTGAGACGAAACCCTAGCAGAGCACCCCATCATTATTGAGGTTGTTATATATTTCTGTTTCAAATGTAAGATAAGGAAGATGCTTATATAATGATATAAAAATTTGAGAAAAAGTACTTGAAACTATACTTGGGGGAGCCTAAAAATCAACGAAATAAAGTTTTCATAAGTGTATATTTAAAGATCATTTAAAGCTTAAAGTGAATGGATAATTTGAACTATCTCCAAAATACTAACTTTTTTATGCCAACTTTTTTATCCAATTGTTCATTAATATAAATGAGTAAACCGTAGGTATATTTTTGCTGTCATTATGTAGGTCCATTCTTCATTTTGATGAAGGAATTAATATATGATTAACTGGTAAATCTATATCTATATCTATACTACTATTATAAAAGGGGCTTGAGTTTCCACCCCTAGCAAATCTTGTCCTTTCATTTTATTTCTTCAAAAATTATCCTAGCCTTTCATGTATTTGTATTATAAATTTTTATTACTTTAAACGGCTCTTTAAATTGTTTTCATAATTTTAGCCCTTCATTTAATTGTATTATAAATTTTTATTACTTTAAACGGCTCTTTAAATTGCATTTTATTACTTTAAATTGCTCTTTAAATTGTATTTATAATTTTCAAAGGCTCCTTAAAATGCATTTTATTATTTTAAATTACTCTTTAAATTACATTTATAATTTTTATTACATCAAAATTGTATCATATTAATTGATTTTAATTAAAAAAATCCGCAACCTATTAAACAACTATTACATACCAACGGCTAGCTCTTAGATAACCCAACACCTATTAAATACAATTAATTATGAAATTTAACCTAATTAGTAGATTTAAACACATAATAATATTTCATTTTAGCAAATAAATCTAGATAAGATATACTACTATTATAAAAACCATTTGAATTTTGTTCCCCATCACATCCTGATCGATCATTTTATTCATTTAAAATTTATTGTGGCCCTTGGATTTTATTTTAATAATTCTAAAAATATATGTGTATTGTTTATATAATAAATATTTTGACATATATTTCATTTATCTTAATTATTAATTACTTAATTGCATTTCAGTTTTTGAAAGATGAAGGAAACCGTTTAATTTAATGCCTCTTCGCATTCCGATCCTCTCCCTTTATTTAATCGCTTAATCTTCTTCTCTCATCTCAATTTTTCATGATGTCTAAAGAATTGCTAAAAATCTTTAATTTATTTTAATTATTAATTACTTAATTGTACTTAAGTATTTGGAAGACCAAGGTAAACGTTTAATCTGCTCCGTCTTATTTCATGCCTCTTCGCATTCTGATACTCTTCATTTATTTACTCGCTTCATCTTCTTCTCAGGTTGTCTCGGTTCAGCTAGATTTCTTTTGAAAGAATCGCTAAAAAACTTCTTGGCCTTCTTCTCCTCCTGACCGATCGAAAGTCACAACGGGAGCTCAGGCTCATCTTCTCATCTCATCACATCATCTATTTGGCGTCTTCATTCTCATGCTTTGCTTGATGAAGAGTTTTGAAATTTCTAAAAGAAAATTAGTACATGAATCTTTTAAAATCTACCAGGAAAATCGTCGTGATTTCACGTGCTTCACGTTAAATAATAGTTTCAAAAGAGTCTCTAAAGTAACGATGGGAACTCGCCGCAGAGGTATCAATTTTTTTTATTTGCACTTTTCGTAAATACTCCTCGCACTATTTGATTAAAAGCAGAGTAAACATGCTATGAGGTTGAAGAATTCCTAGCTCCTTGTTGGAATGTCCTACTTCACAAATTAGGTAAACTCTCAACTCTTCTCTTCTGATGCAACTTAGTTCTTTTCTCTTGTTTCAAGCATTTAAAGTAATAATGCATTTATGTTTTTTCTTTGGTATTCTTGAGATGTAAATAACTTCCCCCCAAAAAAATATTTTGAATTTCCTCCAAAAAAGATGTAAATAACAATATATGAAGAATTCATACTTAACAAATAGACAACAAATTTTTCCTCAACAATGTAATTTGAGTGTTTTTCATTGGTTGGGGTGCAAGCTTTATGTGAATTAAATATTTGAATGCAAAATTATTTTTTGAAGTAAAATTTGAACTTAGCTTTATTTGTTCATTTCCTTCAAAAATCTTATGTAGAGTGCATAGTCAAATTAATTAAGTTTATTTTTAATAAAAATTACTTCATATCGCCTTCAATATGAATAAATAAATAAATAAATAAACATAGTAATCAATTTATTTTTTAGTCATTCTAATCATTTTGATTAAATAGAAATCTATAAGAAAGACATAATATCATCAATATACAAACACAAATTCTCAAGTTAAGAATAATTCATAGGAAACATCTAACAATATAGTTAAATGCATTTTGTTATTTTATTGATCTCAACATAGAAAATATTTTGTAACAAATCTGGTTTTCGATATTATCTGTGCACGCTACTAATTTTAATCATAAAAACACATTTACGTATTTCAATGTTTATTTATAAACAATAAATTTAAATAAATTAATATTATTTATAGTTTTAAATTGTTAATTTTGAAAATTTAAATTTTATCAATTTCTATAATTCAGACCCCTATGGAAGGAAAAGCTTCAAACGAGTTTTAAAACTTCCCTTTCTCACCTTCTATCCTATCTACTAGGGATATGTTATATTCATAGCTAGCCATGATATGAATGTGACTGAAAAGGCACTTTGTTTAATTGTTTTATTTTAATTTCTTGATATCACTCTCTCCACTATTAATTAGATAGAGGTTCATTTAGATGCATAAAATTAATTATCTATTTTCTTCTAAATCTAAACATTATTTAGTAAGTTCTGCAAAATGTCTTATGTTATGTAAAAAAATTAGTATATGTATATATTGTTGTTGATCTAATATTATTGAAAATGTTTCTTTCTTCCATCCTACATGCCTAAAATAGAAAATTGCTCATGAGGATCTAATGGCTACTCTTTTTTGGTAATAATTATCCCTCTTTTTTATATGTTATAAAGTTGTTATATTTTAAGTAATATAACATCAACTGAACCTTATGTTCATCAATTAAAATTTTGAATGTATTATAGATGTTTTTTGAAAATTTTCAAATCCATCACTCTATTTTTTATTAAAATTTTTTAATCAATATTTCAGAAATTCAGTTCTTCGGTCCTGATATCCTTCACCGAGGTTAGAATCTTGCAAAATTTATAAGTAATGTAATAGTGTGCACTTGTCAAGAAAGTGAACATTTGTTATTTATGAGGTTTGGTTTAAGCCAAAAATATATAATATTTTTCTATTTTGATTTAAACACTATATTGAAATTCATTCTTATGTTTTATATAAATTCAAAGCTATTTTGAAAAAAACATATAAATTAAGTATAATAACAAGTTAAATCATCTTCAACTTAATAATAGCTTTGTTTAAATTTTCATATAAACTCATTTCTATCAATAATAACTGCCCCAGCTTTGCATTTATTTTCTTCTTTAATAAACTTAATATTTTCTCTTTTTAAAAAAATGATAATATAAATAAAATATTCATAATATAAATTTTTATTTTTAATTCTTTTTTCACGTGCCTTTAATGCACGTGCAACAAAACTAGTTTATTAAGTTTCAATTATTTGGTTAGGCAGAGGCCTTCAATTAAACCAGGTTCATAGTTTTAAAGTTTATTTATAATGGCTGCAACATTTTGTAAAGATAGTTGCAAAGCTACTTCAAAGAAAATATTTTTTAAAAGCTATAGCGGATATTATAAAATTATTATTTTTTAATTTTTTTAACATCCATTTTCTTAAAGCTAACATACATTAGGAACTGTAGGTGTAAAAAGCACATTCCCAACATAAAAATTTCAAAAAAATATTGATAAAGAAGTGAGAAAGTAGCCAAATGAAACTGTGTTTGTTGTTTAAAAACAAAAGTAACAAAAACGTTTCTCCAAATTGACCCGTAAAAAACTTTTTCCCATTGTAGGTTTAGAAATGCTTTTATTTTTAAATATAATAGTTAATTTTCTCTTTAACTTCCCCTAATTTTATTATTTTAAAAATCTCCCTCTTAAATTTAATATAAATCAACTGGTTGCCGCTTCAGTTATCCTAATTATACTTATCATGATTTGAGAATGTTTTGAAATTGAACAAAAAAAAAAAAAAAAAAAAAAAAAAGAAGGCAAATCTATATTAATCTCACACTTATAATAGATTTTAACAATCTAAATAATAAATTAGCAGGCATATTGATTAATTATAATTATTATAGATTTTAACAATCTTTATTGAATTTGCTTATAATAATAAGTTAGATTTTGATTAATTATAATTATTATAATGATAATTATATTTATAATAGAAATCAAAATGAAACGCATTTTTAAAATAATAATAATTATTACAACTACATCTTTCTTTTTGACAAGTAAAATTGAACAATTTTTAAATTTTCTCTACTAGTAAGAGAAGCTATATATATGAATGTTTAATTATAGAAGAGCTTTTGGTATTTAAAGTTTTTTTATGCTAGATTTCTATTTAAATAATTTGATTAATTAGGAAATTAAATCAACATATATATTAATAAATGAATAGACAGTAAAGGGTTTCCTAGGATTCCTCCTATTATGTCTTTTATAGAATATTATTGGCTCTTATTTCCAAGTTGTAGACAATCAAGTATTACGTCAATACAATTGCATACAATTTATTTGCATTCAATTGCTTTTGTATTAGTTGGTGAAGATTGGGTATCCAATGTGGAAGGGTGTCCATTAAATGTTACTTAACTGGATTTTATATTAAATACATCAAATTTAGGAGCTACAAGTCATAATCCAACTTGACATAACTCTTGTGCCAAACTGGTAACATCTTTCCAGAACACAACAACTAGGTTTCTAAGACCTATTTGGAAGGAATTTTATTTTTTATTTCAATATTAAAAAATACCATGCAACTAAGAATCAAATTTATAATGTAGAAAATAACTCAAAACAATTTATATTATGTTCAAAAAGGTTTACAGATAAAAAATTTATACACACAACAATCATGGTACAAAAATATAGTACAATATCATTATACATACATCTTGAATGTTGAAAGAATCTAATAACCAAAAAACATACCTAACCATAAAAAATCTACATCCTCTATCATGTAGAAAAATTAGGTATGAGCAAATCTTTGATTAGTAAGCTACATGGAACATGCCTAAATTCATAATAGTAAATAAAAAATAGTATAAAAAGATTACTCTATAATTTTAGAAACAAACAGATTAGTCCATATTTATAGAAACAAAAAAGATAGATAAGCCAACAAAATATTTATAGCAAAGCAACAAGAGGTTCATAATAATTAAGTAAAATAATTGAAATAACAAACATTGACAAATAATAATAACAAAAATTCATATCATATTTAGTCTCTAAGCTCATCAGATCAGATTAGTCCCTCAGGATGTTATATTTCCCAACCTTTCATGGATAACAAAATGGTTGTAGAATTAGGCCCTTATGACTCTTTATACAGAGGACATAAAAAATAAACCCCTATAACTCTATTGCATAACATGTTGTATCAAGCTCTTATGACTCCCATTACATTGAACTATTCATTCGTTTAGAATTCAGACCCTTATAATACCTCCACATGGATGCACAAAGGCACAATAAGTATTCACCAATAATTCCTTCACATAGATTTAATAAAAAAAGTATAGGATATGTCGCACTTTCAATGAAAATAAGCATAATCAGACATGTATTAGAAGTATTCATAATTACACATTTACAACATAGCAGTCAATATTTTGGGTTAAATTTACATGTACAATTTAATAATTGTAAATTATAAAGCTATTAGCAGGTAACATTCACAGTGGTATTTTGGGTTTTATCAATCTATAGAAATTTTTATCAATATTTGGGCACTGATCGAAAATTCTAAAAACTATGTATAATGAAAAATACTTGATGAAAATTAAGAATAAATTTGTCAAAGCATGCAAAATATTAGAAGCAACAACATACCAAAATTTACATAGTGAAAATTTCCTACATATTAGCATTTTTTCACTTTTGTGCTATTAAAAAAATCAAAAATTCTCATATAAAAAATTATTTTTAAAAATATGGATAAGATAAATGTAACCTTGCTCTATTTGGATAACTTTCTCAACTGACCTAATAAAAGAAAATAGATGTAGACCTTTAAAATATACTTTCCTTTTCTAGAAAATCATCTCCTTCTCTCTCCAGGTCTAGAACCAATAGTTTTAATGAGATAAGAATTTTAGAGAATATTGACATCTATTAAAAATCTTGTCTTAACATCATAATGCACCCAAGGATTCCTATTTTCTATTAGAATATAGAGAGCTTAGCATCATAACACCCATAGACAATCATTGCACTGCTCTAGAGGATCCAAACACTCTAGAAATTGAGAACACAAAATTATAGCTCCCAAAACCTAGCACCATAATGCTCTGAAAAAAATATTATTCTTACCCAAAAATAAGGAAGGTAGCACCTTAAAGACCAGAAGATTGTGTTATAATGCTCATAGGGATTTTTCACACAAATGTTCATTGTCATATAGAAGACCCTTAAGACTTAATCTAATACTAAAAATACATATATAAATGTTCAAAAAAAAAAAAGAAAAAAAAAAGAACATGATAGCTTACAAAATCTAGTTTAAATCATATATGATTCTCTAATTACTACTAGAGTGGTCATTATAACCTTCCCTTCATAGAAAAATGTCATCATTGTCATTTCAATTTACATATTAGTCAAAATAGATCAATATAATGCTCCCTCATCTTAGATTCCTTCTCCCATGTTACTTCTCTATTAGACCTGTGTCTCCATTCTACTTTATCATTAGAATCTATTTATTATTTAATTTCCTACATCATAAGGCAAAACATAATCTACTAGAGTTTTTCTAATAGATTTCTTTCTCCCAACTTTGTTTTAGATAAAGGTTTCCTATATCTATGGCCATTAGAGTCTCTATGGCTCCATTGTAATGATAGATGGAAGTTGTTATTATAAGCAAATTCAATAAATGAAATGTGATCTTCTAAGCTTCAACTAAAAATAACTACACAAAATTTTTGTTAATCTTGTAATAACTAAATAGTATTTTCGAGCAAACCAAATGTCTATGGAAGAAAAGTTGTACTGAAATTCAATTTAGTTTCTAAACT
This sequence comes from Dendrobium nobile, assembly GCA_022539455.1. Classification (NCBI taxonomy): domain Eukaryota; kingdom Viridiplantae; phylum Streptophyta; class Magnoliopsida; order Asparagales; family Orchidaceae; genus Dendrobium; species Dendrobium nobile. The sequence continues at coordinate 63,472,620 of CM039735.1, forward strand.
TTCTTAGATACTTCTCCATAATCTAGTAGTGAATTAAACTTCATGATAACAAATAATTACTTTTAGTATTCCATGCATTATAATAATTTTATGCACATTGATTGTATTAAATTTTTATATAATAAGTTTTTCATACTGATAGAAAATGATAAAAAAAATTTAGTCAGTCAAGTATGAACCAGAAAGCATCATGACACTATTTGGACATAAAAAACCGAATACTAAAGTTTATATAAATGTCCTCTCACTTCCACTCATGAATCAGAAAATGCTATAAAAAGCTACCAAGTCATTAATGTTTCAATTTCATCATTTAAAAGTCTTCACATTTAGAAACAAAATTTGATACAATTCTTTTTAATTTGAGCCACAATAACACTAATTTTAGATTAAGATATATCTTATTGCTCTCGAGGTGAATTTTATATCTTGAATGATGAGCCTTATATAAAATTTCTTGGCTTAAGGCTGCACCACTAGGAACACATAATCAACGTATATTTTATAACTCCTTGGTCACTTACCTAAGCTCCAGTTTCACTCCTATATTAACAAAATCTATAAATTTTATATACTAATTATTGGTCTTTTGAGCTTCTAGAATTCAATAAACTACGTAATCATCTAAGAAAGCATACCAAAATTTACATCAGTTGATTTAACCCATTATAGTTTTAACTTCTCTATATCATACACTAGTGAAACATTAGATTTAATCATAAAATTAATTACATGAGAAGAATTTATATTGAGAGCATCTGCTACTAAATTTTTCTTATTAAGATGATAGTAGGTAATGATATCTTAATCTTTAATTAATTCTTATCACCTTCTTAATATCAAGTTTACCACTTCCATATTGAAAATATACTTAAGACTTTATTGATTGTGTAAATTTCATGCCTAATTCCTTATAAATTGTGCCACTAAATAATTAATGAAAAATTACTAGTTACCAATTATAGATCATGAGATAAATAGTTCTTTTCAGAACACTTTAGCAATCTAGAGGCATAAGCAATCTCCTTGCCATGTTGCATCAGTACACATTTAGAACCCTTCAATGATGCATTAATAAACACTTGAAATATTTTATTACTAAAAGGGATGGTCTGGATAGGAGCTAACAATAAATAATTATTTAATTTCAAAAAATACTTTCACATTTATTTTTCTACTTAAATGAAATTGCTTTCTATGTTTGTCAAAGTAAAGTAAATGAATACTAATTTTATAAAGCCTTTAACGAACTTCATATCGTATTCCGCCATACCCAAAAAAAATATTCAAAATAGATATAATACTGGGCCTTGGTTAATTAATAATAGATTGCATATTTGGGTATCTACATGTATCCCTTCTTTATTGATATCATGAACCAGAAATGAGATACTACTTATTCAGAATTTCTAATTTCAAAAATTTTCATACAATCGGAGTTTCCATAAAGTTTCTAATTTAATTCTCAAATGGGTTGCAAGATCCTCCACATTCTTTGAATACACCAGAATATAATCAATAAAAATAATTTTAAGTTGATCCAAATATGCCTTAATAATTCTAGTCAACAAATCCATAAATAATGCGAGGTACATTAAGCACTCAAAAAGGATTGATTAAAATCTCATATTTTCTATTCGTAGTACTAAAAGTTGTTCTTGACACACCTTTCTCTTTCACTTTCAACTATTTGTATCCAAATATTAACTATATTTTAAAAATATAGATTTTCCTTTATTCTAATCAAATAATCATCATCCTAGGAAAAAGATACATAATACCTACTTTTATAAAACTTGGTAGGACACCTACTTATACCTAAGTATATTTTAAATTTGAAACTAGAAAGCCTGAAATATAATATAATATTTAAAATAAAAAAGGGAAATCCCTTTAGAAGTACTACAGTGTTATGCCTTGGGGCACAATTATGCTATTGTTTTTGTTTTGGAAGGAAGTTAGGGGAGTATTGCATCATTGAGGGTAAACTCTATGATGTTGAGCTTTAAGCTCTCTTCAAATTCCATCCCAATTGAACTTCAATCTCTCTTTAAATATTCCAACTCCAAAAGGGATATACTCTAACTCTTGCTTATATGAGCTTTTCTAGTGAATGAGACTTTGATTCTGAGTGTTCTACATCCCTTTAATAGCCTACAACCTCAAGTTTGAGTGAGCTTCGGTAAGCTTCCTTTGGTCAAATTCTATTTGTTGATCTAGTATCTTTAGTTATTTCTACATGAAGGAGATCGATGTGCTTCCTAAAGCCACTTTCATTGACCACAACATTAAGGTAATTCTCAAACAAAAAGCAAAATTAATAGGGGTCAGAGATAATATGAACAAATCCAACAATTAAAAGGGATCCAACTGTAGCTTGATTATTTCCTTTGCACAAATCCTAATATATTATTTTGGTGGAATTCAGTTGTAGGAATGCATGGATCATACGAGATTACATTGATGGTTGAGAAAAGATGTAAGAAGTCAAAGAAAAAATTAGAGTTATACATTTCATTTTATTTCAAAGAATGACTCTAAATTTGTTGGATCAAATATTATACAATGGCACAACTATTCTTAGATTTAAATCCTAAACTTCTAATCTTGGATCATGGCTAGGATTATATCCTATATGATTTTGGGGCCTTCCATATTACCACTTATGCTAGCTATAAAGTACAACTTAGTCTTTTTTTTTGAGAAAATGCAAAAGTTGCATTAAAATAAAAGAAATAACAACCTAATACAAACTAAGAGTAAAAACTAAAAGATCCTTGATCAAAAGAAAATGGATCCTTATTGAAGGCAAATTTGTTAACATTAAACCTATTATTTTTGAAATGAAATCCACTGTTTCCTATTTTGAAACCGTTGAGATGCAGGGGATACCAAAGTTTGAAACAACCCAAGGGTTGGTTAGTATCCCAGAGTTCCCATCCGGTTAAAGAATAGGATCTAGTAACGATCACATAAGCAAATATAATAAATTAAAAAAACAAAAAAGCCAAAAGAAAAAGGAAGATACAAAAGATAATCAAAAGAAAATTACAAAAAAAGCCAGACAATCTCAAAACACCCAAGGATAAAAATAATAGATATTTTAGATGTCTTTTCCAATTTCTAATGATGTAGTACCAAGCAAGAATTTTGGAAAATTCATTGATCGGAATTTCCAACTTTATGTATCTTCCGACTTTGCTATTTGCAATGAGAATTTCGGGTATCATATTACTAAGATATTTGGGAGGAACTTCTCAAATTGTTCTTCATTCTGAAATCAGTAATCCTCCTTCTAGTTTGATCCTTCACCAGTCCTAGATCCTGTAATTCTTTGAATAGCTTGTGTTTAGAACCAGAAGAACCAAGCTCCAAAGAAGAGCCTTTTTTATTCTTCAATAACACCGGTTTTTTGAACTTTAAACTGATTGTTGAATTAAAAGAAGTGGTTTTAGAAGAATCATCTCTAGTTTCATGTAATTCGGAAGTTCTGGCTGCCTTAGTAGGAGTCAAAACTGAAATCTGTTTCTTCCTAAACTCCTCCTTATCTGCCTCGATAGTTTGTGGAATTTCAAAATTAGAATTTTGAATTTCCAAATTTTCAGCAGTTTTTGGTTGAACTTCTAAAATATCACCAATCTCATTTCTTCCTTCAATTATGTCATCCTTCTCAAAATGCCTAGCTGGATTTGTTGGAGAAAAAATCGGCTTTAGCACCTCAATAACTTGAACAGCCAAAACCAAGTTAATATCGGATTCAATAGCTTCCTTATCTTTTTCCATGATATGTTGGAATACAAAATTTGAATTTTAAATTCCCAAAATATCAGCATTTTCTTGCTGATCCATGGAAGAATCTGCATTATCTATTGGAACCACCAAATCAACTTCAGTAATATCATTTCTACTTTCATCAATCAACGCTCCTGATTGATTGTATTCAAAATTTGGATTATGAGTTACAACCGGCTCAACAACCAAATTTGAATTAAAGCTAACAACAACTTCCTCTCCTTCCTTAATTTTAGCAACATTTGCATTTGAATTATGAGCTGTCCTCCTCGAAAGACGATCTGAAATTGAGCCACCAGAGATTATCCGGCGAATTGGATGAGATTCTTCAACATTCTTATTAGAAGAATTCCTCCTAACACTTTTATGGCTTTTTTTTTAGATTTTAATTTCACGTGCATCCAAGGTCTGAATGAACTTTCTTCAACTAGTAATGGATCTTTGGGAACCTCCTTATCAATCAAATCTTGATTTTGAAAACCATTTGGACATACCACATCTATATGTCCAATTCTTCCACATTTGAAACAAATAGAAAATAAATTTTCAAATTCAAATTTCTAAAAAATTCTGCCATGAATACCTTCAACCCATGTTCCTCTAGGGAGTTTCGAGTTCAATTTTACCCGAATGCAAGCTCTAGAAAATTCCCTTCTCCCCATCTAAACTTGGTGCCATCCAATAATAAAGGAATCCCGATACTTGAAACAATTCTCGTAATATTGGTTTCATCCCAGCAATGTAATGGCAAGTGAGGAAGACCAACCCATATTGGAGAAGAAATCCCATCCAAGGAATAAGGAGAAAAATTGGGAGACCTCCATTGCTTCCAGTGACTGAAAAGAGCATATAACCAATCTAATCCAAGTGAGGTTATATGGAAACTTCCAAATTTACCCCATTGCCTCCTTAATTCATATGCACAACTTGAGAAGAGCAAGTTTTTGCAAAGAATCTTCACCACCAATGAATTTCTTAAAACATGAACATTGGCTTTTTCATTTTCCAAGTCATGTTTTACCACATTGGCCACTTTACTTCCATCATGAATTCCATTCAAATTAATTTTAATATGTGGTTTTCTAATCCACACATTAGAATTATCCAAATTGTTATCAATGTAACCTAAAGAGGAAGCCTCCAAATTATTTGCTCTAGGGATCAAAACCGGCAAGGGAGAAATAGACTTAGTTTTCAAAGCATCCATTACTTTTTTTCCTTTACCATTCTCCAGCAAAGATTTTTTCTTAGAAACCAAACCTCCCTCTCTAATCATTGGAGGAGAGTTAAAAAAACTAGAAAAGCTACAATTGAATGAAAAACTTCCTTTTGTATCCAACATAGTTGGATGCGCAGTAGAACTAAGGGATTTGGTAATCCGGTCATCCAAGTATGACCGGCCACCATCATCCATTTTCACCATTTGCAGCCAAAAGCTTCTTCCAATTCCTTCATCAATTTGTGGAGCTTCTCTCTCCTCCTCTCACGTACATGGAGGCAAGTACAACTTAGTCAGCGCTGATTTTGTAATGCTGATAATTCATGGATTTTAAATTTTTTGTAATAATAATTTTTTTGAAAATTATAATAAATGATCTAGTGGAATTATAGGTTTACTACTTCTATGGATTCAATAAATTAAGTACTATCCAATAAAATTATTTCGTAAATAAAATACATAGTGAATTTATGTGAATATTTTATTTATTAAATAGCCTAAGTATTTTATTTTCTCCATTAATCACTTTGGATAGGTTCAAATTAAATTAGAAGAAACCTATTTCTCAAAGATGTTTGAGCGCCTCTCTATACTCATAGAATTTTTAAAGTTAAAGGTCAATTTTTAACCTGGAGACTTGAAAATTCATATATATATATGGATTTAGGGAATAAATTTTTTGTGGAAATTATGTTTATGCATAAGGGTTAGATGATCATCGATTGCATCCTAGTTTAAAGTCCAGATTGTCCTAGGTAAATCTCTTAGTGTCAATAAATAGTCATCATAGGGAATATTTAAAAAATTCCCCAAGTGTCCAAATGTATCCAAATTTTTATGATAACCATCTGTTGTCTTCAAAGACCAATGGATTTAATTTTATAAAATTTGAGTTCAATTGTTGAATGAAATAGAAAACCATTCAAATTAGCCTAGTAAATGACCAAGAAACTTAAGAAATATCTAAATGATTGTATAAGGTAATAAATATATAAATAAAGTTGCATAAGATCCCTAATAAAACTTGCAATAAAGGAAAAATAAGTAAACTCTCTAAACATATGTAAAAGACATTATTTGTGTATTTGAATAATTATAAAACTTTAAAAAATAGAAATTATTCAAAATCAAATATAAATCCAAATGTCTTTATATATTCATTAAGTTTAATTTTGGTTGTTATTTACATAATTTTAAAATTTCATGATGTTTTGAGATTTGGTAATTCAATTAACAAACCTAATCATTTTTATACATAAAACCTACATAAGCTGGGTTATTTCTATTTGGGAAACACTATTCCTAACCTTTTTTCCACTACTACAGTTTTAATTCCTAAGTCTAATGCCATTAATTCTTAGAATTACTATCGCCTTATTAGTTTATGCTCTTTTTCAATAAACTCAAAGCTAAAATCATCATGAGTAGATTAGCTATAACTTTACCTAAAATTATTTCTTTAAGGTAAATGGGTTTTTATTAAAGGTCGTTCCATTTTTGATAAGGTTCTTCTCCCTCAAGAATGAGTTCATGATTTTCCTTATAAAGTTGCGAGTGGTAATATTATTTATAAAATTGACATTACAAATCATACGATAATTTATATGGGGAATTTCCTTATACAATGTTAAAGCTTTTTGGATTCAATTAACAGTTCATACATGACTCACCACCCCAATAATTTTTTTTTCTTACACTAGCATTGTAGTACTCAAATTTGGTTCAATAGTTCTATGTAACATCATGGTCTTGACTATGGTGTAACAATGGCACTATAATGTCTGAATTTGGTGCTGAGGTGCCATAATAATGTATGTTTTGGCATTTAAAATGATGGAGTTGTAGAGCTATTTAAAACACATAGATTTTTTACTTTTCATGAATATTTCATAAACAGACACCACAAAAAAATGCATTTTAACTTTATTTAAAAATAAAAAATAGTACACAATTTACACTTGAATAATTTTAGAGATATTAGACTATATAAAGATCATTTATCCCATGGTAGAAAGAAGGGATTCTCCTCTTGAGTGAGTGCTAAAGGAGTTTTATATATAGTGAAATTCCCAAGAAGAAGGAACTTGGGAAGTAGATAATAAACTGGTGATTAAAACACTTCTAAATTGTAAGTTTACATTGTTTACTATTTTATAAATTTACTTTCTTACTTTATTATTTACATTGCATGTCTTTGTGAGAATTTTGTTTGTTGAATCTTTAGTTATGCTTTTAGATAAATTTTTTTTAAGTATACAGACTTAAAAGAAAAAAAAATGTTTATACTTTTTATTATTATGTTCACTTAGATTTTACACAATACTCTATTTTTAAAGTAAAAGTTTTAGAAACCAATTCACACCCTCCCTCGCCCCTCTTAGTGCATCATAAAACTTTCATTAATGTCTTCCTATATAAGATGATGAGTCTATATCTAAAGACATAGAGATTTTTGTACTGATGTGGTGATATGTACATCTATCATATTAAAGTCTCTCTATAGAATTAAACCAAGGGAATTATAGGAGTTGAATGTTTAGCTGCATGAGTTATTAGATATAGGCTTTATCAGTTCAAGTGGGTCTCAATAGGGAGCTCCTATATTATCTACGATGAAGAAAGATGGATGCATATAGGTGTGTATAGATTATAGAGTTGGAAAAGGTAACTATGAGAATAAATTTCCATAACTTAGGATTGATGATTTATTTGATCAATTAAAAGGTTTAGATGTACTTTCTAAGAGTTGTTTGAGATCAAGTTACCATCAATTGGGGGTAAAGCTAAGGATATGGATAAGATAATTTTTACACCAAGTATGGCCAACATGAACTTCTAGTAATACAATTTGGAGTGATGAATATACCAACTTTGTTTACGGATTTGGTGTGTAGAGTATTCAAGAATTACCTTGACTAGTTTATTATTACAATTAGTGATGGCATTCGAGTGTTTTCAAATATAAAAGTTGACCGTCCAAGACATTTCAGGTTATCTCTAGAGAACTTTAGGAAACCTAATCTATATTCTTAATTCTTCAAATGTGAGTTTTGGTTGATGTCTATGACCTTCCTGGGGTATATTATGAGAAAGGAAGGAATCCCAAATCTCGAGAAAGTGCAAGCTATGCTAGAGTGAACAATGCTAACATTAGTAATTGAGGTCCAAAGTTTCTAGGCATGGCAGGTTATTATAGGATGTTTATCATCGGCTTTTCATGTATTGTGATTTCTTTAATAAGATTGACCTTTATCATTTGATTGGACACCAATGTGTGAATTCTATTTCAAAAAGTTTAAGCTAAAATATCATGAGGGTTTTGAAACCCCAAAGAACTAGTCCCGAGGCTAACTAAGAGGGGGGGTAAATTTGTGATTTAAAAAGCTTCTTTAAACACAAATAAAAATCCCCCTGTTGAAAGAATTTTTAATATAAAAAATTTGATAGTTTTATCTCTTGATGTGGAAGTAAAGTACTTTCACAATAAAAAAAATCAGAGATTTTCAACCACACAATTAACACAAAAATAATTATAGAAAGTAAAGTATAAAAAAATAAAACAAAGAATAAAGAAACAAGATTTTATAGTGGTTTGGTCAACCTGACCTACATCTACTCACAAGAACCTCCCATTCTAACTATTGCACTAAACCTTTATTAACTCTGCTTTAGTCCCCAGAGCTAGGCAGAGAAACCCATATAAAATCTATTCAACCAACCTAGTGCAGTAGAGGATTAAAACTCCTTTCACAAGTAGAGAACCTTGACTCCTTTTTCTCCCTCCAAGAGATACTAGAGATCATTGAATCCTTTTCACCTTCGCCAGTGCAAGGGAGTTGCAGGGTCCTTTGACACTAAAGAGATCTTCTTTTTCCTAAAACTTATCTCAAGAAAAACTTTGAATTTGATGGTACTAAGATGCATGCTTACCAGAGCAACCATGTGAAACCCCCTCCACACTCCCTTGAAACCTACTAGGATCTTCTCCCTGCCAAACTCCACCCTTTCCTCTCTCTCTTTCAAGATTATCTCTTTAATTTTTCTCAAAAAGAATAAAGTCTCAATGCATGCCAAAGACACTTACAATGTCTTTGAAGAACACTTAAATTAAGGGCTTCAATAACCCTAAAAAATTAATTCTGTCATCAAAGATCATACAGTACGATCACAAGATCATCCAATACAATATGCATAATTTGACTTGATAGTCATATACGATCACCAGATAGTCCAATACAATTAGTTCAAATTTGTACTAGCAGTTTAAGATGATCATGTATGATCATCTTATACGATTAGTACAAAATAACCTTTTTTGATAGTATGACAAGCATTATCCTGTACGATAAGTTCAAGGGTTTGTACATATCATCCAGGATGATTTTATGATTGTATGGGATAATTAGTTCAACTGAAATATAGTTCATCCAAGATGAAATATGGGATGACCAAAATCATCTCTGTTGATTATACAGTAAGAACCAGTTCATAGAGTACAATCAGAATATTAAAATTAAGTAGATTCAATTGACTAATCATATGATCAATTTAGGTATAATTATCATAGATCATTCAGTATGATCTACATCATCCTAGTTGATTAGAACAAAAAATGAAATTCAAAATGTTGCTAAAATTATGATTGAAGGCTATTTTTTATGATCATAATTAGTCATCTTAGATGATTAGTTAGATGAGCTGATTATACAGTATGTTATAAATCGTATAATATAATTAGTTCAAATTTGAATATCTAGTTTTGGCTCAATTTTGCTCCCCCTAAGTGTGTGTGTGTGTGTGTACATGGTCACTAAACTAGCATTGTAGGACTTGACTCAAGAAATAAAAAATATATCAATGAATATTACAAAAAATCTTTACAACATAACCTATTCTGCCCAATCTTGAGCGCTTAAATCTTCATTGGATGGTGCATGGAATTCTTAACCTATTCTACCCAACTTTCGTATTCAGGCTTGCTAAATGCGGCTTCTCAACGGACAACTGACTTTGATGTCCATTAGGAATTGCCTGTTACTCCAATTTGGGTTTCTTTCCCTAATCTTAGGCTATATTTTTTTAACTCTCAAATTCGTTTTGGGCTTGCTTCCATTCTTGGCTGGCCATTACAAACAGACCAAGCCACGGCTTCGATTTCTCGTCCGTCTGTGGCTCGTGTTTTGGTTGAGCTAAATATTTGTAAAATGCACCCTACGGAGATATGGCTACGTTCTTAACTTAATGGTAATTTCCAAAAGGTTGAATTTGAAATTTTTTTGATTTTTTTCTCATTGTATGATGCACGGGCATGGTATGAGTTAATACTTTAAATTGCACCCACACCTTAAGAAGGAGAAAGAAACGGTCAGGCATACTAAAATGCAAGAAGGAAATTTCAAATGTTCATGTTATTGCTGATGTGAATCATATTATGGTGGAAGGCAATAGTGTTATAACTCAGGGTAAGGAGGTGGTTGCTCAGCCTGATCTTATTCAGGAAGCCCCCCCCCCCCCCCCCCCCCCCCCCCTCTCGTGATGGTCAAACCATGGAACCTGCCTCTGCTGTTGTGGCGGAAAGAAGTTTACCTAATATCTCTAATAATTCATCTGATCCATCTTCTTTATCTATTGCCTGTGTTTCAATACAAACTTTGCCTCAAGTTGTTGTGTTGTATGTTAATGTTAATGATTCTAATCCTAGCAAATCCATGACTAAGAATGAGCAGGTTAATGATCTAATTCATGCAAGAGATGAGCCTTCATTACTGGTGGAAGATTTGGCTCCTTAGGTGAATCTTCCTTTGGTCCAAATTGAGAGTGGGAAGGATTTATGTGAAGGCATTGAGAGGAATTTATCTACTATGGAAGATGGTATTTTCTTTGTGGAAGGTGAGTAGCCTCCTCTTAAGGGGCCATCTGGTAACTTAAATGATAGTAACCTTTTTTTATCTCATCATTATTATTGTGATGCTTTTACTAATATGAAAGTTGATATTTTGGCTAAATGTTATGCTAAAGAAGATCATGGTTTGAGTTTCTCCAAGGGTCAAGGTAAGCATGGTAGAAAACCCAAAAATGTAATCTTACAGTTTCCTAGAAGCACTCGATCACATACTTCTCATTAATTGGGTTTTTTATGTTTAATGTAATTATTTAGAATGTCCGGGGTATTGGTTGCCCCTCCTCTAAGTTTAGAGTTAAAAATTTATGCCATATTCCTAATGTGTCTATTCTTATTTTGCTTGAACCTCTTATTTCTGTGGATAAATTACTTGGTATTGCTAAATATCTAGGCTTTAAACACGCTAAGTCAAATATTGCAAGCAAAATGTGGGTTTTTATGGAAATATTATGTTAGAATTAATATCATTAGAGATTTTACTCATTTTTTGGATTGTAATATTGAAAGTTCTAATATTCAATATTCTGTGCCTTTGTTTATGTTGCTTCTTCTCGTTATACTAGAAGGATTTTGTGGGATCAATTCATGAATTTTCATAGTATTTTCAACCTTCTTTGGCTAGTTGGTGGTGATTTTAATACTATTACAAACTCGACTAAGCGTATAAGGGGTTCTCTTCCTATACATCAGTCGATGGAGGATTTTAATAATATGATCATGGCTTGTAACCTCATTGATATTGGTTTTTCTGATAATAATTTTAATTGGCATCGTGGGAATTTATGGCAAAGATTGGATAGAGCTCTTTTTAATAATACCTGTCTTAACTCTTTTAACTTGACTACGGTTGACCACCTTAGCCGTGCCCTCTATGATGACTCCCCTCTGCTTATCAAAATTAAGAATAATAACAAGTTTCCCTTAATATTTTAGATTTCAAAACATGTGGTTGCAACATGCGTCTTTTCTTGATGTAGTCCAAAATAATTGGCAAGCTCCTCTTATCCCGAATGATTCTATTTCTGGTATGAATAGACTTTGGCTTAAACTAAAAAGGCTTAAAAAAGTTTTGAACTGGCGAAATCATAATGATTTTAAGGATATTTTTTCTAATGTTTTACTTGCTGAAGATAGGGTTAACCCCTTTGAGGATCTTTATCAGTTGGATCCCTTTAAGTCCAACCTTTATCTTTTGAATGAGGCTAAAGTGGATTTTTGTAAGATTCAAGTTCAGGAAGAAATCTTTTGGAAATAAAAAGCTGTTGTAAAACATTTGGCAGAAGGTGATAATAACACTAAATATTTCATGCTTTGGTGAATAAGAAACGTGTTATTAACTGCATTCATAAAATTTCTCATGAGGATGGTTTTGCTACTGCGGATAGTGATGAGATTGCTAATCTGGCTATTAATTTTTTTCAAAATCACTAAATAATTCTTTTAATCTTGCTACTACTGCTAACCCATCCATTATTTCTAATATTGTTTCTCAAGAGGAAAAATGTGGCTTATCTAAGCCTCCTCTTCTTGATGAGATTAAAGAGACTTTACTTGGTATGAATGTGGATTCTGTGGTTCGTACAGATGGCTTTACTACTAAGTTCTTCTAGAAAATGTGGCCTATTATTTTTAATGATATTTTTGTTGTTGTCACTGATTTCTTTAATGGTTTTCGTATTTCGAAGTTTTTTTCTTCTACTTCAATTATTTTGATTCCCAAGAACAATGCTGTCAATTCTTGGAACGGTTTTAGACCTATTAGTTTGTTTTGTTTTTTATAAACTGCTCTTTAAAATCTTGATAAACCGATTAACTATTTTATTGCTTAAGCTTATATCTCCCTTTCAAGTGGGATTTGTTAAAGGTCATGACATTGCTGACAATATCCTTTTGGCTCAGGAATTTTTTCAAGACTTGGATGTCAAGGTAATAGTTGGTAATATAATTATGAATTGGATATTGCTATGGCTTATGATAATATTAACTAGAGTTTTATTTATAATATTTTGAGCTTATTTGGTTTTGATTATAATTTCATTAAGTTCATCAAGACTTGTATTGAAAGTCATTTTTTCTCCATTATTGTGAATGGTAAGAGCCATGGTTTTTTTATGGCTTCTGATGGCCTGAGGCAAGGTAATCACATTCCTCTTGTGATCTTTATTATTGCTATGGATTATCTTTCTAGGGGCCTAGCTGATCTTTTTTATAAATGTCCTAGTCTTTATTTCAGAATTTTAGCTGGTATTAAAATTTCCCACTTATGTTTTGCTAATGATTTCATTATATTTTTGAATGCTTTAATGAATAGGATTGATAAAATTTTGAGTTTTCTTGTTCAAGTTGAATCAGTTAGTGGTTTGGCTTTTAATAAGCATAAGTGCTCTTTTATTATTACTAAGAATGTTTCTCCAGATCGGGTTATGGATATTAAGAATTTTACTGGTTTTACTCAAGGTGCTTTACCTTTAAAACATCTAGGTATTCCTCTCTTTAAGGGTAGAAAGAAGTCCTTTCTTTTTTATGATTTAATTTATGTGGTTCAAAAAGTTTGTCTTCTTGGGATTCTAAATTTTTAAGCATTGGTAACCGTCTTACTCTCATTAAAAGTGTTCTTAGTTCTATTCCGGTCTATAGTTTTCAAACTCTTTTTCCTACTAAAAATGTGTGCCATAGATTTGACTGAATTCTTAATAAATTTTTTTGGAAAGGTACCGGGAATAACTCTATGATTCATTAGATGTCTTGAGATAATTGTTGTGGTACTCTGCAAGAAGGGGCTTTAAGGTGTAAGACTATGTTTGATCTGACTTCTATATTTTCTTTCAAATTGTGGTATAACCTTAGGTCTAATGTGAACCTTTGGGCCAATTTTATGATGGCCAAGTATGGTGGGGGGAGACATCCTTCCATGTGTAGATTTTCTAAAGGCTACTCTAAAGTTTGGCATTGGCTCTGCTTGGCTAAATGGAAGGTGGAGCCTTCTTTCATTTGGGGTCTTGGTAATGGCGATATTATCTTTTGGCAAGATTGGTGGCTGAATGGCTTGTCGATCGGTTCTTTATTAAACACTTATTCCATTTAAGGTAAAGGTTAACTATTTCTTTTCTACAAATGGCTAGGATTTGGAGACACTTTATGTTGTTCTCCCTAACTTCATTATTCATCTTGTTTTAAAGATTCTACTTAATAGTAATTCTAAGGATGTGTTGCTTTATACTTTTACTGAAGATGGTTCTTTTAGAATTAACGATGCTTGACACTCCTTTAGAACTATAAATGAGTCTTCTAAGCTTTTTAAAATGATTTGGCACAAAAGTATTCCCTCTACAGTTTTTGTTTTTACTTGGAGAATTCTTCACAGGCTTATTCCTACTAATGAGAATTTGAGGAAAAGAGGATTTATCTTTCCCTCTAAATTCCAATGTTGTTTCCATATTGACAATATGCATCATGTTTTCAGCTCTGATCCCATTACAGTTAAGGTTTGGTCCTTTTTTGAGGACTTTTTTCATCTTAACTTCTATAATACTACTAGTTCTATTTACAATTTGCTTGACTGTTGGTTTGTTAGGTCTAAAGGCCATGTCAAAAATGTTATTCCCTCTCTTATCCTTTGGTTCCTTTGGTTAGAGAGAAATGATTCTCATTTAAATGGGGTTGTTATGAATCACCAGAGAATCATCCATAAAGTTAATGATAAAGTGGCTGCTCTTCGTTCTGCCAAGTTACTCTCAATTAATAATTTTAAGAACTCTCTTTTTACCCTTAGTTCCTTTGGTATTAACTTGGAAGTTGATAAGTTCCAAATCACAACGAGGTGCATAAATTGGTGTAAGCCTTATCCTAACTCTTTTAAGTTGAATATGGCTAGTTCTAAATTAGGTAATATTGTTGGTTGTGGTGGTCTCATTAGAGATCATAATGGCACATTCATTTTGGGTTTTGCTAGGCCTGTTAATTATGGTGATATTAATTTTATTGTTTTCTCTATTGCGCTTCATGGGTTAAATCTCTGTGATATTCTTTCTCTTAGTAATAGTGTTTTAGAGGTTGGTCCTTATTATGTTTTAAATTTTTTCATGGATAAAGATGATTGTGCTTGTTCCTCTTCCCTTTTCTATATTTGAAGAAGCATTAGGGAGGTTTTGAACTCCCTAAACTGCTCCTTTCTATCATTCTGGATGAGGGGAATGCGTGTGCAAAGGCTTTGGCTACTTTGGGTTGTAATTTTAATAGTATGACAGAGCTTTCTCTTCCTCAGCTGCCTATTCCTGTTCAAGGTCTTATCAGGCTGGATCAAATTGGGTTATTTTATGTTAAACTTTAATTTTTGTGGTTTCGTTCTATTTTGGTGGCTGTGGGTCTCCCCTCTTTGGTCTCTTTGGGGTGTTCTTGCGGCCTTGTTTAGCTTTTCTCTTGGTGGTTCTGTTATCTATTAATGTCTGTGGGGTTCTCCTATATGGTTATATTGGGGTGCTTTTGCAGCCTATAGGCTCTTTTTTAGTTTATTTCTGATCTGTCTAGTGTATTGCTACTTAGAGTTCAGTCTGGGTCTTTTCTGGTGGCTTCTCTCAGCTTCTTTTTTATCCTACAATGGGTTTGTTCTTCACTATTTGGTTTCCATTTTGGGTTAGTTCTTATTTAATTATTGGTTCTTGGATCCTAGCTCTCAGGGTAATTCTCATTCGGTTTATGTGGTGGTGGCTGGGCCTTCCACTATTAGTGGTGATTATTTTTCTTTGGTGTCTAAGGGTTATTACTGCAAGTGCCACTAGTGTCTGCATCTTTTTCTTGAGTGGGATTGGCTTAATCTTCTTTATAAGCTGGCTATATTGTGGTCTGTTACTGGGAGCCTCATGGTTATTGACGATTTTAGCATTTTACTTCTGTTTTGTGGTAGCTAGAGCTTCCTTTTTGTTGGTTGGTTGGTCTTCCTTTGTATTGCCTCTTGGTTTTTGCCAGCTCACCCCTTGGATTGGTGCTATAATATTATAATGCGGAGGTTGTATGACTAGTGCAATCATAACTCTTACTGGTTATATCCTTGTGATAATAATTTCTTTAATTTATGTTATTTCAGCTCCTTTTTCTACTATTTGTGGGTTATCACTTGGTCTTGCAGAATTTTGTTTGTGTATGTCTCAAGCCTAATAGGATTTTTTATGGGAAATAGATCATTCAGGCTTGTTATAATTTTCTTCCCTCTTTTTGGGTGCTCCCTCTTGCGCACCGTAGGATGTATCTAGGGTTTCTTGTACTATTATGTAGTAGGGACCTTGTGCTCGTAGGTTTTTTAATTTCATTTTCTTAGCTCTTTTGAGCAGTAGATGGCAGGAGGTACCTTTAAGGACTTTCTAATTTTTTCTTATATTAATGATTAGGTCCCTCCGTGGGTTTCCCCTAAGAAAGAATCTATATATTTGGTTCGAGAATGTTGAATAAGATTCTTTGAAATACATCTGGCACATGTATTATCACAGAAAATTGGAATAGTGCCAATAGAAAATCCTAAATCAATAAGTTATTATTTTAACCAAACCTGTGCCACACAACTATCTAAGGTAATGTATTTTACTTTAGTAATAAAAAGTGCTATTGAATTCTGCTAGACCATGAAACTAAAGAGTTTCTAATGAATTGACAAATTCTAGAAGTACTTTTTTGATCAACCCTTTATCCTGCAAAATCTAAATCAAAATATTCAATGATTTTAAAAGTAAAGCTGTGCATTAGATATCATATCCCTAAGTTTTGAGTACCTAAAAGATATCTTAAATTTTTTTTTAACAACAATCAAATGGGATTCATTTAGATTAGCTTGAAATCTAGCATAAAAATAAATAATAAATATGATATTCGATCTGCTAGTAGTCAAGTAAAGTAATGATTCAATTATTCCTCTAATATTTTTATCAACAAATTTGCCCTTATAATCTTTGTCTAACTATACTGATGAACTCATTGGTGTACTTATTGGTTTAGCTTTATCCATTTCATATTTTCTAAGGATATCCATAATATATTTTGACTAACTAACAATTGTGCCATCCTCTTTCTGCTTTATACTAAAACCAATAAAGTAACTCAAGTCTCCCATCAAACACATTTTAAATTCACTACACATTGCTTTTAAAAAATCATCACAAAGATTTTTATTAGTAGATCCAAACATGATATCATCAACATATATTTGAGCAATAAGTATATCATCTATTACACTTTTTAAGAAGAGAGTGGTGTCCACACTTCCTTTAACTAATGATCTTTCTAGTAGAAACAAGATTATCTTTTCATATAATGCCCTAGGTGCCTATTTTAGTCCATACAATACCTTTTTCAATTTAAACACATGTTTAGGGCATTATGAATTTTCAAAATCTTGAGGTTGCTCAACATAAACATCTTCTTGTATCATCCTATTAAGAAAGGCACTTTTAGCTTCCAATTGAAATAATTTAAAACCATTAAAATAAGTAAAGGCTAGTAGTACCATTATCGCAACAAGTTTGGCTAGAGGGGCAAATATTTCCTTAAAATAAATCCCTTCTATTTGATTTTATCACTTGGCCACCAATCTTGCTTTATTTTTTACCACTACACCTAACTCATTCATCTTGTTTTTGAAAATCCACTTAGTTCCATTAACACTTTGATTTTTAGGTATTTCAATTAACTCACAAACATCATTTCTAACAAATTAATTCAATTCTTCTTATATAGCCAAAATCCAAAATTCATAAGAAAGTACTAAATTTATATTAGTGGATTCAAACACAGAAATAAAGGCTGAGTGGGTCACTTCTTTGTTAAGACCATGCTAGTCCTAACACCTCACTCGGGTTTCCAAAAATTAGTTCTTTTAGATAACTCCTAGGAAATTTTAATTCTCTAGACAATGCAATTTCTATTTTAACCTTTTCTTTAAGATTTGCATTTATAACACTTTTGGTTATTTCTTCGACATCTTATTGTTCCAACTTAAACCCTTCTGAAATGTTATATTCATCAAAAACTACATGGATGGTCTCCTCAACTACCAAAGTCTTTCTGTTAAAAAATCAATAGGATTTGCCAACAGTTGAATATCTCAGAAAAATTCCCTCATCAGATTTAGGATCCATTTTTCCTAAAAGAGTTTTACCATTATTATGAATAAACACCTTACATACAAAGACATGTAGATGTGAAAGGTTTGGTGTTCTTTCCTAAAGAAGTTCATAGAGTGTCTTGTTCAACCTATATCTAATATTCACCCAATTTAAAACAAAACAAGTCGTACTAACCACTTCGGCCAAAAAATATTTCGGAAGTGAATATTTAGCCAATATGGCTCTAGTTGCTTCTATCAAGATTTTGTTCTTTCTCTCAACAACCCCATCTTATGAGGGGTCCTAGGTACTGAAAAGTTTTGATTAATTCCTTGCTATTTATATAAAACTTTAAATTTTTCATTTTTAAATTCTCCTCCATAATCACTTAAATTGAAAGAATTTCACAACCTATCTTTCTCTTAATATAAGTAAAAAAAAAAAAATTAAACTCTTCAAATGCTTCACTCTTATGTGATAAGATTCTAATCCAAGTGAATCTTGAATAATCATCAATAATTATATACCCAAAAACTTTCCCTCCTAAACTTATAGTGCTAACCAGTCCAAAACGATCCACGTGTATGACCTCTAGTGATTTTCTAGTTTTAAGATATTTAATTGAATGAAAGGAGTACTTGACTTCTTTTCAAAATTGCCATGCATCACATAAGTGATTTTTAGTGAAGTCTCGTTAGGGTATTCCTCTAATAAATTCTTTTTGGGTAATCTTCCTAAGAATTTTTATGCTCGCATGATAAAGTCTTCTATGCCATAACCAAGCTTCATCAGTGATAGTTTTAGGACAAAAAGCAATAATAGATTTAACATAATTTCAATCAAGCTTGTATATATTATTTACCCTATTTCTATGCAAAACATCAATTCCATTTAGGAATATAATGTAGCTTGTAGGTAAAAATTTAATATTAAAACCCCTATCATAAAATTGACTAATACTTATCTAGTTATGATTTAAGCCTTCAACCAAAAAAACATTATCTATAAAAATTGTTCTTATTGCCAATCATTCCTGTGCCTACTACTTCTTTGTGGTATTATCTCCCAGTGTCAGTTTGCCTCCAGCCCTAGCTTCCAGATGTATTCTTGATATGATTTGATTTATGCATCATAGTTCTCCTCACTATATATATTATACTATGAATTTTGTATATATATTATACTATGAATTTTGTATGGGAAATATGTCGTATCATTCCACATGAAAAGCATTTAACACCAGGAAAGGGATATAACAATCTATGTGAGTTATAATATATTTTCCTAAATTTTTAAATTTATGTGCTTGATCAGGATTATAAAATTGTTCAAGTGTGGGAGGTGTCTTATTTTCCTTAAAATGTTTCAATTTTTCTTGAAGATATGAGTTTGCACTTTCTAGAACTAAATTATCAACTTTTAACTCATGTTTGCTTTGATCAGCTTCAGATTAAACATCTTAAAATCATTATCAAGATCAGTATAAGATGTCCAATAAATCATGTTTCTTATTCAAATCTTCAAATTCATCGAATAATGCCATGTGGATTCAATCTATAGATGTATGATCTTTCATAAAATTTTTATATTTTTTTTGTAAATTCAAATGCTCGAGGTTAAGATTTGCATGCAATTTTTTAGGTTTTCCATTATACATTGTGAATTTTCTTAGAAGCTTTAAATAATTCATCATAAGATAATTCACATATCTCCTCTTGATCTAAATGATCAAGTTTGTCTACCATTAAGAATAAGTTTGTGACTTCCTCTTCTGCTTCTATTTTTGAGGAGTCGGAAGCTGAATTAGCCTAGAAAGCTCTTTATAATCTTCTCTTATGCTTCCTAACATTAGTTTTCTCTCAACTTTCTCCTTGTTAGGATTAGCTTGGAGATTTGGACAACCTATTTTTATATATCCATGCTTCCTGCATTCATAAAAAATGACTTCATTAAAAACTTTTACATTCTTATTGAACTTATCTTTGTTCCAATGCTAACTTCTCTGTTGCTTTCTTTTAAGGATACTTTTTAATAGCCTAGTCTTGTGTGCAATATCTTCTTCATCCTCAGGTTCTTATTGATCACTCTCCAAATCATCCACTTTCAAAGCAATATTCTTCTCTTTCCGCTTGTCACATGCATCAATCTATCTTTGATTCACTCCTTAATCATAAGAAATTAAAGATACAAATAGATTTTTAATAGAATGTACATTCAAATCTTTTGTCTCTATTATGGCGGTTATCTTTGCATCATAAGTAGTAGGTAAACAACGTAGGATTTTATTAACCTTTTTTGAATTAGTTAGTTCTCTTCATAAGGCATGTAATGAGGTAATAATCTGAGTAAAATGTGTATACATATCAGAAATTACCTCATTTAGTTTCATGTAAAATAGTTTATAGTCGTGTAGTAAAATATTCAATCTATATTGTTTAACCTCATTTATTCCTTCATAAGTTTTGTAAAGTCTATCCCAATTTTTTTTTCCAGATTTGCAGATAGAAATACACATATAGTCTTCTTATTTTAATGCATAGAAAAAATTATATAAACATTTTGCATTTAGTTATGCTAAGTTTTTTTCTTCTAGTGCCCAATCAATGAATGGTATTTCAACTCTAATGTCATCAATATGTCTAGTGGGTCTATTGTAACGTTATTGTAATAATATCCATATACGATAGTTAAGTGATTGCAGAAAAGTAGAAATGTGAGTTTTTCGAATATTATCGAATAAAGGTTGTCTAGTGATAGTGTATCCATCAGGAGAGTTTCAGTTTCCAAAAGTAGCCATGATCATTTTTTAAAAAGTTGTCTAAACTTTAAATTTTAAAGTAGGCTTTGATACCACTTAAAAGTTCGGGTAGGTTGTTAGACCTTATTGAGCTATCCCAAGGCTAACCAAAAGGGGGGTGAATTGGTAATTTTATAGATTTCTTGTTTTTTAAAAACCATTTTTAGAAAGTTTAAATAATGATCTTGAAATACGCACTTGTGTAATAAACTGATTAACACAATAAAATTTTCAACCATAAAATTTTGAAGCGTAGAAAAATAAAAGTACTAAAAAGTAAAGTGAACAGAAGAATGCCAAATTTATAGTGGTTCAGTCCAAACTAGACCTATGTCGACTCCTTGGAGACTCCTTCTGTAGTTATTACACTAAATTAAAGTGACTCTCATTTTTCCCCCACAACATGGTAGAGAAGCCCTTACAAACTCTCTTCCACTAACCCAATGAAGTAGAGTATCGACATCCTTTCTCACCCTTTAGGTGATGGCAGAGAACCTTCATCCTTTCTCACCCTCCTGGTGATGGTAGAGAACCTTCATCCTTTCTCATCCTCTTAGTGATGGCAATAATCCTTCATCCTTTTTAACCCTCTTGGTGATGGCAAAGAACCATAACATAATATTGATGATTTTCTCTCAAAAGCCTCTAGTGGAGATAACAAAAATTTGAAGAAGAAAAATAGATCCTCACTTTGGGCAACCTAGTGAATCCGTCATAATTACCCCTCAACTGATCTCTCACACTTCACTCTCACAATCTCTCACAAACACTCACACTCAATGGCCAACCTCAAGAGAAAATCATAACAAAGGTATTGAGTGTCAGGTTTTAGAACTCTTATATATGAAACACAAGAAAAATTATCCAGAAAAATGAAAATTACTAGTCAACCGAGTTAAGATCATACAATACAATCGAGAATATTCTGTATGAATAGTTAAAAAATCCATATATGATCTTGTACAAACCTTATTTTATACTCTATCAGTCATCTGTATGAACTGATATTGTATTATATGAACAGTTCAAAACTGAACCTATTAATCTTACATGATCCTGTTCAAACCTTATTTTGTACTCTATCGATAGTCTATATGAACTAACATCATACAGTATGAAAAGTTAACACAAATCATGCTTTATTTGGTATGAATGTGGACAACCCCATTTCTTACTCTATCAGTTTTCTATATGAACAAACTTCATACAATATAAATAGTACAAAAAACAAATGAGTTTTTTTTTTTGAAGAAATGTATTAAGCAATTTTATTTAAATAAATTAAAATACAATAGACTAAGTGATAATACCCCTATCACATTCCTCCTTTAGCAACATAAAAAGTAAGGAGGAATCTTATTACAATCCAAACTATCCCAAATGAAATCAAAAGAACAAGCATAGTTAGCACAACAATCCACTAACTTATTGCAATCCCTATTCGCAAAATGAATTAGCACTTGGTTAAAATCTCTAAGAAAGAAAAAGTCTTCTTGCTTTAAGCAACAATCCTTAGTATCTTAATTCTTCATCACACTTTGAACATACTTCATTACATTGTAATTATCACCTTCAATTATGATTCCTTTCACCTCATACATCCACTATTGAAGAACATGCTTCAAGGATAGAATCACTTTTAGCTCCAATTTCGAGCAGTCCCTATGCAAACAGTTAAATCCAAAGGCAAACAAAAATCTACCTTTATAATCTTTGATCACACCTACTATACTTTCCTTATAAGAATTCTCTAGCGAAGCGTCAACATTTAGCTTAATCCATTCGGTGGGAGGGGGATGCCAAGAGGGGGAAGATAGACTTAGCTGATTGGTATCCCAATAGTCCGAAATCAGATTAAGACCAAAAGATGTTGTAGCAAACTGACTGAATTTGCTGCAATAACAGTAATGTCATCCTCTGTTCTACTATGTACATGCTTATTTCTGCTTTTCCAAGAGAAAAACACGGCTAAACAATACAAGTTCCCTAAGAAATGATTAGATTTTGACAAAGTAGCCAACTCTAGATTTCTTCCTTCTAGATCAGAGAATACAGGAACTTTAAGTTCACATATATTAATCAACTCTATCACTTAATAAAGAAAAAAAACATCGAACTACAATATGTTCTAAAATCCTTATGGCATTGCATCCTCTCGAACACCCATTGAAGTTAAGTAGCCTTCTATACCACAAAAATTCATTTGAGGGAATCGCATTGAGATTCATCCTCCACCACACTTGGCCTTAGTTTTAAATTCCTCAACCATCTCCAATTCTTATCTTCAACAATATAACCAGATCTATTCTTAGAAATCAATACAGAGATTGATTTACTTGAACATTTATATAGTAGCTCCATTTGATCGCATTGCAATTAAAGATGTATTGGAAGAGAATTAATTACTTACACTAGCTCTTAACTGAAGAACTGCTACATCTTTGGCACATTCCAGTCTCCTTCTTCAATTCAATGAGTTTGTTTGGGATGAACTATTATGCACCCATTTTGTACTCTGTCAGTCATCTATATGATTTGACATCATATAGTATGAACTTTAAAAAAATACAAAACATGATTTGATTAATATTATATTGGAGGAAACATGTAACAAATTGTTTAGTACAATTATAAATCATACAATTTGATTAGTTTTAAATATTTAAGTTTTGACTCTCTCCTCTAGTGAGTGTGTGCATGGTTAACCAATTGCAATCACACTCTATAGACTCAAGAAAAATAAAAAATTTACAGACTTCATTACATGAAACCCTAATCTACTCTATCTTGAAGTCTTTAGCAATCTAGAGTATTAATATCTTGAAATGTTAGTACACACAAATAATAAATAAAAAATGTCTAGTACATGATCAGGAGAAATGTTAAAATTAATTAGAATAATAAATTTTTTACATCATTAAAAACATATTCACAAGATGGATTCCTGAGTTACAACAGTCGCCAACTGGATAGAATCTAAAGCAGCAGAATTCAGTGTTTATTGGTCCAACCTATCCAAAATGCAAGCACTACAACTTTTATTCTTACACCAAGTGAATTTTGGACCAATCACCCACACCTTAAGATAATCACTATTTCTCATAAAAATTTTCATATCGTGAGGCCGTTGAGAAAGAACAAACTACTTCCCTCTTCTTTCATCTTCTTGAGACAATATACATTTGATATATCCTCCATGACATAATGAATTTCTCTAACTAAAACCACTGCTAGACTATTCCATAAATTCCGCCTCTTGTAGGTATCTCTACTACCATAAATCGTAGCAACCATCCACCCACCTTTGTTCATAATATTATCCTCTCCTAATAATATTTGATAAGTAGCTTCTTTAACTAAGAAAGAAGCAATATTCATCCTTCAGCAAACCATAATACCTCCTGAAAACCCATCCGCAGGAAAAAGGAAGAATTTCCAACTATGGCCAATAAATCTATTGAACTCCAATATATTAATAGATGAAATCTTTGTTTCCATAAGTCCAATAAAGAAAATATCAAAATCTCTCACAAACTCCTCGAGATATTGAGAGGCTTCATTATTTTTAGCTCCCTTTAATTCCAAAAGGTTATGGATGTCATTAAAGATTCAAAGTCAGATTACTCCCATTATTACCTTTATTCAATAACTCATTTTTTCTTTTACGAGAAAAAATATTTGTTGTAACTCGAGCTCATGAGTTTATATTTTTATGATAATAAATATTATGGCTCACATCCTTTTATCTAATGGTATTTATAATGTATATTTGTTTTTATATACTAAAATTTTAGGAAAATCCATGCACACACACACACTCAGGGGGATTGAGATTGAGTAAAAACCGTATATTCAAAGTTTGCACTAATTGTATTGTACTATCAATTAATCTAACAAGTCATACTAGATGATTTGGATTATCCAAGATGATTAGTAATGAACATGAAAAATTGTTGCCAATCATAATTTAGGTAATAATTTGAATTTCATATTTTGTTCTAATCATTCCGGATGATCTACAGTGTACTATACGATCTATAAAAAATGCCTAAACTAATCCTGTGATTAGTTAATCAAATTTGCTTAATTTTAATATTCTGATCATATTGTATAATTTGGATCATACTATATGATCAATAGAGATGAATTTATGTCATCCCATGTTTTATCTTGGATAAAAAACATTTTAATTGAACTAATCATCTCGAAAGATCTCAATATCATATTAATGATCTGTAAAAAATTGAATTAATCGTATTGGACTATCCATAGATCATCCAAGAATATTAGTTTAAATTCTACATATAGTATTGGATGATCCTTCATTTGTACTAGACAATATTTATTGGAAGAATTAATTTTTTATGGTTTTTGAAGGCTCTATTTTAGCTTTGATAAGGCACTTGGTAAGTGTCTTTGGAAGCCACTATGTTATCATTCTTCTAGAGAAAAGTTGAAGAAGAACTAGAAAGGGAGAGAGGAAAGGGTTGATTTTAAGAGGGAGAAGATCCTTGGAGGGGGTTTTAAGGGAGTGTTGAGGGGATTTCACATAGTTGCTCTGGCAAGCTTCCATCTTAGAACCATCGGATTCAAGGTTCATCTTGAGGGAAGTTTTGGGTGAAGAAGATCTCTTTGATGCCAAAGGACCTGGCTACTCTGCCGCACTATGAAAGGTGGATGTGATTTTGTAAGGGCTCCTCCACCTAAATTTGGGGGCAAAAGTGGAGTCACTAAAGGTTAGAGCAATACTCAAAGGGTGACTCCGTGGAGTAGATGTAGGCAGGTTGGACCAAACCATTATAAATCTGGTGTGTTCTTTCCTTTATTATTTATATATTTATTTTTCTTGTGATTTGCTACGTGGTTGGACATGTTGATTTATCTTTTTGTTGTGAATGTAATTCACTTCTACATCAAGCTATAAAAAAATAGTTCTATTCATCCCCCACCCCCCCCCCCCCCCCCCCCCCCTCTTGGTTAGTCTCGGGACTAGTACTTTAGGGTTTCAAAACCTTTACAAACATTCAATATTAACTTTTCCAAGTAATCTAAGATCTTTATAAGTTTAAATTTAACCACTCCAAAACATCATTCATCCAATCTTTACCAGATTCAGAACATTTTTCCTCTGTCATAACTAACTCTCCATCTTCTTTCTCATAAAAAATTGAATTAGCTAAACAAATATTACCCTTAGACTTATCTTCATCACAACATGAATTTAAGATATTAAACTTATTAACATGAGTTAGTATGTTAGAAATAGTAGAATTTGAGTCCTTACCAGTAGCAATAAGAATTAATGTCATCTTTGATTGCTCATCTAACTTTTCTTGAATTAAAATAATAGCAGTAGTAGATTCTTCAACAATGCCAATAGTACATCCTCTTTCAGACTAATCTAGACAACCAAAAGGGTCTATTGAAGGAACTCAATGTTTAACTCTTACAAAATCATCATCTTTATTTCAAACTCCGAGGTTATTTCCCTTTATCAAAAATTGTTTAAGGCTTCTAGCATAATTGACATGAACCCAAAGACCACAAGAAGAAATATTATCAACATCAGATTGAATAGATGATACATTTTTCAAGCCCAATCACTTTAAATTAAAAGATTATTCTTTAACTTTATCAAGCAAGGAATATTTCATAGTGCAGTCTTTACTTAAATGGACAATTTTTCCACAATTATAACAAAATGTAGATATTTTTTCATGCTTAATCTTTTGAAAGAATTGGCATGCCATTAATTGCATCAAGACACCCAACAAAGGTTGGCCCTCTAGAAGAACATGAATACAAACTCTAACAAATTATCTCCTTCCCCATTGTAACATGTTTCCATCAATCATTAATGGAATTCCAACTTTAGAAGCAATCCTCAATTCATTAATTTCATCCAACCAATGCAATGGTTAATGTGGTATTGTAATCTAGATCAAAGATGACAAACCTTTCAAAAGATTAGGGAAAAAAATAGGAGACCATTTGTCAATGCCAACTATGTGACCACTAATATACCAAGGACTTCTAGTTAAATAGCCTCCATATCTTAAACACATTGGAATGCACACAAAACTTGACCCATACCAAGAATCCTAAGGAGAAATTGTCCAAATTGAGCCCATTGTCTATGTAACTTAGCAGAAATAATATGAATCTTAACCACCAATGAATTTTGGAGCTTATTAGTATAAGTAAAATCATTAGGACCACTTAATCTTACCAAAGTTTTGTAATCTTACCATAGTTCCATCCTCTGATAGAAATGTTTCACTATTAGATAAATTAACTTTAATGTCAGGACACTTAACCCAGGGTTTAGCATATGAATTGACATAGTTTCTATCTGAAACATGTTCTTCATGCAACACTTTGGCTTTACTTATAACATCAATTGAATGGATGGTAGAACTATTAATATTGTCCATGAAAAGTGCATTAGCTTTAGGTGATTTCTTAAAATAACCTTATGCATAAACAAATATAGAATTTAGATTAGAATTCCGAAACATATTAACAAATATTTTCAAATAAGATGAAGAAGAAGCTTTCGCATCAATCACCCCCTTAGACACATCATTATTCAATCTGCGAGCTTCCAGAGAATGTATACTTTTAAAACCCCTATCATTAACCACAACTTTACTATTGCCAGCAACAAGAGAGATAGAAGCTTTTATTCACACTGGCAAAATTATCATTAATAATCAATGGACTTCTATTCATTGCCCTCCTACAGGGATGAGAAGCAATGAATATTTTGTAATAGCATAATGAAGGTCTTTAGACTCAAAAGGAATCTTAGGCTCCACCTGAGGATGGCTGCTAGAAGAAGCCAATGATTGACAACCATCGGCGGCCATGACCGGCCTGGTAGAAGAGAAAGAATAAATAGGAAATTTTGAAAATGAGATTTTATCTCACTATAAAATGGGATTTTCTCTCACTAGAAAAGTGCAATCCAAATATTTATATGATGAGACATATAC
This sequence comes from Dendrobium nobile, assembly GCA_022539455.1. Classification (NCBI taxonomy): domain Eukaryota; kingdom Viridiplantae; phylum Streptophyta; class Magnoliopsida; order Asparagales; family Orchidaceae; genus Dendrobium; species Dendrobium nobile. The sequence goes on from CM039735.1 coordinate 63,500,416, forward strand.
AAAATTATTAAATAAGATTCAATTTAAAAGGGGGTTTAAACTATAAGTTGATGATCAAGTTATCATATATTATGATAATAAAGTATGGCTACCTTCAAGCAAAAATTTGAAGAAGGACTTTTTATATGAAGCCCTCTAATTTGGATGTATGATTCATCCTAGCGTATATAAGATCTATCATAATTTGAAGCCCATATTTTTCTATCTCGAATTGAAGAGAGATGAAGTAGAATTTATCTCCAAGTTTGTGACCTCTCAAATGTTGAAAGCTGAGCATAAAAAATGAAATGGTTTGCTATAGCCTTTTTTTATTATTTATTGGAAATGTGAGGAGATCAATAGGAATTTTTTCATGAATTTTTCTTGGTATAGGAAAGGCCATGATGTTGTGTGGGATATTATAGATTGATTGGTCAAGTTAGCTCACTTTTTTACTTATAAGATAAGTGTATTTTTGATAAAATAAATCAATTGAATGTGCAAGAAATTGTTAGATTTCATGGAGTCCTAAAGTTTATTATCAACAATAGGGGTGGTAGGTTTACTTCCAAATTATGGAAAGTCATTTAAGAAAGTATAGGGACAAAATTTAATATCAATATGACCTTTCATCCCTCGATAGATGGATAGTATGAGAGGTATATTCATATATTGAAATATCTATTGAGGTTATGTGTGTTGGATTTTGTAGGAAGTTGAGAGAATCATATATATTCCTATGATTGGATTTTATTATAATAATAGCTTTTATAAAAGTATTGATAAAATGCTAAATGAAGCTCTATATGAGAGAAGGTGTAAAACACGATTGGTTTGATTAGGAAGGTACCTCGAAAGGTATTATCCACTCAACTATAGTTATATAGGAAAGAAACTCAAATGCCGTGACTAACAAATAACCTTGAGAACAAGCAAGAAACATGTAAATTTAGCAAGAAAATTGATTAAATTAGGAGAAGAGCTAAAATAGCAACATCCAATTACTGAAATTTCTAAAGAAAAGAAGCCACTAGTAAAACTTATAATTAATCTTAAAAATAAGTCAGCATCATGCAGCTTAGGAAGGCAAAGGTTTAATTAGAAATTCAAAAATTCCCATCAAGTTTTTCTTTTTAAAACTAAATTTTGTTCATTTAAATTTAGTTCATTATAAAAAATTTAGTAGTTCTAGCAATTTTCATATCTAAAAACCTATATTTATTTAAAATTTTAATCTTTCTTGCAATCATGCATAATACTTCTTAAGGTATATTTATAGACATAATATGATGATTTTTTTATAGTCAATTTGCTTATAAGATCTTTCTTGGTAGACTTTTTCCCCCATAAATGTACCATCCCATATAGATTCAAATTTCCCACCATACATAAATAGGCCAAAATAGGTCTTTGAAGAAACAAGACCAAGTCTCCTACTTAGAACATTCTAAGATGGACCATTTTATTGTATGCATGAATCATTCAGGCTCTATGCAACTCCAAGTTCAACTCAGCCTGCAAACACATCTCTTCTAAAACTTTAAGCTCTTCTAATCAAAGTTTGGCATTTTATTCAGACGATCTGCCAGAATTGACCACAACTCTTAAAAAGGGAAGTTATATCTCTAATAGAAGAATAGCCTCTGCCCTAAACACTAAAGTGAATAATGTAGATTGAGTTAGAGTTATATATATAATCTGGTATACCCATAAAGATTGTTCTAATTTTATATTCCAGTAGCTCTTTTTATCATTTAAAATTTCTTTAAAATTGGCATCAAATTTTTTGGAAGGCCTAAGATAAACTAGTTACATGAGGGTAATAGATAGCTGAGTAACTCTAATTATTATCATGATGTCTTGCAATGTTATATATATATATATATATATATGCTTAAAAAGTATGAACCATTATCACATATCATTCAATGAGGAATGCAAAATTGATATAGGATATGGTTTCTCAAGAAATGAAGAACATTATTTGGGAGATGCCTAAGCCACTTAGTTTTAGTTAAAATCAAAATCTCTAAGCTTCTTCTTATGATCCCTATAGGATAGATTAAAATAAGGGTAAAGGCACCGAAGCACTAAGAGTGTTGAGGAAGAGCTTTAGACGTCATTTAAGGAAATGAGGTCAATAATATGTTTCACTAAAAATCTAAGTCAACACTCAACAACTAAGCACATTTACATCATGCTCCACTTCATTAGTGGCCATGTGATAAAGGGGATGTTGATTTTCAATTCATAGATGATGAGAATCAACTAGTAAGCATTTTTACAAAAAACCTTCACTTTTATGGGTTTAACACACTTAGAACAAAACTAGATATAAATTACTTAAGTTCATAAACTAATAGGTCAAATGTTATTTTCTTGTCATTGTTAATGCTATTTTTAATGTTTGTTTTTATTTATAGTTAAGTGTCATGTATGATGTTGTTGGTGTTGTTTTCTTTCAAGTATTTTGTTTTTTATTTATGTTTTGTTTGTTTATTTTTTTCATGAATCAAAATGACCCAATCAATAAAAAAGGAAATATTTCCACATTATACTATATGAACCTACTTGGACTATATAATACATATCAAACAACATGATTCCTAAGGCCTAATTGCAAATTAAAGAAATAGGAGAGCACTAATTGTAGATGGTACTACATGAATCAATTCATACTATATTATATATCTTAGGGTTTATTTAATTAACTTTATTAATTAGAATAATAATGAATCTAAATAAATGTTTTACAATGACGTCATCATTCTTACAAAATATGAATTAATTAAAAAGATCGACCAACTATATGAAAGTATAATTTAAATTTAACTATTGTACTATATGATACTATTCAGATAATATGATTTAACCAGTCCTCATACGGTATACAATGGGATGATGTCTCTTGTATTGATCATATTATATAATGTACTAACATAATGTATGATAGATTTGAGCCAATAAAAAAGAAGGGCATTTTCATTTTCAAATCACTCCAAACTTCTAACTTGTAGTCTCATACTCATTCTAATTTCTAATGGCAAGAATGAGTTGTTGATTAGTCTCGAGCTCTTGAACACTAAGGGAAACTAGATTTGTAAGAGATGAAGATTTTGTGGCCTATAGACATTACAAGGAGGCATCTATAATGGATTCCAAAGTTCTCAATCAAGAATGCTTAGGGTTTTATGTACTTAATCTCATTGGTTACATCACCCTTTTGTTCATAATTTCATTAGGTTCCATATCACACAAAGGTCGTAATCCAATTCTTCACCAATCTTAGAATTACTAGGGATAGGCCCTCTATGAAATCCATGCTTTTCCAATGCCAAGTTACAATCACAAATAATGACCTGCATGGATACCTCCACACTTATTACACTTGCACAAAACCCATGATATTTTAGGGGTCATGCACTATGCCTGGCATAATATAAATATGACCCTTAGAGACTCTCTTTTAACTCAACACCAACCACTAGTTGGCACTATGGTGTTTAATGCACATGTGATTGAACACATCCCTTGACACAAAATTATCCTTAAAGAGGGTATTAGAATAATATTACTTCTCTCCTCCTAATAGTCAAATACTTTTGTATGATTGGAATATATTCTAATTTTATAAATAGGATTATGTGGAATACAAAAATTTAACAACTATTTGGAGTCATACTATATGTTGAAAGTAGAATCTAGCACTAGGAAACATTATTACTTGTATCTTAGAAAATATATACAATCTGACCTTCACTACATAAACTAATCACCTACCTTCCTACTTCCTAAACAATTCATTTCACCAGATCTATAGTAAGAGGTGATTGCATGTTCACTTAAGAGGGGAATATGTAGAGCAAGAAGAAGAGGCGGCACCTCTTCACGCATCTCAGTAGCCACAAGAAACTTGGATCGAGCACTTTTGCTAAGCATGAGCTATGGTAGACACACACATTTAGGAGTCTAATGCATAATAATAAGAGTTGCCCATCAGGAATATCAGGAGCGGTTCTAGGAATAATTCTCACTCCTCCACATTTACTTTTAGCCTCATCCACCACTTGATCAAGGGCCATCTAGTTCTAGAGATTTTTTTACCTATAATTTGTTTTATTGGTTGTACTTATTTTTTTTTAAGTTGATCCTCTTTTTGGTGATGTGAAAAGGGGGAAAATTTTGTGGTTTGTTTGACCCTTTTTTTTTCTTTTATATTAATGAAAAATAGTTTTGTATTTTTGTTTACATGTTTTGTGCTTAGTATAGTTTCTCAAAATAATAATAATAATAATAATAATAATAATAATAATAATAATAATAATAATAATAATAATAATAATAATAATAGTAATAATAAAAATATTATTATTATCATTTTATTATATTTTTTAGAAGCATCAATAAAGGAGCATAAAAATATTTAAACTAGTTAATGAATTTTTCATCACAAATAAAAATATTTGTCATCATAATAGAGGGAGATTATTGAACTCCAAGAGCTTGGTCTAGTCTAGGATTTTAATGGTTACAAATATTATTGGCTATACTAATCAATAATTTAGCTAGATGTGCAAGAAATTAGTTTTACACTAGTAATGCAGACATTACACACGCCTTAGATTCTTGACAATGACTTTATGCAGCCAAAAGAATTAAATATGAAAAAGGCCCACAACATGACAAAGATAAATAATTAAAAACTATGTGGAATTATGATTTTATTTATTCATTTCTCTCGAGTCTTTATGTACCTCAGGCATAAAGTATGTTAAATAATCACCTACATACATGACAGAGAGTACAAAATTAAGAATAGTTAATTAATACACATAATTTTATATTAAAATCATATTGTATGATTTGCTTTGTAATATACGATATGAACGGTATTTTATAAATGTTGAGTAAAAAAATTTAGAACAACAAAAATCAAAGCAGCAACCGCCTCTGCCAGCCCCACTTCGCCGAAAAAAGCGCACCTCTTCGGAGACACCGACAATTCAAAACAATAAAAGACAAAATTTGAAGAAAAAAAAAACTTACATTCGTTCGTTTCGCTCCTTCGACTCCATCGTTACTTTCCGACTTCGTTGCTTTGGGAGAAGTCTAGGTTCGGCCTTTCATCTTCTCCCTTCGTCGTTGCTGTTTGAGCCTGTCGCATCACAGGAAGCAAAGAGATTGCACGCACCACTTCTCTGACTCCCCATCGCCATTCGACTTCTCTTTTCAGTTCCTTAGGTGCCGTCCAACTTCATTCCTTCACAAGTGGTACAAAGATTGCACGTGTCGCTTCTTCCACTCATTTACTGCCGCCCGACTTTGCTTCTTCGGTTCCAGCGGGCTGTTCGACTTTGAATCTCCCCGTGGTTGTCCAACGGTGCTCCATCTCCGACCGACCTAGCCACGGCTCCAAGGGCCAAAGCCGACGCGTCAACCTCTCTCGTGCGCGACCGAACTACGTCCTCCCTCGTGCGTCGCCGGCCCTAGCGCGATCGGGCTTCTCCTGATCGCCTCTCCCTCTCTGTATATATATATATATATATATATATATATATATATATATATATATATATATATATATATATATTATGTAAAAGAATGAAAAATGAAAAAAATGAAAAGAAATAAAAAATTTTAAAAAAGGTGTCGAAGACCCCGGCTGTTGTACCTTAGGTCCGACCGGGATGGTTAAAATAGAAGACCTGTGCCGTTGATTTTTAATCCGGGCAGACGGTTTTCAAAATTGAAGACCTGACGCTGTCGATCTTAGATCCTGGTGAGATGGTTTGAAATCAAAGACCCTACATCGTCGACCTTAGGTTTGGATAGGAATAATTACTGTGGTGCCGTCCCAATTTCTCCCTTGGTGGGGAGGAGATGCCGGGAGGCTGCCGAAATTTTTTGAGAAATTATAGAACTTTTTCTTCTTAAAATAATTTCGGAGCAAGTCAAATCTAATTAGTTAAAATTACTTCATCTCAATTAAAATTGAGTATTAAATTATTTAATTTGATTAATTGAAATTAATTAAGCCAAAATTAATTAGTTTTGATAAATAAAATTTAGATCCAAAGAGCTATTATTTCAAAATTTTGAGATTTTTGTTTAATTCAATCAATTAAAAAAAAGGAAAGATGAGAAATAAAAGAAAGGATAGTTTTCATTAATTGACATATACAACATTGATTTTTAGGATATTCTCAAAACTCTCAAACTTCCCAAATCTCTTGTACAAATTGCTCTCCAAAATTCTCAAACTCTCCAAAAAAACTCTCAACTGAACTCTACAAACTGCTCCCAAAGCTCTCCTATACAAGCTTCTACGGCTACTTGTAGGCTCTATCTTTTACAATTGAAAGCCTCAAAAACTGCAACTACTGGCTACGAACACCTGCAAACAAACAAATGAAAAGTCAGCATATCATAAATAAATTGAATAAATGCTGGTAAATCTAAGCTACTGCAGGTAGAACTAGAAAGAAAGATAAGCTAAGTAAGAAAAAAGCTAGTAGAGCAAAACTGCTAAAAAAAAAAAGAAATAGGTAGAGAAGTGGACTACTATAGTGGGAAAAAGACTATGAGCACAAATCAAAACAAATAAAACACTAACACTAGTGTCAAAACTCCGAAGCATCAAAATTATAAACTCAACCAACTTAAACAAGTTCAGAATAAATCTCCAAACAACAAAATTCAAATTTATTGGGCAACCACGTTCATAGGAACTTGGTTGTAAGACCCACTACCCGGAAACTTTCGTAGGAAAGTCGTAAGCCCGACTTTAGGGAAAGTTTTAGGTAGAAATTGACCTAACCCCTTAAGCCAATTAAAACCCACGGCCACTTCTAATAGAAGTTGTAAGTCCGACTTCTAAGGGAAGTGTTTAAGTGATAATACAAACCTAGACCCCTCACTTGGGCATCCTAGTCTATAGGATTGGGTTGTAAGACCCGCTTTCGGACAACTTCTTACTGAGTTGTAAGCCCCACATTTTAGGAAATTTGCTAAATAAATAGTAATGATCCTAAATCCTAAAAAATCAAATTTAAACCTATGGGCATCTTAGTCTAAACGATTAAGTTGTACGACTCGCTTTTCAGGCTACTTCCTAAGGGAAGACATAAGTCCTACCCAAACAATTAAAATTTTTGGGCATCCTAGACTAAAAGGACTAGGTTGTAAGACATGTTGCATATCTATGGTTTATGATTTTGAGGATAGCAAACAATTCTTGTTTCTCTACGACTGCTTTCTACTAACATTTCTAGTTCACACGATCGGACTAGAATTTTGAATCAGCTCAAGATTGGGTAAACTAGGTCTGAGTCAGTTTGAATCTTTTTCCTTTCTTGAGTTTATTATATTTAGTGTGGCACCTGATGATTTGTAACTTAGTAGATTTTCTTTGTTCCTTAAAGATTTCTGTTTTTGGTAATATCATCCGGGACAATATAACTATCGTCCTGGACGATCTATCCAAAACCAGAAATTCTAATTAGGGCATTCTTATTAAGGCAGCCCTCATAAGCTAATCGGTCGGGACGATATGCTCAATTTAGAAAGAATCAGCCGCCATGATTAGATTAGGTATTCTATACTAGGAAATCGGCCAGGACGATATACACATCGTCCAAGATGATCTAACGCATTTATGCCTAAATTGATTTTGTATATTTGAAAAGCATTAATGGCTGATTGATATGATCACATCATCCGGGACGATTGTAGGATCGGCCGGGACAATGTCCTGGACAATTAACATCGACCAGCATCTATTCTAGGCGATGATCAGGACGATTGAAATCAGTTTTAAACTAATCATCTGGGATAATTGTGATATCGGCCAGGACGATGTAACCAATTTTCTTCTGATCATCCCAAATTGTCCCGGGCCGTTGTGCTTAAATTGCAGTGATCGTACAGGACGATATTAGTATCATCCTGGACTATAATGTCGACAACTTGCATTAATGAGCTCGTTTTGAGATCTTCTATTTAAGCTATGATATGACACTTTGTAAGTGTCATTGGCAGCCATTATAGCTTCATTATTTTGGAGGAAACTTGAAGAGAGAGCTTGAAAGGGAGTGAGGAAAGGGTGGAGTTTGAGAGATGGAGAAGTTCCTGTGAGGGGGGACTCAACGGAGTGTGGAGGGGGTTCCACACGGTTGCTCCGGCAAGCTCGCACCTGAATACCATCAGATTCAAGGCTTGTCTCGAGTGAAGTTCACCAAAGAAGAAGATCTATTTGGTGTCAAAGGACCCGGAGACTCCGCCGCACCGGGGAAGGTGGAAGTGATTTTGTAAGGGCTTCTCCTCCTGACTGTGGGGGCTAAAGGAGAGACACTTAGTTTAGTGCAATACTTGGAGGGTGCCTCTAAGGAGTGGACGTAGGTCAAGGTTTGATCGAACCACTATAAATCCGGTGTGTTCTTTATTTATTACTTTCGCATTTAATTTTCGCACTTTGGTTTTTATTGTGGTGATATTGGTTTTTATTGAAAGATATTTTTTTACCAATTCACCTCTATCTCTTAGTTAGCTTTGGGCCAGTTCATAGGGCCTAATATCCCTAACAAACTTTCAAGTGGTATCAGAGCACTTTCTAGTGTCATCTAATACTTTCAAGTGGCATCAGAGCGGGATTCATAAAAATTGAGTTTGAAAACTTTTTGAATTTTGATCCATGGCTAATTTTGGTAATCGTAATATTATAGAAGGATATTTAATCACCAGACCACCTTTGTTTGAAAATATTACATTTGATTTTTGAAAAATTTGTATGTCTATTTTTTTGCAATCGATTGATTTTTGCATGTGGCATATGATTCTAACTAGTTATTCATCACGGTCACATATTTTAGATGGAATTAAAACTGACATTCCTTTTAGTTAATGGAATAGAGATTAATAACTCAATGCTCAATTGAATGCAAAATCATTAAATTGCTTTTTTTTTGTGCTTTAAATTCTGAAGATTTTATGTCAGTATCCACGTGCACTACTGGTAAGAAAGTTTGGTATAAACTACACAGCACATACGAAGGCACTAGTGAAATCAAGCAATCCAAGTTGAATATGTTAATGCATGATTTTAAACTATTTTCCATGAAACCTTATGAGACGATCTTAGACATGTATACTAGGTTTATTCAAATTATAACATCATTACATGCTTTAGGAAAAGAATTTTCAAATTTTAAAAAAGTTAACAAAATTCTTCGTTGTCTACTGGATAAGGTTGATGCAAAAATTATTGCTATTTGTGAATCAAAAAATTTGAATGATTATTCTATTGATAATTTGATTGGCTCACTCATTGCCTACGAGCAAAGTTTGGGTGAAAGACTTTTGGATGCAGGTGAAACGATTGTTCTAAAAGCTGAAGATACAGAAAAAAATTGCTTAGTTGGTGACGAATGCAATGACCTGTCAAGCCAATCACAAAGCTCACCAAAGCATAAGCAAAAGTGGAAAAAAAGTAAAAATGGTAAAGATGTTCATATTTTTTCTGACATTAATTACTTTCGATGTAGGAAGCCTGAACATATGAAAAATCAGTGCCCTAATTTAAGGATTCTTGCAGCAAAAGAAAAGGGTAAGGCAAAGCAAAATTTAAACTGGAGAAATAATGAAAAGCAAAAAATCTCATGGGTAGACCTGAATTCTGAAGCATCGGACAAGGAGAAAGATAATTGTTAAAAGCCTTGTTATATTTTTTTGTTATGTTTTGTTTTTTTTGCTATTTTCAATTTTTTTATTATTCGATTTTATTTTGTGTTTTTGTTTTTCTTTATTCTTTAAAGTTTTACTTGTTTCGTGAATTTTTTTTTTCTCTGATCAAACACATACATTCATTTTTTCTAAAAATAAAAAATCTACTTCCTATTTTTTCTTTAAATCCTTTGTATGTTGTGGTTGCTTTCTCAAAAAACAGTCAGAGGAAGGGAACTCATGATTTTGTTTCTCTTTCTCTCTTTTTAAAGAGGTTATTCTATTTTGATTTAAAATATTCTTCATATTTTAAATTAGTTTTTGAAACAAATTTTTTATATCTTCCTACATTTTCTTTCTCATATAGGAATCTCTTGCAAAGTGTTGAATCTACCTCATAATTTTCTTAATCAAGAATTTCATTTTTGTCAATAGTATGGGTTTACTTTTGGTTTTTAAGATTTCAGAAAGGTAACATATTCAAAAATTTGGCCAATGATGAACAAAAATAAAAGATGCGCAAAGATGCCAAATTGAAAAAATAAAAATACACAAAGAGTATCAATAGATGCGTAGTGCGCCAACCAATTGTCAAGAGGCATAAATTGAGCCCACAAAGTTTAATGCTTACCATTGTTGTACTTCTTAAAAGCTTAAGAAAACCCTTGATACTTTCGATACTTGAGTTTGAAAATCTTGATTCTTGATCCAACAATTCATGCATTGATCTTCTATTAGATATATTTTATGGAAGGAGTTCTTAAAAAATGATTATTTCTTTCTTTAATTTATTCCTTGATTTAGATATTGAATCAAAAAGTTTTTAAGCCTCTTTAAAGAACTTGAGTTTGGATTATAAAATTTTGGATTTCCAACCTTTTCTAGGCTATGTGTTGTCAATCCAATTCTATGAAGTTTTTGATTAAAACCAAGAGGTAACTTTCTCATTTAAAGAATATTTGTTTTTTCACTAGATCAGGGAACATTTTTTGTCTTTTGTTCATTTTGTTTTTTGTTTGTGCCTCCTCTCATTTTGATAATATCAAAGGGGGAGAATGTACTGACGTACTGTTGAATTTGTATCCATTTTTTTCTTTTCAAAAAATTTAAAACAATAATTTTTTTTCTCTCCCCTATTTTTTAAGGTGTTATTCTAGTGAGGGGGAGATTAGGCGAAAATGTTCCTTTTTACAAATTCAAATTGAAATGTTTGCCATCATCAAAAAGGGGGAGATTGTTGCGGATCTATGGTTTATGATTTTGATGATAGTAAACAATTCTTATTTCTCTACGACTGCTTTCTACTAACATTTCAGGTTCGCACGATCGGACTGGAATTTGGAATCAACTCAAGATTGGGTAGACTAGGTCTGAGTCAGTTTGTATCTTTTTTCCTTTCTTGAGTCTATTGTATTTAGTGTGGCACCTGATGATTTATAACTTGGTAGATTTTCTTTGTTCCCTAAAGATTTCTATTTTTGGTAACATCGTCCGGGACGATATAACTATCATCCTAGATGATCTGTCCAAAAGCAGAATCCCTAATTAGGGCATCCTCATAAAGGTAGCTGTCATAAGCTAATCAGCCTGGACGATACTTGTATCGGCCAGGAAGATATGCTCAATTCAGAAAGAATCAGCCACCATGATCAGATTAGGTATTCCTTACATTAGGAAATAAGCCAAGATTATATACACATCATCCAAGATGATCTAACACAATTATGCCAAAATTGATTTGGTATATTTGAAAAGCATTAATGGCTGATTGATACAATCACATCGTCCGGGACGATCGTAGGATCATCCGAGATGATGTCCTGGACGATTAACATCGGCCAGTATCTATTCTGGGCGATGATCAGGAAGATTGAAATCAGTTTTAAACTAATCGTTTAGGATGATCGTGATATCAGCTAGGACGATGTCACCAATTTTCTTCTGATCGTCCCAAATTGTCCTGGGTCGTTGTGCTTAAATTGCACTGATCGTACAGGATGATATTAGTATCGACCTGGATGATAATGTCAGCAACTTGCATTAATGAGCTCATTTTCAGATCTTCTATTTAAGCTTTGACATGACACTTTGTAAGTGTCTTTGGCAACCATTATAGCTTCATTATTTTGGGGGAAACTTGAAGAGAGAGCTTGAAAGGGAGTGAGGAAAGGGTGGAGTTTGAGAGAGAGAAAATCCTTTAAGGGGGGACTCAAGGGAGTGTGGAGGGGGTTCCACACGGTTGCTCCGGCAAGCTCGCACCTGAATACCGTTGGATTCAAGGCTTGTGTCAAAGGAAGTTCACCAAAGAATAAGATCTCTTTGGTGTCAAAGGACCCAGGGACTCCGCCGCACTGGGGAAGGTGGAGGTGATTTTATATGGGCTTCTCCGCCTAGCTGTGGGGGCTAAAGGAGAGATTCTTAGTTTAGTACAATACTTGGAGGGTGCCTCCAAGGAGTGGATGTAGGTCAAGGTTGACCGAACCACTATAAATTCGGTGTGTTCTTTCTTTATTACTTCTGCATTTAATTTCAGCACTTTAGTTTTTATTGTGGTGATATTAGTTTTGATTGAAAGGTATTTTTTTACCAATTCACCTCTATCACTTAATTAGCTTTGGGCCAGTTCATAGGGCCTAACATCCCTAACGAACTTTCAAGTGGTATCAGAGAACTTTCTAATGTCATTTGAGCACTTTCAAGACCCACAAGACGGGCCAGTTAGCCTATAGGGCTAGGTCATAAGATGTACTGTTAGGTATCTTTTAAGGAAACCATAAGACCTATCTAACCAAAATTCTTCGTGCTACCTCTAAAAGAGGCCATAAGTCCCACTATCAGGGCAACTCCTAATTAGAGACGTAAGCCCCAAACTAAATAAGTTATCAGGCAACCCCTAATTTGAGCCGTAAGCGCCAAACTAAATTAATTAACGGGCAACTCCTAATTGGAGCCGTAAGCTCCAAACTAAATAAATTAACAGGCAACTTCTAAGGATATAGTAAGCCCCAACTCAAATTAAATTAAAACTAAAATCAACATTTAACCACTTCAATCTACTTGGGATATTTGAGAGGAGGCAATCCATGGCTACTAATCAGATTCCCTGGACACTACGGTCAGTGATTATTAGTGTTGGTAGACTGAAATCTATGGTATACCCGGGACGACAGAACCATGGGATCTTGAACTGGTTTACCTCCATTTCCTCCTTTATTAAGACTAAAATTATCTGATATTATTTTATCCCTAATCGAGAGTTCTCTCTTACATAGTAAGAGGCATAATTAACTATGGGTGCTTGTGCTCATAGGAATTAAAAACCCAAGATCTATAAACCCTGACACTACTCACAGGGGAAATCTGGTTAATTACAATCTAACTTAAGGGAAATTGAATCCTACGGCTGCTAAATGGGATTCGTGCATTCGTGCCATTTTTCTTAAGCCCATAGATTTCTGGCGACTCCACTGGGGATTACTTTTCTCTCCATCTTTGGATGAAATGATAATTTTTATTTAGTCTCAAATAAGGAAACATCTAAAAATAAATATAGATGTTCTTTCAATGCAGTTTCGTGTTTTCTTTTTCAGCAGAATTTAAGTTGACTCTAATCCCTGTAAGTTCTGTTAACAGGTTGATAAAATGAGGCCAGCAAAGTCCTTTCTTGACTGTGAAACTGGGTGAGGGAGCCAGAGTGCAATTCCCTCAAGCTGTTCTGAACACAGGCTATGCTGGAGCAACCATTCAATTCGGAACTATTTTTGAAGTCATGCAGTTCGAACAATTCCTTCCTGAGAATCCTGTTAGCATGCCTACTGCCAAAGGTGTCGCCAAGATGCCTACTTCTGAAGCTAATGATGAGAAGGCTCCCAAGAGGGCATCTGTATTTTTAACACTCTCCGTGTCACCTATTGGTGTTCCAGTGATTCAAAAGAAAGATTCTGATCCCAAGTTGCAATCTGTTTGTGTGAATACAACTGGTTAGAACACAATCCATGATGAAGTGCCTGAAGAATATAATGCTGAAGTTCCTGATGCAAGCGCTAAGCTTTCCAAGAAAGCTAGAAGAAAGGCCAACGCTCGCTTACGAGCTAATAGCTGGGTGCGTGATACCCTTCAAGATTCATCATTGTAGTTAGACGCAAATATACCTATTAATAATGGTTTTGAACCATTAAAGTGGGTATAAAGTAATGATGACAAGGGAAAATTAAAGAAATCTTTCTAGGAGACTTCACGTTAGCAGCCACTACCACCAAAGAAGGAAGAATCTGTCTCTTCCAAAATATACAAAATATTGAAAGCTATCAAAGATAGAAATTTGCAATGAAGATTGGGAAAATCTGTTACTGATGTTCTTTCCTCAAATGAGGTTCATCCTCAAAATAACAAATTTTTATTAAGACCTTATAAAGAGGAGTTTAGACATCCTCCATATTATCAAAAGCCAAGAGAATTCTATCCTAATATGGGTCGATACCCATATTACGGAAGAAAATAGTCGGGAGAGCCTTCTAATAGTCTATATGCAAGAGACTGTAATAAAAGATATGATGAACGAAGGCCCCGACAATGGTAACATGGATCTGCCTATTCAAAGGTACATTCCGATGCTGGTGGTCATCAGTATGTGACTCCGAGAAGACAGCAAGTTTGGGTTCCCAAAAGACCCACCTATCCTCGAGCTCAGAAGGATGATTGTGACAAAGAAATCTATAGAGGGCGACTTAAATCTCATGTCCAGAAGTTGTCCCCTAATAAGGAGACTTCTGTTAATGTGATTACACCAAAAGAACAAAGCAGTCATGTCTACAAAGAATCCCTCGACTCTCTAGTAATACATTGGAAGTGGCGGTCCCAATATGGGGAGGATCATGAGTTAGATGAAGATGATAATTACTATGATAATGATAAAGAAATGGAAGAGAGTATTGGTCCCATGGACGTTGAAGTCGTTCGGATGGTTGATCATATACCTGATCGAGCAAATTAGTGGCATACTCGTAGAAGTGTAGCATTGTGTTTGCAAAGTGATGAACAACTACGAGATGACCAAGAATAAGCAGCATCTGTAATAGAATTCCACAACCAGAAGAAGTTGAGGAGGTAGAAGCTGAAAAAGTTGTAAAGAAGTTACAATTGGAAAGGCAATCTATGCAAGAAAAGAAAGATCTAGAAATCCATCATTTAACTACTAGTCTTGCTGAGATGAGTAATATGATGAAATAATTGTTTGGACAACTAGACATGATGGCTACAACTAACCAACCACCCGTAGTAAATACTCAAGGAAATATTCAAACTACTCCCTATATAGTGCTCACTTCTGATAGAAGATTTGAAGAGATACATGAGCCAACACTGATAACTCCTAAAGAAGGTGAAATGGTTAGCAAATCTCAAATTGAAAACCTCATTAGCCAAAAGGTTAAAGCAGTTATTGCTTATGAAGTTACTGAAGCATTAGTGGGAAAAGGTTATCCTTATCCAGTGGAATATGATCAAGAGAAGTATCCAAAGGGGTACATAGTGCCAAAGTTCAATTTGTTTGATGGTACTACAAATCCTCATCAACATCTAGCATAGTTCAAAGCTATATGTGGAAATACAAGAGGCAATGATGCTTTTTTACTACGCCAATTTGTTAGTAGTTTAACAGGTACAGCTTTTGAATGATATGCTGAGTTATCCAACGACTCAGTGAGAACATTCACCGAACTAGAGATGATGTTCATTAAAAGATTTGCCAGTGCAACGAAGAAGGAGACTATCACTGACCTTGCTCTTGAGAAAAGGAAAAGAGAGGAATCAGTCACCAAATACATAACCAGATGGAGAAATCTCAGCATGAAATGCGAGCAACAACTCACTGAGAAGCATGCTATTGAGCTATTACTGGGAAACATAGATGATTATATGGCTCCATATCTGGCGATGACTACAATCAATACATTTCAGGAGTTACTTGATCGTGTAGCCAAATTTGAAAGATTACTCAAGCCTAGAAGTGCCGGCTTCAACTATAACAATAATTCACCAGGGAAAGGAAAATATATCAAGATGTATGATCCTAAAAGAAGTGAGGTGAATACCACATTTTCGTCTTCCTTGGAGAAAAAAGAAAAAGAGGATCCAATGAATCCACTGAAGATGTTGAAACAAATAAGAGAAAAGAAAAAGCCTCCTACCTTGTAAGAGAAAATTAACAAGCCGTATTCTTTCAAAAAGGAGTGTACAGGAAAGATTTTTAGGCAAGAACTAAAAATTGGCCTTCAATTGCCAGAGTCCCACAGACCAGAACAGGCTGATATGACAGATGATTCGAATTACTATCCGTATCATAGGATCATAAGTCACCCAATCGAAAAAAGTTTCATATTCAAAGATTGGGTTGAAAGGAATTATCAGAATGGTAAACTTATGCTTTTTAACTGTGTTCTTATTAATCATAAGAGGGAGAAAACCAATGTTATATCCTCTACACCCTGTCAAAGCACAGAGAATGAGAAAGAGAAAGCACCCCAAGAAGATTAAGGTGGTTAGGAGACCTTTATTTCAAAGAAAACTAAATAGATGATGAATGTCCTATTGGCCATTGAAGGCATTCATCGTAAGAGTGCATTAGAATTGGAAGTTGATCCAAGAGCCCTTTCTTCAAAGAACCCAATGATAGGAGGGCCCAGTTCAAACAAGAAGAAATCTTTGAAATATTTCAAAGATCAAAAGGGAAGAGTAAATCTAGATCAAAATCTCAGAAAAGAAAGAAGAAGAGATTAATAACGTAGAAGACTGAGACTCAAAAATACATTGACTCCATTGATGGATATCAATAACCTCCAAGACGTCCTGTCAAGTTAGAGGAATACATGTTATTTCTTGACTCGGAGTCAAAAAAAAAGAAAGTATTCCAACTGAAACTTGTCGAGTCATAAATGAACGAGGTGGAAGGGCTGCAAGAGGACACAATGCACCTCTTGCTATCTATAAAGTTGATGTGAAAATGCCTTCAAAGAAGTACACTGAACGCCAGCACCTTTCACTAATGCATATGAAGAATTATATTTTCCCGATGAAGAAGATGATCATAAGGGAAAGAACATGCCTAAATAAAAATGTTCAAAACTCAGAAGCGGTTTAGACTCTGAGGAAGTTGATGATATGAAACTTTCAAAGAATTCTCAAGCTGAATATAGTTCATCTCCAGAGGTGACACAAATCCAGTTGAGAAGTGGAAAAAAAATCTCCCACCTCAAAAGAAAATAAAGGATAAGGAGAAGACTATTCAACTCAATGAAGCCGTTATTCCACAAGATCCTCCTAAACCCAAGGTGGCCAGTACAAATATGGATTACAACATATTATCTCATCTCCGCAAATTACATACATTGCTGAGTGTCTACGACGCCATTATGAAGTCTAAGAACCTTCGAGAAACACTCATTAAGGCTTTGCAAAATTCTGAACAGTATGAGGCATTCTTTATTTAGCAAAACTTGAAAGAAGCTTTGCATACGCAGAGTACCGATATAATTACTTTATGTGATAGTGATCTGCTCTTGGAAACTGCAGATCATAATCAGCCATTACATGTTGCTGCGGAGAGTAATAACATTGAAATAAATAGAATTTTGATCGATCCAGGTTCTTCTATTAATCTAATGAGCCTCAAGACGCTCAAAGGGTTGGCCCTAGATGTCATGTATTTAAATAGAAGTATCGTGTTTCTTTAGGATTCAACGAGAAAGGAAAAAGAACCCTGGGATCTTTAGTCTTGCCTATGAACTTTGGGGAACTTAATACGGAGACAACATTGCATATCATTGATTTCAACACATCATACAAGGCACTTCTCGGAAGACCATGGCTCCATGAGTATGGTATAGTGCCCTCAACACTTCATCAATGTATGAAATACATTCGAGATAATAAAGAATATTGCATTGATGGGGATGAACAACCATTCTTGGTGCATGAAGTCAAAATTTATTATGATGCTAAGTATTTTATAGCTCAAAAGTCAAAAGGAAATGAACTCCCATAAATTCAGGCTCTTACACTAAACAAGAAAAAGCTAAAAGATAAAGACAATAATAAATCAAAGCAAATTTGCTCAGTACCTCATCTCAGTAGTGATACCAAAGAAGATGATATCTCTACAACTTTCAAACCCATGGTCATAGGGAACAGAAAGAGTGAATTATCCGCCATCCCTTTTGATTATGAAATTAATCACATAAATAAGGTACGATGTTTAAACAAACTAACCATTAAAGAAGAAGATGAATTTGTGTATCAGCCTAAGGGTACTACAGAATCTCAGGAGAAAGGGGACCCGGGACCCAGGACCCAGTTCCATATTTAAAAAATTGCAGAAAGTATCACTTTCAATAATAAGGGTGTTTGAAGAACAGATATATTCAAGTATCATCAAAATAGTATTTATGTAGTGACACATTCCAAAATATTGACTATCTCACCAAATACAAACATAGAAATGTTAAAAACTTTCTATGTCCCCCCCAAAAGAGGTCTCAATGAACATGGATCCATTTTCTATGAATCAAGAGTAATACCGCATCACAATACTCATGAAATAGAAAATGAAGATGAATGGGATTATGAAGATATGTGGATAATTATTTCTCAATACCCTTCACCCATTATGAGAAAACTGATAGAAAGAAGAATCTTTTTCGTGCAAACAAACAAACGAGCTCTTTATTTCAGAGAACTCTGGCACAATGAGCATGCATAAAGACCTATTGGTCATGGCTTATCTACAACATGGGGTCTTGGATATGCTCGACATTCACACCTTATACGAGCATCATCTTATCATTATTTGGACTGCCCTCAACATCCACATCTTACATATTCAACCTCCTACAATTTTATAGA
This sequence comes from Dendrobium nobile, assembly GCA_022539455.1. Lineage (NCBI taxonomy): Eukaryota > Viridiplantae > Streptophyta > Magnoliopsida > Asparagales > Orchidaceae > Dendrobium > Dendrobium nobile. The sequence continues at coordinate 63,519,010 of CM039735.1, forward strand.
CAAATCAAGCTGAAGATTTAATTGTGGATCTGAAAGAAGCCCTAAAAGTGTTTGAAGAAGGGGGCCAAGCTACTATGGATGAGATCAAAGAAATAAACTTGGGTACTGAAGAAGATCCAAAACCTACATTCATTAGCTCTAATTTCTCAGAAGACAAAGCAGAGGAGCTAAAAATATTACTTGTCAAATATAAAGACTATTTCGTATGGAACTACACTAAAAAGTCTAGTTTATCTCAGAGGTGGAAGAGCATAAACTCTCCATCGATACAAAAATACCTCCTGTTAAGCAAGCACCCAGGCGAATGCGACTTAAAATTGAAGAACAAGTCATTGTTGAAACCAAGAAGCTTATTGAAGCTGGTTTTATTCGAGAAGAGAAGTATGCTAACTGGATTGCCAATATCGTTCCAGTAAAGAAAAAGAATGGTCAAATTCATGCATGTATGGACTACTGGGATTTAAACAAAGCAGGCCCAAAAAATGATTTTCCACTGCCCAATGCAGAACTTTTGGTCGGTAACACATCGAATCATGACATGTTCTCATTCATGGATGGATCATCGAGTTATAATCAAATCAAAATGGATCAGGAGGATGAAAAACATACCTCATTCCAATCCCCCATTGGCATATATTTCTTTAAAGTGATGCCATTCGGCTTGAAGAATGCTGCAGCTACCTACCAAAGAGTGATGACTCGAATCTTTGATGATCTCATCCATAAGCATCTTGAATGTTATGTGGATGACTTAGTTATAAAAAGCAAAGATCAACATGAACATGTAAATGATCTCAAAATTATATTTGAAAGGATTCACAAATTTAATTTAAAAATGAATCCGCTTAAATGTGCTTTTGGTGTGTCATTCGATAAATTTCTCGGATTTATTGTACGCCATAGAGGAATTGAAATTGATCCTGATAAAATTCATGCAATAATAGAAATGACACCTCCAAAAACTCTAAGACAACTTCGTTCATTACAAGGAAGATTGGCATATATCCGAAGATTTATATCTAATCTATCGGGTAGATGCCAACCCTTTTTACTATTGATGAAGAAAGATACTCCTTTCTTGTGGGACAATGCTTGTCAAGAAGTATTAAATAGTATAAAGCAATATCTATTGAATCCTCCAATCCTTGCTGCCCCAATCTCAGGGAAACCTCTAATCCTATATACAGCTGCTCTTGAAGAATCACTCAGAGCATTGCTAACACAGAAAATGAAGATGGCAAAGAAAATTCCCTTTATTATATCAGTCAATGATTAATAAGGGTAGAATCTAAATATTCACCAATTGAAAAGCAATGCCTAGCATTGATCTTTGCTACTCAAAAACTGTGGTATTATATGTTATCCCATAAAATCACTATAATATCTAAAGTGGATCAATTAAAATTTCTAATGACTAGACCCACTCTCACTTGTCGTCTAGCTAAATGGGCTATTTTGCTAATGCAATTTGACATAACATATATGCCACAAAAAGCGATGAAAGGACAGACTCTAGGAGGTTTTCTAGCAGCCCATCCTTTACCTGTAGATTCTCCTCTCAATGATGAATTACCAGATGAGCAAACACTTGAAGTGGAAGAAGTAGAAAATTTGCAAGAATGGGAGCTCTATTTTGATGGAGCTTCCTCAGTAAATCCATCTAAACTACCTAAATTTCTAACAATCCAAGTGGCTATTGGCCTCATATTTATCACACCGCAAAAAGGAATACTCCGATATTTATATAGCTTAACAGAACCTAGCAGTAATAATGATGCCGAATATGAAGCCTTAATAGCAGGCCTTGAGTTTGCGATTAATATGAAAATTGAGAAATTTCATATATATATGGAGATTCTCAACTCATAATCAAACAAATAAAAGGAGCTTTCAAAATCAATGAGCCTGAATTAATCTCTTATCATGAGTACACTCTAAAACTCCTACGACAAATTCCTGAGGTAACTCTCACTAGAATTATGCATAGTGAAAATAGCAAGGCCGATGTGCTGGCAATGTTAACTAAAGAACAAGCAAATCTACGGGAGGATCCAATTCTCATTACTATTCAAAACAAGCATGCATTAACTCCAGCAATCATACAAGATGATAAAGGGGAAGAAATGCCATAGAGCTTGGCTATATCTAATGAAAATGATTGGAGAGATCCATTCATCTGATATTTCAAAGAATGGAGATTACCCGAAAATAAATCCACAGCTTCTCAAATAGCATGAAGAGCACTAAGATATGTTTTTTTGAATGATACATTATATCGTAGATCATTTGATCAAATGTAGCTACGATGTTTGGGTCCCGTTGAATCCCAAAAAGTTATAAGTGAAGTACATGATGGATTGTGTAGTGCACACCAATCTGGACCAAAAATGAAAATCAAAATCAAACGTATGGGATACTACTGGCCAAGTATGATTCATGATTGCATCAACCATGCTAAAAAGTTCCATTAATGTCAAGTGCATGGAGATATCGTGCATTGTCCTCCCAATCCGCTACACCCTACAGTAGCGTCATGGCCATTTGAAAGCTGGGGTACCAATATAATAGGTCCTATAGAACCACCATCTTCTTTAGGACATCAGTTCATCTTAGCTGCCACTGATTACTTCTCAAAATGGGCTGAAGCAATTCACTTACGAGAAGTTAAAGCAGACAATGTGATGAAATTCTTTTGAGATAACATTGTCTATCGATTTGGCATACCTCGTTGAATTATATCAGACAACGGTACCGCCTTTAAAAGAGCCAAAATTTATCGATTTGTAGAGTACCATAAGATAGACTGGCGTTATTCATCGATATATAACCCAAGAGCCAATGGTTTGGTGGAAGCATTTAATATAACTAAGGTTAAGCTGCTCAAGAAAATTCTCTCTAAAAATAAAAGAGAGTGGCACGATAAATTGACAGAAGCTCTCTGGGCATATCGTACCACATATAAAACTACAACCCAAGCCACTCCAATTCTCTAGTTTTCGGAACCGAAGAAATATTACCTCTCGAGGTTGAGTTGCCATCTCTTCATATTGCTATTTAATATGAATTAACCAAGGAAGAAAATGATCTTCTACGATTTGAAAAACTTGAAGCTCTTGACGAAGTTTGACTTCAAGCTCAACAAAGCCTAGAATCCTACAAAGCAAGAATGACTAGGGCCCATTATAGAATGGTTCGTCCTAGAAGCTTTAAGGAAGGTGAACTTATTTTTGTTCGTCAAAGACCTATAATCCCTCACCGTCGCCTTGGAGGAAAATTTGATCTAATGTGGGAAAGACCCTTCATTATTGAAATAGTGTATGAAGGAGGTGTCTATCAACTCATAGACCTAAATGGTCAAAGACCTATGCCACCAATTAATGGTCAATATCTAAAAAAATATCATACATAAAGGAATGTTATGTATGAAAATCTGCCTACCAGGCAATAGTTATCTAAATCCCCTCCTGAAAGACAGGAGGCAATTTTAATATTTCCCCTATAAGGAGTAAAATAAAATCCCCTCTCCTCCTGAAAGACAGGAGGAAATTTTTATAATCTCCTACAATGCAAGTGATAAATTCAATCCTTTCCTGAAAAATAAAGAGAAAATTCTATCCCCTTTACCAAATAAAAATAAGGGAATTATGAAAATGTTTACGCTCATAAAACTAAGGGTTGAGCTAAAACCCATTGGTTCAATAAGCCTAAGGGCCGAACCTTTGAAATCTTCTAAGCTCATAAACCTAAGCGTTGAGCTAAACCTGTTGGTTCAATAAGCCTAAGGGCCGAACCTTCAAAATTTTATGCGCTCACAAACCTTAGGGTCAAGCTAAAATCCTCAAAGTTCAAGAAGCCTAAGGGCCGAACTTTAAATTCTTTTATGCTCAGATACCTAATGTTCGAGCTAAATCCCTGAAGTTCAACAAGCCTAAAGGCCGAACTTGAAAATCTTTTATGCTCATAAATCTAAGTGTTGAGCTAAAACCTATTGGTTCAATAAGCCTAAGGGCCGAACCTTTAAAATCTTTTATGCTCATAAACCTAAGGGTTGAGCTAAATCCCTATAGTTCAACAAGCCTAAAGGCCAAACTTCAAAATCTTTTATGCTCATAAACCTAAAGGTCGGGCTAAATCCATAAAGTTCAACAAGCCTAAGGGCCGAATTTTGAAAATCTTTTATGCTCATAAACCTAAGGGTCGAGCTAAAACCCATAAAGTTCAAAAAGCCTAAGGGCCGAACTTTGAAATCTTATATGCTCATAAACCTAAGGGTCAAGCTAAGTCCATAAGGTTTAATAAGCCTAAGGGCTGAACCTTTAAATCTCCTATGCTCATAAATCTAAGGATCGAGCTAATTCCCAAAGTTCAATAAGCCTAAAGGCCGAACTTTAAAATTTTCTAAGCTCATAAACATAAGGGTCAAGCTAAATTCACAAAGTTCAAGAAGCCTAAGGGCTGAACTTTGAAATCTTATACGCTCATGAACCTAAAGGTTAATGAAATTACTAGATGGACAAGAGGGGGCGGGGGGGGGGGGGTTAAATGTGAAAGTTTTATAGCAATAAATAAAACCTAAACTTGAGTTCTAATATTTTTGATATTTTTTTTAGGTTTTAACATGAAAATTTAAAATAACTTCTAAGACAACATGCAACAATAAAAACATCTTCTTTCACAATTTTTCCAAGCAAATATTATGAAATAAAAATGCACGCAAGAATAAAAATAATAAGGAAAAAGTATACCGAGATTTTTATAGTGGTTTGGTCAAACCATGACCTACATCCACTCCCCGGAGTCCTCCGCTCTAGGAATTTCACTACCAACAAATAGCTCTCCTTTTGCCCCCCTTGGCAAGGTGGAGAAGCCCTTACAATACTCCCTTTCACCAACCCGGCGTGGCGGAATGCCAAGCACTGTTTTCACCATCCTGGTGATGGAAGAGAACCTTCTCATTTTTCTCCCTCTTGGAGAAGGCAGAGTACCTTCGAGGTCAATGGATGTAGATGAGTCTCCACCTTAGAAAGCCTCCCACAAGTTTTTCCCAAGCCACATGAGGAGCAAGTTGCAGCAAGATCGGAGTAATCATGTGATCTCCCTCACACCTCTTCTCCCTCACCAAGCTCACCTTCCCCTTCCTCTCTCAACCCATCAAACTTCTGAAGAGCTCTCTCTAGGATTTTCTCTCTACTCACGTTTTCCTCTTCTATCCCTCTCTCACAAAATATGACAAGTTTTATATATAAAAACGGGCTCCAAAATCCCTGAGATTTCAAAAGTAGTCGTTACAATCGTATAGTACGAATCTTGGTCGTATAATACGATATGTACAAACTAGCTTCGTCATGGTATGAAGTTGTACGAATAGTTCAAAAATAAAATCGTACAGTACAATAATATATCGTATGGTACGATTAACAACACACTACTCATACTGGATGATAGCCGGGAAGATCAAATGTCGTCTCTGTTCATCGTATGATACGATCTACATCGTACCGTATAAATAGTGAAAATCAAGGCATCATCTAGGATGAATTCCGGGATGATCAAATATCATCTATGTTCATTGTATGGTACGATAGTAATCTTACAGTACGATGAGACAAAAAACACAGGATCGTCTATGATGATCTCCGGGATGATCAGAATTCGTCTCTATTCATCGTATTGTATGAACTGGTTCGTATAGTATGATTTTTAATTTGTAATTAAGCCTTGATTTCTTACACTAATTATGGGTTAAATTAAGTATGTATTTAAAATAGATCGTACCATACAAACATAGTCGTACAGTACAAACGGTGCAAAAATATCATACTTGACTTATCATGATGGCTAGGGTTTTGGATTTGAAACAGATAGTACCGTACGATAGTATTAGTACAGTACGACGTGTTCATAGAACACATGTTATAATAGTAGATCGTACAGTACGAAATAAATTCGTACAGTACGATAACCAGAGAATGAAAAACTATATTTCTTAGTTATAAAAACCCTCTCCCGCTGTGTGTGTGCATGATTTCTCAGACTTACCTGTAGTTTGTGACTAGACTCAAGAAAATAAAAAATAAAATAAATAACAAAATACATTGTCCGACTCATACTCCTAATCCAACTAGTCTTGAGTCTTCCCATTGTCCTGACTGGCTTGTGATCTTCTTGAAATGTTAGTACTCACGGACAATAGCAAATATTAAATGATATTCAATAAAACGTAGTTTAGGCAACATTATTTGGCATCATTAAAATCTTAACCTCGGGGTCATGGATTGTAACAATCTTCCCCTTTTTGATGATGTCAAATAATTTTTGTTGTTAGCAAGTTTGAAGGGCATTTTATTTTTTCATTTTTTTTTGTTTTGACATAAGAACAAGAAAAATACTAAAAAGAAAATGAACAAGAAAAGCACTAAAGAGAAAATTCAATACGAAAGAAAATGCATTATATTTAACACAAACAAACTACAACAAACTTCTCCCCCTTTTGACAGCACCAAAAAGAGGAGCAAACACTAAAGAAAGAAAAGTACAACACAAACACTTCAAAGGGAAGGATACTGATCACTTGGTGGTGGAGGTGGGTGTGGCTGAAAGTAGTGAAGGATCATGTCAAATGTTGATCAATCGCATTGAACCGTTCCACAAACTAGTGCATGTCAGCCTAGTGTTGCTGATGTTGCTCTGGAATGTGCGTATTGAGACGGGTCTAAAGTTGGTCAAAGCGTTCGACTAAATCGTCGTGAGGGTAAGCTGGTGTAGGAGCTCGGGGTGCTGCATGTTGTCGTGGTAGAGCTGGAGCTGTTGCTGGGGCATCTTCTCCTTCTTCTTCATCAAAGATGGGTTCTTTAGGCTCATGTCCCCGGTGGATAAGAATACAGAAAGAGGCGTCCGTATAATAGATTGGAAGATTATCGGGTTCACCAGGATAGGTCAGTTGATATTTATTTTGAAGGATGTATCCTATAAGGTGACAAAGAGCTATATTTTGTTTTCGACGAGTAGTAGGGAGACAAATGAAGGTCATATGGCGATTGTAGTCAATAATTAAATCATCCTCGTCAAATTTGGTGGTTGTTATAATAAGATATGTAGCGACAGATAGAGTCGGGGTCATGTTAACACGGTCGCCAGCTTTGGGTATAATGGAGGTTCTAAGGTCGTGTTGAATGATTCTGGAGTTTCAATGCTAGGCTGGAGTAATTATACGTACTATACGAGAGGTTGGTGTTGATAAAATGTGGCGTTCCATTGGCCGAACTTTGAAATCTTATATGCTCATAAACACTAAAGGTCTCGTATAATGGAGGTTCTAAGGTCGTGTCAAAATGATTTTGGAGGACGAGAGGTTGGTGTTAATAAAATGTGGCGTTCCTAAGGACTTGATTAACCTCACTCCAGTCAAAGTCATTCATGAGAAATGAACGAACCATAGGCCCTTCAGTAGATAGCCCAATGTATTGGGCAATGTCGGCTTTTGTAATTTCGACATTTTGACGACAAACAAAGGAGTAAAATGTGAGGTTGTCGACAGTGAAGGTTAGGTTTGCAAGAATTTCAAAAAGGAGTTCAGAGTTGTATAGGAAGGCCAGGGTGAGAAGGAACTGGAGGGTGGTAGAAGAAAAGAGGTTCAGTACCTCAAAATTCAGAGCCTTCTGATTGAGCAGTCTGGATGGCATAATTTTGCATGCTTTGAACTTATGGTATGCATCCCCATTGTCATCTTTCAAGAACCGAGCACTGTGGCGGCGAGAGGAAGATGAGCTTCCCACTACCATACGACCTCTCTTGCTTGAACTAGACATCGTGTAGAGGCTGAGTGAAAGGTGAGAAGGAACAAGTGGAGGTGAGTGAAGTGAGTCCTGCCTTGCCATCCAATTTATAGAGTTTTTCCAGAATTGTACAGTATGATTGGATGTCGTACAGTACAATATGGCATTACTGTTCTGACAAATCATATCAGGAAAAGGTGGTCAAAGTGTACAGTACGATGGGTATCGTACAGTACGATTAGAAGAATATTGATCATCCCGAGGGCATCAGTATGACTTTTGACCAAAAGTATCGTACTATACGAACAGGTGTATCGTACATTACGAATGACATTAATATCGTACCAAACTCCTTTATATCATTTTTATCCGTTTGCTGAGGTGGATCGTACAGTACGAAGGGGTTATAACGTACAGTACGAACAACAATAATAACGTACCGGCAAGCATAAATTTGTCCAAATCCGTTGATGACATGGATCGTACAGTATGAATAGGAGGTATCGTACCGTACGATGAGCAATAATGTATCATACCGTACGATGTAGGTCGTACAATGCGATCAACAGAGATGAAATTTAGCTGTTAGTGTATTTTATTCAGATTAAGCATATCGTACAGTACGATCGAAGTATCATATAGTACGATAATACAAAGTCAAGTTTAGTGATTTTTGTGTAGTGAGTGTGTGATGATCAGGAGCAGCCTTAGAAGATTTTTATTTTATTTTATGCAGTTATGTCTATGACACCTAATCTAGTCCTCAAGGTGCTAAAGGTGTCGAATGCTAGAGGTTTTGTGAATATGTCAGCCAATTGATCTCTTGTAGCGATGTGTGAATTTCTATATCCCCCTTAGCAATCTGATCTCTAATGAAATGATGTCTAATGTCTATGTATTTTATTTGAGAGTGCTGAATTGGGTTCTTAGAGATGCAAATTGCGCTTGTGTTATCACACATAATTGAAATGGTTCCTACAGGTAGGCCAAGATCAAGAATTTGTTATTTTAACCATAGTACTTGTGCAACACAATTTCCTACTGCAATATATTCTGCCTCGGCTGTGGAAAGTGCTACTGAGTTTTGCTTCCTACTGGACCAAGAAACTAATGACTGTCCGATGAATTGGCAAGTACCAGAGGTGCTTTTTCTATCTATCATATATCCTACAAAATTAGAATCTGAGTACCCTAATATTTCAAAGGAAGTGATATGCCTAGGATACCAAATTCCTAAGTTTGGGGTGCCTAGTAGATATCTAAGAATTCTCTTGACAGCAGTTAAGTGAGACTCTTTAGGATCAGCTTGAAAACAGGCACAGAGGCACACACTAAATATTATGTCCGGTCTACTGGCAGTTAGGTAAAGAAGGGACCCAATAATTCCTCTATATTTTTTCTGATTTACTGATTTTCCACTAGGATCTTTGTCTAATTGAATTGTTGAGCTCATAGAAGTGTTCATGGGTTTAACACTATCCATTTTGTATTTTTTCAAAATATCCTTAATATACTTTGTTTGACTAAGAAAAGTTCCGTTATCCATTTGTTTTACACTAAAGCCAAGAAAGTAGTTAAGTTCTCCCATCATGCTCATTTCAAACTCATTACTCATTATTTTTGAAAATTCATCACATAACATTTTATCTGAAGATCCAAATAGAATGTCATCCACGTAAATCTGTACAATGAGAATTTCTTCTTTGACCTTTTGTAAAAAGAGAGTAGTATCTACACTACTCTTTTCAAATCCTCTATCCAATAGGAATGAGCTAAGTCTTTTATACCAAGCTCTAGGTGCTTTCTTTAATCGATAAAGTGCCTTCTTTAATTTGAATACATTATTTGGAAATTATGAACTTTCAAATCCGAGGGGTTGCTCAACATAGACATCTTCCTTAATCACCCCGTTCAGAAACACAATCTTTACATCCATTGATATAACTTAAAGTTCTTGAAGCAAGCAAAAGCTAAGAGCACTCTTATTGCTTCTAGTCTAGCAACAGGGGCAAATGTTTCTTCAAAGTCTATTCCCTCAATTTGGTTGTACCCCTTAGCTACTAGTTTGGCTTTATTCCTTATTATTGTTCCTGAATCATTCACCTTATTCTTGAAGAGCCATTTTTTCCCAACCACACTTTTTTCTTTAGGTCTCTTGACTAACTCCCAAACCTCATTCATGGTTAATTGATTCAGCTCTTCTTGCATTGCTAGAATCCAAAATTCATCTCCTAAGGCTTGATCTATACTTGTGGGTTCTATCATAGAGATGAATGTTGAATGGCTAACCTCCTTCCTAAGTCCATGCTTACTTCTTACACCTTCTGAAGGGTCTCCTAAAATTAGATCTTTAGGATGACTAGAAAAATATCTCTATTCTCTAGGCAAATCTTCCTGAGGTTCTACCCTTTCTTCTACAGTCATAGTCTCTACTCCTTGAATTGCCTCTATTTCATCATCTTCAATTTTAGATTCAGAGGGCTTATCTGATTCATCAAATACTACATGGGTGGACTCTTCTACTACAAGGGTTCTCTTATTAAAGATTCTATAGGCTTTACCTACAGATGAATAACCTAAGAAGACACCCTCATCAGACTTGGGATCAGATTTTCCTAGGAGATGTTTACCATTATTCAAGATGAAGGACTTGCACCCAAAGACATATAATTGTGAAATGGTTTGGTGTCCTACCCTTAAGGAGTTCATAAGGAGTTTTGTTCAGCTTAGATCTAATGTTCACCCTATTTAAAACATAGCACGCTGTGTTGCCTGCTTCTGCCCAAAAGTATCTAGGAAGGGTGTACTCTGCTAATATTGCCCTAGCAGCTTTTACCAAAGTTATATTCTTCCTTTATGCTATAACATTTTGCTGAGGTGTTCTAGAGACTGAGAAATTGTGTTCTATTTCTAGCTCTTGACAGAATGATTCAAATCTATCATTTTGAAATTCTCCACCATGATTGCTATGAATTGTTGAGATTTCACAACCTAATTTCTATTTAATCCATGTGGAGAAAACCTTAAATTCCTCAAAAACTCATTTTTATATGCTAAGAATCTTACCCAAGTGAATCTAGTGAAGTCATCTACAATCACAAATCCATAATTTTTCCCACCTAGGCTGGCTGTACTAACGGGTCAAAATAAGTTCATGTGTAGGATTTCTAGTGGCCTAGCGGTGATCACATCTCTAATTGAATGAAAAGATAATTTGACTTGTTTTCCTAATTGGCAAGCATCACATAAATGATCCTTTGTGAAATCTAACTTAGGTACGACTCTAACTAGGTTTTTCTGAGTGATGTTTCTAAGAGTTTTCATACTAGCATGGCATAGTCTCCTATGCCATAGCTATGAGTCATCAACTATTATTTTCAAACACAATGAATTTGAACTTTCTATGTAATCAAGGTCTAACATGTAAACATTGTTCATTCATTTTTCTTCTAAAACTAGTTTATCATTTAAACTAATCAAGCATTTATCAGACAGAAATTTAATATCAAAACCTTTGTCACACAATTAACTAATGCTAAGTAAGTTATGCTTCAAGCCATCAACTAATAAAACATTTTCAATTAAAAAGTTCTTAGCATTAACAGTAATACCTGAGCCAATCACCATCCTAGTAGTGTTGTCTCCCAATATTACTTTGCCTCTAGTTTTGGTCTCCAGTAGGATGATATTCTTCATATCTCCATTCATGTGTCGCGAGCATCCACTATCAAGGTACCACATGCTCTCACTAAGTCTTTTATGAGAGCCTCCCTACAATTTCATTCAAAGATTAGATTTGGGAATCCAAGTGAGTTTGGGTTCCTCCTTATGCTTGCATGAATGAAATGTATGCATGTTATGCTATGATGGATGCAGCTTAGGTCTCCATACTAAGTGTGTCCTATGGTGAATTGTGCATGTGCGGGCTATGTGACCTAGCATGCCACGAGAGAAGCACCTAACACCAGGAAATGGGTTCATTAACCTATTTGGGTGGTGATGCCTCTTCCTAAGGTTGTGTGATGCATGCTGTGTTGGTGGTTTTCTAGGTTGGCCTAATGTGAGTGATACAATTTCATTTTTTAGTTCTTTGATTCTTTCACTAAAAGTTTTATTTTGAGCTGTCAATCTATTAACTTCCACTAATAATAAGTGCTCACTATAATCTACTTCTAATACAAGTTTGTCTAGTCTATCAAAAGCTTCTTCTAGTTCAACAGGAGTGGTTTTCAAGATTTCATGCACTTCACTTAGTTCAATATGCTTCTTATTTAATGCATCAAACTCATCAAGAAGTAGCATATGATCTCTATCTTAATTAGAATTTTCTTTAAACAAGTTAGCATGCTCAGTTTGTAAAGAACTAAATTCAATATTAAGCTTGGCATGCATCTTTTTCGACTTCCTATACGAGTCATGGATATTCTCAGAAATAAGCAATAATTCTTCATACAAAAGTTGACATACCTCATCTTGATCCAATTGATCAAGGTTATCATTAGCCATAAAACACAAATTTGTTACCTCCTCCTCTGCTTCTTCTTCTAACGATTCTGAGGCAGAGTCGGCCCAAAAAACTTTTTGTGTCTTCATCCTTCCTTTCTTGTATTTGGCTTTATCATCACCTTTCTCCTTAGCTGGTTGGCTCTTTAGATTGGGGCAATCGGCTTGAAGGTGACCTGGCTTCCTACACTCAAAACAGATTGTATCAGATGAAGCTTTATTAGACTTCGAGCTTTTACCTTTATTCCAGCTGTTCTGATGACGCTTCTATTTTCTCTTCAGGAAGTTCTTAAACTGTCGGGTCATCAGTCCTATCTCATCCTCTTCCTCCCCTATAGAGCTTTCACTTTCTAAGTTGTTTGCTTTTAACGCTACCATTCGCTCCTTTTTCTTTTCACCTGTATCACTTTGTCTCTGACTCACTCCTTGCTCATATGTAATGAGTGACCCAAGGAGATTATCAATAGAATAAACGTTAAGGTCTTTAGATTCAGTGATAACAGTTATCTTTTCATCATAGGAACTAGGTAAGCATCTAAGAATTTTATTAACTTTCTCAGAATTTGAAATCTCTCTACCTAATGCATGCAAGGATGTCACAATTTGGGTTAACCTAGTGTACATGTCAGATATTATTTTGCTAGGTTTCATACGGAAAAGTTCATAATCATGTAATAAAATATTAAGCCTAGACTGTTTTACTTCACTTGTTCCTTCGTAGGTGATACACAGTCTATCCCAAATCTCCTTACCAGTGGCACAGGTAGAAACTCTCATATAATCCTCAGACTTCAATGGACAGAAAAGCAATTTAAACACTTAGCATTCAGTTGAGCTAAATCCCTATCCTCATTGCTCCATTCATTAAAAGGTACAGGAGTTTTCAATCCATTGACAGTTTTAAACGGTGCAACATATCCATCATTCACTAACATCCACATGCGGTAATCAATAGACTGTAAAAAAGTAGACATTCTAATTTTCGAGAAATCAAACAGAATGTTATCAAAAAGTGGTGAACGGGTTATTGAATAACCCTCCGCGGTGTTACGATTACCAAAATATGACATGATCGTTTTTTTTTCAAAGTTTTCTAAAACACTATTTTTGAAAACATGCTTTGATATAGATTGAAATTACTAGATGGACAAGAGGGGGTGAATTGTGAAAGTTTTATAGCAATAAATAAAACCTAAACATGAGTTTTAATATTTTTGATTTTTTTTAGGTTTTAACATGAAAATTTAAAACAACTTCTAAGGCAACGCGCAACAATAAAAACTTTTTCTTTCACAATTTTTCCAAGCAAATATTATGAAATAAAAATGCACACAAGAATAAAAACAATAAGGAAAAAGCACACTGAGATTTTTAAAGTGGTTCGGTCAAATCAAGACCTACGTCCACTCCCCGGAGTCCTCCGCTCCGGGAATTTCAGTACCAACAAATAGCTCTCCTTTTTCCCCGCTAGGCAAGGCAGAGAAGCCATTACAATACTCCCTTTCACCAACCTGGCGTGGCGGAGTGCCAAGCTCTATTTTCACCCTCCTGGTGACGGCATAGAACCTTCTCATTTTTCTCCCTCCTAGAGAAGGTAGAGTACCTTCGAGGTCAACGGACGTAGATGAGTATCCCCCTTAGAAAGCCTCCCATAAGTTCTTCCCGGGCCACAGGAGGAGCAAGTTGCAGCAAGATCGGAGCAATCATGTGATCTCCCTCACACCTCTTCTCCCTCACCAAGCTCACCTTCTCCTTCCTCTCTCAACCCCTCAAACTTCTCAAGAGCTCTCTCTAGGATTTCTCTCTACTCACGTTATCCTCTTTTGTATCTCTCTCATAAAATATAACAAGCTTTACACATAAAATGGGCTCCAAAATCCCTGAGATTTCAAAAGTAGCCATTACAATTGTATAGTACGATTCTTGTTCGTACTGTATGATATATACAAACTGGCTTCATCCTGGTACGAAGTTGTATGAATAGTTCAAAAACAAATCGTACATTACAATAATATATCATACGGTATGATTAACAACACACTACGCATACTGGATGATAGCCATGAAGATCAAATATCGTCTCTGTTCATCGTATCGTACGATCTACATTGTACCGTACGAATAGTGAAAATCAAGGCATCGTCCAGGATGAATTCTGAGACGATCAAATATCATCTCTGTTTATTGTATGGTACGATAGTAATCGTACAGTACGATAAGACAAAAAAACACAGGATCATCCAGGACGATCTTCGGGACGATCAAAATTCATCTCTATTCATCGTATTGTTCGAATTAGTTTGTATAGTACGATTTTCAATTTGTAATTAAGCCTTGATTTCTTGCACTAATCATGAGTTAAATTAAGTATGCATTTAAAATAGATCGTATTGTACAAACATAGTCGTACAATACGAACGGCGCAAAAATATCATACTTGACATATCATGACGGCTAGGGTTTTAGATTTGAAACAGATCGTACCGTACGATAGTATTAGTACAGTACGATGTGTTCACAGAACATGTGTTATAATAGTATATTGTACAGTACGAAATAAATTTGTACAGTACAATTACTAGAGAATGAAAAACTATATTTCTTACTTTTAAAAACCCTCTCCCCCTATGTCTTTGCATGATTGCTCAGACTTACCTGCAATTTGTGACCAAACTCAAGAAAATAAAACATAAAATAAATAATAAAATACATTGTCCGACTCATACTCCTAATCCAACTAGTCTTGAGTCTTCCCATTGTCCTGACTGGCTTGTGATCTTCCTGAAATGTTAGTACTCACGGACAATAGCAAGTATTAAATGATATTCAATAAACTATAGTTTAGGCAACATTATTTGGCATCATCAAAATCTCAACCTCGGGATCATGGGTTGCAACAGTTAAGCTAAATCCACAAAGTTCAACAAGCCTAAGGGCCAAATTTTGAAAATCTTTTATGCTCACAAACGTAAGGGTCGAGCTAAAATCCACAAAGTTCAATAAGCTTGAGGGCCGAACTTTGAAATCATCTAAGCTCATAAACCTAAGGGTTCAACAAAATCCACAAAGTTCAATAAACCTAAAGGTGGAACTTTGAAAGTCTTCTAAAGCTCATAAACCTAAGGGTCGAGCTAAAATTCACAAAGTTCAACAAGCCTAAGGGCCAAACTTTGAAATCCTCTATGCTCATAAACCTAAGGGTCGAGCTAAGACCATTAGTATGATAAGCCTAAGGGATGAACCTTTGAAATTTTCTATACTCATAAACCTAAGGGTCGAGCTAAAATTTACAAAGTTCAATAAGCCTAAGGGACGAACTTTGAATCCTCCTATGCTCATAAACCTAAGGGTCGAGCTAAAACCCATGAGGTTTAATAAGCCTAAAGGCCAAACATCCAAAATCTTCTAAGCTCATAAAGCTAAGGGTCTTGCTAAAACCTGTTGGTTCAATAAGCCTAAGGGCCGAACCTTTGAAATCTGTTGAGCTTATAAACCTAAGGGTCGAGCAAATTTTCATCAGTATATCTAAATGATTAAAATCACATGATCAAAGTTTGCAATGAATTCCTTGTGTGAATGTCACACAACAAATTTGTTGGGTGGCAATCTTTTCACTTAAAAGAAAATTTAGAACAAAAAAAATCAAAGCAACAACCGCCTCTATCAGCCCCACTTCACCGAAAAAATAGCTCCTCTTTGGAGACACATATAATTCAAAACAATAAAAAGATGAAATTCAAAGAAAAAGAAACTTATGCTCGTTCATTTCACTCCTTCGACTCCATCATTACTTTCCGAATTCGTTGCTTTGGGAGAAGTCTAGGTTCGGCCTTTCATCTTCTCCCTTCGTCGTTGCTAATTGAGCCCGTCGCATCACAGGAAGCAAAGAGGTTGTACGTGCCACTTCTCCAAAGCCCCATCGCCATTCGACTTCGCTTTTAGGTTTCTTCAGTGCCATCCGACTTTGTTCCTTCATAAGAGGTACAAAGATTGCACGCGTCGCTTCTTCCACTCCTTTATTGCTGCTCGACTTTGCTTCTTCGGTTCCAGCGGGCTGTTCGACTTTGGATCTCCCCGTGGTTGTCCAACGGTGCTCCATCTTCGACCGGCCTAGTCACGGTTCTAAGGGCCAAAGCGGACGTGTTAACCTCCCTTGTGCGTGACCCAACTTCGCCCTCTCTCGTGCGTGGCCGGCCCTAGCCCGATCAAGCTTCTCCTGATCCGTCTCTCCCTCTCTGTATATATATATATATATATATATATATATATATATATATATATATATATATATATATATATATATATATATATATATATATATACATTTTATATAACATTATATGTAAAAAAAGTATGAAAAATGAAAAATTATGAAAAGAAATAAAAAATTTTAAACAGGTGTCGAAGAACCTGGCCGTCGTACCTTAGGTCCGACCGGATGGTTTGAAATCGAAGACCTGCGCCGTTGAATTTTAATCCGGGTAGATGGTTTTAAAATTTGAAGACCTCACGCAGTCGACCTTAGATCCTGGTGAGATGGTTTAAAATCGAAGACCATACGCCGTCGACCTTAGGTCCGTGTTGGAAGAATTACGGCGGTGTCGTTCTGATTTCTCCCTCAGTGGAGAGGAGACGCCCGGAGGCTGCCGAAATTTTTCGAAAAATTATAGAACTTTTTCTTCTTAAAATAATTGCAGAGCAAGTCAAATCTAATTAGTTAAAATTACTTCATCTCAATTAAAATTGAGTATTAAATTATTTAATTTGATTAATTAAAATTATTTAAGCTAAAATTAATTAATTTTGATTAAGCTAAAATTAATTAATTTTGATTAATAAAATTGAGGTCCTAAGAGCTATTATTTCAAAAATATGAGATTTTTGTTTAATTCAATGAATTAAAAAAAAGGAAAGATGAGAAATAAAAGAAAGGATAGTTTCATTAATTGACATATACAACATTGATTTTTGGGATTTTCTCAAAACTCTCAAACTTCCCAAATCTTTTGTACAAATTGCTCTCCAAAATTCTCAAACTCTCCAAAACTCTCAAACTCTCCAAAAAAACTCTCAACTGAACTCTACAAACTGCTCTCCAAAGCTCTCCTATACAAGCTTCTATGGCTACTTATAGGCTCTATCTTTTACAATTGAAAGCCTCAAGTACTGCAACTAATGGCTACGAACACCTACAAACAAATAAATGAAAGGTCAGCATATCATAAATAAATTGAATGAATGTTGATAAATGTAAGCTACTACAGGTAAAACTAGAAAGCAAGAAAAGCTAAGCAAGAAAAGCTAGAACAAAACTGCTAAAAAAAATAATAAGAAACAGGTAGACAAGTGGACTACTATAGTGGGAAAAAGACTACGAGCACAAATCAAAACAGCTAAAACACTAACACTAGTGTCAAAACTCTGAAGCATCAAAATTATAAACTCAACCAACTCAAACAAGTTCAGAACAAATCTCTAAACAACAAAATTCAAAATTATTAGGCATCCTTGTTCATAGGAACTTGGGTGTAAGACCCACTACCCAGCAACTTTCATAGGAAAGTCGTAAGCCCGACCTTAGGGGAAAGTTTTAGGTAGAAATTGACCTAATCCCTAAACCCAACTAAAACCTCCGGCCACTTCTAATAGAAGTCATAAGTTTGACATTTGAGGGAAGTGTTTAGGTGATAATACAAACCTAGACCCCTCACTTGGGCATCCTAGTCTAGAGGATCAGGTTGTAAGACCCGCTTTTGGGTAACTTCTTACTGAAGTCGTAAGCCCCACGTTTTAGGAAATTTGCTAATAAATAGTAATGATCCTAAACCCTAAACAATCAAATTTAAACCTATAAGCATCTTACTCTGAATGATTAAGTTGTAAGACTTGCTTTTCAGGCTACTTCCTAAGGGAAGCCATAAGTCCTACCCAAACAATTAAAATTCTTGGGCATTCTAGTCTAAAATGACTAGGTTGTAAGACCCACAAGTCGCACCACTTAGCTTACAGGGCTAGGTCGTAAGACCCGTTAGGAAACTTCTAAGGAAGCCATAAGACCTATCCAACTAAAATTCTTTGGGCTACCTATAAAAGAGGACATAAGTCCCACTATCAGGGCAACTCCTAATTGGAGACGTAAGCCCTAAACTAAATAAGTTATCAGGCAACTCCTAATTAGAGCCGTAAACCTCAAACTAAATAAATTAACGGTCAACTCCTAATTGGTGCTGTAAGCCCCAAACTAAATAAATTAACGGGCAACTTCTAAGGAAGTAGTAAGCCCCAACTCAAATTAAATTAAAACTAAAATCAACATTTAACCACTTTAGTCTACGCGGGGTCCCTAAGAGGAGACAACCCATGGCTGCTAATCAGATTCCCTAGACACTATGGTCGATGATTGTTAGTGTTGGTAGACTGAAATCTATGGTATACCAGGGACGATGGAACCATGGGATCTTGATCAGGTTTACCTCCATTTCCCCCATTATTGAGACTAAAATTATCTGAAATTATTTTATCCTTAATCGAGAGTTCTCTCTTACGTAGAAAGAGGGGCAATTAACTATGGGCGCTTGCGCTCATAGGAAGTAAGAACCCCAGATCTATAAATCCTGACACTACTCTCAGGGGAAATCTGGTTAATTACAATCTGACTTAAGGGAAATGGAATCCTAGGGCTGTAAAGCGGGATTCGTGCATTCGTGCCATTTTTCTTGAGCCCACAATAAATTTTAAAAATCAAGTAAGATTAATTAAGAAAATTTTAAAATTCAAAATTTTAATAACTAATTACATAATATGATATAAATCATACCTGAAAAATTAATAATTCAAATTTAAACTACTAAAAGCTTATCATTCCTAAAAAAAAGGTAAAATTAAAATTTATATTGTTCATATTGGGCAAACTTGTGCTTGCATTACAAAACTTTTTTTTATATATATATATTAATTTTTACCTATTTTTGAAATTAAAATCAAGCTGTCAAATCAGATTTGAAATCATATTGGAAGATCCCAACGATACTATATGAATAAATAAAGAACTTGTATTACCAAAATTCATTCAAACAGGTCAATACAATGCTCCGAGTCACAATTCTTTATAAGATCATATTATATCATCCTCATCATAAACTTTGAACAAACAAAGAGTTGATTTAAATTAATCTTATGCAAACAAAATGGTCTAGAACCATATATTGATAGATTTATTTAGATAGTACTATAGGATCCATAGATCATAATATATGATCTACCTATGAAGCTAATAAAATTATGATTTTAAGAATTTGATTAAGTGGTAAGTTTGTGTTAAAGAAATTTTATCGTGGAAGATTGTATCAGTTAGAAGATTGAAAAAAATCATCTTATATTGCTATTAATGGATGATATCTCAAGAAGTATAATGATGGATTATGTATCATAAGAAATTTTTGAATAAGTAAAAGAAAGTATTGATGCATTAATTTTTGTAGTTGTTGAAGTTTTATAATGAATTGGGTTTGAATGATGATATTTTCAGTCCAAAGAATTACATTAAAGCTAATATAGTTCTTAAACCCTTATGCCTATTATGTTGTTGTTTGCTAACTTTGTAAGAAAGAGCAAATCAATTATAATTATTTTCTTTGGGAAAATTCAAACATAGACTTTTGGGTTTTTTGTTTTATAGCCAAACTCATTATCATGAATGATAGAACTCCTCAAGTGATAAAAATACCCTTCTCTAATGGGTTCAGGTTATGAAACTATATAGTTTATCTTGACTATCATAATCAAGCTTAAGAGAGAATTGAATACGACTCATAAGAATCAAAATGGCATTCATCCATATATTTGACTAGGATAGTTAAAATGGTTTATCATTAATTATTATAGTAAGATTGTCATAATGAACTACATATGACCCAAAAGGGTTAATATGGCATTTGAATGAATATCCAACAATAATAATCTAGATAGATTTATCATTATTTTCATATTTAAATATTTTAATAAGATATGGAATATTTTTTTGGTAAAAAGAGAGGCATCGTTTGTTATTAAACATTTTAAAAATTATCATAATAACTGTTCTTGAGTTTGATTTTTACAAAGAGAATAACTTTTCAATCGTTCTATATATAAGCTAAATAGATGGATGTTTAATTTATTTATGGTCTTAAATCTCTTTTAATGGTAAGCCCTCATATTTAATTATAGCTAATAGGGTCAGTAATGCTATCAGGGTAAATATCAATAAGAAGGTTAATTTGCAGAACGAAATAAAAATGATGAATGAAGAGGGTACTATTGCTAGACATAATGTCCTGGTTCCAAATATTTCTTCTGAAACTCAAAATCCTATTGGGAAAAAGAACTCAGATAATGTTCTAACCAATAGATTTGCAGTGCTGAGTGATAATATTGAAGAAGAATGTATGAGGAATCATGCTGAAACTGATAAAACATATGTAAGAGGCCGGGAAAATATAGATGCTAATATCAGCAATTGTGATTTGGGTTCACATAGTGGTGCTGCCAAGGTTAAGCTGTCCAAGGAATTGTGATCATTGGGACTTGTGGAATTGGATTATAAGAAGAAGAAGAGGTATGATAGGTTGAACCCCAAGGATGGGGAGAGACCATCTGCACTTGTTCAATGTCATCCATTCTTTTTTGGAATTGTAGGGGGGCTAGGAAAAAAGAAGCCTCCCTATATTTGAAGAACATTGTTAGAGATCAGAATGTGTATTTTATTGGACTTATGGAGACCAAATTGTCTAGCATTGATAGAAGAGATGTTGATTATCTTATTGAAAGGAATGGGAGTATTTTCATTACCCTGCTGTGGGTATTTCAGGAGGCATTCTGGTGTTATGGAACATGAATTTGGTATCTTTTGACATTATGGAGGCATCATCTCAAGCAATTGTGGGTAGTCTTTCGGTTCCCATCTTGGGAACGTGGAAAGTTGCCACGGTTTACGGGATTAGATGTTGTAAGGAAAGGGGGAGCTTGTGGAATCAACTTCAGGATTGTATGGAGGATTCAATTCATTCCATTATTGGAGGGGATTTTAATTGTATCATTAACAAGGAGGAAAAGAAAGGAGGCAAAAGTTTCTTGTTTTCAAAAGGACCTAGGGAGATGAAGAGCTTTATGGTAAATTCAGATTTTCATGATATTGGAAGTATTGGACCAAGATTTACTTGGTGTAATAACAAGGAGGGGACCTCTCGGATTTGGGAGAGATTGGATAGATGTATTCTAAATTTGACTGCTATTTGAAAGCCTCCAGTAGCTACTATCAAGCATCTTGCTAGAGTAGCGTTAGACCACAATCCTATTGTTCTGAATATGAGGAACAAAATGCAGTGCAAGGCCAAAATCTTTAAGTTTGAGGACACTTGGAGATCATACCCAGCAGCTAAGAGTATTGTTTATAACTCTTGGAAGAAGAATGACTATAGTGATGAATATATAATCTTACAAAGGAAGCTCAACCGAACTTTAAAGGCACTTTTTTTCTGGAATAGATATAAGTGCAAGGATTTGAATTTGTTGAAGGAAAAATTGAAAAGGGAGATTCTTGATCTTCAAAACAAGGAAGCTTTCGGTGATAATTGGTCGGTTGATGACCTTTTTGTGTTGAGAAACAAAGTTCATGAACTGAATATTACATTGAGGCATCTATCTACTTGGTGGAATCAAAGGGCTAAAGTAAGATGGCATGAGGAAGGAGATACGAATTCAAGGTTTTTTCAGAATTTTGCTTCGGCAAGAAGAAATGGAAACCGTATTAATCATGTCAAAGAAGAGTTCAATATGATACAAGTGGAGGAAGATCAAATTGAGAAGGTTTTCTCAAAATTGTTTGAGAAGAAGTGGAAGTATAGAGAATGTGAGCTGACGGGTTGGCCGTTAGTTGATGAAAGGCAGAAGGTGAACGATGAAGATATGTTGATGCTTAATGAGGAATTCTCTATCAATGAGTTGCATCTCTTGGTCTTTCAGCAGGGAAACAACAAGGAGCCAGGTATTGATGGAGTTACTTCTTCTTTTTATAAGAGCTATTGGAGTATTGTTTGGGAAACTCTTTGGAGTGCTGTCAACCGGTTTTTCAAAACTAGCATTCTAAATAGAGAGTTGAAGGAAACTTTAATTACTTTGATTTTTAAAGTAAAATACCCTTTGATTCCATCAAATTATAGACCTATCAGCCTTTGTCAGACTAATTACAAAATTGTGGCTAGTATGTTAGTTAACAGATTGAAGAAAGTTATTGGCAAGATGGTGTCTGATGAGCAAGCAGCATTCATTCCTGGAAGATCCATATTAGAACATTGTCTCTTGGCTCAGGAGGTTCTTCATAAGTTTAAATTATCCAAGAATAATAAGGGGTTTATGGCTATTAAATTGGATATGGAACAGGCATATGATAGTATGGGATGGATAACACTTCGTCAGGTTCTTGAGTGGTGTGGCTTTCCTACTATGTTTTCTAACTTTCTTATGGAATGTGTTGTAGATGTGAGGTTTTCTATCATCATCAATGGAAGGAACTCCAAGTAGATCTGTGCTCAAAGTGGTTTCCATCAAGGATGTCCACTTTCTCCATATCTCTTCATATTGTGTTCTCAACTCATTTCCAACTCTTTGGAGCAAAGGGGGAAGAATCTTGGCATTCGGACTTCACCTAGAGGTCCAAGGATCACACATCTTCTTTCTGCACATGATGTGTTGATATTGTCTCATGTTTCCATTACTTTAGCCAATGCACTGAAGACTATAGTGAAGGATTTTTGTAAGTGGACAGGGCAAAGAGTCAATGTCAGCAAATCAATGATTTTATTTGGCAAGGTGGTTAGTTATTCTATGAAGAAGAAAATTGTTAGAGTTCTCGGCTTCAAGGAAGTCAAGGAGATGAAGTATTTGGGAGTGAAGATTTCACTTGGAAGAATTAAGATGGCAGATTTTCAATAACTTATGAGTATGGTAATGGACAAACTCAACTCTTGGGGTAAGAAATCATTATCAATGGGAGGTAAACTTACTCTCATTGAGACTTCTTTACTTTCTATTCCAAATTTCTTTATTACTCACTCTTTGGTTCCCAAAAGAGTATTGCATGAGTTAGAAAGACTTTTTAGAAATGTTTTATGGCATAAGAATGATGGGTCCAAAGGTATGCATTATATTGCTTGGGGTGAGCTATGCAAGCCGAGAAGTATGGGTGGGTTGGGCTTGCACTCTCCTCTATTAAGAATTGGTTCTTTGAGATCTAGATTGGCTTGGAATTTTATTCAGAAGCCAGACTCTTTATTACATCGAGTTTTGAAAGCTAAATATGGTGATGATGTTATGAATGATGATCAGAAGAAAATCACTACAAGTGCGTGGAAGATTATGTTGGATAGGGGAAAGAATTTGAAAACTGCTATCAAATGGAAGGTGGGCAAGGGTGACAAAATCAATTTCTTGAATGATGTTTGGTTGCTGGATAGAAGCATCAATCGATAAACAATGGTGAATGGAATCTCAATTTGCTATAAAAGGCCTTTCATCTAGAGCTTTTTTTTTATTAGACAAATTCAATTTGATTATGTGGAGGAGGATAGTATGGAGCTGCTGAAATGGTGTTCGGGTAAGACAGTCTCTGCAGTGGTATATGAACAGTTGTTGTTCAACAGATATATCTTTGAAGATGTTGGTTTTTATAGATGGTTGCAGAAGCTTAAACTCAGTAAGAAGGTTGAAATCTTCTGGTGGAGGTTAGGTAAAGCTGTGATTCCTACTAATCTATTTCTTAAGAACCGTAGGATCACTGAGATTGACGTTTGTGCTAGAGGTTGCCAAGTGGTTGAATCATATGAACATATAATGGTTCATTGTAAATATATGTTGGAAGTCATCATGAAGATGCGTGAATGGGGTTTTATGATTCCTGTTTTCAATTCTTTGGATTGTTGCTTACATGAGCTTAAAAGGCTATCAATTTGTAACTCTGGTATTGCAACGATCTATTGTTCAGTGGTATATTTATCCTGGAAGAACCGGAATTATGTGAAGCATGGTAAGGATGCATTGCCTTGTTCTATGGTTGCTTCTAATGCATTGTTCTTAGCAATTTCCAAATCTAGTCCTTATCTTACTAGCTGGGGTACTAATCTCCTTAGGGAGTCTCCAAATACTTGGTGCCCTCCACTGAAATATTGGATTAAGATTAACTTAGATGCCTCTTTGCTTAGCTCCAATCTTGGTGGTATTGGTGGTGTTTTTCGGGATCATAAAGGTCGTTTGATCAGTGCATTTGGGAAGAAAAAGATCCATGGGGATGTGGCCCAGCTCGAAATGGAAGCAGTTATTACGGTGAAGGAGTTCCTTAAGAGTTGGATGTTGGAATGCAAGGGGTTGATCATTGAGAGTGATAATGTCAATATTATCCATTTCATTCAAGACTCATTGAAGAAGAATAAATGGCCTTTGGATAAGTGGCCGGCAAAGGATTTATTTTTTTAAAATGATTTCAATAAAGTTGTTTTCTATCAAGCCTATAGATATTGTAATAAAGTAGCTAATTTTTGTGCTACTTTGGCATTGGAAAGTAGTTTTTCTTATGATAGTTTTTCTTTAGAAGGTATCCCTTCCTTCTTGATGGACTTAATTAAGGAGGAATGAGATCCTTTTATTACTTGTATCTATTTCTTTGATGCTTCTCTTTTAATACAATGCTGCAATTATTCAAAAAAATAAAAATAATTATAGCATAGGAAGATTAGGCTTCTGAGGCATACTCTCATTGAACATAATGATATAAACTCTATTTTGGATTTTCTAAAAGTGATACGAAGAGAATTAGATTGGAATTTCAATAGGGATTGGGTTAATTTTGAAAATTTATTTTGGAGGCAAAAGGATGAGAACTAAATAATATTTTTAGAATTTTGAAATAGTTCAAAAATTGATCAATCTATTTTATGGTGCTCTTTAACTTTTGGATGAGGATAGTTTAAATTTTTGTTTTATTATAAGGTTGGTATTAAATTCCCAATGTTTGGGACTTATGATTTTGGGTCTGCCTTGGATTTAAAATCTAATTAGGGTAGTCAACAATAATGACCCGAACCTATCTAATAGCCTGTAATTTTGGGTTTACCTCATCGCTAATTAGAGAGCCAATTAAATCGCCTAGGTGGTTGAAAATCATGTATCTAATCTTATATTAGATGGGTAATGTTCATTTTTTATATTTTTGAGAAATTGGGGTCGACGTATAATGAATTTCCAAATTGACTCATTTACTTATGTATGGAAGGCTTTTGCTCATTGCTATTAAAATTTATTTTTTTAGTTAGTTTATAATGAAATGCATGCTAATTAACCTTTTATGCAAAAATAAGAATAATGAACTTTAAAAATTAGTCTAAGAAAATAAATTTTTATCTTGAGATGCGCAAAATTCTCTTGATAAAACTGTATTCTAATAAGATAGGTGGTATTTCATGGCCTGCAAGCGGGAAGGTGCCTTACAAGGAGAGAAGGTAAATACAAATGCATGAAAAATCCCTTAGGTTCCCAAGCTTACTTCTTAGGTAATGTTTGTCTTTTTATTCAAGCCTAAAATTTTTGTTAATTATAGCTAGAAGATTATTTGTCCTTAAGAGCATAATAGTGTTCCAGGTTAAAGTGAAAAATCACAAGAAAGTAAGAAACCTAAAAAAAGCTGTCAATTTCTAAAGATTATAATTTTATGAAATCACCACATCATTCACTCGTAGCAAATGAGCATAAAAGCCATGTAGTGAGCGCCATTTACTTTTAACCTAGGGTTAATACAAATTAAAAGTGGCTAGGCTCCACTAATAATAAACCCAGAATCTAATTTTAATGAATGATGCAAGTTTTAAAATACGATTTTTTTTTATCTCCACTTCTTTAGCTTTATTCTTTTGGGCTACATGGATTCATCGGGTCAATATCCAAAAGAAAGAACTCTTCTTAAAGGGATATTTCTATTCTCTTTGGATTTAAACTCATCCTAATTTGGATCTCAAATTGGATGGAACTCCTCCTCGAAGGGGTGTTTCCTTCCTCTTTCAAAATTAGATATAGATATACCATTTTAAATTAACATTCATAACTCTTTGAAATTTAAATTTACATATAAAAATGTTAAAATTAATATAATTTATCCTATAAATTATACTATGTAGTTCATATATGGAGTCATAAAAAATCCAAATCATTTATATAGTAAATTGCTCATATTTGAGCAAGCATATTAACTTGGTCATGGTCTTTTTTTAGGGGGCTAATTATTTATAGCACCTACAAAAAATTTAGTTAAAAAATTTTTTTTTAGCACCCCATTTTTATAGCCCTACATAAGCATGACCATTTGGAAAAAAACTTTATTAGCATCTAAATCATATTAACCTAAGAAAATATAGCACCCATCACATATCACAACACAGGTAGCACGGTCAAAGAAACATCACATCATATACATCATAGATAAAAACAAATCATAATAACTAGTGTGCTTAAAAAACCATGTAAAATACATATCGCATAATAAAGAGAAGAAAGCATAAAAGAAAATTTTCCCAGCCTAAAATTAGGATTAGTTGTACTAATAAACCATCTATAGTCCATGCTTCAAGCGGTGTGGTTTGGATGTATCCTAAATGGATTATTATTTGGAATTTCCTAATGTTATCTTTTAGTTATTTATAAGTCAAGGGAAATTAAATTTGAGTTTAAGTATGGTAATTTTATGTTAATTTTATAATAAATTTTAAATTTTGAAGTTGGTTAATTATTAGTTCTTTAAGGCCTAAAATTTAACTTAGGTGTTTTAGTGCTTAAACTTAAAATTTAATGCGCTTATGTTCTCCAAAATGGAATGTACATAAGATATGGACGCTTCCGTTAATTAGTTATTTAGGGTTAATTAATTATGTTGAAAAATAAGTATCTTTATTTACACCAGGGTTGCGAAATTTGTTTCACCCTCATTGGGGCTAACTTAATAGCCTCGTATGCCCGGGTTATCCAACAATTTTCTTTAAATTTAGGTTGGATTTAGTTTATTGGCTAAATTATTTAGGATCATGATTATCTTGGAAATGGTTAATTAAGCTTATGATTTTGGGTTTATAATCCATCAAACCTATTCATGGCATTGTCGTAACATGCATAAGGACCTAAGGTCTCCTCAGGACACTTAACCCCGTAGCCTAAGGTAGCCCATCCTAAAATCTTCATTGATGGAATGATGGTTGCACACTTTAAAGTTATAACTTTATTTAATTAAGAAAAATTGAAGATTTATTGATTTTTAGTATTTAATTGAATATCTTAATATATTAAATAAGCGGTCCATTTGTTGACTTTTTTATTTACATTAAATATTGGATTTTTTAAAATTTTAATAAAGATTAGACCCTAATATGAGTAAAATTATACAAAGTTTATTGGATTTAAATTTTTTTACAATTAGTTATGAATTTTTAAAGTTTGCGTATTTAATTGAACTATGGTTAACAAAAATGTTGACTTTTCTAATTTTTGATGAATTTTGATGATTTGATATTTTCTTAAATAGTAGAACCATAGATGAGTCTGATACATTTATGTTTGCTTAATTTGAAGTTTTTTATGATTAGTTATGACTTTTTTATTGTTTATACATTTATTTAATTATATAATTATAGGTATTTTCTTATTCTCCAAATTTAATATAAATTACTTGAAATTTTCCCAATATTCAAGAATGACTTATGGGGATGATTCAAACTTATTTTAATTTATTTTGGTATTTTGGTATTATATTATTATTATTATTATTATTATTTTATTTATTTATTAAATTTCACTTAATATTAGATTATGATTAATTTTGAAGGCTGATCTTGGGTGTTTTATTTTTCGTAGCTAGAGCATTTAATTATGAGTGTTTGAGCCCTAGTTTTATTTTTATAATTTAATTTGAATTTCATATAATTTTTTGAAGTTCTCGCACCCAAAAAAAAGGCAAATTTTGTTTTGCTTCATTTTATTATCAAATGAAGCCAAACATCAATGAAATTTAAGTCTAAGGTTTATAATGCCACTAAGTTCACTGTTCTAAATTTTTAGCCTTATTGGGTGCAGGAAAAAAATCTTAGTATTTTTCTAAATTCTTTGGACAAATCCCTTAATTATTTTTCAAGGTGTCAATAGTGTTCTAGGTGGGTTAAAATTTTGTCTAGCTAACCATTACACATACATAAGCACACAACAAAAAAATGAAAGGAAGATTCTTACTATTTTGGTAATTATGAATTTTTAAAGTTATGGGTCTAAAATTAATACATTATCTTGAAAATTTCTTTCATAATAATCCTAAACATACCATGACCTATAAAAATTATTAGGGTTGTATAAAATGCTCAAACATCATTGACAAAAAATATGCTCAGTTTGACTACTAGATCATGAGAAAATCAAGATAAATTAATTTCAAACATATCTAAATTTCTCATAATACAAAGATCAAAATTACTTAAAAATATTTGTAGAAAAAAGTAGAGCTCACGCCCTAATCAATACATCTAAAATAACTTAACATTGTGGAAAATCAAATTTTTTGTGCTTTTTTGAAGGTAGGAGTATTAAAATTGATTTTTAAATCTTATTTTTTTTAGTTTTAAATTGCTACTGCACTATGGAGGTGATTCATTACGTGTGCACAATTGTTCGGTAGTGCTGAGGCACACAGCATTATGGAAGCCAGATGCAGGTCAGGACATGCGGCGCGTGATCACATGCCACTTAACAACGTTAGTGGCTAATCCTTGTATAGGTTTTAAATGGTGGGTGATTAGTGGCATGGAGTTTTCCATGTCAACTATCCTCATTTCCAAGTGATGCGCATTTGAAACCTACCAAATGCATGTTTTCATCCAATACTATTTGCTTTATCTGATCATGATGCACATGCAATCAGATTATACAGATTGTGCTAGAAACCTTAGTTAAAAATAAACTAGGACTTAAAATGATCATATTTTTAAAATATTTATCCAAATTTCATGAAATTGAAACATAGGGTTTTTCTATCTTAATCCTTCAATATCTAGATTTTGGGGAATCCATGCATTGGAGATTTAAAGTAGTTTCAATATGAATTTTAAACTTAAAATGCAAATAATTTACCTATTAGTGGACAAATTTTCATGTTCTTAGACTTATTTTTCCTCTAGTGAAGTCCTCTTCAACTTTGTAAAAGATCCTAAAAGCTGGTCTAGGCTAGATTAGATGTTAACATTAGATCTCCTCTTTCTCTCACTATTTCTCTCTCTCTTCACCAATGAAAACTTTGGAGGCTAAGGATGGTGGGGAAAATGCTTGTTAAGGGTTAAGAAATCTTTGGAGGGGGAAGAGAAAATTTTGGGGCTAGAGGAGGCTTAGAGAATAAGTTTTTGGTTAGAATGAAGGTTTTCCATGCTTTGGCCATTTTGACCCCTAGGGTTTGCTTGGATTGTTGGGATTGATTAGGGCCCTCTATTGGATGTTTGTCACATGTCCTAGGTGGTTAAAATCTAGGGGAAAAACATTGGTGCATGAGAATGGATTGGGTTGTTTTTTTATGGTGAGGGGACCATATTTTAAATTTTAGGCTCAACCAAAGCTTTGGCTCAAGTTAGAGAGCTATTTTAGGGGAACTTTGGGGATAACTTAAGTGGCATAAGCAAGGAAATTTGGACGGAAATGGGATGCTTGATGGGGTTTAGCCATTTTGACCCACTTCAACACATTTTGAAAAGTTTTTTTGACTTGCTGACTAGTAAACCAATTAAAGCAGAATAGGATGGGGATTAGACAGGTTGTGCTTGCTGTAAAAAAATATAAGTTGTTTGGAGCGATGGTTTGGAGGTTTAGTTAACAATTTGACTACATGTATGGGTTTGACCACTCAAACTGGGTTGACAAAGTCAAACCAATGGTGGTTTGACTCATGAAGGTGTTGAGTATGCACGAAGCATGAAATGAGATAATTTTGGGAGTTCAATTTTGTTTGGAAATGCCTAAAGCATTGGATTTGGAATAGGTTGAGTGTTTGGTAGGTTTGGTCGAAGGATGGACTAAGAGTTAGGGTTAAGTCTAACAAGTTCTAAATGATATTTTGCACCTATTTTGGACCAAATAGAGGTGATCCCCTAAAATGGTGAAGTCTTTTGGTTTGAAACGTATGTTTGGACCCTTAAGGGGCATTTTTGTCAACCTTCGTTGGTTTGTTCAACCAGGTTAAACAAAGTCATAGGATTTTACTCTAAATGATATTTATAATGCATTGGAAGAGGTTTCATAAATTAGTTTTATTGAGCCTTGTTGAAGTTTATGAGAATGTTTGATTTTTCTTTAGGGGCTTTTAAATTTAGTGGGTCTATGGTATACCATGATCATCCAGGGTCCACCAAATGTTTAGTTTTTGTTTAACATGTCATGAGAGTGATCATGGGCATGCTCAAGGATTGTAGCGAGGTTACCAAGGTTATATACTACAATTTGCATGGTTGGGTGGCCTGACTATAAATATTAGAAGGTTTCTCAACCTAGTGACGTGCCTAGTGGATATATAAGTAATGAATCATGAATTAGAGGTTCTTAAGTTTAGTTTTGAGGTGAAAAAATAATCACTCAAAAGTGTTATGGGACAAGGGAGTTTGGCCTTGAGTTTAGGTTTGTAGCTTTAGATTTTGTCTTGGTTTTGGTTTAGGATAGTTAACCTCATATAAAAATGAGGTCAAACCTACTAAAAATTTGCCTACTTAAACATTACCTTCTTTAAATTGCCAGCTTGTTTTTAAAGATCAGTATAAGTTCCCAATGGAATCCTTTCCTTATATCTCTAGTTCATTTTTTTAAATATCATTTTTGAGGTTTTCTTGGTAATATCTCATCACTTATTTAGGATGATTTCCCTTTCATGCATTTGCCTGAAATACTCTTGTAGAGCCTTTGGATGGGATATTTGGATGTCTCTAGTTGTCTAGAGTCTTGACTATCTAGGGTAGGTTGTGGTGGGATCTATGAGAGGGTTAAGAGAAAGAGAGATCTTGGGGAGACTCAATATACTTTGTGTGAGAGAGAAGGTTAGAGAGTTTGGAGGTTGTAGGGGATCTCTTGGAGGGATGTCTAAGAGTTCAAGTTGTATAAATATCATTCTTCACATTCTATGATGTTCTTTCCTAGGAATTTAAGAGTGAGGTCTCTTATGTTTAAGAGGACTAAAGATTCTTAGTGACAAGAATCTTAGTCTAACTAGGAGGCTAGTGGTTGGGCATCTCCACTATGCTGGGCGTAGAATGAGGGAGACTACTTAGAAAATATGTTGCATACAAGCGTAGTGTCTAATATCTATGAAGGAGAAAGGGTTCTCTGCCATGCTTAAAGTAGGAGTGGATAGTGGAATTCCTTAGGATGGGATTCTGAGGAGTGGACGTATGATAGGTTAATCGAACCACTATAAAAATTTAGTTTGCATTTTCTTCTTTGTTTACTTAATGCATTTTTAAATTGCTACTTAAATATGCCACTGTTGCAAGTGAATTTAACTTTTTAAAAGAATTTTATAAATAATTTTTTTTTATCTTGAATGATAATTTTTCTATTGAAGAAATTTTATTCAACCACATAAGTGTTTCAAAATTATTTTAAAATTAAATTTTAAAATAAAAATTTATGTTTATCAAAAAAAATTATTTTGGATGCACATTATTGTTAATATGCTCAAAAAAAATTTTAAATAAGAAAATTCTAACCCCACTCCGACCCCCTGGTTGTACATAGTTACTTTCAAAGATGAGTTGTGCCAAAATAAGATAAATTAACTTATTTATAAGAAAATATAGATTTCTTCCAAGCATGGTTTTTTTTTTAAGATAGTTTCTATATAGGCCATGATGACTCCATATTTTGATGAGATTATGTTTGGGCTTCCTCAAGTGTGTCACGTTTGGAATAAAATGTGGATGACAAGTGTCCCATGCATAAGCTGGAAGCATGTCAAGTAGAATTTTGCTAACCAAGTTATGAGATAACTTAGTGGTTTTTAACCAACTAATATTGAGCCTATATAGAGAGACATTTGAAGAATTGATGGATGGGGTGGGCAGACTTTGATAGTATGTATCTATTGTAGTCTATGACCCCTAATATGAGATTTTGATGATGACAAATAATATCGATTAAATTATTATTCATTGAATATTTTTTTTATTTCTACTCTTATCTGTGAGTAAAAACATTTTAGGGAGATTATAAATTACTCAAGACAACAAGAAGACTCAAGACTGTGTAGAGTAGGATGTAGAATCTATAACTCTATAATTTTCCTTTCTTCTTATTCTTTTTTTCTTTTCTTGAGTCTGGCCACAAAGTGTATGCAAAACTGAGCAACCATGCACACACACAGGGAGAGAGTTGTTTTTAAATAAAGAAAATTTTTTTCTTGTAGATCATAATGTACGAGTTTTAATCATATTGTACGACCTGCTCTAGCTTAATGGTTATCTATGAAAAAATCATATTATATGATACGCATCGTACTGTGCGATGTGCTTTTAATTAAAAATCTTAACCGCCAGATTAATTTAAGTAAGTTCTTAATTTCTAAATTTTAGATGGATCGTACTGTACAATCATATTGTGTAGTATGAGTTTATTAATACTTACTTAAATTAACCCCATGATTAGTCAATCAAATAAATGATTAATTATTGATTGGTAATCATACAGTATGACATGGTTCGTACTGTATGAGATACCAAGGCTATTTTTGATAACCCTGAACATCGTATCGGATGATCCCTTGATCTTTATACTAATCGTACTATACGATGTGAACATCATATCGGATGACCTAAAGCTTTTAACAAATCACACTGTATGAAGTGGATCGTATCATATGACGTACAATGATGAGTTTTGGTCATCCCAACATTCATCCTATACCAACAGAAGGAATTTAACATATCGTACTGGACGATGTTATTTCATATTGTATGACATTGTTCATAAGAATAGTCTGTTCGTACTCCTTCTTATCATGATGAAGGCTATTTTGAATTGATCTTACTGTATGATCTTGGATCTTATTGTACAAACAAAAATAGCTAAATTGAAAGTTTAGGGTGTCTTGGATCCTGATTTAAATATCAAAACTTCTATCTTTTTGAGAAACATGAGAGAAAGATGAACGTGACTAGAAGGCGATTTCTCGAGAGAGAGCTATTTGAGAAGATTTTGGGTTTGTGAGAGGAGGAAGAAGGTAAGTCTGTGAGGGAGAAGGAGTGTTAAGGATATCACATGGTTGCTCCTAGATTGCTATATGTTGCTCCTATTATGGCTCAAGAAGATCTTGTGGGAAGCTATCTAAGGGGGAGATCCTTTAAGGTCCGTGTTCTCTAAGGTACTCATCCTTCTCCAGGAGAGAGAAAAATGAGAAGGTTCGCTACCGTCACCGGGAGGGTGACATAGCATTTGGTACTCTGCCATGCTGGGAAGGAGAAAGTGAGGTTTATAAAGGCTTCTCCGTCTTATTATGGGGGAAAAATGAGAATTACTTTTGAGTAGTGAAATTTCAGAAATGGAGGACACCGGGGAGTGGACGTATGTCAAGTGATTGAACCACTATAAATTCTGGTATGATTTTTCTCTCACTGCACTTTATTACATTTTGCATTTTACATTCATTATAATTGTTCGGTGAAAATCATATTCTAATTCCTTGTTGAGTAAGTTAAAATTTCACCACCTATTATTGCAATCGTGTTTAAAGAATTAGCTTCCGCATCAATTTAGTTTTCTTCTTTAAAATTTAAAAACACAAAAAATTAGAACTCATATTTAGGATTGTTATTTTATTGCAACAAATTTCCAATTCACCCCCCCTCCCTCTTGGCAAATCTCGTACTTTTAGTATCAACATTGTGCATACATAAAACATTTGAATAATCAATGGGCATATATAATAATAAAAAAATCTCACCATAAGGTAGTGGATGTCAAGATTTGGATGTATATATATGATGATATATATCTATGATTTTTATTTATTTAATGAAGCTACAAAGTAAGAAACAAAAATAATCTATCCCAAGTCACCAGGTGAGTGGATGGTGATAAGTAATTTATGTTGTTTACATTGTCAGTATATTTTAATCCTATTTTTAAGTAAAGCTCTAATTGTTGTGTTATCATCATAAATTAGGTGGACTACTATACACTCACCAGAGGCATCATGCAACCATATGCTAGCCATCATAAGGGGAATGCAATCTCTATGTAAGAGGACTCATATAAGATTACAGAGTTATCTAGCTAGATTGAGAGATCATTTTATATATATTATAGTGCTTTTAATACTCTGATGGAGTAGAAGACTCATACATAATAGTTCAAATATAGGAGACCGACCTAGTGTTTTCATGATTGTAAATATTATTAGTATGATTTTTTACTAGTCTTTATTGTACATATATTACTTATTTCTTATTGTAAATATGGACTCAAGTATTATGATTTTGATGATAAAATATATTATTATTTCTTGACTACTTCTATTATTGAATATCTATTTTATTTAACCTGGTCACTAACCTTTCAGGTCTACAAGTTCACTTGAAACGTCAATCAGCCTAAGATCAGGTAGACTAGGATTGAGTCAATTTGTAATTTCTATTTGAATGTATCTTTTACCTTTTCTTGAGTCAAATGCACTTTAATGGATCCTAAAGCTAAGTATACTTACACACACACACACACACTTAGGGGGAGAAATTTGGTGAGTTAGAGTTTTTTTTTTTTTTTTTTGATCATATCGTATATGATGATTTCAAGCCATCCTAGAGGATAAGTTAAAAAAAGAAAAACTAATTATGGCATTCTATTAAAATGATATAATTAACTAATCATACTGGATGATCCATATCATCCAGAACAATCAGCTACATATATGAAGTTCAGCCGCCAATTATATTTTAGGCATGTTTTTGAAATTGCAATTTTTATCTAATTATTACAGATGATCTACATCGTCCTGGACGATGCAATACAATCATGCCTAAATTGATCCAATAATTAAGAGAGTAATTAAGGTTATATTGATATATCATATCATCTGGATAATCACAGAATAGTACTTGATGTTATGTAAGAAAAGCTTAATTTTCTCATAAATCTCTTGGATGTCTTGAACTACCTTTTTGACAATAAAATCTATTTTCGAACTAAGTGTACAAGATAATCTCTACATAATCCTGGATGATCATTTATATTTCTATATCATCCTAATTTATCTCTAGGACATCCTGAACTATTTGTTGGATGATAATGTATGATTTTGATTCTACAGAATGGTGTCCATATCGTCCTAGACGATCAGAACAAATATTATGTTCTAATCATATAGGAAACTCAAATTATCTTGGTTAGAAGGGATAATTTAAACTAAATGTACAGGATGATATGTTGATCATCCTGGATTATCTCTGATGTTAATTTGAAAATTAAGGCATTTTTTAAGGACTTCTATTTAAGCTCTCAAAATTGCTGATGATCAAATCTTTTATTATTGTCCTGATCTGAGAAAGCTTAGAGAAGGAGAAGGAGAGCTTGGGAGAGAGAGAGAGAGAGAGAGAGAGAGAGAGAGAGAGAGAGAGAGAGAGAGAGAGAGAGAGAGAGAGAGAGAGAGAATCTTATGAGGGGGAGTTTATGAGGTCTTCATAAAGGTTGCTCCAAGAAAGGATTCAAGCTGTCTTTCCAATCGTCATCGTTGGCTCCATGTTGTCTCTAATGAGGTTTTCATTAGCACTAGATTGAGGTTCTCTTCCTGCTTCAAAACAAAGTAAAAAAAGTTGGGATTCTCTACCTACTTAAGGAGGAAGCAAAAGGAGTCTAGGTTCTCTACCTCACCGGGGTCGGTGAAAAAACTTTTCAAAGTGCTTTTCTGCCTTACAGTGGGAGCAGAAGAAGAGACACTATAGCTTTAGTGCAATACCTAGAGGAGAGACTTCAAGGAGTGGATGTAAGTTAGGTTTACTGAACCACAATAAAAATTTGGTGAGTTCTTTCTTTTTTTATTTCTGCACTTAGTTTCCACATTATTTACTTTTGATTATTTATGTGGTTGAAATATCATAATTTTGTCTTTATGATATTATTCTGCTACAGCCTTGGGATAAAAGTATTTTGTTTTAAAAATATCAAAAATCTAAAAAAGATTTTCCTTGTTGTTTAAGTTAATTTTTTAAAAACACTAATTCACACCCCCCCCCCCCTAGATAGCACAGGGCTAGTTCATACGGGCTTAATAACCCTAATAAACTTTCATTTGTTTTAATGCTACTAACCATTTCTAGTACTAAATACACTGAGGTGGATTTTGGTAAACCCTACCATCAAATCTATGTTACTAAAATTTAGCAAATTTAAAATTTAAACTTTGAACTAATACTAGCATACGAAGGATTTCATAATATACAATTTAATGAATTTTGCCTAATTTAGTTTAAAGATTTAGGAATCGATTCATGATCAAATCCTAATTAATTATTGTATTATATGATCCAAATCATATAGTCATATTAACCTAAGAGCTCACAGGCTAAACCTTAATTCCTTAAGGTTGACTCTTAATTCAATATAACTTATCATATTTCATGACTCAATATCATAAAGGATGATCTATGATGAGAAATGAACTAACTAGATGGTATAAATAGAGTATCATATTTTATAATAAGAAGTATTATATTAAAAATTTAAATTTTATATAAATATCCCCTCTCATGATTATTCGACAAGTTTTACACTATCTATCGACTACCTAATACAATCCTTCACTTTTCTCATCTAGGAGTTGAGATCTGATTACAACAGCGTTTAATTTATGATTTTGGATCTGCATATGATATTTATTAATTTAGAGAAAGCATATGATAAAGTTCCGAGAGAAGTGCTATGGAGAGTTCTTGGAAAGAAAGGAATTAATAATGCTTATATTCAAATTGTTATGATATGTTTGCAGTATATAGTCATTGTGTTCAAACACAAGGTGGTTTGACAAAGTACTTTCCTATTTTGGTTAGATTACATCAAGGATCAGCCTTAAGTCCATATCTTTTTGCTTTAGTCATGGATGTTCTCACTAGATATTTACAAGAGGATGTAGCTCTCTGTATACTTTAGGCTAATGATATTCTTCTATTGATAAGACTAGAGAGGGAGTTGAAGGTAAACTTGAATTATAGAGGTCAACCTTAGAGTCTAAAGGTTTTCACTTGAGTAGATCAAACATTGAATATATGGAGTGCAATTTTAGTTACAATAGACCTAGTGAGGGGATTGTTACTTTGGGCAATCAAGTCATTAATAAGAGTACACATTTTAGATATCTTGGATCTATTGTTTAGAGTGATGGTGAAATAGATGGGGATATTATTAGCAGAAAACAAGTTGGATGATTGAAGTGGATGAATGCATCGGGCTTATTGTGAGATATAAAAGTACCCCTTAAACTTAAGTGAAAATTCTATAAGATGGTGGTGAGACCTGCAATGCTTTATGGTGTTGAATGTTGGCCATAAAAAGAGAAGCATAATACTAAGTTAAGTGTTGGAGAGATAAGGATGCTTAGGTGGATGAGTGGCTTTACCCTTTGTGATAGGATACGAAATGAGCATATACGTGATAAGGTTGGAGTTGCTCCAATGGAAGATAAGATTAGAGAGAGTCCCCTTAGATGGATTGTCACATTAAATGGAGGCCTTCTGATGAACCAGTTAGGGAAGTTGAGGTGTTAGATTTGACTAAAGTTAAAAAAGGTAGAGGTAGACCTAAAAGATTTGGTTAGAAACTATTAGAAATGATCTTTCTTTATCAAATTTAAATGAGAATCTGACTTTTAACTGGACACAATTGAAAAAAAGGATTCATGTAGCTGACCCCACATAATGGGATAAAGGCTTGATCTTATTGTTGTTGTTTATCCCCCCTCAATTCATTCACATAAGACTTGAGAGTTTGTGTTTAGTGGTCTGAGATGTTTTTCTATGCAAGAGAGCTTTAGAGAGATAGAAGTGTCTCCTAACTTGTAAAAGAGTCCAAATAACTTGAGAGAGAGAGAGGAGATGAGGTTCAGAGATAGTTTCGTTGAGGGAGTTTAGAGGTGTGAGAGAGTCACATATTGTTCCTTTTGGAATACACTTTGGATTCTTGGTGAAGTGGTTGTAGAGATATTAAAGAAGAGCTCTATATAGAAGTCTTTTGGTGAAATACTTTACTTGCCAAGTAGGAGCAAAAGGAGGGATCAATATCTCTATAATTAGGAAAAAAAGAAGGATGTATTAGCTTCTCTTCTATGTTGGGAGGTAGAAGGAGGGAGACCTTTTGGGGGTATAAGGGTCTATAAAAGTCATTCCCCACATGATAAGGGATAAGTGCTTCTTTGTTGGGCAGAGTACTATAAGAGTGCTTTTTAGTGGAATACCCAAAGAGGAGGAGCTTTGGTGAGTGTTTGAAGGTCAATTTTGTACGAGCCATTATAAAAATTATATTTACATTTTGTTACATTATTGTATTTAATTTCTAGTTTTTTTTTTGTTTACATCGCATATTGTTATGAAAATTATGATTATTAAATAATTTCATTAAGCTCTTACATAAATTTTCAAGAACTAAAACAAAAACTAGTTTGAAGTTTAAAAATAAAAAATTGTTTTTATTTATAATTTTAAGACTTTATTTTATTACCTTTTTCAAAAAACTCTAGTTTTAAGAAAATAATTTAAAATATCAATTCACCTCCCCTCATGGTGTGCCAAAACACTTTCAATAATGACCACAAAGAGGTTCGTACGAATCCATGATATCAAGGAGTTTGACCTCAGATGTTCGCACAATCTTGTCTTGAAAGCGCATATAAAGATTAGCATTGCACGAACTATGGAGTTCGACCAATACCTCCATGCGCATCTACGAAGTAGAACCTCTGAGGAATTCTCTATATGTGGGTTCTGACGATTAATACATGCCATCTACATTTGATGTTGGTGGGCCCTCGATGGGATGGAGTGCAGATCCATCTATAGTAGATCCATCTTTGGAATACTAAAGCCTGCATGACATATAGTGTAATGGTATGAAAGCTTAACATAAGAGTAGCTAGTCCCAACAACCATGTATATCTTCATCATATAGCATATCTATCCCTAACTAGATGTAAACATTAGGTTTGTCATCATCTCCTACTCAATAAAATGTGCTCATTTAAAGAGGTCATCAAGTTTAATATAATGAGGATGAGTAGGTAGATGATGAGGTATAGCTGCATAAAAGAACTTAATGAGCACCTACTCGATACACCTTTGGGGAAAATTCCATTTCACATTTAATGAGAACATACATTGTCATTGTTTCTATTGTAACCTATTTTTAATTTTGCATGCCAAATATATTACATTGAGTGAAATATCAGTTGATTTATTTTTCCATATCTTTTATGAAAAATAAATTATTAAAATGTTATATGTCTAGGAGATGCACATTAATTAAATATATCAAGGTTAACATATCGAAGTAAAATTAAGTAAAATGAATTATAACATTCATGTTTATGTAGCAAATATAACTTTACCAATTCATGTGCTAAAACATGACGTTGTGATATATTTTATGATTATGTTGTTTAAGTTCAAATACGAAATATATTCTAATACTTCGTGACACAAAAATTTAAAAGAAGGAAACAACTTACATTTGTTAAGAAAGAATATAAATGTATATCAAAACCATATTAGCTGACCATCAACAGTTTTTAACATTCACACCCATACCAATCATATTTTCTCTATACTCCTCTTTTCCCTACTACCATTCCATAGTAACCTGTATATTCTTAAAATTATGTTTGAGTTGTCAATGAATGTAGTACTTAAACTGATGTTTAATTTATTGTCAATCAATTTCAATTAAAATGTGAAAGTTTGTTAGGGATTTAAGCCCTTATGAACTAGCCCAAGCTAACCAAGAGGAAGGAGGGGGGGGGGGGGGGGGGGGGGGGGTGTGAAATGGTATTTTTAAAAAACTTTCAATCAAAAATATAAAGTCAACCAAGCCAAAATTCAACATAAAGAAATTTAGCATGTAGAAATTAAATGCAAAAAAAGCAGTAGTAAAGAATATAGAAATTTATAATGGTTCGGTCAACTCGACCAACGTCCATTCCCCGGAGGCGTCCTCTGAGTATTGCACTAAACTCAATGACTCTCCTTTTTCTCCCATAGCAAGGCAGAGAAGCCTTTACAAAATCTCCTTTCCACCGACACCGGTGAGGTAGAGAACCCAACTTTTGCTTCCTCCTGAAGCAGACAGAGAACCTTGATCAATTACTGAAGTGGATCTCTCTCGAACCTCCAAGAACAAGGGACGATGATCAAAGAAGATGACTTGGATCCTTACTTGGAGCAACCTTTGTGAAACCCCTCATAAACTCCCCCTTATAAGATCCTCTCTCTCTCTCTCTCTCTCTCTCTCTCTCCCTTTCTCTCCCTCTCCTCTAGGCTCTCTTAGGTCAAGACGGCAGCAAAGGATGATCTCTTGGGTAGAACAAGGGGCCTTATATAGAAGAGTTTCATAATAGCTCTTGGCTGTAATAAAATGACTTTATCATCCAAGATGATATAAATATCATCCTCCATGATCAGTGTTAATTTTGCTCAATCAGCCAGGACGGTTTGGGATGATCAGAAAGAAATTGTTCATATCCTCTAGAATGATAATATATCATCCCGTACGATTAATACAAATTAAAGAATATCATTCACAACATCGCCTTGAAAGGAAGCTGTCCGATGTTTGGTCATCCAAGAACAACTAAGGATTTTGATGTGATCGTCCCGTCCGATACTACAATCGTCTAGGACAATATGATCAAGCAATAAAACAATTGCTTTCCTTAATTACCATATTAATTTAGGCATAATTGTGTTGCACATCTAGGATGATATCTTGGATAATGTCCAAAAATAAGAGCTACCTAAATAGATCTGATGGCTAATTCTTTATTATTTATGCCTATCATTTCAATTGATATGAATATCATCCAGGACGATGCACTTAATGATGGCTGTCTTAACCAGGATGCTCTAATTAGGATTTTTATCTTTATATGATCGTCAAGGATGATTTGTGGATCGTCCTGGATGATTTGAGCAAAAATAGAGAACTCTAAAAATAGTCAAAAAATTTCTTAAGTTTGTGTGTGTAGGGTTACTTAGCATTAGGAACCACATCATTTACAATAGACTCAAGAAAAGGAAAAGATTACAAACTGACTCAGACTTAGTCTACCCAGTCCTGAGTTGGTTCAAATTATAGTTTGATCTTGTGGACCTGAAATATTAGTAAGCAAGGCAGTCATAGAGAAACAGAAGTGTTTGCTATCATCAAAATTATATTCCTTGAAAATAGATTCACAATAAAATGTTCTTCTTCTTACCATATTGAAGAAGCTTAGTCATCAATATGTCGTGCAACTTCAATATGAACATATTGTCATGGTTGCTCGACACTCGATACATCATAACAATTGAATAAATATTATCTATTTATTGATATAACAATATGATATCAGGGAAACTTAGCTTATGGTATCTTCTCCGAAGAAAATTTAGCTTAATAGCATGTTGACCAATCTCTATAAATTTTTCTTAAACTCTTTTCC
This sequence comes from Dendrobium nobile, assembly GCA_022539455.1. Taxonomy (NCBI): domain Eukaryota; kingdom Viridiplantae; phylum Streptophyta; class Magnoliopsida; order Asparagales; family Orchidaceae; genus Dendrobium; species Dendrobium nobile. The sequence continues at coordinate 63,561,046 of CM039735.1, forward strand.
AACCATAGCAACCTAGAAATCCTTTTGTGTGGTCACTATGTGTTTTCATCATCTATGTATATAATGTCATAGGTATCTGATAATAATCTAATGTCCAAAGAAGAGTATAGTAACGGAATGGATCATTCGAACACATAAGCATCTTTATTCTAGGGTTTGATAATTGGTCGCCTTTTTCCCTTTGCGAAACTGCAATCTCTGTCAATAATAGGTTAGATTATCCTTCAATAGATTTTTTTAAGATATGACTCTTCCACTTTTTTGTAAAATAGGATAGAGTCAATAAGAACTAAGGTAGATTTTAGGTAGAAGGGAGCAAGTTAAGTATGAGCTAACTGTGGTGCCTCCAAATTTGATAACCATTACACTTAAATATACCTAAAGTAAGAACAAATTTATGCCCAGTAATGACATACTATTTAATGAGGCATTGATGCATCAATCTTACATAATTAGTGAAGGAATCTATTGGTATTATCAAAGTAAAAAAATTATTATTTAACATATATAAAGGATATATTATCTTGTGAGATCTCGTAATGCAAAACCAACTACAATTGATTCCTATTTGATAGAGATAATGTATGCAAAACAAAATCATCAATAAGGACTACCTAGGTGTGCAAGACCAGATTTATCCAAAAAAAAAAGACTTGTCTCATCAATCATCTTCATTTACTTCAAGTTTAAATTAAAAATAATAAAAGAATAAAATTATCATAAAAATAATATAAACATTTAATGAAAATTATAATTTAATCATAATATTTCTAAAAATATGACATAAGAAGTCAAATATATAGATAATATTTATAAATTTATAATTTAAATTACATATTAAAAATTAAATTTTAGAGTGTAGGTCAAGTGCAAATGATGTGACGTAATGCGGGTAGCAGGCAAGATGAGGTGCAGGTAAAAGGCGAGATGAGCATCGCATGGGTTTGACAGCAAGGATGGCACATCCTATGCAAGAGGGATATGATTTTGGGTCATTTTTGGGTTAGTGGGTTGACATGGAGTTGATCGTATTTTTCAAATTGGTCAGAAATTTGATATCGAATCCTACTTGTTTACTAAATTGATCGACCCCAAGCCAGATTTTCCGGGTTGGTTTGGGTCGAGTTTGTAGGTTATGTTATAAATTGACACCCTCCACTTATATTTTACTTATTCATTCTTTTATTCTGATCTTTTAATTTATATTTATGCTTTCAAATTAGATATTTTCTATTGGATTCTTAATATCATTTATATAATTATTGCATCTTGGAATATTTGTGGCTGTAGAGAAATAAAAACTTAATGTCTTAGCTTTATACGAAGATCCAGCATATAAGCATATGAAATAGATGATGTAGCTTTCATAAGAGACAACATAATTTTTATGAGGAAATCCTTGAAAAGGAGGAAAACTATGGAAACTGGCCCAGTTTGAATGAATCCATTATTATTTATGGTCGATAACGAATGAGGCCCTTCCTTGGAGGGAAGGCCTTGTGTTAATGTAGCAAATGTACATCATTTTACATTGTGGGAATTTGAAGAATATGTATTGAAATATTCGTTTAGTTGGCAGATCCAAATTTGGTGGGTGACGGAGGTCGAAAAAATCGTAGTATGATCATGGTGGCTGAAAGGATCGTTATCAAGCGATAAAGGTTGAAATGACCGTAGTTGGTAGGAGATAGTGGCCATAAAGAATGTTATATAGAAAGGGAGGTCAGAAGAAAAGAAGTTGATGGTAGAAAGTGGTCAGAAAGATTGTTAACTAGTGATAGAGGTTGAAAGGACTCTAGTAGGTTACGGAGGTCAAAAATATCAAACTCGATAGGAAACAGGGGTCAAAAAGGCAATTGTTTCATGATTGAGGTTGGAATGACCATAGTAGGTGATGGATGTTAGAAGGACCATAGTCGGCAGGTGATAGGGGTCAGAAAGATTGTTATCTGATGATGGATGTTGGAAGGACTATAGTTGGCAACAGAGGTTAGAAGGACTGTAGTCAGCATGAGATAGGTGTCAAAAAGACCACTACTAGCGATGGAGGTTAAAATGATCGTAATAGGTGATGAAGGTTGGAAGGACCATAGTCAATAGAAGATAGGGGTCAGAAAGACCATTGTTTGGTGATAGAGGTCAGAAGGATATTAAAAGGTGACGTATGTAAGAAAGACCATAGCCAGTAGCAGATAAGGGTCAGAAAAATCGTAATCATAAGGTAGTGGTATGACAGAAGTTTTAGAGTTATTTGGTGGTTTGGTGAAACTCTCACTTCTGTCAGTGGTCCGACAAAACTTTAGGCCTCAAATGGTGGTCAAGCAGTGGTTTGGCAGAACTTTTACATCCCGCGGTGGCCCAGTAGAACTTTGACATCAGATGGTGGTCTAATAGAACTCTGACATCAGGTAGTGGACCATCAGAACTTTAGTGTTTGGTGGTGATCTGGCTAAATACTGACATCAAGTTTTGCTCTTGATGGATGTCAAGCATCAGGCTGTTATCTGGCAAAAATTTGGCGTCAAGTGATGGTCTAGCAGAACTCTAAAGTCAGGCAGTGGTCCAGTAGAAATCTAGCATCAAGAGGTGGTTATGATAGATGTTAGGTGTTAGGTGGTGGTCCTACAGAAGTTTGGTGTCAGGTGGTGGTGTGGTTAAACTTCTATGTCAGGTGGTGGTTTGGCAGAACTTCAGTATAAGGAGGTGGTCTGGTAGAACTCTAGCGTCAGGCGGTGGTCTAGTGGAACTCTACCATTGGGTGGTTGTTTGGTGAAATTCTAGCATCAGGCAGTGGTACTAATAGATGTTCGGGCTGTGGCCGAAGATGAGTGAGGAGGTAAGAGCGATCTCAGATCACTCTCTTAACTCCTTGCTTAGGGTCCCCTTTCATGTGGAAGAAGGGCTTTATTTATATATTCTATAGAGTGACATGGCTTAAAAATAGATGGAATATCAGGGGTAAGTTGGAGTAGTTTGGATGGACGGTCGATGTTGATTCCCCTTATCATAAACCATTTACTAGACATTTAAACATTTTAGTGATTTAAAAATTCATTGATCTTGGGCTCATTAGATTTGTCTCATAGAGTCTTTTAATTCTATTATATGCATGTCATGTTTGGAATCCATTTGGTAATCTAAATAATGGTTTGGGTCCTTAATTTGATCTCATTTGGGCTTGGATTGAATCAATTTTGGTGTCATTGGGTTGATAATTCTGAGATACTCAGTTTGACTATAAGTTTGTTAAAATCAAAGTTTGGATGGTCCCAATTATAATTTTGGAATTCTCCAACTTAATTTTGCCTCGAGATTCATGCCTGACAAAGATAATTTTTGATGATGTATATATTGCCCCCTATTTTCGGGCATCTAGGTTGATAGAGTCTGAAAATATATTTTGTAGCTATTAGGAAAATTTTTATGCAACTTAAAATTTCAAAATAATCTGTTCTTGGGTGTATATGTCACAATTTACTTAAAAAGTTTTGAAATATAGTCTAAATTGTAAAAAAATTGGTCCCTTAGACTCCAAAAATGTATGAATTGGACTTTGCATGCTAAAAATTGGGCCCTAATGCAAAATTGGCCTAGCTATGTGGCTATCTTACCCATCATGTCCTTGGACTGATTATGAGACCTATCTTGGTCATGCTTGTGGCCTGCCTTGACCATGCTCTTTCGCTTGCCCAAGTTCATGAATATGGGCCAATAGTGGAGTACTGGGTTGGCTTGTGTCATGGCCCATTAGTGGAGTAGTGGGGAAAGTAGGACTTATGGGACATTATAGGAGTGGTGAAAAGGTAGGAGTTATGGGCCATTAGTTGAGTACTTGGATGGTGGGGGTTTTGGGACATTATTGGATTTGTGGGAAAGTGGGAGTTATGGGCCATTAGATGAGTGGTGGGAAAGGTGGGGTTCAAATATATATATATATATATATATATATATATATATATATATATATATATATATTATTATTATTATTATTATTATTATTATATAATATTTTTTCTTAAAACTTCAAGAACTTTTTCTTTTTCTCTTTTTTTACTATAAATACCCCCTTAGGGGTATGAATATGAAAAAACTTACTATTCTCCTCAGGCTAAGGCATTCCCCTGGTCCTATTTAGGCGGTATACCTTATCAAGGTTTAGGGCCTCTCACTGAGTAGGAGTCTCCTTATCCTTTCCTCTTCTACTTCTCAGGCTGAGGTCTTCCCCTATTCCTGTTCAGGCGGTAGCCCCTATCTTGGTATGGGGCCGCTCTATGCATTTAAGGGACCTTTTCCTCCCTCCCCATTCTCTCTCCTTCAGTCCTCTTCCTATATGAGAGCCCTTCCCCCTTCTTTAAATAAGTAGTATCCCTTATATAAATGTAGAGCCCCTTTCTATATAAACTTCATGATTGGAGATTACCCTTCTTCGAGAGATCTCATGACCAAAAGAGAATCACATCCATAGTCGGTGGCTATGGAGGTCAAAAAAAATTGTTGTCAAGAGATGGAGTTCAGAAGAGTAGTAATTCAACATAGGGTAGAAGTCTGATGATAGATAGAAGTTTGGTGATGGGTGGAAGTCCTACAGTAGATAGAAGTCCATCCATGGGCCGAAGTTTGAAGTTGGGTAAAGATCCGATGAATGTTTGTGTACTTGTAGAAGTCCATAGATGGCCAGAAGTCCAACAACATGTGGAAGTCTGGTGTTAGATTGAAATCTAGTGATAGGAGGAATTCTGACATTGGGTAGAAGTTTGACGAAAGTTCGGTGAAAGGCAGAAGTTTGGCAACAAGCAAAAGTTTAATTGTGATCGACAATAGTCGACAGCAGGGTGATGAACTGAAGGGGCGAGTGTGTTGACAATAGTAGTCGAGAAAGGGGCCACTAATATCTGATATTGCAAAGGGATGATGATGGTTGCAATCGAGTCAAACCTTTTTCAAACTAGTATGCATCCACACTGACACGTGTGAATATTAGGCATCCTTAAAGGAAGGGGTTGAAGTAGTGTACTCTGTTAGTAGTCTAGTAACACACCAACACTGTTAACTGAGTGTTGGCTTGATGATGATCATGTTATAAGTTCTCTTTGAAGAGGAAGTTATAAGAAACACATCAATGTGCAGTAAAAAAGATGTCACTTGAATCCACCTTGGATATTTAACCATTTTGATGTTATTTATCAGAGCATTGCTAGATGTGAAAGTTCATTAGGGATTTTATGCCCTTATGAACTATCTCGAGGCTAACTATGAAGGGGGGTGGATTTGTATTTTAAAAATTCTCAAATAGAAATCATGAACTTTTGAAATATTTTAAAATCATAAACCAAACAATCATTCACCACAAGAATAAAGTGCAAAAATTAAATATGGAAATGCAGTAAAAAAGAACACACAAAACTTTTATAGTGGTTCGGTCAACTTGACCTATGTCCACTCCCCGGAGCCTCTCCTCTGAGTATTGCACTAAACACAGTGGCTCTCCTTTTTCTCCCATAGCAAGGCGGAGAAACCTATACAAACCTCCTTTCCATCAACTCTGGTGAGGCAATGAACCTGACTCCCTTCGCTTCCTTCTGAAGTAGGCAGAGAACCCAACTCCTTTTGCTTTCTCCTGAAGTAGGTAGAGAACCTCGATCAATTATTAAAGTAAACCTTTCCAAAACCTCAAAGGAACTAGGGACGATGATCAGAGAAGATGATGCGGATCCTTGCTTGGAGAAACCTTTGTGAAACCCACACAAACTCCCCCTTACAAGATCCTCTCTCCCTATCCCTTTCTCACCCTCTCCTCTTGGCTCTCTCAAGTCGGGACAGTAGTAAAAGATCTCATCTTGAGCAAATAATAGATCTTATAAAGAAGGGCTTCAAATTTACTCTAATTTGTAATTAATCGATAAATATCATCCACGATGATTGAAGGATCATCATGTATGATCAGTACAAATTTAGCTCAGTCAACTAGGATGATTTGGAGGAGGCTAGACAATTAGAATATTTGTTTGTTCTGATCATCCAGGATAATGGTATATCATCCTATACGATACGATTAGTTCAAGATGTCGAATATCATCTAGATAGTCGCTCTGTTCATCCAAACTTTACCTATCTGGATGATGAAAAAATACCTGATAGTTTAGGACAATTTCATGATTGTCCTATATGATTAGTTTAAGAAGTCTAATATTGTCAAGACAATCACTCTGTTTGGCCAGACTTTACATGTTCGGACGATAGAAAAAATAACTGATTGTCCTTGATGATATGGAATCATCCTAGACGATTAATTCAAATCAATACTTATCATCCAAAATATCATTCTGGTCGTCCAGCTAGAAACTAAAGTTTGTTTAATGGATCACCCCAAATGATTCTGTGATTGTCCTGGATGAAATGATCGAGGAATCAAACCTTAATTTTTTTTCTTTAATCATCTAACTAATACAGGCATAATTATAATGCATCATTTAAAATGATGTCTTGGATGATATCCAAAAATAATAATATGCCTAAAAGAGTTTGCTACTGGTTCTTTTTTATTTGAGAATATCATTTAGGATGATGCTAATATCATCCAAGATAATGTGCTTAATTTCAGCTGCCTTAACTAGGATGCCCTAATTAGGGTTTCTATTTTTAACTTATCATCCAGAATGATTTGGGATCTTCCCGGATGATATGATCAAAAATATAAAACTTTAAAATAGATAGAATTTTTCTCCCGAGTGTGTATGTGTATTTAGCATCAAAACACATATTATTATATTTAACTCAAGAAAAGGTAAAGACACTTGAAGTACACTCACAAATTGACTTAGTCCTAATCTACCCAATCTTGAGATGGCTTGATTTGCAATTTGATCTTGTGGACCTAAAGTGTTAGTATGCAAGGTAAAAGTAGAAAAATAAAAAAGTCTGAAGTGTTTACTATCATCAAATTTATAATCCTTGAATCCAGATTTGCAACAAGATGATATTAACCTATATAAAATAGGTCAAGAGAATCTACCAAGGATATATGACCTATCTTAGGTTATAGGTCAGAATACTACTCGATGATGTTAACCCATATGGAAGAGGATGAGAGAATCCACCAAAGATGTTTTACCTATCCAAGGTTGTATATTAGAGCACTATGTGATGATTTTAACATATATGGAAAAGGTTGAGAGAACCCACTAAGGATGTATGACTTATCCAAGGTTGTATATCAGAGAACTTCTAAATTTTAATAACATGTGTGGAAGAGGTTGAGAGTATCCACCAAGGATGTGTGACCTATCTGAGGTTATACGTCAGAGCACTGCTTGATGATAATAACCTATATGGAAGAGGTTGAGAGAATCGATAAAGATGTTTAAACTATTTGAGGTTGTATGTCAGAAGACTACTCGATGACATTATATTGTGTGGAAGAGGTTGAGAGAATCTCTTATGGTTGTACGACCTATCCAAGGTTTTATATTAGAAAACTGCTCGATAATATTAACCTGTATGGTAGAGGTCGGGAGAATCCACCAATGATGTATGACCTATATGAGGTTGTATGATAAAGCACTACTCGATAATGTTAACCTATATGGAAGAGGTTGAAAGAATCCCCCAAGGTTGTGTGAACTATCCAAGATTGTATGTTAGAGCACTGCTTAATGACATTAACCTGTATGGAAAAGGTTGAGAGAATTCACCAAATATGTATAACCTATCCAATGTTGTATGTGAGAGATATGCTCGATGAAATTAAACTGTGTGGAAGAGGTCAAGAGAATCTACCAAGGATGTATGACTTATTTGAGGTTGTATGTTATAACATTGCTCAATGACATAAACCTATATGGAAGAGGTCGAATTTGCTTCACCTGCGATCAATTTTACCTTGATTTTGAGGGGGCGAATGCTGCATGTATCCCGAGTTGAAGGTAAAGAAAGGTCTATCATGAAACCTTTATTGCCTTTTTTATGTTAGAGATTAAGACTTTGCCCAAGAATTATAAGTCAAGTTAAGGAATTTTGATTTATTGGAAGTATCCTTACATTCCCTGAGAGTTTCCAAAAATATTTTCCCTATATATCATCTTAGTTGTTAGAAATATTGAAGGAATCTTTTTGACCATTATTGTAGTCAAAATTTCCAGCTAGTCCACTTTTTATTTCCATAAAATTGAAGCAGCAATTGTTAATGCCAAGATGTTGACATGAATGACCTTTTGAGGTTAGATCAAAAATTACCCCCCATTTGGAAATCATGTGAAAGTTCGCGAGGGGTATTAAACCATAAAGAACTTGTCCTGGGCTAATCGAGAAGGGGTGAGGGTGAATTGGATATTTAAAAAAATTTTCTTTCTATAAAAAGAAAAATCTACTTGTTAAAGCTTTTCAACATCTAAAAATAGGTAATCAATACAATGTAATATCAATTATAATTTTTTAACAAAGCAGTTATATCAAAAATAAATATGGAAAATAAAGTGTAAAAAAATAAAATCAGAAAGAACATATCAGATTTATTGTGGTTCGGTTCAACCTTACCTATGTCCACTCCTTAGTGAAAGTTCGTTAGGGATGTTAAGCCCTATAGAACTGGCCCAAGCTAACCAAGAGGGGGGGGGGGAGTGGATTGGTATTAAAAAATTTCTTTTTATAAAGAACAAAAATCACACAAACCAAAATAACACCACGAGAAAAACAAATGCAGAAATTAAAGTGCGGAAGCAAGAAACAAGAACACAGAGATTTATAGTGGTTCGGTCAACTCGGCCTACGTCCACTCCCCGGAGGTGCCCTCCGAGTAATGCACTACAAACGTGACTCTCCTTTAGCCCCCACAGCCAGGCGGAGAAGCCTTTATAACGAACCTCCTTTTTGCCACCTCGACAAGGAAGAGAACCTATCTCCTTTTGCTTCCTCCTGAAGCTGGCAGAGAACCACAACCAGATGCTGACTACTTACCTCTACCGACCCTTCCACAGACGAGAAACTCTAAACGAAGAAGAAGCAGAGCGATCCTTGAAGCAACCCTTGTGAATCCCCTTACAAGCTCCCCCTCACAAGATCATCTCTCTCTCCCTCTCTCTCTCTCTCTTCTCAAGGCCTTTTCAGGTCAAGGCAACAGCACAAAGGTTGTTCAAAATGTTGAACAAGAGTTCTTAAATAGAAGAGCTTCAAAGGAGCTCATTAATTGTAAGTTGCCGACAATATCGTCAAGGCCGATACGGACATCGGCCTGGCCGACCAGTATAAATCTCAGAAGATCGGCCAGAGCATCACCCTGAATGCAAATTGGACGATTTAAAATTGGCTTGATCATCTAGGCCGATCTCACGATCGTCCCGGACGATCAGTTCAAATCAGAGGAAAATCGTCCAGAGCATCGCCCTGAATTCGAGCTGGCCAATATTTATCGTTTTGAAGTAACTAAGGTTTTTTTGAATAGATCGTCCTGGCCGATCCTTTGATCGTCCAGGACGATATGATCGTATCAATCATCCTTAATTACTCCCTTGATTTCTTGATCAATTAAGGCATAATTTGTGAATATCGTCCAGGCCGATCAATGATCGTCCTGGCCGATTATTTAAAAATACAGTATTCCTTAATTGCCTATGGCGGCAACTTCTTTCTATTTTGAGCTTATCGTCTGTGCCAGTACACGTATCATCCAGGCTGATCAGTTAATGACGACTTCCTTAATTAAGAATTCTTATTTAGACTTTCTGTTTTAAGCCTGATCGTCTAGAACGATGTAAATATTGTCCTGGCCAATATGAGTAAAAACAGAAATTCTAAGTCTCTGAAGTGTGTATATGTAGGGTTACTTAGCATCAGTCTTTTTGACCATTACAAGTAGACTCAAGAAGAGAAAAAGCAAAGTACAAACTTACTCAACCCTAAACCTACGCAATCTTGAACTGGCTTCGTTTGCTCGTCTGATCTTCAATTCCTGAAATGTTAGAAATAACAGGCAGTCCAAGAGAATCAATAGTATTTGTCAATCATTAAAACATAAGTAATGAAAATAGATTTGCAATAATCTCCCCCTTTTAGATGATGGCAAACACAAGTAGGAAAAAACTCAAAAAAATTAGTTCATTAAAATTTCAGAGTTACGGGCACATATCCTTTTTCCTACCACAACCTACTCCCCCTTTTGTCATCACAAAAAGAGGGCATAGAAAGGAAAAAAGAAAATATCACAACTGAAAATAAAACAAACTAAAAGACAAACTAGAGAAAATAGGAAACAAACAACAGAAAACACAGACTAGAAAAATGAGGGACCCTGATCATCAGATGGCGGTGGTGGAGGTGGCTGCTGAAAGTAGCTGGTAAGCGTGGTGAACTGAGCATTGAACCAAGCGATGTCCTGGTCATGCTGCTGCTAGTGGTGAGTAAGGTAACTGTCAAATTCGGCTAAATCTTCTGTGCGGTGCTGCTCGTAGCGGGCAATGTCCTCAGAATGTTGCTACTCCTATGCAGCAACGTAAGCGTCAAAGCGGGTCTCCCATCGATCAAACCTCTCTATCAACTGATCAAATTGAGAGTGCTGGTGGAGAGGAATAGGATCAAGAATGGGAGTGGGAGCGGGAGCCTCCTCCTCCCCAGCCCTCTGAGGTTCCCCATCTCCTAGGTGGAGACGAGTACTATGAATGGTACTGAAAGAACTGTTTGAGTAGAAGGGAGTTGGGAGGTTAGGTGGAATAGGATACTGAAGTTGGTATTTGGTTTCGAGGACATAGGCTATGATGTGTCCTAAGGCTAGATAGGGTTTTCTCTTATGACCTGGATCGTGGATTATGGTTAAGTGATGAATGTATCAAAAAATTAAGTTCGCAGTATTGAATTCTCTACGTGCCATGATGTAGAAAGTAGTGAGGGAAAATAGAGGGGTGATGTGGATTCGGTCCCCGGCTTTTAGAATTATGGAGGTGCGAAGGACATATTGGATTGTCCTAACATCTTTGACTAAAGAGCTAGTCTCTCCAACATGAAAAGGTGCATTGGTCTGGCGAAGGAAGTGATTCGCCGTGGACCAATCAAGGTCAGGATCTGAAGCGATTAAGTGCAGCTTATCCCCGATGGTGGATAGCTGTAACAGTTCAACACAGTCCTGATATGTGATTTTGATAGGACGTCGATTCATATAAAAGGTCAGGGCTGTGAAGGTAAGGTTAATGCGAAGGTTTGCAAAGAATTCTCGAAGAAATTCTGTATTAAAGGGAAAAGCAAGAGACAGAATGAAACAAAGGGAGGTGTAAGCGAAAAGATCCATTATCGGGTATGAGATGTTGGTAGGATAGATGATTCTGGAGATAGTAATCCCACATTCTTTGTATCGATGGTAGGCAGCTTCATCCTCTGCCTCCCTGAAACGAGGGTCAATTCTAGCTTTCGAAGAACTTCCAAAAGCCTATCGAACTCGTTTCCCTCCAGCCATAGAAAGGAGTTAGCATGAAAACACAAGAGGAGAAAGGGTGTGAAGTGAAAAACAATGGCTGGATCGACTAGAATTTAAAGAAATAGCCATATCGTCCAGGCCGATCGCAAAATCATCCAGGAAGTTATGGCTCAATAATTGCGTACAGGCCGATTGGTCAAAAAGGCAGTCCGATCGGTCGGGCCGATCAGATATCGGCCAGGACGATTAGACACAGGCGATCGTCCCGAGGAGTCAGGCCAGACGATCGTTGAAAAAGCAGATCGTCCAGGCCGATTAGGTGTATCGTCCAGGATGATGCACAATAATTAATCGTATCGGCCAAAATTAAAATATTTTAAATCTGTGCCACGTGTATTGTCCAGGATGAACAGTGGATCGGCCAGGACGATTATCCAATAATGGATCGTCCGGGGCCAATTTTAAAGATTCAAACGTACTGACACGTGGATCGTCCAGGACAATTCAGTGTATCAGCCAGGATGATGCACATAAAATGCATCAGCCTGGACTATCATCATGATTGCAACAGAGTTTGATCAGATCGTCCAGGACGATATAATATCGTCCAGGACGATGAGTTACAACAAGCACAGAAAAGGTCAGTAGATGAATTTTGAAGAGAATTTGCCCTATCATCCAGGATGATAAAAGTATCGGCCAGGATGATGTGACTAGAATTTGAAACCAAGGAAAAGATGGTGATGATCAAGGCCCTCAAAAATAAAACAAAATAAAAGCAGACAAAAACATAGTAATAGAAAGCTAAAACAACGGGAAAAAGAAATTAATATTTTTGAATTTTAATTTTTCTATTTTTTTTTTCTTTTGTTTTATCAAGGCTTCATATGAGAAGTATTCAATTAATTAGACTTTAGAGTTCCATAAGATCAAGGAGTTTAGCCAATCCTAATTGAAAGTCCGTTTGGGATGTTAAGCCCTATGAACTTAGTCCCGAGCAAACCAAGAGGGGGGGGGTGAATTGGTATTTTAAAAACTTCTTTTCACAAAGAATAAAAATTACATAAACCAAATAACACCACAAAAATAAATACAGAATTAAAAAGTGCGGAAGCAAGAAAAGAACACAAAGATTTATAGTGGTTCGGTCGACTCGACCTACATCCACTCCTTGGAGGCACCCTCCAAGTATTGCACTACAAAATGTGACTCTCCTTTAGCCCCCACGGCTAGGCGGAGAAGCCCTCACAAGACCTCCTTTTTGCCACCCCGACAAGGCAGAGAACCTACCTCCTTTTGCTTCCTCCTGAAGGTGGCGGAGAACCACAACCAAGACAAAAACTCCTTACCTCTATCGACCCTTCCACGGACGAGAAACTCTAGACGAAGAACGAGCAGAGCGATCCTTGAAGCAACCCTTGTGAATCCCCCTCACAAGATCCACTCTCTCTCCTCTCTCTTTTTCTCTCCTCAAGGTCTTCTCAGGTCAAGGCAGCAGCCAAAGGTCTTGAAAAATGTTGAACAAGAGCTCTTAAATAGAAGAGCTTCAAAGGAGCTCATTAATTGCAAGTAGCCGACTTTATCGTCCAGGCCGATATGGACATCGGCTTGGCCGATCAGTACAAAAACCAGTGGATCGGCCAGAGCATCACCCTGGATACACTCCTGGACGATTGAAATTTGGCTTGATCGTTCCGGACGTTCTCACGATTGTCCTGGCCGATCAGTTCAAATCAGAGGCAAATCTTCCTGAGCATCGCCCTGTTTTTGAGCTGGCCGATATTTATCGTCCTGAAGTAACTTAAGGTTTTTGACTAGATCGTCCTGGCCGATCCTACGATCGTCCAGGACGATATGATCGTATCAATCATCCTTAATTTCTCCCTTGATTTCCTGATCAATTAAGGCATAATTTGGTAATTTCATCCAGGCCGATCCGTTGATCGTCCTAGCCGATAATTTAAAAATACAGTATACCTTAATTGTCTATGGCGGCTACTTCTTTCTATTTTGAGCTTATCGTCCTGGCCGATATACGTATCGTCCAGGTCGATATGTTAATGACGGTTGCCTTAATTAAGAATCCTTATTTAGACTTTCTATTTTAAGATGATCGTCCTGAACGATATGAATATCGGCCTGGCCGATGTGGGCAAAAATAGAAATTCTAAGTCTCTCAAGTGTGTGTGTGTGTAGGGTTACTTAGCATCAGTCTCTTTGACCATTACAATTATACTCAAAAGGTAAAAAATAAAAGTACAGACTGACTCAACCCTAAACCTACGTAATCCTGAACTTGGCTTCTTCTTGATCGTCCGATCTTCGATTCCTGAAAAGTTAGAAGCAACAAGTAGTCCAAGAGAAACAGTGTTTGTCAATCATCAAAACATAAGCCATGAAAAATAGATTTGCAACAATCTCCCCCTTTTTTATGATGGCAAATACAAGTAGGAAAACATTTTTAAAAAAAAAAAATAGGTTCATTAGAAATTCAAAATTACAAACCCAAACCCAACAGCTTTTTCCTACCACACCCTACTCCCCCTTTTGTCATCACAAAAAGAGGGTTTAGATAAAAAAGAAAACACACCACAACAAACAAAGACTAATAAAGCAAACAAAACAAACAATAGAAAGTACATACTAAAAGAGTGAGGGATCCAGATCATCTGATGGAGGTGTTGGAGGTGGCTGCTAAAAGTAGCTAGCAAGTGTGGTGAACTTGTTGACCTCATTTTTGTATGAGGTCACTTGGACTAATCCAGGCCATAGATTAATTTCCAAATCAATTCAAACTCTAGGCCCTAGGATCCTTCTAGACTTCAGACCTTAGGTTCTATTCTAGACCTTAAGACCCTTCTAGGAGTCAGACTTTAGGATCTACCTAGATCATAAATCAATCCAGACATATGATCAATCAAATCCAAAATCCAACCCAAATCCAAAATTTGAAACTAAAATTCACGGCCAAAGGTCTAAGTCCTAAAAGCCTTTTTCAGCAAATTTTCAAACACTTCAAAACCCAATCAAATGACCTCCGATTCAGAGTCTGTCAGTTGCATACTGATGGGACATGTCTTTGGAGGCAACCCTCCAAATTTGAGCCTTTTTTGAGTTTTCTAACCCCAAAAATTGAATTGAAATCCATAGGTTGTAAAACCCTCAGATATTTACAGCCTATGCCACTGGACTTGCCATCCAGTGGATTTTGACCTTGGAGCTTTCTACAAAGCATCCAATCACTTCTAAACCCTTGATTATGACATATTGAACATTAAACTGCATTTTTCTGGACCCATTTTGACCCCCAGTTGACCAAGGGTCAAAATGACCAAAATACCCCTATGGGGCTCAAACATCGATTTCAAATCAAACAACCTCCGAATTGCTTGGAACCATGTCCAGCAAGTTTCAAATATCAAATCGAACCTGTTCGACCCAAAACCAGACCCTGGGTCAACCTGGTTGACCAAGTCAACCTAGGTTGACCAAACAGGCCCTTAAGGGTCAAAACGGGCATTTTGACCGAATTGATCTCCCTAGGACTTGGGACCATATCCATTAGACTCAAAATGTTATTTTGAATCTGTTGAACCCATTTTCAAACTCTGAACCCACCTGATTGACCAAGTCAACCAGGATTGACTCAAAGCCTATTAAAGGCCCACATAGGTTCGTTTGATCCAAATGATCTATTTAGATCTTGAAATCACATCCATCCAATTCAAACCCATTCTATTTGATGCATAGAATGTTTTCCAACTCACTTTGAGTCAAACCTTAGCCTATTGGACCAAGTTGACTCATATACTTGGTCAAAAACCTATGGCTTTAATTGAACCTCCATGAATCCTCAATCAAACCTTCAAGACTTAGTCCAAGTGACACTCAACACCACCATGTGCCACCTTGGCAGCCAAGTTGACTGTTGACCAGTCAAACTAGTCAACAAGGTATTAAAACTTCTTGAAGTTGTTAAATCATTCCATAGGAACTAATCCATTCCATTCAAAATCACTCCAGCAAATTAAGGTATCCTCTAATGCCACCTCACCAATCCACATGGCAGGTGGACTGGTCAAATGGTCAAACCAATCTCTTGAGAAGGGTCAAGGATGGTCAAATGATCACTTAAACTTAATCCATTCAACTTAGGACCTAACCAACAGCCCTAAGGACCTCTAGAACCTTCCTAGATCCTTTTCTGGCCTTTGGATCCAGATCCTACAGCTCTAAATCAAACCCATGTGGACTATGGGACAAAAGAGGCTTTCCACCTCACATGTCCTTGTGTCCTTTGATCCACCAGCTTTCCAACCACTCTCAGGACACTTGGCAACATCCAGAGGTGCACTAAAGTGATCCTAGCCGTTCCTTGAGCATAGGGACGTTTGAATAGGGTAAATGAAAGATTTGAGCCCTCATTCGAACACCTATTCTATCTCTCCTTACTCAGCCTCTCCAGCCGAGCTCATTTGCTCCTTTAGGCTTTTAACCAATCCCTATACATCCCCAAGGCCGGAATCCGACGTTTGGAGGCTACCGCCGGCGAGCTTCCGGCCAAACCGAAGGCTAACCACATCCAGGCTTTCTCCAACTCGATCCATAGCTCCTCTGACCGTGGTTTCTTCTACAAAAAGGAGCGTGGACAATCTACAAATGCAACAAATCCATAAACGGTTCAATCCGTCCTTTGAATCGATGTAAATCTCTAACCCTAGGCATTTACATAGTTTCTTAAATAACTAACTAAATAATGCATCAAATGGTTTAAAAATTATTCCCCATTCTTCCTTGGACTCTAGTACACATCTGTTAAAAATTTTACATTGTTTGGTTGGGTATTTTGCAAAAAATGAAATAAAAAAATGAGCTTAGGGCTCTCGGTTTTGGCTGGAAGAGGAAGACAAAATCACGTCCGTTGATCTCATCTATTTGGTTTTAACGGACGAGATTCGGTCATCTATCCCGTCTGGTTTGATTCGCATGAACGGCTGGAAGAACCATCTGCATACGGCGTGATCTGGTTCATCCATTCCAAACCGCGGCACTTTGATCAACCGTCCGATTGCACAGATCAGACATTCACCGCGGGATCTGATCTCAGCCATCGGATCAGCTCTGTGTTAGATCCGACGGCATCTGTTACCCCGCTGAGCTGGTTAAGTGGAGGGCCCCGCGGGACCGCCGCCTTCCACATGGCCATCCCTGCGCGTGCCGCGTGTCCCGGTCAAAGCCGCCATTTGACTAGCATTTAAAACCCTCAAAATAAATTCAAAAAAAATGCTCAGAACTTCAAAAAATTACTGGAATTTCATTTCTGGTTCAATTTTGGAGTTCTTGGGCTCATTTTGTTCATATTTTTGAGTACCTTATTTTAAAAATAATTAAAAATTCTTTTGAGAAATAGTTTATTAATAATTTCAATTATACATAAAACCTTACTTTATTTTTAAATAAAAAAAATATAAAACATCTTTGGCTGAAACTTGGCAGAGAGGTCTTAGGATCTAGGGTTGATGCTCCATAATTTTCTTAAGCCATTTTGATGCAATATGAACTGGATTATGAATTTACAAAATTTTGATCATAATTTGATCTTGATTTTTGGGAATTCATAATCTACTCAATCTAAAACTCATTTCAAGCATATTAGGGTTCTATGGAGTCAGTAGGAGTCTCTCTTTTACTGATAAATGGATTTGGTTTCTTAATTATGTATGATTCTATAGAGATTTATTTGTTTTAGAATACTAGATTATACATGTGTATAGTCATCTATATACATATATAATCATCAAATCATTCATAATTAAGATATGAAATTGAGAGAAAATATGCTTAGAGAGATCCCTTTCTTTCTCTAAATATTGTCAACTCAATTTGATTAGCCATCTCTTCATAGAGAATTGTTAGGTTAATAGATTACATTGTAGTCTATGACTTAATAATTATCATGAATAATTCCATAAAGCGTTAGGACACTTTATCTTGTTCATGTTTGCTTTGATGCGTTTATAATTAGTGTCCAAAGGGTTAGTAGACATTGATTTCATTCCTATAACTTAGTGACACTAAGGACAATAATTAAGGACTTCGATTAGAAAATTTAGAAAATTCTTTGTGATTAGGATTTGTACCTTCTTGACTTGAAACTTCAAACACTAAAACTTAGTGACATGTACAGCCACTAGGAAAATTTTTACTGGTTTTAGAAGTCATTAAGCCCCCCCCCCCCCCCTAATCAATTTTCTTAAGATCAAGCCTTAATTAAGCCATTAAAACTTCCAGAAAATATAATAAATCAAATATAAACCCAAAAATTATGTATAAACCCTCTAACTAACCAGAATTCAATCCTTAACTCATGAAAATTAAAACCCTTTTGATTTGACAGCAAATTGAACTCTAATTTAATTTTAATCAAAAATCAATATTTTATTAATATAATTAATTAAAAATACTTTAAAATTCCAAAAATTCCCCAAACACTTGAGAATCTCTCCTTAGGTCATTGCTGACCTTTGGAGCTGATTTCAAGGAGTTGGGACCTCATTTGGAGCAAAATTGTAAAAAGGACCCTTAATTAAGGATTTTTAAAAATTCATTAAATAGTCAATCTTCAAAGCTTCATAACTAATTCTAAAAAAATCAAAATTGAACAAACTCACTTGCATTCAACTCCTAATAATGTCTAATATTTATTAAAAATATTAAATTCCAGAAATCTGTAATGTTTCAAAAAGTCAACAAATTGGTCAAATCGTAGTTAAAATCTAGTTCAAAACTTCAAACCTTCGTAATAAAATGTAGAAAAATCCAGTTTCAACGTACTTACCTTCTAATTGATCGTAGTAAGGTCTAGTATTTTAATAAAATTCTAACTTTCCAGAAAACACCTATAATCAAAAAGTCAATTTTCAACCCCTTAATTAAATGATTAAAATATTCAAAAATTCATAAAAACTTGAAATTCATTTTAAAACTCCAGAATTCATTAATTAACTTCTAAAATCAGTAATCAACCAATTTTGTATAAAATTCATTAACTTTCGAATCTTAATCAACTTAAGCTACTTAATTATACCGGGTACCACTGGGTAACCCAGGCCTACGAGGCTGTTTACTCAGCCCCAAGGAAGGTGAAATAAACTTCACGGCCTCGGCGTGAAACAAAGGTGGTTTCCAATAAATAATTAAATAATTGATTTTAAAAGATTTAAAATATTAATATTTAAATTCTAATTAAAAATCCCTTAAGCCTTTCAACCAATCGAATATGAAACGACTTTAATTAATAATCCTATTTAGGAGATATCAAAGCCACACGACCTTCCTCACACACTTTAGATGGTTTGATAGAACAACCAACTCTAGTCTTAGGATAGGCCGGTGTTTTACTTTTTGCAGTTGTGTGCCGTATTTTTCGAGCTTTCATTGCATGCTGGTTGCTAGTATAGAATTGATTGTGTTTATTTACTTACTTCTTGCACTCTGTGTTTGATTGTGCGTTAGATTTACCCCTAGGTTAGGAGCGAATTATATTTGTGTAATCTTATGCAGGTGGCCATGCTCATACAAGGAGCTAAAATTAAAGGGGGCAGTTAATAAAAAAATATATATATAAACTCTTTGCACAGGTTCTTCAGAAGACGCTTAAGACCCCCTTTAAATAAAAAGAGCATGGCCAAGTGTGGCTAAAAAAAAAATGCATTTCAATCTTTCATATTATAACTGCTTGGGATTGAATATATAACTGCTGATTATTAGGATAACCTTGCAGGATTGAGTCTAGATTTTCTATTTCAAATTAATGTAAATTCAATTTAGTAAAGGTTGTAATTTATTTAAAATGATTTGAGATTGGGATATAAATATCTAATTTGAATTCCAAAGAGGTGAAGACATCCCTAAAGGGGAGAGTCTTCTTCCATTTGGAAGTCAAACTAGGATACTTTTCAAGTATCCAAGGAGGAAAGATAACACCCCAATCAAGGGGGAGTTTATTTCCATTTGGATATCCGAAACCGACGAATCAAGATGTTCGTGAGAAGATGAAGAAGTGGACAACGAGAATAATCCCAAATCTCAAAGTTATTTGATTTAGGATTAGAAATCCGGGTTGTAGTCAGTGGTGCCCGGCCACTTTAATTTTCTGCAAAATCTATGATGTAATAATAAGGGCACTTGCCTATGGAAATTCAATTTGATATACTTAATTTAATTGATTTATTTAATTTAATTGCGCATTAGAACTCCTATTTTTCTAGTCTTTTTTATTTACATGCCGCATTTGGTTTGACCTGAAATTCGAATTTAGGCTCTTAGAGGTCTG
Source organism: Dendrobium nobile (assembly GCA_022539455.1). Lineage (NCBI taxonomy): Eukaryota > Viridiplantae > Streptophyta > Magnoliopsida > Asparagales > Orchidaceae > Dendrobium > Dendrobium nobile. The sequence continues at coordinate 63,580,779 of CM039735.1, forward strand.
TCAAAAATTCTTCTACTTTAATTAATTAAAATTTTTAAGATAAGATAGAAACTCTAAACGGTCTTAAGAAGTAAGCTCGGACTCGCTGAGGGTTTTTCATTCATTCATATTAAAACTTCTCTTCCTTGTTAGGCATCTCCCCGCTTGCGGGTTCTGGCAGACCACCTGGCCTATGAGGGTGCCGATCTGTCAAGGGGATGTTATGCAATCTCTAGGATAAAACCTATTTTCATAAGCCAAAAAGATTTTTAAACTGCTACATACAAATTTTGCATTCAATCGAGTCAATTAGCATGCATCGCATTAGTAACAAACTTAAAAGAGTCTAATATTTAATTGCATTTATTTAGACATCAAACCCAACATAAGTCAAAGGGGCCAATTAGGATCTGCTCTAGATGTCGGCCCCGTTCTCAAAACTTTTCTTAAATAACATCCCTACCACTCTACACAAAAGACCGGATACATATTTTAAAATCGTTTAGGTGGTTTAGCTGGCTCCCCAATCCAGGCCGGGGTAAGACCAGATTCGCATTTCATTAGCTAGGTTCGGGGCACTAACTTTTAGTGCCTAATTTAGACGTAGGTTCTGAGGCCGGCTCGGGCCGTAAGACCTCAAATTCCGGGATTTGAATCCCACTTTCTAATAAAATTGACCACTCAAACTAAAATTTTTTTCTTTCAATCAAATACAAGCCTAACACTTAGGATAGATTGGGATGTTTCTGAAGTAATTCAGAATTTCAAAACATCCCCTACTCCTCTTCCTTTGATTTCAAAAATAAGTGTTCAATCTTGAACCAATCCCCTTTGAAATTTGTACCCTCTTCTTCCTTTGATATTGATCTTTGGAAATCTTAAATAAAACTTCTATCGCTATTTTAATCGAGTGTTTTCGTAGAAAAATCTCTAATTTTTCTACGATGTAATTAACTACGAGGGCTTGCGCTCGTAGGAGATTTAGTAACCCAGAATTAATTTTTTAAAATTAAAATTGATATCTTTTAAAAATCCAATTAATTATCTTTGGGAAATTTAATATTCCCAAAAATAATTAAATATTTTCAAAACTATATATATCTAAATCATAATATTTTTAATCAAAACAGAACTGAGCATTGAACCAGGCGATATCCTGGTCATGCTGCTGCTGCTGCTGAGTAAGGAAACTGTCAAATCGGGCTAAATCCTCAGCGCGGTGCTGCTCGTAGCAGAAACAGCCATATCGTCCTGGTCGATCGCAGAATCGTCCAGGCTGATATGGCTCAATAATTGCGTACAGGCCGATTGGTCAAAAAGACGGTCCAATCGTCCGGGCCGATTAGACATAGGCGATCGGCCCGAGGAGCCAATCCGGACGATCGTTGAAAAAGCATATCGTCTGGGACGATTAGGTTTATCGTCCAGGATGATGCACAATAATTGATCGTACCGGCCGAAGTTAAAACATTTAAACTTCTTGCCACGTGTATCATCCAGGATGAATAGTGGATCGGCTAGGACGATTATCTAATAATGGATCATCCGGGGCCGAATTTAAAGATTCAAACGTGATGACACGTGGATCGTCCAGGACGATCCAGTGTATCGGCCAGGATGATGCACATAAATTGCATCGGCCAGACGAAATATTCTATCGTCCAAGACTATCACCATGGGTTTGATCAAATCGTCCAGGACGATATAGGATCGTCCAGAACGATTAGTTACAGCAAGCACAGAAAAAGGTTAGCAGATGGATTTTGAACAGAATTTGTCATATCGTCTAGGACAATAAAAGTATCGGCCAGGACGATGTGACTAGAAGTTGAAATCAAGGAAAGAATGGTGATGATCAAGACCCTAAAAAATAAAACAAAAGAAAAACAGTCAAAACATAATAAAAGAAAAGAAAAAATAAAAACACAAGGAAAAACAAAAAACAAATATTTTTGGATTTTAATTTTTCTATTTTTTTTGTTATTTTATGGAGTCATCATATGAGAATTTTTTCAAAAATCAAATTTTTTAGAGTTCCAAGAGATCAAGGAGTTTAACAAATCCCAATCTGAAGAAGGTAGAACATCTGATTCTGCTAACCCTACATTGGACATCTTTCAGGGTATAAAATTCTTTTGGAAAACAGAAATCTAACTCAGACAATAAAAAGATCCATTCTAGACTTATTTACAAAGAAAATATCTCATAAATAATAAACCAAAGTAATTTTTCTCAATCATGGAAATTGAAATCAAGTTTTTGAAAGCATCACATAATCAATGAGTTCTCTAAGTTTTAAAAGTTTTAGCAAAGAGAGGATAGCTTGCACCTAGTGGGCTCATATTATGCCTCTTGTCACTTTGATTGGCTCTTTTGAGCATCTTTTGAATCTTTGATACACTTTTGTGTATATGGTTTCTTTTCAATTTTGGCTTTATTGTCTCTTTCCTTTTTAACTCTTGCAAGCTAGAAACTCTTTAATATATCCTTAAAAGAAACTTAGTTGTGAGTATATCCTCCAAATATTAGAGAATAAGAGCTCTCTCTCTAACATAGGGAAGAACAATCCACAACACAAAATCAAAAATCATGTGATACATGCAATGGAAAGATTTCAAAAGCTTGAATGATATCTAAGAACTTTGGCTATTATGCATAAGATAAATTAATGTAGCAAGATAAGAAAAAGATCTTTAAAAAAAATATTGGTTAAACTGAGTTTAGACTTTTGTTTAGAGAAGAAAGTCAGAATGAGGGAAAAATATCAACAGTATTACTCCCTTTAACCAATTCAGGAAAGCTAAACACTATCTCTAAAACTCCAAAATCTAAAAGTTTGAAAAAATTCATCATATGGAAGGTCAAATTTAAAGAACAACGTGAAAACAAAACAAAACACATAAAAACAAAACAAAACACATAAAAACAAAACAAAAAAAAAATGAAAACGAAGCAAACTAAAATAACACAAAGTAAGCACAAAAATAAAATAAAACAAAAGCTAAAAATTTCAAGCAAGTGATAATGCAGCAAGTTGAAGCAATTTTGAGCTGCAAGCCTCCTTATATCCAGTTATTCTATGCTCCCACGAGGTCTTTGGTGAGAGTACACCTGCAAAACTCAACATCAGTCAGATTTAGGAACCCAAACAGATTTGGGATCCTTCTTAGAAAAAGTAGAATGCAATGCAGGTATGGTATGCTGTGAATCATTCATCTTAGGTCTCCACACCCAATGTGTACTACGGTGAACGGTGCAAGTGTGTGAGGTGTGTCCTAGCATGCCCCAAGAAAAACATCTAACTTCAGGAGAAGGGTTTCTTAAATGGTTTGAATTATAATGCCTCTTCCTAGGTTCTGGCTTAAGATCAAAAGTGGAAGTCATCCGATTTTTCTTATATGTATCAAAATTATTTTAAATCCTCAAGTTAGTTCTTTTTAATGCATCATTCTCAATCCTCAAATTTTTCTCAATCTCTTTAGATTTCTTAAGATCAACCTTAAGTGAGGTGTGTGAAGCTTTTAATTCATTATGTTCATCAACTAATTCCAAATGCTTTTTGTTCAACTCATCAAATTCATCAAGAAGAGCCATATGATTTGAATCAATCGTTTCATGATCTTTGAGAAAAACTTCATGCTCTTTTTGTAGATTTGAATGTTCTAATTTTAGGCTAGCATGAGTCTTCTTAAGTTTTTTGTATGATGCATGGATTTTTTCACAAATTTCAAATAATTCATCATAGATTGGTTTACATACCTCTTCCTCATCACTTTGATTTTCTCCCATGAAACACAAGTTTGTAGTCTCTTCCTCTGGTTCAGTCTCAGAGGAATCAGTACCAGATTCTGCCCAAAATCCCCTTTGGATTTTCTTCTTGTCCTTCCTAGACTTAGCTTTCTCCTCACCTTTTTCCTTTTCTTTGCTTGAATGATCTTAAAGTGTAGGGCAATTAGCTCTCACATGTCCAGGTTTCCTGCATTCAAAACAAACTACATCAGAAGATCCTTTAACATATTTGTGATCCTTACCTTTTCTTCAACTTTGATGATGCTTTTGTTTCTTCCTTAGAAAGTTTTTGAATTGCCTTGTGATGAAGGAAACTTCATCGCTTTCAGACCCAGAAGATTCAGAATCAGATTTGTGCGCCTTCAGTGCGATTATTTTCTCCTTTTTCTTCTCACCTGCATCAAGATTCCTTTGATTCACCCCTTGCTCGTAAGCAATGAGTGAGCCAAATAAGTTATCAATAGAATAGGTATTCAAATCTTTAGATTCAGTGATTGCAGTGATTTTTGCATCATAAGATGAAGGCAAGCATCTCAAAATCGTGTTAACTTTTTCATAGTTCGAAAGTTCTTTTCCTAGTGCATGCAATGAAGTAACTATCTGAGTAAACCTTGTGTACATGTCAGAAATCAATTCATGAGGTTTCATACGAAAAAGTTTGTAGTCATGCAAGAGAATGTTTAAACAGGATTGTTTAACTTCATTAGTACTTTCATAGGTGATGCACAATTTATCCCAAATTTCTTTACCAGTTTTGCAAGTTGAAACACACATGTAATTCTCAGATTTCAAAGCACAGAAAAAACAGTTCAAACATTTCGCATTCAATTGGGCTAAATCTCGTTCATCAAAAGTCCATTCAGTAAAAGCAACTTCAGTTTTCACACCATTAATTTCACGAGAAGGTGGAGAATAACCTTCTTGAATAAGCATCCACATGTGATAATCAATAGATTGTAAAAATGTTGACATGCGAGTTTTCCAAAAATCAAAAGGTAGGTTATCGAGCAGGGGAGGTCGGGTAATGGAATACCCTTCCGTAGTGTTACGATTCCCAATGTTAGCCATGGATCAAATTCAAAAAGTCTTCAAACTTTAATTTTTGAATCCCGCTCTGATACCACTTGAAAGTCCGTTAGGGATGTTAAGCCCTATGAACTTAGTCCCAAGCTAACCAAGGGGGGGGGGGGTGAATTGGTATTTTAAAAACTTTTTTTCACAAAGAATAAAAATTGCATAAACCAAATCACACCACAGAAATAAATGCGGAATTAAAAAGCGCGGAAGCAAGAAAAGAACACAGAGATTTATAGTGGTTCGGTCGACTCGACCTACGTCCACTCCTTGGAGGCACCCTCTAAGTATTGCACTACAAAATGTGACTCTCCTTTAGCCCCCACGGCTAGGTGGAGAAGCCCTCACAAGACCTCCTTTTTGCCACCCCGGCAAGGCAAAGAACCTACCTCCTTTTGCTTCATCCTGAAGCTGGCGGAGAACCACAACCAAGATAAAAACTCCTTACCTCTACCGACCCTTCCACGGACGAGAAACTCTAGACGAAGAACGAGCAGAGCGATCCTTGAAGCAACCCTTATGAATCCCCCTCACAAGCTCCCCCTCACAAGATCCTCTCTCTTTCCTCTCTCTTTTTCTCTCCTCAAGGTCTTCTCAGGTCAAGGCAGCAACCAAAGGTCTTGAAAAACATTGAATAAGAGCTCTTAAATAGAAGAGCTTCAAAGGAGCTCATTAATTGCAAGTAGCCAACTTTATCGTCCAGGCCGATATGGACATCGGCCTGGCCGATCAGTACAAAAACCAGTGGATCGGCCAGAGCATCGCCCTGGATGCACTCCTAGATGATTGAAATTTGGCTTTATCGTCCCGGACGATCTCACGATCATCCTGGCCGATCAGTTCAAATCTGAGGCAAATCATCCTGAGCATCGCCCTGTTTTTGAGCTGGCCGATATTTATCGTCCTGAAGTAACTTAAGGTTTTTGACTAGATCGTCCTGACCGATCCTGTGATCATCCAGGTTGATATGATCGTATCAATCATCCTTAATTACTCCATTGATTTCCTGATCAATTAAGGCATAATTTGGTTATTTTGTCTAGGCCGATCCGTGGATCGTCCTGGCCGATAATTTAAAAATACAGTATACCTTAATTGTCTATGGCGGCTACTTCTTTCTGTTTTGAGCTTATCATCCTGGCCGATACACGTATCGTCCAGGCCAATATATTAATGACGGCTGCCTTAATTAAGAATCCTTATTTAGACTTTCTATTTTAAGATGATCGTCCAGGACGATATGAACATCGGCCTGGCCGATGTGGGCAAAAATAGAAATTCTAAGTCTCTCAAGTGTGTGTGTGTGTAGGGTTACTTAGCATCAGTCTCTTTGACCATTATAATTAGACTCAAAAGGTAAAAAAATAAAAGTACAGACTGACTCAATCCTAAACCTACACAATCCTGAACTTGGCTTCTTCTTGATTGTCCGATCTTCGATTCTTGAAAAGTTAGAAGCAACAAGTAGTCCAAGAGAAACAGTGTTTGTCAATCATCAAAACATAAGCCATGAAAAATAGATTTGCAACACTAATTAAACAAAGGTAGAATATCTGATTTTGTTAACCCTAGATCAGATGTTCTTTATGGTATAAATTTTTTTTTTGAAAAACAAAAATGCTTAACTCAGAATAAACCTAATTGGGCAAACAGAAGATCCAATCAAAACTTGTTTATAAAAAAAAATCTCATAATAATAAAACAAAGTAATTTGTCTCAATCATGGAATTTGAAATCAAGCCTTTGAAATCATCAAATAATCAATGAGTTCTCTAAGTTTTAAGAGTTTAGAGAAGAGATAGTAGCTTGAATTTAGTGGGCTCAGTTTATGCCTCTTTTGTCTTTGAATTGGCTCTTTGAACATCTTGATTTTTGATACACTTTTGTGTATTATATTTTTTTTTTTCAATTTGGCATCATTGGCCTCTTTCCTTTTTAATTTTTGCAAGCTAAAAGCTCTTTAACAAAAACCCTTAAAAAGACCCTTAGTTGTGAGTATATCCTCCAAATATTAGAGAATAGGAGCTCTCTCTCTAACATAGGGAAGAACAAGTCACAAAATAAAATCAAAGTCATGTGTTGAAAGCAACGGCAAGATTTTAAATAGCTTGAAAGATATATAAGAACTTTGGATATTATGTACAATATAGATTATTGTAGCAAGATAGAAAGAATCTTAATTTCAAAAACCATTGGCTAAAATGAGTTAGACTTTTGTTTAGAGAAGAAAAATCATACCACTAAACAAGGTTGGAAGGAGGGAAATCATCAACGGTGTTTCTACCTTTAACCAATTTTAGAAAAGCTAAACTCTATCTTCAAAGCTCCAAAATCTAAAATCTTGAAAAGATTCAACATATGAGAAACCAATTATAAAAGCAAAGTGAAAACAAAACAAATTAAAACAATAACAAAGCGGAAATAAAACACACAAAAAAAGAAAACACATTTCAAGAAATTATTGAAGCAGCAGGTTTAAGCATTTATGAGCTACGAGCCTTCATATGTCCAGTTATCCTATGCTCCCATAAGGTCTTTGGTGAGAGCATTCCTGCAAAACTCAACAACAGTCAGATTTAGGAACCCAAACAGGTTTGGGTCCCTTCTTAGGAAAAGTAGAATGCAATGTAGATATGGTATGCTGTGAATCATGCATCTTAGGTCTCCAAACCCAATGTGTACTACGGTGAATGGTGCAAGTGTGTGAGATGTGTCCTAGCATGCCACATGAAAAACATCTAACTCCAAGAAAAGGATTTCTTAATTGGTTTGAGTTATAATGCCTCTTCCTAGGTTCTGGATTAGGATTAAAAGTAGATGTCATCCGATTTTTCTTACATGTATCCAAATCATTTTGAATCCTCAAGTTAGTTCTTTTTAATGCATCATTATCAATCCTCAAATTTTTCTCAATCTCTGTAGATTTCTTAAGATCAGAATTAAGTGAGGTGTGTGAAACTTTTAATATATTATGTTCATTAATTAATTCCAAATGCTTTTTGTTTAAATCATCAAATTCATCAATAAGAGCCATGTGATTTGAATCAATCGTTGAATGATCTTTAAGAATGACTTCATACTCTTTTTGCAAATTTACAATTTCCACTTTTAAGCTAGCATGAGTCTTCTTAAGTTTTTTATAAGATGCATGGATTTTCTCACAAATCTTAAATAATTCATCATAGGTTAGTTTACAAACCTCTTCCTCGTCACTTTGCTCAAGAGGATCTTCCCCCATTAAGCACAGGTTTGTAGTCTCTTCCTCTGGTTCAGTCTCAGAGGAATCAGTACTAGATTTACCCAGAACACCTTTTGGACTCTCTTCTTGTCCTTCCTAAATTTAGGTTTCTCCTCACCTTTTTTCTTATCTTTGCTCGAGTGATCTTGAAGTGTAGGGCAATCGACTCTCACATGTCGAGGCTTCCTGCATTCATAACAAACAAAATCAGAAGATCCTTTAGAATGTTTATGATCCCTACCTTTTCTCCAATGATGATTTTGTTTCTTCCTTAGAAAGCTTTTAAATTGCCTTGTGATGAAGGCAACTTCATCACTTTCAGACACGGAAGGCTTAGAATCTGATTTGTGCGCCTTCAGTGCAACTGTTTTCTCCTTCTTCTTCTCACCTGCATCAAGATTTCTTTGATTCACCTCTTGCTCGTAAGCAATGAATGAGCCAAGTAAGTTATCAATAGAATAAGTGTTCAAATCCTTAGATTCAGTGATTACAGTGATTTTAGCATCATATGACGAAGGCAAGCATCTCAAAATCTTGTTTACTTTTTCATAGTTTGAAAGTTCTTTTCCTAATGCATGTAGTGAAGTAACTATCTGAGTAAACCTAGTGTACATGTCAGAAATTGATTCATGAGGTTTCATAAGAAAAAGTTCGTAATCATGCAAGAGAATATTCAAACGGGATAGTTTAACCTCATTAGTGCCTTCATATGTGATACACAATTTATCCCAAATTTTTTTACCAGTTTTGCAAGTGGAGACATGCATGTAATCCTCATATTTTAAAGCATAGAAAAAAGAGTTCAAATATTTTGCATTCAAGTGTGCTAAATCTCGTTCATCGAAAGTCCATTCAGAAAAAGCAACTTCAATTTTAACACCATTAATTTTATGAGAAGGTGGAGAATAACCTTCTTTGATAAGCATCCACATGCGATAATCAGTAGATTATAAAAATTTTGACATGCGGGTTTTCCAGAAATCAAAAGAAAAGTTGTCAAACAAGGGAGGTCGTGTAATTTAATAACCTTTTGTAGTGTTACGATTCCCAAGGTTAGCCATGGATCAAAAATTCAAAAAATTTTCAAACTCGATTTTTATGAATCTTGCTCTGATACCACTTGAAAGTTCGTTAGGGATGTTAAGCCCTATAGAACTGGCCCAAGCTAACCAAGAGGGGGGGGGGGTGAATTGGTATTTAAAAATTTATTTTTATAAAGAACGAAAATCACATAAACCAAAATCACACCACGAGAAAAACAAATGCGGAAATTAAAGTGCGGAAGCAAGAAACAAGAACACAGAGATTTATAGTGTTTCGGTCAACTCGACCTACGTCCACTCCCCGGAGGCGCCCTCCGAGTATTCCACTACAAACGTGACTCTCCTTTAGCCTCCACAGCCATGCGAAGAAGCCTTTACAACGAACCTCCTTTTTGCCACCCCGGCAAGGTAGAGAACCTATCTCCTTTTGCTTCCTCCTGAAGCTGGCAGAGAACCACAACTAGATGCTGACTACTTACCTCTACCGACCCTTCCATGGATGAGAAACTCTAGATGAAGAAGAAGCAGAGCGAACCTTGAAGCAACCCTTGTGAATCCCCTCACAAGCTCCCCCTCACAAGATCCTCTCTCTCTCCCTCTCTCTCTTTCTCTCCTTAAGGCCTTCTCAGGTCAAGGCAGCAGCACAAAGGTTTTTCAAAACGTTGAATAAGAGCTCTTAAATAGAAGAGCTTCAAAGGAGCTCATTAATTGCAAGTTGTCGACAATATCGTCCAGGCTAATATGGACATCAGCCTGGCCGATCAGTACAAATCTCAGAAGATTGGCCAAAGCATCGCCCTGAATGCAAACTGGATGATTTAAAATTGGCTTGATCGTCCAGGCCGATCTCACGATCGTCCTGGCCGATCAGTTCAAATCAGAGAAAAATCGTCCAGAGCATCGCCCTGAATTCGAGTTGGCTGATATTTATCGTCCTGAAGTAACTAAGGTTTATTTGAATAGATCATCGTGGCCGATCCTTCGATCGTCCAGGACAATATGATCGTATCAATCATTCTTAATTACTCCCTTGATTTCATGATCAATTAAGGCATAATTTATGAATATCGTCCAGGACGATCAATGATCGTCGTGGCCGATTATTTAAAAATAGAGTATACCTTAATTGTCTATGGCGGCAACTTCTTTCTGTTTTAAGCTTATTGTCCCGGCCGATACACATATCATCAAGGCCGATCAGCTAATGATGACTGCCTTAATTAAGAATCTTTATTTAGACTTTTTGTTTTAAGCCTGATCGTCCAGGATGATGTAAATATTATCCTGGCCGATATGAGTAAAAACAGAAATTCTAAGTCTCTCAAGTGTGTGTGTAGGATTACTTAGCATCAGTGTCTTTGACCATTACAAGTAGACTCAAGAAGAGAAAAAATAAAGTACAGACTGACTCAACCCTAAACCTACGCAATCTTGAACTGGCTTCGTTTGTTCGTCCGATCTTCGATTCCTGAAATGTTAGAAATAATAGGCAGTCCAAGAGAATCAATACTATTTGCCAATCATCAAAACATAAGTCATGAAAATAAATTTGCAACACTTGGAGGCACCCTCCGAGTATTGCACTAAACTTTTAGTGACTCTCCTTTAGCAGCCAAAGCTAGGCGGAGAAGCCCTTAACAAAATCACGGCCACCTTCCTTGATACGGTAGAGTAGTCCGATCCTATGACACCAATTATATATTCTTCTTCCCAAAACTTCCCTCAAGATGAACATTAAATTTGATGGTACTAAGGTGCAAGCTTGTCAGAGTAACCATGTGAAATCCCCTCTACCATCCCTTAAAAAATCCCCTCCAAGGATCTTCTCCCTCTAAAACACCACTTTTCCTCTCTCCTCTCTCCCTTTTAAGTTCTCTCTTTAAGTTTTCTCCAAAAGAATGAAGATGCAATAACTGCCAAAGACACTTATAATGTCTTTGGAGAAAGCATAAAAAGAGGGCTTCAGAAAACCCTAAAACTTAATTCTTGCACCAAATATCATCTAATACTATTGCAGGATTGTCTAGTATGATGCATAGAATTTGGCATGATTATCCTGGACGATCAGTTCAAATTTGTACAGATCATCCATTATGATATTGGGGATCATCCAGGATGATTAGAAGAAAAATTATGGTATTTCTTCTAAGATGATCAAGTATTGTCCCATGTACCTCTCAAGTCATCTAATACGATCTTCACTAATCGTCCTGAATAATCGAATTGAGCAAATTAACTATAATTAATCTCCTAATCACAGGAATAATTTAGGAATAGTTTTTTATAGATCATCTAGTATGATGTACAACATCCTAGATGATTAGACCAAAATATGAATTTCAACATCTTTCCTAAATTATGATTGGTTGTTATTTTTCATGACCATAACTGATCATCCTGAATGATCTAAATCGTCCAGTATGATTAGTTAGATAAGCTAATAGTACAATATGATAGAAATCATACATTACGATTAGTTCAAAAATTAAACTTCTAGTTTTGACTCAATCTCACTCTCCCTAGTGTGTGTGTGCATGATCACCAAGCAAGTATACACCTTTATAGGACAGTTCTCAAGAAATAAAAAAAATATCATTGAATATTACAAACATTATTACAATATAACCTATTCTACCCAATCTTAAGCCTTCAATCTTCTTTGGATGATGCATTGTGTTCCTGAAAAGTTAGTACACACACTAATAAAAATATATTATAAATACAAGTAGACAACATGATGTGAGTCATAATGTTTGTTATCATCAAAGACATAAACTCATTAGCTCGATGTGTAATAATTTCCACCTTTTTCATGATGGAAAATATTATTGGTAGAATTTGTAAAATTAAAAATATTTTCTCCTAATCCTCCCCTTACTAAGATAATTATATTAAAAATGGGTGAAATAAAAAATGTTTATTTTTTTTCACATAGAAATAAATAAAAAAACGTAAAACTTTTAGAACCTAAAATAATAAATAAACTAACGAAAATACAAGTTGAATATATAAAGCTTAAACATAAATACAACCAGTAAAACATATTCTCCCCCCTTTGACATTATCAAAAAAAAAAAAAAACACATAAAATAAAATGAATCACACATAACAAACTCTGGTCAGGTGGAGGTGGTGCTAATATTTAAGAAGACTCAATTAATTTAAACAAATTTTCTCAAAATGAGAAATTTATCTATAGATTTTATTCAAGAATATAGCAAAAAATGAATTTTTTACATTAAGATTCAGAATGGTTGAAAATTTGAATTTTATCAATCCTAGCTGAGGCACCTTTTAGGTTAAAATCCTTTTTTAAAAAAATCTAATTCAGAAAAATAATTAGAGAAGAATAAAAGTCTTTTTCAGTCTTCATACATGAAATATATCTAATAGAATATCAATACATAAATGGTAAGTCAAGAATCATGATTTTTAAATTCAAGAATCAAAAGTATCATTTAGACACATCGGGTTTTTAAGATTTAAAAATACAAAAAGTTAAGTTAACTTTTGTTGGCTCATTTTGTGCCTCTTTATCAATTTTTAACACATTTTACACATCTTTTTGATTTTTGATACATATTTATGCATCTCTCAATTTTTGCATACATTGCATATCTTTTCATTTTGGGCTTATTTTGTGCCTCTTTTTATATTTGTAATTTTAGTTCCATTTTTATTCTTTAAATACTCAATGCAAACCTGATCAAATGATAAAAATAAATAGTTTAATTAACAATCTAATAAGTGGATTAATTATCTTGCAAAAGATTCTTACGAGATAGAAGAAATGTAGAAAGATAAAAAAGATTTAATTTCAAAGTCAAATTTTTAAATTGATATTATTTTTTATTCAAAAAAGTAATAGCCTGGTTAAGGAATTGTAAAGGAGAGACATAATCATGACTTTCATTCCTTTAAAAATTTGGAAAAATCAGTCACCATTTAATTAAATTTTTTAGATAAAAAGGAGGTAATATTTTCTTTAAAAAATTTGAGAGAAGTGAATTGTTTCTCTTATGCAAATACAATGTGAAAAGTGATTTATGTGTGTTGATCAGAGATAAACCATAAAAATGTTCAATAAAAATAAAATAAAATGATTACAAATAAAAAAATATTAAAAATAACATAGAAACTATTTAATGAATAAAATAAAACAAAGAACATATTTTCATATATTAACCATAATACACAAATAAAATTGTATACTTCATTATCTTGCTCTATTCCAACGATTCAGAGACTAGGTCTACCTAAGATATTTTTTGCTTTTTATCCTTTACCCTTATTGCATTTTTGCTTATGTTTATCATTTTTCTTTGGTGGAAGAGGTTTTGCATTAAGGCACTAATTTTTCATATGTTTGGATTTTCTACACCCAAAACAAATAACATAAAAAAAAATTCTTAACATTCTTATAATTTTTATATTTATTCCACTTTTGTTGATGTTAATGCTTATACTTTAGTAGATTTTCAAATTTTCTTTTAATTGATTCTATCTCTTTACTCTTAACATCTACTAAGTCACTTGCATCCATATCTTCAGCTTTTAGCACTATAGTTTTAGCTATGTCCAAAAGCTTTGACTTAAACTTTGCTTATAGATTATGGGTGAGCCAATCAGATTATCAATAGAATATTCATTTAAATTTTTTGATTCATATATAGCATTGACTTTGGTATTAAACTTATCATGTAGACAATGCAAAATTTTATTGACTTTTTTAAAGTTTAAAGGTTCTTTTTCTAAGGCGTATAATGATGTCACTATTTGAAAAAATCTAGTATACATGTTTAGAATAGTCTCATAAGGTTTCATACAAAATAGTTCATAATTATGTATTAAAATAATTAACATGAGTTATGTGACTTCACTAGTACCTTCATATGTAGTGTGTAATTTATCTCAAATTTTCTTGCAAGTAGTGCATGTGGATACTAACATACAATCCTTAGAATTTTAAGCACAAAAATATAGTTTAAAGATTTAGCATTCAATTTAATATTGATTTATTCTACTCTAATCCATTTAATAAAAGGAATATCAGTTTTGACTCCATCTATAATATTTGATGGTACATAATAATAAGTTTGAATAATAAGCCACATTCAATAATCAATTGATTTCAAGAAAGTAGACATGTGAATTTTTCAAAAATGAAATGAAATATTTTAAAGTAAAGATGGTTATGTGATTGAGTATCATTTTGAAATGTTATGATTTCTAAACTTAGTCATTGATGATTTTTCAAAAGTTTTCTTAAAATTGATCTCATGAATCTTGTTCTAATACCACTTGAAAGTTTGTGAGAGGTGTTAAACCCTAAAGAATTAGTCTCAAGACTAACCAAGAGGGGGAGGGGTGAATTGGATATTAAAAAACCTTCTTTAAACAAAAAGAAAATTCCCCTTCTTAAAACTTTTTCAACATCGATAAAAATTTAATCAGTATGACATATTATCAATTATAGTTTTCAACCAAGCAATCATATTCAAAACAATTACGGGAAAAAAAGTGTAGAAAAAATAAACTCAAATAAAACACAATAAATTTATAGTGGTTCGGTCTAACTTGACCTACGTCCACTCCAAGGTGTTACCCTCTGAGCATTGCACAAAATCTTTAGTGACTCTCCTTTAGCCTCCACAACTAGATGGAGAAGCCCTTATAAAATCACTTATATCTTCCCCAGTGCGGCAAAGTAGCCTGATTTTTTAACACCAATAAGATCTTCTTCTCTCTAAAAATTTCCCTAAAGATAAACCTTTAATCTGATGGTACTAAGGTGCAAGCTTGCCTGAGCAACTATGTGAAATCCCCTCTAGAAGAACAAAGACATAATTACTGCCAAAGACACTTATAATATCTTTGGAGAAAGCTTAAATAAAGGGCTTCAAAAACCCTAGAATCTCAATACTGGTGGTAAATATCATCCAGTACGATTGCAGGATTTTCTAGTATGATGTGCTTAAGAATACGGCTTCAAAAAACCCTAAAAAAATAATCATATATTAAATATCATCATATACTATCATAGGATTGTCCAATACGATTTATAGAATTTGACCTGATAGTCTTGAACGATCTTCGGATAGTTTAGTACGATCAATACAAATTTGTACATATCGTCCAATATAATATTTTGGATCATCCAAGATGATTAAAAGAAAAATTATGGTATTTAGTCTAGGATGATCAAGTATAATCCCATGTACCTCTTAGGTCATCCCATAAGATTTTTACTAATTAACCTGAATAATCAGATTGAATAAATTAAGCATAATTAGTCCCTAACCATATGATCAATTTAGGCATAATTTTCATAGATTGTCAAGTACAAAGTACATCATCATAGAAGATTAGACCAAAATATAAAAATTAAAATATTGTCTAAATTATGATTAGCGTCTATTTTTTATGATCAAAACCGATCGTTATGGATGATCTAAATCATTTAGTATAATTAGTAAGATGAGCTGATCATATAGTATGATAAAAATTGTACAATATGATTAGTTCAAAAATTGAACTTCTGATTTTAACTCAATCTTGTTGAAACTTGTTCACTATGAATTAGGTTGTTAAACCTAAGCTTATGTCCCAGCGGTTAAGCAACCGGGGGGGGGGGGGGGGGGGGGGTGAATTGGTAATTAAAAATTTTACCCTCTTTTTAAAATTTAAAACTGAGAAAATTAACTTTAGTGAATTTTATAGAAAACGTTTTTCAACCACAAGTTAAAAATAGTAAAGCAAAAAATAAAAGCAGCGAAAAAATAAAATACACGGCATTTATAGTGGTTCGGTCAAAGACAACCTACATCCACTCCACGGAGGCACCCTCTGAGTATTGCACTAATACCACTAGTCACTCTCCTTTTGCACCCAAAGCAAGGCCGAGAAGCCTTTACAAAAACTCTCTTCCACCACTACCCGATGTAGCAGAGAACCGTCATCCTTTTACACTCTTCCTAGTACTGGAAGAGAATTATTCATCCTTTCACACTCTCCCGGTGTAGGCAGAGAACCCTTCATTCTTTCACTCTCCTAGTGTGGGCAGAGATCCCTTCGGCTGTTTACACTTTCCAAGTGTGGGCAGAGAACCCTTTGGCTATTCACACTCTCCAAGTGTCGGTAGAGAATCCTTCGATTGTTCACACTCTCCAAGTGTCGGTAGAGAACCGGATCTCCTTGACATTTCTTCTCACAAGAAATCTAGAAGGAAGAGAGAAAAGAGTGAAGTAATCAAAAACCACAAGTAGAGATTCTTACCTTTGAGTTCCAAGTGAATCCTTCACACTCAGAAGTAAGAAATCTCCTACAAACACTCTCTTATACACTCTCCTTGACTCTCCTTTCAATTGGCACAAAGATCAGTAAGTAAAAAGATTAAGTGGCAGTCTAAATTGGATAATTTATATAAAAGACAAAAAAATCATCCAAAAACTACAAATTTTCATGTCAACACGCAGTTGATCGTCCCGTATGATTGTGGATCGTCCTAAATGATTTTACATAAATGTGTTGGAAACGAACCAAATGTATATTGGTACGAACTTAATTCATACCCGATCATCGTCCCGTACAAACTAGATTCGTCCGGTATGAATAGTTATACCATAGGTAGTTCCCAAAAACTGCAGGACGTCGCCAAAATTTGAAGAGTCGATTCACTTCATCCTGGGATGAATATGAATTCGTCTGGATGAAATTTTTACTGAGAACAATTCGTCTTGGGACAAATTTCCTTTCGTATGGACGAAATTTTTCCAGAGAGCATTTCGTCCTAGCACAAATATGAATTTGGTCTGAATGAAAATTTTGTAGAGGTCATTTCATCCTGGGACAAATTTGAGTTCGTCTAGATAAAAATTTTCAGAAGAGCATTTCATCCTGGCTTGAATATGAATTTTGTCTGAACAAAAATTTTCCAAAGAACATTTCATCATGGGATGATTAAACATTCATCCTGGACGGTCAGGATTTAGAAAAAATTTCTTCAACTCTTGTTCGTTCCATTGCTCTTTAGATGAGATAACTGACTTGATCGTCCCGTAAGAACTATGTTCGTCCCGTACGATCAGTATAAATTTTTAAAGATCTCCTTAAAAGTGTGTGTGTTTATTCACTCAATTACAATCACTCCCTCTCAAACTTAGTTCAAAGAAAAGTACAAGCTTCAATTCACAAAATCTCTAATGCTAAATTTAATTTGAAGTCTTCAGTAGTCTAGAGTTTGATTTTCTTGATGTTATTTCACACAAGAGCAAAAACAAATCTTCCAAAAAGTGTTAGAAGATATCAATACATAAAACAATAATATTTGGAATCATCAAAACTATACAAGTTGCAAGAATGTAAAACATGCAAATAACAACTCTCTTAACAATCTCCCCCTTTTTGATGATGGCAAAATAATTATTATTTGTATAATTTCAAATTCTAAGAATCCCCCAAACTCCCCCTGAATTGATGAACACGTAAAAATAAGGAGGCAATTTAATCATAATTTTTTACTTTTCAAAATTTTTTAGAGATACAAAATAAAATAAAAACACATTAAAAAAAAAACAAAAACACATATGAACAAATAATTTCTCCCCCTTTTTGACAACAGCAAAAAGTGAAGAAGAAAAAAGACCTGAAATGTAAGCAGTCATATGAAAATCATTTGATAATTGAACCTTGAAAGTGATTAAAATAAATTTTACAAACAAAATCAAAACATTAGGCAAATCATAGTAATTCATAGAATTTAAGAAGAGATATAACAATTATAATAAAAAGCATTTATCAAAATATGAGTCAATTTAGACACTAAAATAGAGAAAATCATTGCAAAAAGGATGAATAGAAACTTTGTATATTTTAAATTTCAATACGAAATATAAATGTACAGAAGATCAATTTGAATTAAGAGATTAAAATATTATGGAAAGAAATAGCTATCACATGTGGCGCTTTGCGCATCTTTTTCAAATTTGTGGCACATTTTTGTGCATCTTTTTACTTGTGGGCTTATTTTGTGCCTCTTTTTTGACTTGCGAACGAACCATTGCACATTCCTTTTGATTTTTGTATATTTGTATATTTTTCAAGAGTAATTTTGATCTTTTCAAAATCAATAATAAAAAATTTCAAATTTTTCTAAGTGCATAAATATTTATTGATAAATGAAATACAAAATAAGAAAACATCACAGTTACAATAATAATATTAGACATTAATGTAGTCTAAATAAGAGATATGAAATTGACAATCTTAATTACATCAAGTTATAAGCAATACTTAAATTTAGAAAAATTAGATTTTCTAATGAATTTAATTTTAACTTGCATTTCAAAGTCTTGCACTCTTAAGATCAAAATTGTAATGATTGTCATATGGACTAACACACATTTCAAAAATAAGATTAAAGCTAAAACAAAATAACTTATATTCATATCAATATAAAGGATATTACAATCTAAGCATGTGATATCAATACATCATAAGATTTAAAAACAAAAATATCTAAGGAAAAGAAAGTACAACATATTTTTCTAACCCACAAAAATGAAAACAACAACTAAAGAAACACATAAAATCAAGTGCAGCTATCACTTAGAAGGACCCTGATCTAGAGGAGAAGGAGGAGGTGCAGCACCAAAGAAGTTATAGTAGTTGCTAGTCATGATCATGTTGGAGTTAATACCATCAATCTGCTCCCACATCCATCCCATGTCATGCTGATACTGTGCAGCCTGCTGCTAAAGATGAGTCTCAATTTGATCAAAATGTTGACCAACATGAGTCTCAAGGTGAACAAATCTTTGAACCAAATCCTGATAATTTGATTCATTTGCAGGTGCAGGTGCAGCTTCATGTTCTTCCTTAGTATCACTAATGACATGTGTTTTACTTGGTTCTTCTTTATTGAAGATTGCTCTAAATGATCCGTTATTGTAGTAGAGCGATTCTTCAAACTTTTGATCAGGATGAACCAAATTGTATTTCTTCTCCAGAATGTAGGCAACTAGATGTCCTAAGGTGATGTTCTTCTTTCTTTTATGCTCGATATGACCAATTTAAAAATGTCCATAAAGATAGTCAAAGATTAGTTGCGCTTCATCTATAGGTTCTTTAGTCATGATTAAAAAGTTCATCATAGAAAGAAGAGGAGTAATGTTGATTCTATCACCAGCTTTAGAAATTATAGAAGTTCTAAGAACATGCTGGATGATATGAGCATTATGAACGAGACCAGATACTTTAGGCATATGCTCGTTAAAAATGATTCCTCTAAGCACTTTATTAATTTCAGACCATTCATATTCAGTTGAGGTGATCAAGGTATGTGCTCTAGCTCCCTCAGTCCTTAAGTTCAGAAAGGCTCCTAAGCCAACTTTGGTGATTTCAACTTTTTTCTTAAAGATAAAGGAGCGGATAACAGTATGGTCGGAGCTGAAAGACATGTTTGCCAGGAAGTAGTGAAAGGTTTCTTTATTGTAGAGATAAATTAGGGTGAGAATAAAACCAAACTGAGTTGAAGTAAACAAGTTCATCACCTGAAAGGTTAGTTGCTCCTAGACAAGAATTCTAGAGGGTGTTATCATAGCGGAGACAAACCTAAGGAAGGATTCTTCAATGGCTTTAGAAAGAAAGTTCTCAGATGAATTCTTAGGTGGACCCCTGGATAGAATCTTTTGACGCTTGCTAGAACCTGCTATTAAAAAAATGATCTAAAGTACGAAAGAGTTTGAAAGTGAAGTGAGAGTGTGACTGTTGAATTCAAAAGCCAGTCTATTTATTAAAAAAATGATTGTTCATACCAAACAAAATCACTTTCGTCCCGTATGAATTTTAGTTCGTCCCGTACAAAAACATTTTGTATAGACGAACGAATGAGTCCAAAATAAAACGTTTTTTCGTAATCACACAATTTACTAAGCTTCCTTTCATACAGACTTTTTACCAAAATGATCGTACAGACGAACATGTGTTCATCTTGGGACGATCAAAACTTATGATCATTTTAATGACAGTTGAATTCGTCCCCGCATCGAACCGCCATGTGTTTGTCTGGACGAACCAAAGGTTCATACGTACGAATAGGCATACTAAAAATGATCTTATCCATTCAACTGACATTCAATCGTCCCATCATTTGAACAAGTTCATCCTGGACGATCATACAGATGAAGTGAATTTTTTAAAAAAAATAACTGAAAAACTGCACGTAAATGGTTCAAAATCTGACAGTTTGACACACTACACAATTCGTCCCCTATGAAAATCTTTCATCCCGAATGATTGTCACTTAAAAAAATTTCAAATCATGCACTTAATCAAAACTAAAACACAAGTACACTAAAAACATAATGAAAAATAAAAAACAAACATAAAATATAGAACAAGTCACAAACACAAGGATAAATAAAAAAAATACTAACTAAAAGCACACATCAAAGTTGCAGAAAAATATTTTTATTAAGCATTCAGATCGATTACCCCAAGCCTTGTTCTTAATGCACTAAAAGTATCAAAGGTTAAAGGTTTTGTAAAATGTCTGCAAGTTGATTTTCAGTAGAAACATGATTGAGTTCAATTTCTCCTTTGGATATATGATCCCTTATAAAATGATGCCTGCTGTTTATATGTTTGGTTCTTGAATGTTGAATAGGAATTTTAGAAATGCAAATAGCACTAGTATTATCACAATAAATTAGAATAGTACCTATAATTAATCCTAAATCAATCAATTATTTTTTCAACCAAAGTACTTGTGCCACACAACTTCCTAATGCAATGTATTCAGCTTCAGTAGTAGATAGGGCTACTGAATTTTATTTTCTACTGGACCAAGAGACAAAAGAATTTCCAATAAATTGATATATTCCAGAAGTGCTTTTCCTATCCACCCTACATCCTGTAAAGTCAGAATCTAAATAACCAATTATTTCAAATGAAGAGTTAAACTTAGGATACCAAATTCCTAAGTTCTGAGTTCCTAACAGATATCTTAGAATCCTTTTTACTGCTGTCAAATGTGATTCTTTTAGATCTTATTGAAATCTAGCACACAAGAAAACACTAAACATGATATTGGGGCGGCTAAGTGTCAAATAAAGCAAATATCTAATTATACTTCTAAATTTCTTTTGATTAACAGATTTTTCCTTAGGATTATTATCCAATTGAATTGAGGAACTCATTAGTGTACTAACAAGTTTAACATTGTCCATTTCATACTTTTTGAGGATGTCCTTAACATACTTTGACTGACTAAGAAATGTACCTTCCTCAAATTTCTTAATGCTAAAGCCTAGAAAGTAACTTAAATCTCCCATTAGACTCATTTTAAATTTACTACTCATTATTGTAGAAAAATCATCACAAAGATTTTTATTTGAAGATCCAAAAATGATATCATCCACATAAATTTGAACAATGAGTATATCCTTTCCACATTTCTTCAAAAAGAGAGTTGTATCCACACTTCCTTTTTCAAAAATTATTTCTAGTAGGAAGGTGCTCAACCTCTAATACCAAGCCCTAGGTGTCTATTTCAATCCATATAATGCCTTTTTCAATTTGAAAATATGATTTGAGTATTTAGAATTTTCAAAACCTGGAGGTTGTTCTACAAAAACATCATCTTGAATTACCCTATTTAAAAAGATACTTTTTACATCCATTTGGTACAGTTTAAATCCTCTAAAACAGGCAAAGGCTAGCAAAATCCTAATTACTTCAAGTCTAGCTATAGGGGCAAAGGTCTCCTCAAAATAAATCCCTTCAATCTGATTATACCCCTTAGCAATTAATCTATCCTTATTTTTAATGACTATTCCTGAGTCATTCATTTTATTTTTGAATACCTACTTAGTTCCAACTACACTTTGATCATTTAGCCTTGTAGTTAATCCCCAAACTTTATTTCTTATAAATTTATTTAACTCTTCTTGCATAGCCAAAATTCAAAATTCATCCGAAAGTGCTTGATCAATATTAGTGGGTTCTATAGTTGAAATGAAGGCTGAATGATTGACTTCTTTATTTAATCCACGCCTAGTCTTTGCACCCTCACGAGGTTCACCAATTATCAACTCCTTTAGTTGGTTTTTAGAAAATTTCAAATCTCTAGGCAAAGAGTTTTTTATTTCCAAATTTTCTTCCATATTTTCTTCCAAATTTTCTTCCAAATTCATTTTATCAATCTTTTGGGAGTTAACCTCAATCTCATCTTCTATAACATTTGGCTCTTCCAAATTTTCAGACTCATCAAATACAACATGTGAGATCTCCTCAATTATCAAAGTTATTCTATATACTCTATAAGATTTTCCAACACTTGAGTATCCAATAAGAATTCCTTCATCTGATTTTGGATCAAATTTTTCTAAGGTAGATTTTCATTATTATAAATGAATACCTTGCAACCAAAAACATGCAAATGAGAAAAATTAGGTGTTCTTCCTTTTAGCAACTCACAGGATGTTTTATTTAATTTAGATGTCACATTCAACCTATTTAGAACATAACATGCAGTACTAACCACCTCAGCCCAAAAATATTTTGGAAGAGAGTATTCTGCTAACATTGCTCGGGCAGCTTTTATTAATGTTCTATTTTTCCTTTCGACTACCCCATTCTGCTGAGGGGTTCTAGGTGCAGAATAGTTGTGATCAATTCCTTTTCTTCTTATAAAAATTTTCAAATATCTCATTTTCAAATTCTCCTCCATGATCTCTTTGTATAGAAATAATTTCACACCCAAGTTTTCTTTGAATCTAAGTCAAAATTTTTTTAAATTCCTCAAATAATTCACTCTTATGAAATAGAAATCTAACCCATGTGAATCTTCAGTAATCATCCAATATCATAAATCTGTATATCTTCATTCCAAGACTTATAGTTCCAACTGGTTCAAAAAGATCCATATGCAAAATCTCTAATGGTTTACTAATTCTAAGATCCTTATTAGACTGAAAAGAGAACTTCACTTATTTTCCTAATTGACATGCATCATAAAGGTGGTCCTTAGTAAAGTTTAATTTTGGTATACCTCTCATTACGTTCTTTTAGGTAATCCTCCTAAGAATTTTTATGATAGAATGACAAAGTCTCCTATGCCAAAGCCATGACTCATCAAATACTGTTTTCAAATAAAAAGTAGTAGGAGTTTGAATGCAATTCAAGTCTAGCATATAAACATTATTTACCCTTTTATCATTCAAAACATTATTTCCATTTAGGCTTAATATGCATCTAGTAGAAAAAAATTTCACACAATATCCTTTATCACATAGCTGGCTTATACTTAACAGTTTATGCTTCAAGCATTTTACCAATAACACATTTTTAATGTAAAATTTATTAAGATTTCCAATCATACCTGATCCAACCACTTTCATTGTGATATTAATTCCAAGTGTAACTTTGCCTCCACTCCTGGCTTCCAACGTTATGAATTGTGCAGTATCTCCAATCATATGCTTTAAGCATCTGCTGTCCAGGTACCATATGCTCTCACGAGGTCTTGTGTAAGAGCGACCCTACAATATTATCAAACATTAGACCTGGGAACTCAAATAAGTTTGGGTTCTCCTTTTGGCAATTTATAATCAGATGCATGTATGATATGTCTAGCTTTATGCATCTTAGGTCTCCACACCAAATAAGTTTTCATCTTCAAAGTACATATGTGAGCTATATGTCCAAACAATTCACAATTATTACATTTTACTTTTGGAAAAGAATTCCTAAGTCTTCTACCATTCATCTGTCTATTCAGGGATTGTATAAATTTAGGATACATAATAGGATTAGTAAAATCTTTAAGTCTGGGGGGTATCCTATTATCCTCGAGAGCTTTTATCTTCAATTTATAAAAAGAATTCATATCTTTTAAGATTCGATTTGTATAATTGATTTGTTATATTTTGCTCTCAAATTCATCCTTAAAAATTTTAAAATCTTTTTTAAGTTCTGCATAGGATAATTTTAAATTTTCATAATTTTTATTCAAGTAATCAAACTCATCAAGTAATTTTATGTGGTTATTATCAATTAAAGCATGATCTTTCCTAAGGATTTCATGTTCCTTTTATAGTTCTTCAAACTCTAAACTTAGACTAGCATGCATTTTCTTTATTTTCTTATATGCATCATGCATGTGTTCAAAAACTTTAAATAGTTCATCATAAGTTAAGTCACATATCTCTTCTTGATCTGATTGATCAAGACTATCGGCTATTAAGCACATATTAGTGACTTCCTCTTCCTTTTCAGTCTCTGATGAATCTGAAGCTAAGTCTGCCTAAAAAACTCTTTGAAACTTCTTCTTGCCCTTCTTTACAGTTGGTTTCTCCTCTACCTTCTCCTTGCTAGGAGTGGCGTTGAGTTTTGGGCATTCAGTCTTGATATGTCTAGGTTTCCTGCACTCATAGAAAATTACATCATTTAAAACCTTGGTATTTTTATTAAATTTACCTCTATTTCATTGCTGGCGTCTCTTCTTTTTCATCTTTAAAAAGCTTCTGAATTGTCTAGTCAATAGAGCGATGTCATCTTCATCCTCAAGTTGTGACTGTTCACTTTCAGATTCCTCTACTTTCAGTGCTATGTTCTTCTCCCTCTATAGTTCACCTACATCAATCATCCTTTAGCTAATTCCTTGCTCGTAAGCAATTAGCAAACCAAGAAGATTATCAATAGAGTAAATGTTTAGATCTTTAGACTCTGTAATTGCAGTAATTTTAGCATCATAAGCAGTAGGCAAACAACGAAGAATTTTATTAACCATTTCTGCATTCATTAATTCCCTACTCAATGCATATAAAGAGGTGACAATTTATGTGAATCTTGTGTACATATCAGAATTGGATTCATTTAGTTTCATGCGAAACAGTTCATTATTATGTAACAAGATATTAAGTCTAGATTGCTTAACCTTATTAGTCCCCTCATAAGTTATACAAAGTATATCCTATGTGTCCTTTCCACTTTTGGAAGTAGAAACCTACATGTAATCTTCTAATTTAAGAGCACAAAAGAAACTATTCAAGCATTTGGCATTTAGTTATGCTAAGTCACGTTCTTCTACTGTCCAGTCTACAAAAGGTGTTTCAACTCTAACTCCGTCAACTAGTCTAGTTGGTTTTGTATACCCTTCCTGAACTAAGATCCACATACTATAATCAAGCGACTGTAAAAATGTAGACATGCGTGTATTTCAAAAATCAAAAGGTAAATTGTCGAATAGTGGAAGTTTAGTTATAGAGTAACCCTCAGGTGTATTTCAATTTTCAAATGTAGCCATCTACGTTAATAAAAAGTAGTCTAAACTTATGATTTTGAAACCTGGCTCTGATACCATTTGTTGAAACTTGTTCACTATGAATTAGGTTATTAAACCTAAGCTTATGTCCCAGCGGTTAACCAAGAGGGGGGATGAATTGATAATTAAAAATTTTACCCCACTTTTTAAAATTTAAAATAAAAAAATTAACTTTAGTGAATTTTATAGAAAATGTTTTTCAACCACAAGTTAAAAATAGTAAAGCAAAAATAAAAGTAGTGGAAAAATAAAAGACACGAGATTTATAGTGGTTCTATCAAACACGACCTACATCCACTCCCTGGAGGCACCCTCTGAGTATTGCACTAATACCACAAGTGACTCTCCTTTGGCACCCACAGCAAGGCGGAGAAGCCTTTACAAAAACTCTCTTCCATCACTATCCGGTGCGGTAGAGAACTGTCATCCTTTTACAGTCTTCCCAGTGTTGGCAGAGAACCGTCCATCCTTTCAGACTCTCCCGATGTAGGAAAAGAATCCTTCATCCTTTCACACTCTCTTAGTGTGGGCAGAGAACCCTTCGGCTGTTCACACTCTCCAAGTGTGGGTAGAGAACCCTTTGGCTGTTCACACTCTCCAAGTTTGGGAAAAGAACCCTTCGGCTATTCACACTCTCCAAGTGTCGGCAGAAAATCGGATCTCCTTAACAGATCTTATCACAAGAAATCTAGAAGGAAGAGAGAAAAGAGTGAAGTAATCTAAAACCACAAGTAGAGATTCTTACCTTGGAGTTCCAAGTGAATCCTTCACGCTCCAGTAGTAAGAAATCTCCTACAAATACTCTCTCACACTCTCTCCTTGACTCTCATTTCAATTGGAACGAAGATCAGTAAGCAAAAAGTTTAAGTTGCAGTCTGAATTGAACTATTTATATCAAAGAAAAGAAAAACCGTCCAAAAATGGCATATTTTCAAGTCAACACGCAGTTGATCATCCCGTACGATCATGGATCTTCCTAGACGATTTTACTTAAATGTGTTGGAAACAAACCAAATGTATATTAGTACGAATGGAATTCATACCCGATCATCGTCCCGTACACATTAGGTTCGTCCGGTGCGAACAATTATACCATAGGTCAGTTCCCAAAAACTGCAGGACGTCACCAAAATTTGAAGAGTCGGTTCACTTCATCCTGGGACGAATATGAGTTCGTCTGGACGAAATTTTTATAGAGAATAATTTGTCCTGGGATGAATTTTCTTTTGTTTGGATGAAATTTTTCCAGAGAGCATTTTGTCCTCGCACTAATATGAAGTTTGTCTGAACGAAAATTTTCCAGAGAACATTTCGTCCTGGGACGAATTTGAGTTCGTCTGGACAAAAATTTTCCAGAAAGCATTTCATCCTAGCACGAATATGAATTTTGTCTGAATAAAATTTTTCAGAGAACATTTCGTCTTGGGACGATTAAACATTCGTCTTGGACGATCATGACTTAGAAAATTTTTTTTCAACTCCTGTTTGTTCCATTGCTCTTTAGAGGAGATAATTGACTTGATAGTCCCGTACGAACTATGTTCGACCATATGATCAGTATAAATTTTTAAAAATCTCCTTAAGTGTGTGTGTGTGTGTGTTTATTCACTCAAATACAATCACTCTCTCTCAAACTTAATTCAAAGAAAAGTATAAGCTTCAATTCACAAAATCTCTCATTCTAAATTTGATTTGAAGTCTTCAGTAGTCTGGAGTTTGATTTTCCTGAAATGTTAGTTCACACAAGAGCAAAAACAAATCTTCCAAAAAGTGTTAGGAGATCAATATATAAAATAATAATATTTGGAATCATCAAAATTATAAAAGTTGCAAGAATGTAAAACATGCAAATAGCAACTCTCATAACAAATCTCACTCCCCATTAGTGTATGTGTGTGGTCACCAAGCAAGCATACACCCTTACAAGACATGTCTCAAGAAATTAAATATACATCAATGAATATTATAAAAATTTTTACATCATAACCTATTCTATCCAATCTTAAGTCTTGAATCTTCATTGGATGGTGCATTGTGTTCCTAAAAAGTCAGTATACATACAAACCAAAAAATATTATAAATATAAGTAGATAATAGGATATGATCCATAATGTGAATTATCATTAAAAACATAAAATTATGTGCTCGAGTTGCAACATCATATTTCCACTTACAACGTCAAACTATTGCGTCCTAGAATATTCATTATTATATAAAAATATAAAATTTTATTTCTTAGCTTTGTATGAAGATCCATCAAACAAGCAGATAAAAGAGAGGGTGTAACATTAATAAGAGAATAGAGTTTTTATGTGGAAACCCTAGAAGAGGGTAAAAAACTATAGGGCCTCGCCTAATTTGAATGAATTCACTATTATTTGCAGTCAATTATAAATGTGGCCCTTCCTTGAGGGGAAGGCCTTCGGTTGATGTAGCAAATATACATCATATTATATGGTGGGAATTGGAGGAATAAATATTGAAATATTCATTTAGTCGGTAGAACCATAGTTAGCGGGCGATAGAGATCGAAAAGATCATAGTCTGGTGACGGTGGTCAAAATGAATGTTTTCTTATGAGGGAGGTCAAAAGGACCATAGTCGACAAGAGACAGTGGTTAAAAATATTGTTGTCTAGCGAGGGAGGTTGGAAGGACCATAGTTTATGGGAGATAGTGGTTAGAAAGGTTGTTGTCTAGCAATGGATGTTAGAAGAATCGTAGTAGGTAATAGAGGTCAAAAGGACTATAGTTGGCAAGAGATGAGAGTTAGAAAGACTATTGTCTAGCGATGGAGATCAGAAGGATCGTAGTAGTCGATAGATGTTAGAAGGACCATAGTCGGCAAAAGATAGGGGTTAGAAAGACTCTTATTGGAAATGGAGGTCGGAAGGATCATAGTAGGAAATGGAGGTCAGAAGGATCATAGTCGATAGAAGATAGGGGTCAAAAATACTATTATCTGGCGATGGAGGTTAGAAGGATCATAGTAGCCGATGGAGGATAGACGGACCGTAATAGGTAGGAGATAGGGGTCAGAGATAGGTGTCAGAATGACCATTGTCTGGCAATGGAGGTTAGAATGATCAAAGTAGGCAATGGAGGTTGAAAAAACCAAAGTTTGCATGAGATAGCTATCTGAAAGGCAAGTCATAAGGCGGTGGTATGGTAGAAGTAGGAGTAGTATTCGTTAGTATGGTGGAACTCTGGGCATTATTCATTGGCGTAGTAGAACTCCAACTTTTGTTGGTGGTCTAGCTAAAGTTCGGGCCTCAATTAGTGGTTCGAAGGTGGTTTGGCAGAACTCCGGCGTCAGGCAGTGCACGGACGGAAGTTCGGCATCAAGCGGTGGCCCTGACAGATGTCCAGCATCATGCGGTGATCTGACGAAACTCTAACATCATGCGACCATCTGGCGGAACTCTAACATTGAGGCGATGGTCAGGTGGAAGTCCGACATGAGGCTGTGGTCTTGACGGAAGTCTAGTAAGGCAGTGGCTTGATAGAAATCCAACGTTAGGTGATGGTCCTGATGGAAATCTAGCATTAGGTGCTGGTCCGATAGAATTCCCACGTTAGGTGGTGGTCTAGTAAAACTCTAGCATCGAGCTGTGGTCTGGTAGAACTCTGACGTCAAGCAGGGGTACAATGGAACTCCAGCATCTAGCGATGGTCTGACGGAACTCCAGCATCTGGCAGTGGTCTTGATGGAGGTTTGGGCGATGGTCGAGGAGGACCGAGGAAGCAAGAGCGATCTCCGATCTCTCTCTTGATTCCTTGCTTGAAGGTACCCTTTCATGAGAAAGGGGGGTTCTATTTATAGATTTTCTAGAGTGACTTGGCTTGTAAAGAGATGAAATATCAGGAGTAAATTGGAGTGATTTGGATGGACGGCCGAAGTTGATTCCCTTGTTAGTAGAACATTTACTGGAGATTTGAATGTCTTACTGATTTCAGAATTCAGTGATCTTGGGCTCGTTGGATTTGTATCGTTTAGTGGCTTGATTGGACTATAAGCATGTCACGTTTGGAAATCGTTTAGTAATCCAGATTGTTGTTTGAACCTTCCAATAGCGCTTCGATCCTTTATTTGAACTTGTTTGAGCCTGTATAGAGTCCATTTATGTTTTGTTGGGTTTGTAATTTCGAGATGTTCACTTTTACTATAAGTTTGCTGAAATCATAGTTTGGATGGTCCCAATTTTAATTTTGGAAGTTTACAACATGATTTTTCTTTGAGATTCATGCTCAATTAATTTTTGATGATGTATCAATAATAAAAAAACAGCTGACACATTATCTAATTGGGTGGAATGCCACAAATTATTTGACACGGTTGCTTTTTTTTTTAACTTCATTTGGAACAAAATTTTATTATTCTAAAACAGTATTTTAGTACAAATTATTGAATTAAATTTTTTTATTATAAAGCTACTTTGAAAAAATAATAAAAAATGTTCTCCAATCGAACATTAAGATTTCATTTAGGCCGACTTTCTTAGAGCATCTCAAAATAGTTTTCTAATAAAAAATTAATACGCCACAAGAAAGCTATTCTAAACTAACCGTAAATCCCAACTCCCGCTTAACACATAAACTATGACTTCTTTTATTTTTTTAACACATATTCTAGGATAAAAGTTTATACTAACCCCGTTTTTAAAATTTATTATAATTTAAACGATCGTTTTATTTCCCTTCATAAGATTTTCCGGTGGATGTATAACCTTAAAAATCTTAATAATCTTGTTGGTCATCGAGGCTTCTAGAACGCAGGGCTTCCTTTTCCGTGGTAAGTTCGAGAGCTCTCCTCAGTTCTCCAGAACGTCACATCCATGATAAATACTCCCACCCCTCCTGATCCCGTCGGAAAAGAAGACAAAACCCACACTTAAACCTGAATAAAATCCATCCTTTGGCTTTTACCATCCTAAATGTCTATGGAGAACAGCTACATCTTCAATCCCTTTGTTAGCAGCCTCATCTCTCGCCTCTCCTATTCCGAGCCCTGCATCGACTGGAAGGAGACACAGACGGCTCACATATTTCAAATAGACCTGCCGGGTCTGAGCAAAGAGGACGTGAAGGTAGAGGTGGAGGACGGCAGAGTCCTTCGCATAAGCGGCGAGCGCAGGCTCGACAAGGAGGGGAAGGATGAGGTATGGCACGTTGCCGAGCGCGCAGATCGAGGCGGCAAGTTTCTGAGGGAATTGCTGCTGCCTGCAAAGGGCAGGGCCGATGCGGTGAAGGCGAAGATGGAGAACGGGGTGCTTACGGTGACCGTGCCTAAGGAGGAGGGAGAGAAGAAGGCCAAGGCTAAGAAGATTGAGGTTGTTGGCGGTGGCGTAATAGAGAAGAAGGGTGGGCGTGTTCCTGGGGTGGGGAAGAAGGCGCTGCTCTGCTTCGGGGGCCACATTTAAGTGTTGTAAATTGTCAGCATATTATTAAATCTGTAAAGTTGTGTACCCTCTAGTGGGAAAAAACTTGTCACAAATTGCTTGTCTTCCATGCATGTACTATATATATATATATATATATATAAAAGATCATGGAAGGAGCTTGAATGTTGTGTGAAGTAAATTTAGAATTTTAAACTAAATGTTTAAACAAATCGCGTAATTGTTTTGATCCAATATATATTTCAATTAATGCCTATTTGAACTCAACAATAGTTTGGTCAGAAATTTTGTTATTTGATTTTTGAAATTGATATATATATATTGTGTATTGGATTGAAATTCCTTTTTAGGGACTTAATGAAGAGAAATTATTAGGTACAGAGTTTGGACAAAGAGATACCTCCAGACTCTAATAAAATGTTAACACGTGGAGTGGACATGTGGATAGTCAATTGAATTTATTTTTTACTTTATATATTAATGTGTCCGTGGGACTTTACGTAAAGCGTAACCAAAGCGCAGTCAAAGCATAATAAAAAAGCGCAACAAAAGAGCAGTTAAAGCGCAACTAAAGAGCAACAAAAATACAGGTAAAGCATAAGTAAAACGAACAAAAAAGTGCAAGTAAAGTGTACTCCTTATGTCAAAATTTAAGTTGATGTCTGGACGTATCTCTACGTTCGGACTATATACCTAATAAGTTCTCCTTAGTGATGCTACTCTCAAGGCTAATTAGGATAATTAGGATGTTTAAATAAAAATAAAGAGAAATTAACGAGAAAGGGAAAATGTTTCAAAATTTTATTATAAAAAAAATAGTTATTTAAAGTTTTAAATAAACCCATCAACTATATATTTATATTACACTACTACTTATGTACTAGGTGCTCAGATGGTAAAACTCTAGCCACCTCTCATCTCTCCTTTTGATTCCTGGCTTCCTCCATTTCCTCCGACTTTTCTGGAGGCATCTCCGTCTTTATCTTAGTTCATCAAATCTTCACTATCAGCCCCTTTAACTCCATGCCTAGCCTATTCAACCAGGGGTGGAACCAGCCATAATTTTAGTGGGGACAAACTTATAAGTAATTGCTCGCATAAATGTCGGGGGTCCAAGGGGGCAGAGCCCCTTGGCGTGGTTCGACCTTGTATTTGGTTCATCATTTCCTAACAAATTTTGATTTACTATTTCTCTTTGTATTTGATTCATCATTCCCTAACAATAACATATCTAAACAATGTACTTAATTATATTGGGGACAATTTCCTAAAGGATATATTATTATAATATTTTTAGGGGGGGGGGGGGGGGGTGGCAATTGCCTTAAAACCATTGTAATAAAAACTAAAAATCACTAAATAAGAGTATAAATGAAAATTTTTTTTTTGAGGAAGCAACTAGCTCCTTAAATCCGTAAGATGTTACTCTCCAAAGCTTTAGCTGAGACCAACTTTCCAGTCTCCTGAAACTTCAAAATTCATCCCCTTCATTTGTTTATCCTCCTATCATCCTGTCCTCCTAATATGCTACCTTACTTAACGGGAAAGGTCCAATCTTTGGATAATATTTCTCATATTTCAAAGCAGAAGGTAGATGAAGCTGACTATGAGTGGCTCTTATCATGATGGAAGCAAGAAAAATAGAGAAAAAATCAGGAAGAAGAGAACACTAAAAAACTTCTCTGCTGTCAAGAATTATTACAGGAAAAATTAAACTGAGAGCAAAATAAAAGCATTATAGTCTTTCATGAAATACACACACAGGGAACACACTAAATTATTTTTAAAACTATCTAAAAATAAATAGAAAAAACTAAAATGAAACGACTCTTGGTTTGGAAAATCCTACAACCTTCCCCTCCAACCAAGACTTTCTTCATCCCAAGCATCTTCAATAGCTTTAGAAACATCGGTGTCAGCAATGCTTTGGTGAACATATAAGCTACTAGATCCTCTATGCTACAGTGCTCCATGCTAATGTGACCCATCTTTATTGCATTCCTGATAAAAATGGTAATGCGCATCAACGTGCTTATTCTTGCCATTTGTACTAAATTTTTGACCAACACGATCACCGTCTTATTGTCCATATAAATTGTTGTAGCTTCATCAATCTCGTCATAAAATTCCTTTAACAAATTCTTCAATCACATTGCTTCACAAACTGCAGCTGCCGCTGCTATGTACTATACCTCACATGTAGATAAGGCTACAATTTTTTGCTTCTGTGTGCTCCAAGTGAAGGTTGTATCACCAACATAAAATACATATTCACTTGTGTTCTTTCTTTTCTCATGATCATTTGCCCAATCACTGTCACAATATCCAAGTAACCATATGTCTCCACTGCACTGACAACGAAAGCCAAATTCAACTGTCCAACTGATATACCTAAGAACTCTTTTTGCTACAAATCAATGAGACTCCCTTGGATTCTTAATGAATCTGCTGAGTATTCCCACACTATACATAATATCAGGTTTCATCACTGTCAACTATCTAAGGCTCCTAATCAAACTTTTGTACAATTTTGGATCAACCAATTTATCTTCTTCTTATTTTGTGAAATGAACTCCAAGTTATTAGTGTTGACACATTATTGCAATGATTCATTCTAAATTTATCAAGCAACACTTTGGCATACCTCTTTTGATATATCTAAACCCCATCATCTTTCTGATGCACTTCTATACCCAAAAATAATGACATAAGGCTAATATCTACCATGTCAAATATTTTAAATATAGCTTATTTAAAGTCTGCAATAATCTGTTCATCATCACCTCTTATAAGTAAATCATTCACTTATAAGCATATAATCTATCTTTTTCCATTTGGGTCTATCTTCATATACAGACCATGTTCATAAGGACATTTAGAGAACCCTTCTTCTCCAAAATGCCGATCAATGCATAAATTCCAAGCCATTGCGGCTTGCTTTAAGCCATACAAAATCTTTTTTAATCGATACACCATATGCTCTATTTCCTTCACAATAAAGCCTTCATATTGATCCACATAAACTTTTTCTTCCAAAACACAATTCAAGAAAGCCAACTTCAAATCTAATTGATGACTCTACCATCTATTCATAGCTATAATAGAGAAAATTAATCTGACTATATCAAATATAGGACCTAGTGTAAATTCCTCATCAAAATTTATACCATGCTTCTTCTTGTACCCTTTAACTATGAGTCTAGCCTTGAATTTGTTTACACCTCAATCAACATTCTTCTTCACTTTGTAAACCCATTTGACACCAATGGATTTTTGACCTTTAGGAAGGGAGGCAATACTTCATATATAATTTCTCTTAATAACATCAATCTTATGTTTCATGGCATCCATCCATCTCTTATTTGTAACTGCCTCAATTAAATTTAAGGGCTCATTATCTATATAAAATGAGAGAACTCTTCATTATATTTTATGGTGTCATATATCTCTAGCAAGCTTCTTATCTTTACCTTTTCCATACCATTACTAGATGATTCTCCCAATCTCACTGTAGTGTGTGGTTATGTTTGTTGCTTTACATCATCAATAAATTTTTTTGAATTTCCCATTACTGTGACATCCTCCATGTTTTCTTTTCAAGCCAATCCTTCAAATCACACATCCCTACTCACAACCACTTTCTTTATTATAGGATTTTGTAGTTTAGGCTTTGAACCTTTCACTATATCCTTAAAAAATACATTTCTTAGATTTTTCATCCAACTTCTTTCTCTTCTTTCTCTTTTGATCAGGTACATGAACATAAGAGATGCTCTAAAATACTCTCAAGTGATCCACCTTAGGCTAAAGCCACTCCAAATTTTGAAAGGGATTTGAGATGATTTCTTTTTTATGTCACTCGATTCAAGAAATATACATCACATGACACAGCTTCAGGTCAACGCAGATTCGACACTTGCTTCTCCTTCAACATACTCTTAGCCAATCCCATAATGGTTCTATTCAATCTTTCATTTACCCCATTTTGTTGTGGTGTGTATCCAATTGTTAACTAATGGAATATCCCCATCTCATTTAATTAAGTTTGTATCTTATGACTAACATATTCTCCACCTCTATCACTACTCAACGCCTTAATGAAATGGCCACTCTCCTTCTCCACAAGTGCTATGAATATTTTTAGATATTCAAATACTTGTGACTTCTTTTTTAGCAAATACACCCAAATTATTCTTTTATAATTATCAATAAAAGTAAGAAAATAATAATTACCTCTAATAGAAGTTGTGAGCATCAATCCACATAAATTTGAGTGAATAAGCTCCAATAGCTTCAAATCTCTCCATGATTTTCTAAATGAAAATGGTGCTCTACTATGCTTTCCTGTAACACATGCCTCATAGAATTTTTCTTTAACTTCAATACATGGAAGTCCATCAACTATGTTTTTTGGCTCATAAAAGAAAGTATCTTGGAACTCAAGTGACTAAATATGCAATGTCATAATCTTGAGTGATTTTATATACATTGAAGTTTTAAAATAATCATTCAGACTGTAAATCATATTCATGGGATACATTTTATTTGGAGTCACCTTCACTTTGGCTATTAGAAATTTATGCTTATCTTTAATGGTATAAGTGTCATAAGAAAATATCAACACATATCTCTTTTGATTTAGTTACCCAATACTAAGCAAATTATGGTTAAGATTTATAACGCAGAAGACATCCGATATCTTCTTTTCTCCCTTCT
Source organism: Dendrobium nobile (assembly GCA_022539455.1). Lineage (NCBI taxonomy): Eukaryota > Viridiplantae > Streptophyta > Magnoliopsida > Asparagales > Orchidaceae > Dendrobium > Dendrobium nobile. The sequence goes on from CM039735.1 coordinate 63,616,340, forward strand.
TTGTTTGCACCAAAATATCGTCTTTTCCTTCCACAAATAATCTATTTTCATCTCCCACGCATACTTCACTTTGGATTGAGTTATTTAGTGTTATAAATAAGCTTTCATTGAATGTCATGTGATTATTACAACCAGTATCAATAAACCATACATGTCCTAAATCACCAATCTCCTTACTATATATAAGAAACATTGTGTCCTCACCTTTCTCTGCTTCCTTTAATAGCACCATACCTACATTTGCCTCTTCATTCTTCTGTCTCTTCCAAAAAAATTGATAAGTGTGTCCAAACCTTTTGCAAAAGTGACATTTGATATTGGCAAGGTTGCTTCTTCCTCTACCTCTGAAGCCATGCCCATAACCATGTGCACCTTCACCATCACCATGAGCTTCACCTCTATCACTTTGTGTAGGTTCTCCTCTACCAACAAGACCACTTCTTGTAATACTAAAAAAAAACCTCTTCCTCCACCAAAAGAGCCTCTTCCTCTACTAAAACCTTTTCCATGGCCACTTCTAAAATTCCCACGCAATGTTACTTGAGTTTGGAAGGCTTCCTCAAGTGGTGTCGAATCATATTTCTTCAATCTTAATTTATGTGATAGAAGAGATCTAAGCAACCCTTCAATAGACATTTTCTCTATGTTCGTTTCCTCTTCCATGTCTTCTACTGTGGCTTCAATTTTTTTAGTCAAGCTTAGTAGGATCTTCTCAATAACCTTTTTATCTTCCACAAGTTCTCTAGTCAATTTTAATTGGTTAATAATGGCAATTACCCAATTGAAATATTCTTCCACACTTTATGACTCCTTCATCTTCAACCTATCAAATTGGCTTGTAGGGTTTATAAACATATCATCTTCACTTTCTCATCTCCTTTGTAAAAATAATTTAGTGTATCCCAAGCCACCTTCGAGGTCTTTTCCATAGAGATCCACTGAAAAATAATCTCATCTACCGGTTAATAGATGAAGAAAAGGGCCTTTTGATCTTTCTTCCAGTTTTCTTTCAATTCTAGGAGAAGACTTTGATTCAAATCTCTGTTAACTTTAGGCTCTTAAAAACCACTCTCTACAATCTCCCAAAACTCTTCAGATTGATACAACAACTGCATTTAAATGCTCCATTGATTGTAATTCTTCCCTGTCAATTTGGGCAACTGAGGTTGTAAATTATTGGTACATGAACTCGCATCCATTTTCCAATCGAACGCTAATACCAATGATGGAAACAATAAAAATAGAGAAAAAAACTAGAAGAAGAGAACACTAAGAAACTTCAATATTCTAAAGAATTTTCACGAGCAAAAGAAAAAATAAGAGCAAAATAAAAACATTATAGTCTTTCATGAAATATACACACAGGGAATACACAAAATAGTTTTTAAAAATGTCTAAAAATAAATAAACTAAAATGAAAGGATGCTTGGTTTAAGAAATCCAACACTTACCACGAGTGGGATATGTTATTGGTCATTGTCCCTATTATGAAGCCCTTCTTGGAGCCATAAAAAAAATTGGCAATTCAAGGGATGTTTTTTTCTCCTCTCCCTTATCCATGGTTTCTTTTTTGTTTAAGTTTTTATCACCCAATGATTTCAAAATGATTTGGTTTGGTGTACCTCGGCTTTGTTTTGTTTTTTTTTTGTTTTTTTTTTTTTTTGAGAAGCTTTTCAATTGAAGGAAATGGTCTATGAATTTTGTGCCTACGAAAGATGAGTTTGCTTCTTTGTCTTTATGGATAAAAAATTCATAACCTTGGTTGCTAATCTCAGACTGGTATTTGTAAAGTTACAAGTTTTGTGGGCATTCCTCTTATCATGGATAATCATACAACACCTAAGACTAGACTCACACTCACCTGAGTTTTTTTCATTTAGATTGATAACTCCATAATGCTCCCTAATGAAGTAGAAGTAAATGGTACATCTAAAATCCATAAACATAGAGTGCAATATCACTAGAAACCTTTATTTTTCTCTACTAACCATCCTCAATCTCGTTACCCATCTTCACAAATGCATTCCTCTTACCAGTTGCCCCTAAGTCCTCTTAGAGGCAGAGAGTATGAGACAAAAACCTCTTAATACCTAAATAAAACCTCCCACTAACCCTCCCATGTCTTAAAATCCTACTAAATTACCTCATGCCTTTGACCAAAACACCTATTTACCTAGCATAAAACATATAGCCACTACCTATTCCACCACCCACGAAAACTCCATCCCCAATCTTAAACTAGCCTATTAGGGATTCTTCTCCCCCAATTGAACTCCTTCCCACCAACCTTCTTTTTCTCTAGCTATGTGTTTAGCTTAGAAGAATTTTTTAATGCATCCTAAGAAATCTAAAATAAATTAAAAAAAAAAATATTCAAGCCACTAAGTCCTCAAAAATCCCTCTTTCTAGACCTAATGACAATCCTAAGTAGGGAATGTCAATATTTGACCTGAATAAAAACCCGACCAAAGAAAGTTTGGGTTTGGGTTGACCAATTTTATATGTGATAGGTTTTGGTTCAAGATTTTGATATGTCTCTTAAATAGGGATACATTTGGGTGGACCGAAAAACTTGAAGATGATAAAAAATTAACCTGGATCCAATAGTCCTAGCACATTCAACTTGACCCTGTAGTGCTTGTGCTTTTCTAAAATATAAGTCCCTAAGCTCACCTCATGGGTGGACCTAGTGGTCCTTGCTCTCACCTTGTAGCATGACCCGAATTCGATGATCCCTGCACTCTTACTCATGTAGACATACCCGAGCTTGATCCCACATTGTTCCCATGCATCCGACTTAGTGAACTTAAAACACCCCACTCACACACCACACTAATTGCACTCTTGGACTCAACACTTGCCTACAACATGTGCACTCGTCAAATTTTGTGGGTTAGGTCAACTTCATAACTCACACGAGTTGGATCCATGTCAAAATTTTTGACCTTCTTATTAAACTTGGTCATGTTAAGGTTGACCTATTTTAATACAAGTCAACTCTAATTTTTACTCGAACTCGGCCCAAAAATCATTTTTGACACCCCTAATCCTAAGGTTAAGATTAAAAAAATAATAGATCTCCTTAATTATATTGCATGCTTTAATAACCTCCTTAATGCTCATTAAATGAATTATTTTACTCTTTTGGAACCTGATCCCTCTAATGTGGATCTTAATGCAGTTGCTGCAGCCATTTCAAAGGATCTTTCTGATTTATATGTTGCATGGGTTCTTGGGGGATTAAAGGAGGCAAAAGTCAATGGATTTCTTAAGAAGAACATTATTAAAAATTTTACAATGCAAAATTTAAGGGGAAAAAATCACAACTTCTTTTAAGAGCATTCTATTAATCTTGGGACTCGCTACCCTCATGATTATATTACTTATGGTGTTATTAGACACTTTCAGTGCCTTCATACCACTCATGCTCTAGCTTCCTCTTACTCTATCCCTAATTATATTCATTCTTCCCTTTTGGCTCCTTTCTCTAATGATAATATCAAGCAGGTGGTCATAAATTCTCAAAACAGCTATACTTTAGATTGTTGTCCTGCTAAATTTTACTTCATTGCCTAAATATTACCCGTAAAGCTATTTTGTGAGCTAGTTTTTAATTTCTTCAAAAAGAGCTATCTCCTAAAAAAATGAAAGACTCCACTATTACTATGATTCCTAAGAGTTCTACTGCTACTAACATAAAATATTTTAGACCTTTATCCCTATGCAACTCTTTCTCAAAATTCATTCCAAAACTTCTTGCAAACATGATTAAAGATTGTATTACTCACCTTATTGCATGTCTCAATCTAAATTTCTTATGAATAGAGTGTCTACCAAAAATATTCTTTTAGCAGCTAAACTTCTTTTTTATTTTGAAAAGGATATACACTCTAACTATATTTTTGCTAAATTTGATAGTTTCAAAGCATTTGATATTGTTTTCAATAATTTTATCATTTCCAAGCTTCATGGGAAAGGTATGCCTAATGCTTTTATTGGATGGATTACAGCGAACATTAATAATTTCCATTTCTCTTTATATCTTAATGCTTTTTGGATTGTTTTTTTTTTCTCCTCCTCAGGTCTTAGACAAGGTTGCCTTTATCTATTTCTCTTTTTTATATTTCTATGATAGGATTTTCCTCTTTGTTTAACAAGGCTGTTAATGATGCCTCTCTCTATGGAATTCATACTACAAATACATGCATTGCCGATCTACTATATACAGATGATCTTTTAGTTTTTGATAAAGCTACTGTTGAAAATTTACTAGCCTTACAAAACTTTCTTAATCAGCTGATCCAAGAGATCCATTATGCACTATAGGAATCTTGGAAATAGTGCTGTTCTCTCTGCCATCCTTAACCTCCCTTCTGCAACAATTAGTATGTAATATATTTTTTTCTTTTTTGTAAAAGTGGTAACTATTATGAAATACTTAGGTATTTCTATATCTGATAAAAGACTTGAGTTGGTTGATTTCCAGCAGTTAATCACAAAAGTCTCTTCCCTCTTAGTTGATTGGAAAAGAAAATCTCTATCCTTAGATGGCAGATTACCACCCCTTAAATTTACTATCTCCAGCACAATTTCTTATTGGATTGGAGGAGCTATTTTACTTAAAACTTTTATTAAACAACTCAATAAGCTTTGCATATTTCTCTATCATAGTGATATCCATTCAAGAAAATTTTAGTTGAACTCTTGGAAAAGCACTTACAAGATAAGGAAATAAGGTGGTTTGGGCATTCTTTATCTTTCAGATTTAAAATTTTCTTATAAGTATGTTTTGATTTGGAGATACATCTCCATTTATTCTCTCTACAGTCTTTACTGCAAAGCTAAATAGTTTTCTTTCTGGAATTGCAATAATGTGAAAAATTCTAAATGGTTGAGTTCTATTTGAGGTAATGCTGAGCTTTTGAATCAATATTTAAATTTCTTGATAAATCCAAATTCCAATTTTGTTTTTTCATTGGGACTTATGGATTTTGGGTAGTTCCATTGCTAATTTGGTGGAGGGTAATGTTTTTGCTTATCATTTTTATGGCAATTCTGTGCAAGATGTTTTTTATAATAATTCAAATTCTATTTTTTCTAAGCTAAACTGGAAGGCCAAAATTAATCTCCGCATTAAAATTTTATCAGCTACCTTTATAACAATTCTCTCTCCCCTTCCTGAATTCCTATTTTAATGATCTATTCCGATTGGGAAGAGTATTAATACAACCAAAGATATTTGGATCCTAGACAAATGTATTGATAGGTGGCCATCCTTTGTTACTGAATTACAAGAAGAACAATGTTGTTTGAAGTTTTTTATTCATGAATGCAGCTGGAATGTCTTGAATCTACGGCATGTATTTGGAAGAGAGCTTGCGGAACTTATATGCTCTATTCTGATTACCGTTGAGACTCAAAATAATGAAATGGAAACTATGTTCAAGCATTCTAGAATGACATTGGCAATTTTGATTTTTGAACAAAGCAGTAGATATGAAGAGGAGGATGGTAACTTGAGATGGCTAAATAATTTAAAATTAAGACCAAGGGTGGAGCTTTTTTGGTGGAGATTGATACACAATGCAATTCCATCTAATGAATTCTTGATGTTGAGGATTCTGGGCATATAGTAGTTCATTGCTCTTTCACCCGAGATGTAATAAAGGTCATTAATAAATTGGGATTCAGAATTCATGTTTTATCTAATTTGGCTAATTTTTATAAGGAGCTGGCGGATATGTCAAAATTGTTGCAATCCATGAGCCCTAGGTTAAGCTTTTGATGATGACAAATAATATCGTCTTAACATCTATTCATTGAATATCCTTTTATTTATGCTATTGTTTGTGAGTACTAACATTTCAGGAAGATCATAAGTTACTCAGGACAACAGGAAGACTCAAGACTGGGTAGAATAGGAGTGTGAGTCTAAAATAACATAATTTTCTATTTATTTTAGTTTTTTCTTTGCTTGAGTCTGGCCACAAACTATATGTAAGTCTGAGCAACCACACACACACACAGGGGGAGAGGGTTTTTAAAAGAAACAAAAATGAAGATTTTTTCTGTTGATCATACTGTATGACTTTATATCGTACTGTACTATATGATCTATTTAAAATATATTTATATGAACAAATCATATTGTACAATTTATATCGTACTGTACGATGTGTTATTAATCCAAAACCCTAGACGCCAGATTTGTTTACGTAAGTTTTATCATTCGTTTTTACTGTACGACGTAATTCATACTGTATGATTTATATTAAATACTTACCTAATATAACCCATGGTTAGTGGGATAAATCATGGCTTAATCTCTGATTGGTCATCGTACTATACGGACCTGTTCGTACCATACGATGAATAGAGATGAGTTTTAATCGTCCCGAAAATCATCCTGGATGATCTCTTATTTTTGACTCATCGTACTGTACGCTATATATCGTACTATATGATAAACAGAGGCCAATTTGGTATCGTCCTGGAGATCGACCTGGACGATCCGTTGATTTGTTCTAATCATTTTGTATGATGTTGATTGTACCCTACAATGTACAGAGATTAGTTTTAATGTCCCGGCTATCGTCCTGTACGAACAAATAAGTGGAGGTTCGTACAGTACAATATTTTATCGTACTGTACAATTTATTTTGAACTATTCATAAACCTTCGTACCAGGACGAAGATTGTTATACATATCATACTGTACGATTTAAAATCATACTTTACGATTGTAGTTGCTACTTTGAAAATTTTTAGCGATTTTGGAGCCCATTTTTATGTGCCAAAATTGTTATATTTTTGGGTTGTGTGATAGAGAGAAGATAATGTGATTAGAGAGGGAATCCTTGGGAGAGAGCTCTTGAGAAGTTTTTAGGATTTGAGAGAGGAAGGAGAGGGTGAGCTTGGTGATGGAGAAGAAGTATGAGGGAGATCACAAAGTTGCTCTATTCTTGCTGCATCTTGCTCCTCCTGTGGACCGAGAAGAACTTATGGGAGACTCTCTAATGGGGAGACTCTTCTATATCCGTGACCTCGAAGGCACTCTGCCTTCTCCATAAGGGAGAAAAATGAGAAGGTACGCTGCCGTCGCTAGGAGGGTGAGAAGAGCGCTTGGCACTTCGCCATGCCGGGTTGGTGAAAGTGAGTCTTGTAAGTGCTTCTCCGCCTTACCGAGGGGACAAAAGGAGAGCTATAGTTTTGTAGTGAAATTCCCGGAGTTGAAGACTCCGGGGAGTGGATGTAGGTCATGGTTTTACCAAACCACTATAAACTTCCGGTGTGCTTTTTCCTTATCACTTTTTATTTTTTCTTGTACTTTATTTTCCTTATATTTGCTTGGTGATAATTATGAGAGAAAATAATTTTAGTTTTTCATGTTGAGTTCATTCAATTGCTTTCATATTAGTTAAAGCTTTCTTGTTAAAGTTTTAAAAAACACAAAAATATTAAAACTCTTGCTTAGGATTTTAAGTTATTGCAACTCACAATTCACCCCCCTTTTGTTAATCTAGTAATTTCAATTAGTATCAGAGCCTATTTTTCAAAAATAGTGTTTTAGAAAACCTTGAAAAAAGATCATATCACATTTTGGTAATCGTGATACTGCGGAGGGTTATTCAATAACTTTTCCTCCACTTTTTGACAATATCCCGTTTGATTTCTAGAAAATTAGAATGTTTACCTTTTTGCAATCTATTGATTATCGCATGTGGATGTTAGTCAATGATGGATACATTGCACCTTTTAAAACTATGAATGGAGTGAAAACTCAAGTGCCTTTTAATGAATGGAGAAATGAGAATAGGGAATTAGCTCAAGTAAATGCGAAGTGCTTAAATTGCTTTTTCTGTGCATTAAAGTCTGAGAATTATATGAGAGTTTATACCTGTGCTACTGGTAAGGAGATTTGGGATAAACTGTGCATCACATATGATGGATCTAGTGAAGTTAAACAGTCTAGGCTTAACATTCTGTTGAATGATTATGAACTCTTCCATATGAAACCTAGCGAAACAATATCTGACATGTACACTAGGTTCACTCAAATCGTGACATCCTTACATGCATTAGGTAGAGAAATTTCAAATTTTAAAAAGGTTAACAAGATTCTTAGATACTTATCTAGTTCCTATGATGCTAAAATTACTGATATCACTAAATCTAAAGATCTTAACATTTATTAATTGATAATCTGCTTGGTTCACTCATTGCATACGAGTAAGGAGTGAGTCAAAGGCAAAGTGATGCAGGAGAAAACAAGAAGGAGAGAATAGTGGTATTAAAAGTAAAAAATTTAGAAAGTGAAAGCTCTGTAGGGGAGGAAGAAGATGACATAGCATTGATGACCCGATAGTTCAATAACTTTTTGAGAAGAAAATAAAGGCTTCATCAGAACAGATGGAATAAAGGTAAAAGCTCGAGGGTTAATAAAGTTTCATTTGATACAATCTATTTTGAGTGCAGGAAGCTAGGCCACCTTCGAGCTGATTCCCCCAACCTAAAGAACCAACCTGCTAAGGAGAAAAGCAAGGACAAAGACAAGAACAAGAGAGGAAAAATGAAGACACAAAAAGCTTTTTGAGCCGACTAGGCCTCAGAATTGTATGAAGAAGAAGCAGAGGAGGAGGTAAAAAATTTATGTCTAATGGCTAACGATAATATTGATCAATCGGATCAAGATGAGGTATGTCCAGTTTTATATGAAGATTTATTACTTATTTCAAAAAAATTCATGACTCGTATAGGAAATTGAAAAAGATGCATGCTAGAATTAATATTGAGTTTAGTACTTTATAACTGAGCATGCTAACTTAGTTAAAGAAAATTTTGATTTATATAGAGATCATATGCTAGTATGATGCATTAAATAATAAGAATATTGAACTTACTAAAGTGCATGAAACCTTAAAAACCACTCATGTTAAATTAGAAGAGGCTTTTCACATATTAGAAAAACTTGCATTAGAAGTAGATCACAGTAAGCATTTGTTAAAAATAGAAGTTCATGGATTGACATATCAAAAATAAGACTTTTAAAGAAAAAATTAAAAAACTAGAAAAAGAAAATGCATCACTCACATTATCCCAATCTAGAAAACCCCTAGCACTACATGCATCACAAAACTTTAGGAAGAGTCATCAACACCCACATAGGATAGTGAACCCATTTCCCAGTGTTAGGTGGTTCTCTTATGGCATGCTAGGTCACATAGCCCACACATGCACAATTTACCGTAGGACACACCTAGTATGGAGACCAAAATTGCATCCATCATAGCATAGAATGCATACATCTCATTCATGCAAGCATAAGGAGGAACCTAATCTCACTTGGGTTCCCAAATCTAACCCTTGAATGAAATTATAGGGATGCTCTCACAAAAGACCTAGTGAGATTATGTGGTACATGGATAGTGACTGCTCGTGACACATGACTGGATATATGAAGAAGTTCATTCTATTATAGACCAGAACTGGAGGCAAAGTAACATTGGGAGACAACACTACCAGAAAAGTGATAGGCTCATGTATTATTGGTAATGCTAAGAATTTTTTAATTAAAAATGTTTTATTAGTTGATGGTTTGAAGCATAACTTACTTAGCATTAGTCAATTATGAGATAAAGGTTTTGACATTAAATTTCTTTCTAACAAATGTCTGATTAGTTTAAATGACAAACTTGTTTTAGAAGGAAAATGAATGAATAATTTTTTCATGTTAGATCTTGATTGCATTGATAGTTAAAATTATTTTTGCTTAAAAATAATAGTAGATGACTCATGGCTATGGCATAGGAGACTATGCCATGCTAGTATGCAAACACTTAGAAACATTACGCAAAAAAACCTAGTTAGAGGCGTACCTAAGTTAGACTTTACTAAGGATCACTTATGTGATGCTTGCCAATTAGGAAAATAAGTCAAATCATCCTTTCATTCAATTAAAGATGTGATCACCTCTAGGCCATTAGAAATACTACACATGAACTTATTTGAACCAGTTAGCATAGCCAGCCTAGGAGGAAAAAACTATGGATTTGTGATTATATACGACTTCACTAGATTCACCTAGGTAAGATTCCTAGCACATAAAAATGAGTCATTTGAGGTATTTAAGGTATTCTCCAATGGATTCAACAAAATTTAGGTTGTGAAATCTCAACAATCCATAGCGATCATAGATGAGAGTTTCAAAATGAAAGATTTGAATCAGTTTTCCAAGAGATGGGAATAGAACATAATTTCTCAGCCCCTACATCACCTCAACAAAATGGTATAGCAGAAAGGAAGAATAAAACCATGGTAGAAGTCACTAGGGCAATGTTAGCGGAGTGCACCCTTTATAGATACTTTTGGGCAGAAGCAGTCAACATAGCGTGTTATGTTTTAAATAGGGTAAACATTATATCTAAGCTAAATAAAACTCCTTATGAACTCCTTAAGGGTAGGACACTGAATCTTTCACACTTACATGTCTTTGGGTGAAAGTGCTTCATACTGATGAATGGCAAACTTCCCTTAAGAAAATTTGATCCCAAGTCTGATGAGGGTGTCTTCTTAAGTTATTCATATGTAGGTAAGGCCTATAAAATCTTTAATAAGAGAATCCTAGTAGCAGAAGAGTCCATCCATGTAGCATTTGATGAATCAGATAAGCCCTCTGAATATAAAATTGAAGAAGATGAAATAGAGGAAATTCAAGGAGTAGAGACTATGACCTATGAAGAAAGGGTAGAACCTCAAGAAGATTTTCCTAGAGAATAGAGATATTCTTCTAGTCATCCTAAAGAGTTAATTTTAGGAGACCCTTCAGATGGTGTAAGAACCATGCATGGACTTTGGAAAGAGGTTACTCATTCAACATTCATCTCTATGATAGAACCTACAAGTATAGATCAAGCCTTAGGAGATGAATTCTGGATTCTAGAAATGCAAGAAGAGCTGAACCAATTCACCAGGAATGATGTTTGGGAGTTAGTCAAGAGACCTAAAGAATAAAGTGTTGTTGGAACAAAATGGGTCTTCAAAAATAAGGTGAATGATTCAGGAATAATAATAAGATATAAAGCCAGATTAGTAGCTAAAGGGTACAACCAAATTGAGGGAATAGACTTTAAAGAAACCTTTGCCCCTGTTGTTAGACTAGAAGCCATAAGAGTGCTCTTAGCCATTGCTTGCTTCAAGAACTTCAAACTATATAAACTGGATGTAAAGAGTGTTTTTTTGAATGGGGTAATTAAGGAAGATGTCTATGTTGAGCAGCCCCCCAAATTTGAAAGTTCACAATTTCAAAACCATGCATTCAAATTAAAAAGGGCACTTTATGGATTAAGGCAAGCATCTAGAGCCTGGTACGAAATACTTAGCTCATTCCAATTTGATAAAGGATTTGAAAAGGGTAGTATAGATACTACACTCTTTTTATAAAGGTCAAAAATGAAATTCTCATTATTGAAATCTATGTGGATGACATCTTGTTTGGATCTTCAGATAAAAAACTGTATAATGAGTTCTCAAAAATAATGAGTAATGAGTTTGAAATGAGCATGATGGGAGAACTTAACTATTTTCTTGGCTTTAGTGTGAAACAAATGGATAATGGAACATCCTTAGCCAAATGAAATACGTTAAGGATGTTCTGAAAAAATATGAAATGGATAGTGCAAAGCCCATGAACACTCCAATGATCTCAATAATTCAATTAGATAAAGATCATAATGGAAAATCAGTAGATCAGAAAAAATATAGAGGAATGATTGGATCCCTTCTCTACTTGACTTCCAGTAGACTGGACATAATGTTTAGTGTGTGCCTCTGTGCCCGTTTTCAAGCCGATCCTAAAGAGTCTCACTCAACTACGATCAAGAGAATCCTTAGATATCTACTAGGCACCCCGAACTTAGGAATTTGGTATCCTATGCATAGCACTTCCTTTGAAATCGTAGGGTACTCATATTCTGATTTTGCAGGATGTAGGATAGATAGAAATATTGCAAATCTATTGTTTCCTGAATTACGCTTTTGATGATTAGCAAACACTATGATTTCCTTTCTTATAACTGACATTTCAGGGCCAAGAAATCAGATGACAAAATCAATCCAATTCAAGATTGTGTAGGTTAGGGTTGAGTCAGTATGTATTTTGCTTTTTCTCTTCTTGAGTTAATTTATAATGTTCAAAGAGATTGATGCTAAGTAACCCTACACACACACACACACACTTGAGAGAGTAAGAATTTCTATTTTTAATCAAATCGGCCAGGACAATATTTACATCGGCCGGGATGATCAGGCTCAAAACAGAAGTTCTAATTAGGGTTCTTAATTAAGGCAGCCGTCATTAGCCAATCGTCATGGACGATACTTGTATCGGCCTGGATGATATGCTCAAAATAGAAAGATATTGCCGCCATAAACAATTAAGGTATTTTACATTTTTGGCAATCGGCCAGGACGATCTTGAATCGGCCTGGACGATATTCACCATTATGCCTTAATTAATCAGATAAATCAAGGAAGTAATTAAGGAATACTGATATGATCACATCGTCCTGGATGATCGCAGGATCGGCCAGGATAATTTATTCAAAAACCTTAGTTACTTCTGGACGATAAATATCGGCTAGCACCAATTCAGGGCGATGAGCTGGACGATCGGGAATGGACAGCTTGAATTCAGGGCGATGCTCTGGACGATAGTGATATCATCTTGGATGATCAAGCCAATTTTCAATTGTCTAGTTTGCATTCAGGGCGATGCTCTGGCCGATCTCATGGGATTTATACTGATCGTCCAGGATGATTTCCATATCGTCCAAGACGATATAGTCGGCAACTTGCAATTAATGAGCTCCTTTGAAGCTATTCTATTTAAGATCTCTAGTTCAACATTTTTGAACATCCTTGGCTGCAGTCTAGACCTGAGAAAACCTAAAGGAGAGAGAGAGAGAGGATCTTGTGAGGGGGAGCTTATGAGGGAATTCACAAGGGTTTCTCCAAGCATTATTCCACTTCTTCTTCCCTAGAGTCTCTTGACCTTGGAAGGATTGAGAGAGGTAAGTTCTAGCAAGCGATCGAGGTTCTTTTCCTGCTTCAAGAGGAAGCAAAAGAAGGAAGGTTCTCTGCCTTGCCGGGTGTGGAAAAAAGAGGTGCTTGTAAAGGCTTCTCTGCCTATCTGTGGGGGCTAAAGGAGAGTCACGATTGTAGTGCAATACTCGGAGGGCGCCTCCAGGGAGTGGACATAGGTCGAGTTGACCGAACCACTATAAACCCTTGTGTTCTTATTTTTTACTGCTTTCGCATTTATTTTCTTCCGCGCTTATTTTTTTTGTGGTGATTTGGTTTGTATCCATGCTTTGCCTAAAGAAATTTTAAATACTAATTCACCCCCCCCCCCCCCCCCACATCTTGGTTAGTCTTGGGTCCGTTCTATAGGGCGTAACATCCCTAACGAACTTTTAAGTGGTATCAGAGCACTTTCTAGTATCATCTGAGCACTTTCTAGTGGTATCAGAGCAGGATTCAAAAATTTAAGTTTGAAAACTTTTTGAATTTGATCCGTGGCTAACTTTGGGAATAGAAACACTACTGAAGGTTATTCAATTACACGACCTCCCTTATTTCATAACCTACCTTTTGATTTTTGGAAAACCCGCATGTCAACATTTTTACAATCTACTGATTATCGCATGTGGATGCTTATTAAATAAGGGTATTCTCCACCTTCTCGTGAAATTAACAGAATTAAAATAGAAGTTGCTTTTACTGAATGGACTTTCGATGAAAGAGATTTAGCTCAATTAAATGCAAAATGTTTGAACTGTTTTCTCTGTGCTTTAAAGTCTGAGGATTACATGCGTGTCTCCACTTGTAAAACTTGTAAGGAAATATGGGATAAATTGGGTATCACTTATGAAGGAACCAATGAAGTAAAATAATCTCATTTGAATATTCTCTTGCATGACTATGAACTTTTTCTTATGAAATCTTCTGAATCTATTTTTGACATGTATACAAGGTTTACTCAAATTGTTACTTCATTGTATGCCTTAGGAAGAGAACTTTCAAATTTTGAAAAAGTAAACAAGATTTTATGATGCTTGCCTTCTTCTTTTGATGCAAAAATTACTGCTATAACTGAATCTAAGGATTTGAACACGTATTTGATTGACAACTTACTTGGCTCACTCATTGCTTATGAGAAAGGGGTAAATAAAAGAAATCTTGATGCAGGTGAGAAAAAGAAAGAGAAATGGTGGCACTTAAGGCACACAAATCTGACTCCAATTCTTCTAGGTTTGAGAGCGAAGAAGTTTCTTTCATCTCAAAGAAATTCAGAAACTTTCTAAGGAAGAAGCAAAAGCATCATTGGAGAAAAGGTAAGGATAACAAGTATTCTAAAGGATCTTCTAATATTGTTTGTTATGAATGCAGGAAGTCTGGACATGTGAAAGCCGATTGTCCTACATTTCAAGATCACTCGAGCAAAGAAAAAGAAAAGGGTGAGGAGAAATCCAAGTTCAGAAAGGACAAGAAAAAAAGTTCAAAAAGCATTCTGGGCAGAATTTGCATCAGATTCCTCTAAGACTGAACCGGAGGAAGAGACAACAAACCTGAGCTTTATGGGGGAAGATCATCTTGAGAAAAGCGATGATGAAGAGGTATGTAAACCAACTTATGATCAATTGTTTGAGATTTGTGAGAAAATTCATGCATCATACAAAAAACTTAAGAAGACTCATGCTAACTTAAAATTGGAACTTGTGAATTTACAAAAAGAGTATGAAGTTATTCTTAAAGATCATTCAATGATTGATTCTAATCACATGGCTCTACTCAAAGAATTTGATGATTTAAACAAAAAGCATTTGGAATTAATTGATGAACATGATGCATTAAAAGTTTCACACACCTCACTTAAATCTGATTTTAAGAAATCTAAAGAGATAGAAAAAGATTTGAGGGTTGATAATGATAGCATAAAAAATAATAACTCGAGGCTTAAAAATGATTTGGACTTACTTAAGGGAAATTGTAAGACTCTCACTTTGAATCCAAAGCCAAAACCTAGGAAGAGGCATTTTAACTCAAATCATTTAAGAAAACCTTTTCCTGGAGTTAAATGTTTTTCTTGTGGCATGCTAGGGCATATCTCACGCACTTGCACCATTCACCGTAGTACACATTGGGTGTGGAGACCTAAGGTACATGATTCACAGCATACCACACCTGCATTGTATTCTACTTTTTCTAAGAATGGACCCAAACTAGTTTGGGTTCCTAAATCTGACTGTTGTTGAGTTTTGCAGGTGTGCTCTCACCAAAGACCTTATGGGAGCATAGGATAATTGGACATATGGAGGCTCGCAGCTCATAATTTCTTAAACTTGCTGCTTCATAATTTCTTGAAATGTTTTTTAATTAGTTTTGTGTTATTTTTTGTTGTGTGCTAACTTTTTTGTTGTTCTAGATTATTTTATTTTCGCTTTGCTTTTATAATTGATTTTCTATATGTTTATTTTTTAAGCTTTTTTATTTTAGAGATTTAAAGCCATTGATTATCATATCTAAATCGGATAAAGGGAGAAACACCGTTGATGGTTTCCCTCCCTCTTACCTCTTTTAGTGACATAATTTTCTTTTCTAGACAAAAGTCTATCTCATATTGACAACTGGTTTTTGAAACTAAGATTCTTTTTATCTTGCTACAATAATATATCTTGTGCATAATATCCAAAGTTCTTATATATCTTTCAAGTTAATTGAAATCTTGCCATTGCATTTATCACATGATAATGATTTAGTTTTGTGGCTTGTTCTTCCCTATGTTAGAGAGAGGGCTCCTATTCTCTAATATTTGGAGGATAGACTCAAACCTAAAGTTCTTTTTTAGGTGTTTTTGTTAAAGAGATTTTACCTTGAAAGAATTAAGAGGGAAAGTGGAAAAGATGCAAATTTGAAATGAAAAATATATATACACAAATGTGTATCAAAAATCAAGATGCTCAAAGAGCCAAATCAAAGATACAAGAGGCATAAAATGAGCCCACAAAATACAAGCTATTATCTCTTTTCTAAACTCTTAAAACTTAGAGAACTCATTGGTTATTTGATGCTTTCAAAGGCTTGATTTCAAATTTCATGATTGAGACAAATTACTTTGTTATATTATTTATAAGATATTTTCTTTGTAACCAAGTTTTGATTGAATCTTCTTTTTATCCAGTAAAGTTTTTCTTAGTTAGACCTTTTGTTTTTTTTTTAAAAAAAGATGATTATTTCCCTAAAAGAAGTCCGAGCTAGGGATTAACAAGATCGAATATTAAACCTTTTTCGGATTTTGACTTTAACTCTTTGATCTTTTGAATCTCTAAAATTTAATTGTTTGAGAAATTTGTCATATGGATACTTTGCTAAAACAAAAAAAAATTAAAACAAAAAAAACATGAATTTTTTTTTCCTTTCTTTCGTTTTTCTTTTTCTTTCTAGCTTTTTAGCATTTTTATTGTTGTTTATAGCTTTGTATTGTGAGTGATTTATTTTTGAGGGCTTTGATCATCAACATCTTTTCCTTGGATTCAAATTTCTTATCATATCGTCCTGGCTGATAACTTTATCATCCTTGACGATAGGATAATTACTCTTTAAATTTCCATCTGCTGAACTTTTCTATGCTTGCTGTAACTCTTCGTCCTGGATGATAATTTATCGTCTTGGACGATCTGATTGAACTCTGTTGCAATCATGTTGATAGTCTTGGTCGATAACATATTTCTTATTGGTCGATGCATTTTATGGTCATCGTCCTGGCCGATACACTAGATCATCCTGGACGATCCACGTGTCAACACATTTAAATCTTTCAAATTGGCCTTGGACGATCCATTATTGGAAAATTGTCCTAGCCGATCCACTGTTCGTCCTGGATGATACACGTGGCACATATTTAAAATGTTTCAACTTCGGCCGATACAATCAATTATTGTGCATCGTCCTGGACGATACATCTAATCGGCCCGGACGATATACTTTTTTAACGGTCGTCCGGCTTGACTCCTCGGGATGTTCGTCTGTGTCTAGTCATCCTGGACGATATCTGATTGGCCCGGTCGATCGAACTACCTTTTTGACCAATTGGCCTATACACAATAAATGAATCAAATGGCCCTGGACGATTCTACGATCGTCCTGGACGATATGGTTGTTTCTTTAAATTCAGGCCATTCCAGCCATTGTTTTCACCTCAACCTTCTTCTTCTCTTGTATTTTCTTAACTGATTTCTTGCTATGGCTGGTGGGAGGCGAGTCCGACAAGCTTCTGGAAGTTCCTCGAGGGCACTCTGGACCCTCGATTCAGGGAAGTGGAGGATCAAGCAGCTTACCGTCGCTACAAAGAATTTGTCATCACCCTTTCCAGAACAATCAATCCTGCCCACCTTTCATATCCGGTAATGGATCTCTTTGCTCACACTTCTCTCTGTTTCATTCTTACCCTCGCTGTCCCTTTTTTCTCATAACTTATGTTAGAATTTTATGCAAATCTTCGTATAAATTCTACTTTCACAGCCTTGACCTCCTATGTGAATTGACGTCCCGTCGAGATTACATATCAGGATTGTGCTGAACTTTTGCAGTTATCCACCACTGGGGATAAGCTGCATATAATCATTTCATGCCTTGATTTTGACTGGTCCACGGTAAACAATTTCCATTGCCAAACCAACACACCCTTTCATGTTGGAGAGACTAGCTCTTTAGTCAAAGATGCTAAGATTATTCAGCATGTCCTTCGCACCTCCATCATTCCAAAAGTCGGACACCGAATCCACATCACTCCTCTACTTTCTTTGACTACCTTTTTCATCATGGCCTAAAGAGAATTTAATGCTACTGATATAATCTTTCGATACATTGATCATTTAACAACTATTCACGATCCAAGCCATAGGAGGAAACCCAACCTTGCTTTAGGACATCTCATAGTCTACATTCTTGAAACCAAATACAATCTTCAATATCCTGCTCATCACGACCTTCAGCCTCCTTTCTACTCAAATAACTCTTTCAATATCCTTCACAGTACTCATCTCCACCCAGTGGATGGGGAACCTCCGGGGGCCAAGGAGGAGGAGGCTCCCGCTCCCATTCTTGATCCTGTTCCTCTTCGCCAGCACTCACAGTTTGACCAGTTAGTGGGGAGATTTGATCGTTGGGAGATCCGTTTTGATGCATATGTTATTGCATAGGAGCAGCAATATTCTGAGGACATTACCCACTACGAGCAGCACCGCATAGAGGGCTTAGCCCATTTTGACAGCTACATTACTCACCACCAGCAGCAGCATGACCAGGACATCGCCTGGTTCAATGCTCAGTTTACTATGCTAGCTAGTTACTTTCAACAGCCACCTCCACCACCTCCATCTGATGATCATGATCCCTCATTTTTTTAGTTTTTGTTTTCTAATTTTTGTAATTTGTCTTAGTTTCTGTTGTGTTTTTTTTTTTTTTATGTGTGTCTAGGACCCTCTTTTGTGATGACAAAAGGAGGAGTAGGATGTGGTAGGAAGAGTTGATGCTTGTAACTTTGAAATTTTTAATGAACTACTATTTTTACTGAAATTTTACTACTTGTGTTTGCCATCATCAAAAAGGGGGAAATTGTTGCAAATCTGTTGTTTCATGAATTACAATTTTGATGATTAGCAAACACTATGATTTCTTTTCTTATAACTGACATTTCAGGGCCAAGAAATCAAATGACAAAATCAAGCCAGTTCAAGATTACGTAGGTTAGGGTTGAGTCAGTCTGTATTTTGCTTTTTCTCTTCTTGAGTCAATTTGTAATGTTCAAAGAGACTGATGCTAAGTAACCCTACACACACACACACACTTGGTAGAGTTAGAATTTCTATTTTTAATCTAATTGGCCAGTATGATATTTACATCGGCCTGGATGATCGGGCTCAAAATAAAAGTTCTAATCAGGGATTCTTAATTAAGGCAACCATCATTAGCCAATAGTCCTGGATGATACTTATATCGGCCTGGACAATATGCTCAAAACCGAAAGATATTGTCGCCATAAACAATTAAGGTATTCTATATTTTTGGCAATCGCCCAGGACGATCTTGGATTGGCCTGGACGATATTCATAATTATGCCTTAATTATTCAGACAAACCAAGGAAGTAATTAAAGATGATTGATATGATCACATCATCCTGGATGATCGTAGGATTGGCCAGGATGATCTATTCAAAAACCTTAGTTACTTCTGGATGATAAATATAGGCCAGCACCAATTCAGGGCGATGTGCTAGACGATCGAGATCAGACAGCTTGAATTCAGGGTGACGCTCTGGACAATTTTCCTTTGATTTGAATGGATCGGCCGAGATGATCGTGATATCGTCTTGGATGATCAAGCCAATTTTCAATCGTCCAGTTTGCATTCAGGGCGATGCTCTGGCCGATCTCATGGGATTTGTACTGATCATCCTGGACGATTTCCATATCGTCCTGGACGATATAGTCGGCAACTTGCAATTAATGAGCTTTTTTGAAGCTCTTCTATTTAAGAGCTCTTGTTCAACATTTTTGAACATCCTTGGCTGTGGTCTTGACCTGAGAAAAATTAAAGTGAGAGAGAGAGAGAGAGAGAGGATCTTGTGAGGGATAGCTTATGAGGGGATTCACAAGGGTTGCTCCAAGCATTGTTCCACTTCTTCTTCCCTAGAGTCTCTTGTCCTTGGAAGGGAGAGGTATGTTCCAGCAAGCGATCGAGGTTCTCTGTCTGCTTCAGGAGGAAGCAAAAGGAGGAAGGTTCTCTGCCTTGCCGGGTGTGGCAAAAAGAGGTGCTTGTTAAGGCTTCTCCGCCTAGCTGTGGGGGCTAAAGGAGAGTCACGATTGTAGTGCAATACTTTGAGGGCGCCTCCGGGGAGTGGTCGTAGGTCGAGTTTACCAAACCACTATAAACCCTTGTGTTCTTATTTTTTACTACTTCTGCATTTATTTTCTTCCGCGCTAATTTTTTTGTGGTGATTTGGTTTGTATTCGTGCTTTTCCTAAAGAATTTTTAAATACCAATTCAACCCCCCCTCTTGGTTAGCCTTGGGCCAGTTCTATAGGGCTTAACATCCTTAACGAACTTTCAAGTAGTATTAGAGCACTTTCTAGTGTCATATGAGCACTTTCAAGAAATAGCACCTCTGGTACTTGCCAATTCATAGGACAATCATTAGTTTCTTGGTCCAGTAGGAAGCAAAACTTAGTAGCCCTTTCCATGGCCGAGGTAGAATATATTGCAGTAGGAAGTTGCGTTGCACAAGTACTATAGTTAAAATAACAAATTCTTGATCTTGGCCTACCTGTAGGAACCATCTCAATCATGTGTGACAACACAAGTGCAATTTGCATCTCTAAGAACCTAATTCAGCACTCTCGAATGAAACACATATACATTAGACACCATTTCATAAGAGATCACATTGCTAAGGGAGATATAGAATTGTATCACATCACTACAGGAGATCAATTGGCTGACATATTCACAAAACCACTATCATTCGACACCTTTAGCACCTTGAGGACTAGACTAGGTGTCATAGACATTAATGCATAAACAAAAATACAAAACACAAAATAAAAACAAATTTTTTTTAAGGTCGTTCCTGATCATCACACTCATTACACAAAACCATAAAATCTAACATTTTATTATCGTAATGTATGATCCACTATCGTATTGTACGATATATCTAAATCTACACAAACCACAACCCACATGCAAATTTCACCTCTATTGATCATACTGTATGAAACATAACATACTGTACGATACAGCTGGTAGTCATTCAATTCATCCGGTATAACATTATTGATCATTGTATGGTACAATAGCTCCATTTCATACTGTACGATCCACGTCAGCGTACAGGTTGGGATGAATTAACTCTGTTTGGTACAATATTATTGATATCATACTGTACAATACCTCCACTTCGTATTGTACGATCCACCTCAGCAAAAATGGATAAGAATGACTTAAAGGTGTCTTGTACGATATAATTAACGTTTGTACTGTATGATACACCTATTTGTATAGTATAAAACTTTTCATCAAGGGACGTACCGATGACCCTCGGGACGATCAAAATCTTTATGATCGTACTATACGATACCCATTGTACTATACAATACCCATTGTACTATATGATTTGACCACCTTTTCTTGAAATGACCCGTCAGAATAATTATTACCCATCGTACTATATGATACCTGATCGTACAGTACGATGTTGGAGAAATTCTATAATTTTTCTTCACTTGCAACTCACTTCACTCACACTCACCTCCTTACCTTTCACTCAGCCTCTACATGATGTCGAGCTCTAGAAAGCGCGGTCGCCTCATTGTGGGAAGCTCCTCTTCCTCCCACCATCACAGTGCTCGGTTCTTAAGTGCCAAAAATGAGGATGCCTACCACAAGTACAAAGCCTGTAAGATTACACCATCCAAAATGCTCAATCAATCTGCTCTGAATTTTGAGGTACTGAACCTCTTTGCTTCCACCACTTTCCAGTTCCTTCTCACCCTGGACTTCCCCTACAACTCAGAAATCCTATTGGAATTTCTTGCAAATCTTACCTACATCGTCGACAGCCTAACCTTCCACTCTTTTGCCTGTCACTAAAATATAGAAATTACTAAAGCTGACATCACCCATTACATTGGGTTATCCACTGAAAGATCTAGGGTTCATTCCTTTCTCATGAATGAATTTGACTGGAGTGATGTCAATCATGTCCTTAAGAATATAGCCTTTTATCAACACCAGCCACTCGTCCAGACCCTCAATCGAAATGCCAGGATAATTCAACGTGTACTTAGACCTTCTATAGTACCCAAGCTGGCGATTGAATTCGCATGACCCCTAATTTATCTGTCGCTACCTATTTGGTCAGGTCAAACACCAAATCTGATAAGGCACTTGATAATAACTACATTCAGAACATGACCATAATTCGCCTCCCTACCACCCATAGAAAATAAAACATAGCCCTTGGCTATATTATCAGGTACATCCTTCAAAATAAATATCAGTTAACCTATCCCGGTGAACCCGATGTCCTACCTATTTTCTATACGGATGCTTCCTTCGGTATCTTGTTTCATCGAGGGCCAGAGCCAGATGAACCTGACTTTGATGAAGAAGAAGGAGGAGATGCTCCAGCAGTAGCTCCTGCTCGACCAAGAAGACAAGCAGCATCCCGAGCACCTGCACCAACCTACCCTCACAATAACTTGGTCGAACACTTCGATCAACTTCAGACTCATCTTGACACACATATATACGAACAACATCAACAACAAAATGATGACATGCAGTGATTTAGGGAACGCTTCACCGTGATTGATCAATGATTTGACACAATCCTTCAATATTTCCAACCACACCAACCTCCACCTCCAAGTGATCAGGACCCTTCCCTTTGAAGTGTATATGTGTTGTTTTTTTTTTAATGTTGTTTGCTCCTCTTTTTGGTGCTGTCAAAAGGGGGAGAAGTTTGTTGTAGTTTGCTCATGCTTATGTTTCCTTATGGTTCAATAGAATGCATTTCTTTTTTTTTTTCTATTTCATATTGCATTTCTTTTCTTTATGATTAAATAAAAAAAATGCCATTCAAACTTGCCTATAACAAATATTATTTGACATCATAAAAAAGGGGGAGATTATTGCAATCCGTGACCCCTAGTTTGAGCTTTTGATGATGACAAATAATATCGTCTTAACATCTATTCATTGAATATCCTTTGATTTATGCTATTATCTGTGAGTACTAACATTTCAAGAAGATCACAAGTTACTCAGGACAATAGGAAGACTCAAGACTTGGTAGAATATGAGTGTGAGTCTATAATGTAATTTTCTATTTATTTTAGTTTTTTCTTTGCTTGAGTCTGACCACAAACTGTATGTAAGTCTGAGCAACCACACACAAAGATAGTGGGAGAGGGTTTTTAAAATAAACAAAAATGAAGATATTTTTCTGTTGATCGTACTGTACGACTTTATATCATACTGTATGATCTGATATGATTAAAACATGTTTCTGTGAATAGATCGTACTGTACGATTTATGTCGTATTGTACGATGTGTTACTAATTCAAAATCTTAGATGCCAGATTTGTTTAAGTAAGTTTTATCAGCCGTTAATACTATACAATGTAATTCGTACTGTATGATTTATTTCAAATACTTAATATAACCCATGATTAGTGGAATAAATCAAGGCTTAATCGCTGATTGGTCGTTATACTGTACGAACCTGTTCGTACTATACGATAAACAGAGATGAGTTTTAATCATCTCGAAAATTGTCCTGGACGATCTCTTATTTTTTAATCATTATATTATACGCTATATATCATACCATACGATGACCAAAGGCCGATTTGGTATCATCCCAGAGATCGGCCTGGATGATCCATTGATTTGTTCTAATCGTACTGTACGATGTTGATCGTACCCTACGATGTATAGAGATAAGTTTTGATTGTCCTGGCTATCGTCCTATACGAATGATATTTTATCGTACTGTATAATTTATTTTAAACTATTTTAAAACCTTCGTACCTGGATGAAGATTGTTATACATATCGTATTATATGATGTGAAATTGTACTGTATGATTGCAACTACCACTTTGAAAATTTTCAGGGATTTTGGAGCCCATTTTTATGTGCTAAAATTATTATGTTTTTAGGGGTGTGATAGAGAGAGGAGAACGTGATTAGAGAGGGAATCATTGGGAGAGAGCTCTTGAGAAGTTTTTAGGGTTTGAGAGAGAAAGGAGAGTGTGAGCTTGGTGAGGGAGAAGAAGTGTGATGGAGATAACACAGCTGCTCCGTTCTTGCTGCATCTTGCTCCTCTTATGGCCCGAGAAGCACTTAGGGGAGGCTCTCTGAGGGGGAAACTCTTCTACATCCGTAACCTCGAAGGTACTCTGCCTTCTCCAGGTGGGAGAAAAATGAGAAGGTACGCTGCCGTTGCCAGGAGGGTGAGAAGAGCGCTTGGCACTCTGCCACACTGGGTTGGTGAAAGTGAGTCTTATAAGGGCTTCTTCGCCTTGACTAGGGGGCAAAAGGAGAGCTATAGTTTTGTATTGAATTTCCCGGAGTGGAGGACTCGGGGAGTGGACGTAGGTCATGATTTGACCGAATCACTATAAAATTGTGGTGCGCTTTTTTCCTTATCGCTTTTTATTTATCCTGCACTTTATTTTCCTTATATTTATTTGGTGATAACTGTTAGAGAAAAAGAATTTCAGTTTTGCATGTTGAGTTCAATCAATTGCTTTCATATTAGTTAAAGCTTTCTTGTTAAAGTTTTTAAAAAACACAAAAATATTAGAACTCTTGCTTAGGATTTTAAGTTATTGCAACAAATTTTCACAATTCACACCCCCTCTTGTCAATCTAGTAGTTTCAAAAATCCAATTCTTTCATGGGTAACTTATATTGTTCATCTATTTTCTTATCTTAGAAAAGTAGAAACAAGCTTGTTCATGGTAACAAGGAGGATGGTCTTAATGTTTTAGCAGCTAATGCACTCAGTTTTGCTTCATCATCAATTAATTATCATCTAATTTTGGTCAATGGGGAATCTAATCAGTTAAGGTTATTTTCTTCCACTTGGAATCCCCGTCCAACCGATTGGATCAAACTTAATGTTGATGCCACTCTTTACATTTATAATGCAGGCATAGGAGGAGTAATAAGTGACAGCAAAGGTAGGATTTTGTTTGCCTTTGGTTTCAAATTGCATTGGGACTGCACGGTTTTGGATATGGAAGCAATTATATCCTTGAGGAAGGTAATTCAAGAATGGATGTATGAGGCGAAAGGAATCATTATTGAGGGGGGTAATTATAATGTTATGAAGTATGTTCATAATATCTTGAAGGAAGGAATAATCGAAGGAAATGGCTCAAGCCATGATGACTTCTTCTTTCTTAGAAATTTTAATCAAGTGATTATTCAATTTGTGAATAGGGGGTGCAATAAGTTAGTAGATTGTTGTGCTAACTATGCTTGTTCTTGTGGTTTTGTTTGGGATAGTTTGAATAATAATAAGGTTCCTCCTCTTTTTTTTTTTATTTGTTAAAGGAGGAATGTGATAGGTTTTTCTTCACCTAGGTTCTTGTTCTTTGACTTATTTTAATAAAAGTTCTTCGAGCATTTCATCAAAAAAAAAAAAAAAAGAATTACTATTTTAATGCATAAAATGTTTGCTATTCTATTTAAGGTTAGTTATCTTTATTGAAACATCTATAAATAATGGATAATCTTATTAATGAAATATTGGGGAAGATCCTAATTGTGTTCTTTAATTTAATTGCATTGAGAGCTCAATCCATCTATAGTTTGAATGTGATTTTTCCTTTCAATTGTTATGTAGTTTCATTAGCTATACATTGTAATAACTTAATTGAGTGTCTTATGCTGATGGGGCGAAGTAATGCTTTTATAGGGCCATTTTTTTTCAAAATGCTGCCTTAGTTATGTTAGGCTTTTGAGATAAGTGCTATATTTGGGTGAATATATTTTGAGCTTGTTCCTCATGGCTAATGTGACTGTTTATTCAAGCGGTGAGTGCTTCTCAAGATCTCATTTAAGGTGGGTCTCTTGATTTTTGTTAACTTGTTTAGATGTTTTATTTGTACATCTAGATATCGAGATCTATAAAATGAATATAAAAAATAATCTCAAGTGTAATTAAATTTTGATTTTATTTATTTTTAAATTTTAGTATCTCTGTGGCAAGCAAAAGTTATATAAATTTGCCAATAATAACCATTAAATGGAAAAAAAAGGATACTTATTTTATGGGTATATTCAATATCTTCACAAGTATTTAGCAAGATCATGATAGAGAAACTTCCTTTCAAATTGGTCTCACAGTGGAATTCGTCGAACGACCCAAGATGTTCTACTTTCTTGAAACTCATGGGATAACTCACTTATGGGCTAAATCACCCACTACGTTTGATAGGAGCCACTCACTTGGGCCCATTATGAAGCTCTCACTTTCACAAGAAGAATCATAGAATCCTCATATAACTAGCAACTTGGCATTCACCACATACTAGGAACACAATAGAAGTCACTTGCTCTCTCTAAAGTGATCATCCACATGAAGTTCACCATGCTCAATTATATGACTCTTAAGTCATCTTGTTGTGACCATTTAACTTACAACATCTTTCATCCTTGAATTATATATTGTCTTCCTCTCTCTCTTTCCAAGTAATTTGAGATCTCACATTAGAGTCATCAATGGAATAAAATAGCTTATCGGTTATAGGTCTAATCATCTCAACACTTACTCCTAATATTGATTAAGTCCACTTGTTTCTATAGAACTTCCCCATAGACCACTCATTTGAGTTTATTCAACCTCGCCTACTTTTAGTTAATTAGAGGATGATATGTACCTGAGGTTATCTATGTAGTAATGTAAGAGTGTTTTATGTAGCATTATATATTTTTTTCTTTTATTTATTTTTCGTAGCATTTCTTATACACTTTAGAATTTTACAAAATAAATGTTAATGAGGAGCAGTTTGGATTTTCTTACTTATTCTAGTGGACTCCATCTTTATATAAGGACCTGAATTTTCTTGAGCAATTCATAGATTCTCTCTTCCTCTCTAGTTTACTTTTAACTCTCCATTCTCTTGCAAATTCCAACTCTCCAGCTAGGCTTGCTAGTTAAGTTAGGTGTCGCCCATGTTGATAAATAATGTGAGAATGTGCCACATATTTCTCCTTAATATTTATTTAATCAAATATGCATAGTATAACATCATACCATCTCAAAAGATAGGCTAATGCCCGACATTCAATTTAGAAAGTGAAAAAAGAAAATCTTCTTGTAATCAAATATAGTATAATGAAATTTTAATTCATCTTGAAGGATAAAACAAACATTCACCTATCATTTTACTATGAAACTAACTTAAGTATAAAGTGAGTTTGCATTCACAGGATTCTTTCCCAACCTTAGAAAGGAACTAAGATAGGATTTTTTTTTTCTTACTGGGTTATAGACTCCCTATAGAGGTGAGTCTTTATAGTTTATTATCTGCTGAGACAAGTCCTGAAAGTACTCTTGATTAAAGTTTGTACAAGACATTTTGAATTTATAAAGATTAGATCTAAGATTTGAGTTCAAAAACTCGAATTAATGATTTAAATTTAGATTAATATTTTGAATTTATATAAGATTTGGATAACCCTCTAAAGGAGGAGATTCAAGGAAATGTGTATAGAATATGGACTTATTCCTACTTAGAGTGGGCTACAACCAACATCCAAAAGTAATCAATCACTTGATGAATGCAAGATAGGATGACTCCATATCTAAGGAATAAATAATTTTTAGACTTAAAACTTTATCAATACTTTTTAATAGGTAAAAAACCTATCTATTATAGCTTGTCTTAAAGATATCCTAAACTCTAAATTTAATTTTTGTTAACACTAAACTTTTAAAATTTTTAAGTAAGGATTTTCTAGAAAATTTAGATAGTATAATGGTTTAAAATAATAGGAAAACTATGACAGCCCCAACACTTTGGATCCACATTCCTTTTTGTTGGCTTATGTGCTGGGCTAGTGTTTGTTGCAGAAATTTAAAATACATGTGTGCATGTATGTCAGGAAAAAGGTGTTTGTGTATATGGTACCACTATTGCATCATCCTAAAACTAACATAGATGTTCCTACAAAGTCTAGAGCATGCATACTGAAAAAAACCTATGAAAAGGCTACCCTTTAATAGAAATATACTACTCATATGAATAGAATACATATAACATGAAGAACTATATGAAAGAGCAGTGTATAAATAAAATTTTTATTCATTTACTTTTTATGCAGATTTAAATGAAGGCCCATTGAAAACTATGGTGACCAAGCTCTGCCAAAAAAGGCTTGGATTACTATTCTTATATAATGGAGATTTAAATATGAATTCTTACTTAATCTTTATCTTTAGGCTCTAAGATCTTCTTTAAGATTTCAAATGACATTGAGCTTCGAAGGAAGAAGAAATACTTTCCTTTAGATTTTCAATATGTCTATGTAATCATCTTTAATCTTTTTATAACTCTTGACACTGTACAACTCAATCTAGATATACAAGAATCTAGAACTTTATATTTATATTAACATCAAGTCCTAGATATATTCTACCTTTTGTAAAAAAATTAAAAGAGCAAATATTTATAAACAATGTAAAATTGTAATATAGGTACGTAAAAATTAATGTATCTAATGCAACCTAGAAGATTCTAAGATGAACCAATAAGAAATATAATCATGGAATCTAGAGCATGAGAAAGTAAGTAAACAAACACAAGACATCATCCAAGCAAGGTATTTACATCACCTCAAACTACACCACCGACCCTGACTAGGATAGAGTCATTTACCCTGTCAAATCATCTAAAGTGTGTGTAACAAGCATTGTGGTTTGGATAAGTTGTAGGTTATTTATTATTTAATGTTATTTAATATTTTATTGTTAATTTGTTTTAAGTAAAAAGAGGTTTATTTCAATTTAAATTTTAATGTTTTATACTTTAAGATTTAATTTAAAAAATATATTTTAAGCATTGAACTATTTATTGCAAGTTTTAAAAAACATAGTGCTCAATAACTCCAAAGTGTAAGGTGACATTAATCAACAAGTCCTAGGCTCATATTTATAATACTTTTGATCTCTTCTAATGGATCAAATCTAATTTATAGAGTCCTTTCTTTTATTAAGATGTTTTAATAGTTTAGGTTTTAAAGCTTCCTATCACTTGATCATTTCAAGAACTTGAAACTCTCAATTGAAAGATCCTTGGCTCATAATTATAATGCATTTGATCCCACTTAAGGGATTAAATCAAGTGCATAGAGTCTTTGTAGTTCTTTAGCTTTTTAATTTATGTTTTTATATTTTATCTTGTTTATTTAACTAAAAGTATATTTTAAGCTTATAAATTTATATCATTTTTTTTTACTATTTTCTCTATGGTATTAATTTATTTATAAATTTTTAAAATTTAATTAAAATTTTCTAATTAATTAATTTCCTTTAATAATTTACTTTACCAAACTTTGACTTTTATTTTATTTAAGATTATAGTGGTTTTTAATTTTAAATAAATTCTATATTTAATTTAGAATCGAATTCAAGTTTATTTATATTTTGTTGATATTTTTATTTATTTATGATTTTTTCAAAAACAGCATAAGTAATTGAATTTATTCATATAATTAGGCTTTTTTTATCTAGATTAATTCGAAACTACTTGAAATCATCACCCAAAAACATGAATTAACTCTGAGGATGATTACAAGAGATTGAGACCATTTAAAAAATTATTTATATTTTAGTTATTCTATTCTTTTATTCAATAGAATTTCTTTAATTTTACTTTAATCTTTATTTTAAAAGTTTCTTAGGCTCTTTTATTTTTCCCTTTAAACTATATTAAACCTGTGACTGATTGAAATTTACTTTGTATTTTTTTATTTATTCTAAAATTTTAATAATTTATTAAGAATTTTTTTTGATAAAACTCACATAAAGCCCTACGCGTTAATAAAACAGGAAAAAATAATACCTTGAAGAACCTTCAGTTCTAGAAAAGTACAACCTTTGAAGGAAAACCTACGAGCCAATGATTTTACCTATTAAATTAATAAGCAATATAAATTAAGATAACAAAACCAAGCAAAAGAAGAAGAAAAACAATTCAAATAAGTGTCTAGAATATCCTCAGTCCCTAACAAGAATCTAACAAAGCCAACAACAAACAAACTTGCAAGAATAACTTCCAAAAGAACCCTACAAAAGGAAAGGAAGACAAACAACCCAACACCCAACACCCAACAAACCAACCACCAAACAACCAACAACCAGAAACACCACCAATAGTAAATAACCCTGTGACCACTCCCACATGCCAACAACTACATGTATAAAGAACCAACAAAACCAAGAACAACAAGCTACACCACACCCAAAAAAAAAAAAGAGGAAGGAAAGCCCTTACCCCAAAAGACAACAACAACCAAAGGCTCAAAACACTTAAATCAACTACAAGAAAATATATACGACCAACATCAAGAGACAAAAATAAATAAAAAAGAAAACACAGCCCATCTACCAAATGAAGCAATGCCAAACACAGGGGCATGATCGACAAAGGAGGACCAACAACAATAGAAGAATGAACAAAACCCCAAATTACTTCTTCTCAATTTTTTTATTAAGAATCTTATGTCAATTATGCAAGGTGAATCACGATTCATTAATTATCAAATCAAATGAACTCCAAATATCTTAAAATTTAAGTCTTTTGTCAATTAAGTCCTAAAGAACAAACCCAAGAAGTTTCAAGTTATCAAAGTTGTTATATGGTTCAAAATTATTTTTTAAACTAAATGCATATATACTTTAATAAATTTTTTTGAAGAAATCTAGAACATGGATTGGTTAAAATTATTATCAAACTAACCCTTGGCCATAAAGCTAGAACACCAAAAAAATTATGATACAGTGTTGTGTGGAGTGTGATTTATAAATTTTTAATGACCAAGGCAAGAAATGACCCATACCCTTGAAAATTTAATTCATGTAAACTTAATTATCAAATACGCCTAAAACAATTAGGGCAGGTCACGGACATGCCCTACTATAACCTTTAGATCAATTAGATAAGTATACAAGGAGAATTTAGGGAAAAATGGTGGATAATCAAAATAAATTACTCCTTATCAACTTATCAAATTGGCTTGATTTTATTTTTAAATTGAGGCTTACTCATGTTGGTTTTATAGTGTTTTACATGCAAAATTTTTTTAAACATGTGATTTATGGCAATTTTTTTGAAGTTTTATATGATTTTATTAATTAAATGACAAATTTAATTCATTTTTCCTCCATAGTCATAAAAATTTCCACCTCATCCTCATACAAGGGCATGCATCAGCTTGTAATCAGCCACCATTAAATGGCAATAATCAATCACTTAACCACGCTAGTGTAGGATCAAAGTAATCATATCAAGTGAGGTTTATTTGGACACTCAAAGTGAACTGGACATATGAATCATTATTGACCTCATTTTTATATGAGATCATTAGGACTAATCCAGATCCTAGATCTACCTAGACCTAGACCTTGGTCAAGCCTGGTTGACCAAGTCAACCCCTTTGACCAAAATAACTCTTAAGGGTCTAATGGGTCATTTTCACTAAATCAAATTCCTCAGACCTTGAGAAAACTTTGAATAGACTCAAAACTTCATTCCAGACCTGTTGAGCCCTAACCCATGTCTTGGGTCAACATGGTTTACCAAGTTAACCTAGGTTGACCCAATAACCCTTTAAGGGTTAAACGAGTCAACTTGACATACTTGATTAAATCCAATCCCTCAAACCCTCTAACCCATCTCAAAGAATGCTCCAAATATGCTTAAATATATTTGAAGTTAAGCAACGGGAAAAATTTCATCCATATAGGCTATTTCACTCAAGCATTGAACATAGGGCTTGATATATCTTCCAAGCTAGCTCATCAAGCCCTCTCACCTACCACTTTAAACTTAATGGACCATTGACTGGTCAAACTAGTTAATAATTGGTCAAATAATGATTAAATATTCAAAATGCCCATTTTAACTCCTCTCCACTTTAATTTAAATACCTCCAGCTACATAGACTCTTTCTAAAGTCTTCTTAAGCCATATCGAGGATGGATATCCAATGATCCCTATTAACCCCACTTTCTTACATGTGAACAAAGCCCACCATCCATTTGCCCTATTTTCCTTTGATACACCTACTCTGAATTACTCTCTAGCCACATGTCTGTCATTTAAGGGTGCCCCAACAGATCCTAGCAATTTAATAAGCCTAGGGTAGTTTGAATTGGGCAAAATGTGGAAATAGAGATCATTCACTCAAGTCTTGATCTGTCAGCTCTCAAGCCCTGCTAGAGTACTTGGAGTGTTCTTTCGAGCTCCCCTTAACCTCCTACACATTTTCCCACTCAAATCCCATTGGTTAAGGCCTTTGCCAACCCGTTTTAAGTGATTAAGGAAGCAATGAGGTTCAAGGAATAGATCTCTAGATCAAGTGTATTTTGAATGACACTTTCAATTGAAGAATTATACGAGGATAATCTACAAGCTCAATCGAACCTAAATCCATTGAATCCCATGGGGAGATTTTTTAAAACTCTAGCTGTAAGTCACATTAGTTGGGGTAAAATAGCTTTTCCATAAGTATTTTTCAAATGTTAACATTGATTCCACATTATTTTTGTTCACTAGAAAAATTTATGTTTTAAATTTCATGCAATTTTATCACCTGGTTTGTGAGAACAAGCCTTTTTTATATTCTAGGTTATGGTTTATGTAAGTTTTTACTTACATAAGATCAGAGCCATAAATTTCTTGATCAAGGGCTCTAATCTAGCTATTTCGTGATGTTTCTAAACCACAAATTTGATACCATGGTTAATCATCTTGTTAGGTTTGATCTAAGTCGTCTATCCCATACAATGCAGAATAAACAGACTAGTTCGATGCTTTTGTGGATTAGTGAAATCGAGTGAGGAGGTATGTGGCTGACGCATGGTAGGCAATCACCACACATTTTCGTCCTGCCACTCAAGGAGTGCCATGGAAGCGCCGATGCCGCCATTTATTTTTTTTAGTAAAAAATTTATTTTAAAATATTTTTAAAATAAAAAATTTAAA
This sequence comes from Dendrobium nobile, assembly GCA_022539455.1. NCBI lineage: Eukaryota > Viridiplantae > Streptophyta > Magnoliopsida > Asparagales > Orchidaceae > Dendrobium > Dendrobium nobile. Next base: position 63,649,181 of record CM039735.1, read on the forward strand.
AATTTAAAAATTTATTTTTAAATTAAAAATTTTAATATAATATATTAAAAATCTAGAATTTTAAAACCTTCAATTAAAAATTAAAAATATACCATCTATTTTAAATAATTCTAAAACATTTAATTATTTAATATTTAATTAATATGTAACTAAATATTACTTTAAATATTAACAAAATTAAAAAAATTTATTTCAAATTATTTAAAAAATTTCATATATATATAATTTAATTTGGAATTAAAATTAATTTATTGGACATTAGTTAATTTTAATTAGTTAAACCATTTAATTAATTAATTAAATATTTAATTTAATTAACATATTTTCAAGATATTAAAAATTTATTATTATTTCAATAAAATTAAATATTTTTTTAATAATTAATTTCAAATTAAATTTAAATTAAGATATACTTTTATTTTAAGTAACTTTTAAATAATTAAATATTTAATTACTATTTAATTAAGATTAAATTTAAATAATTTGTAAACTTTAAATAAAATTATTTTAAATAATTTAAATATTTCAAAAAAATTTTGACACTTAATTTTATTTAATTTTTTAAATATAAATAATTTTATTTTTATTTAAATTCCTTTATTAATACAAACTTTAAAATTTCAAATTAATTCATAAAAATTAAAATAATATAACTAAATTTTTAAAATTTTAAATATTTTAATTTGAAATATAATTTTATAATTTAAAACTTAATAGATTATAATTAATTTGAATTGTTTGATTATTTTATTTTTTTAATTAATATTTAATTAAATTAATGTTTTTTAAAAATTAAAAATTTAATTTTAAATGTTTTTAATTAGTTAGATGATCTCTCATTAACATTTTAAAATTATGTTTATAATACTTTTAAATATTTTATTTTAAATGTATATTTTTATACAGCTATATATATAAATATATATTTTTTGAAATTTATTTTAAAATTATATATATTTAAATTTTTAAGTTTTGAGAGGTCCCATGGAATTTTAAAAATTGATTGAGCTTGAATGGATAGCATTAGTGGTGAGTGGTGGTTAATCAAAGAATAATTACTTTGTTAATTATTCATTGATTAATCTCTCAATTAATTAAGCTTTATTTGCATGTTTAGGATGCACATAATCAGTTAGTCTTAAGTTCTCCTAGATTTAGGAACTTGATTGTGATTTTGATTTCATCTTATTTATGTATGCCAAGGATTAGCAAAACATTGATTAAAACCCACTTAAACTTAGTGACATCACTAAGAATCCATGTCTAAAAAACTTAGAAAAATTCTAGAAATTCATTTACACATGTAATAGGCATAAAATTTAAGCCCCTTGAATCTAGTGACATTCTTAACTCACAGAAAGTTTATCATTGATTTTTGAAATTAGTAAGCCCTTTAATCATTTAATTTAAATTAATCCTTTAATTAAGCATTAAAAACTTCTAGAAAATTAAATAAATCAAATTTAAATTCAAGAAATGCGTATAATACCTAAAAATGACCAAAAAAATATTTAAAATAAGAAAATTAAAATCATTTTGATTTGAAATTCATATCAAGCTTAATATAATTTTGATTAAAAATTAATATTTAATTTATTTAATTAATTAAAAATAATTAAAATTCTAAACAATTTTCAAACAAGTAATAATACCTCCTCAGACCATATTTGACCTTTTTAGGTGATTTCCAAAAGTTTGGATTTCATTTGGATTCATGTCGTTAAAAGGCCTTTAATTAAAAAAATTAAATAATTCAAAGAATTATTCAAACTTTGAAAAATAATAACTAATTTAAAAAAAATTTAAATCGATCAAACTCAAAGGTATTTAACTAAAAGTAAAATCTAATATTGAATAAAATATCAAACATTCAGAAATTAGTTAAAGTAAAAAAGTCAACAATTTGGTCAAACTTAAGTTAAAATCAAGTTAAAACTTCAAACCTTCATCACTAAATGTACAAAAATTCAAATCCAGCAAACTTATAGTCTAACTGATCATCTTAAGGTCAAATATTTTATAAAAATATTAAATTTCTAGAATTTAATTTTAATCAAAAAGTTAACTTCCGACCCCTTAATTAAATGACTAAAATAGTCTAGAAAATTCCTAAAATTCAAAAATCGCTTAAAAATCTAGAAAACATTAATTCAATTTTAAAAATAGCAATCAATCAACCTTAATTAAAATTCATAAAATTTTAAATCTTAAACCAAATCAAATAACTTACTCATATCGATTACCACGAGGTAACCTAGACATACGAGACTATTGAATTAGCCCCAATAAAGGTGAAATAAACTTCACTGTCTCAGTAAGCAACAAATGTGGTAATCAATAACCGTTTAAAATATACGTTAAAAATAATTTTAAGCCATTAATACTTAAACTCAAACTTAAATCCCTTAAGCCTTTCAACCAATAAGAACTTCAAACAAATTTAACTAATTACCCTTTATAGGATATATCTAAACCACACAACCTTCATCACATACTTTAGATGATTTTCTAGGACAACTAACTCTAGTCTTAGGCTAGTTCAATGTTTACATTTCTACTGTGTGCCAATTTTTTAAGCTTTTACTATATGCTATATTTGTTGATGTTGATATAATTATTTACTTAATTTCTGTACTCTACGATGTGATTGAATGTGTGTTAGACCTAGCCCTAGGTTAGGGATGAATTATATTAATTAAGTCTTATGTAAGAGGCAATGTTTATATAGGGCATAAAAATTGAAGGGGGCAAATAAACTAAGCTTTAAATTAATAATATTTTCTATAAGTGCTTCAAAAAATTGCTATGTCCCACTTAAATTAAAAGAGTATGGCCAAGTGTGGCTGAGATTTGAATATTTTAATTTAAAATATTAGTTATATGATGATTTGATTTTAACTGCTTAGGATAACCCTACAAGATGTTGAGTCTAGATTTCACTTTTCATTTAAATGTAATTTGATTGTATTTGAGTTGTAATTGAGTTAAAGTGTTTTGAGAATGGAATTAGACATCCAATTTGGAATCCAAAGAGTAAGGGACATCCCTTAGGAGAGAGCCCCTCTCTATTTAGAGATCCAAATTTTGATGATCTTAAAATACCCAAAGAGGAAAAATAACATCCCATTCAAGGGGGACATTCTTTTTATTTGCATATCCAAATCCGATGATCCATGAAAACCTACAGAAGGATGAAGAAGTGGATAATGAGAAGACTTATTCTCAAAGTCACTTGACTCTAAGGATTAGAAATTCAAGCTTGCTATTAGTGGTTATTAACCACTTTACTTTTCTATAATTCTGGGATGTAATATTAAAAGACATTTTCCTATGGATATTAAATTTTAATTTATTTATTTATTAATGTTAATTATTTCATGTTAATTGCAATATAAGATTTGCCTACTTTTAGTATTTTTTTTTTTGCGATTCTTGCATGCTGATTTTTATTTAGCTTTAAACTCAATCAAAGGCTCAAGAGGGATTGTTAAAAATTTTCTACTTTAATCAAATTTAAAATATTTAAGCTCACATAGAAATTCTAATGCTTTAAAAAGTAAGCCGGAGATCATCGAGAGTCATTCATTCATATGTTGCAGTCTATGATTCCTAGCCTGAGATTTTGATGATGAAAAATAATATCAATTGAATTATCTCAATATTCATTGAATATTTTGAATCTTACTCTTATCTGTGAGTACTAACATTTCAGGGAGATCACTTATTGCTCAAGACAAGAAGACTCGAGGCTAGGTAGAATAGGATATGAAGTCTGTAACTTTGTATTCATTCTTTATTTTTTTTCTTTTTTCTTGAGTCTAGTAATAAAGTGTATTCAAACTAAGCAACCATGCACACATATAAGGGGAGAGTTTTTTTAAAAGGGAATATTTTATTTATTTTTTGTAGATCATACTATAAGATTTTAAATCATATTGTATGAACTACTATGGCTCAATTACTATTCTCTGTGAACTAATCATATTGTACGATCATAATTATACTGTACGATGTGTTTTTAATTTGAAACCCTAGTTGCCAGATTATATTAAGCATGTTTTTAAATCTTGAATTTTGAACTGATCGTACTGTACGATTGCATTGTATAATATGGATGTTTGAATACTTTCTTAAATTAACTCTGTGATTAGTTAATTAAATCAAGGATTATTTACTGATTGGTGATCATAATGTACAACATTATTCATATTGTATGATAAACCAAGGTTATTTTTTATCATCCCAAACATCGTATTGGACGATCCCTTGACTTTTAAACTAATCATACTAGACAATGTAAACATCATACTAGATGACCTGATGCTTTAAACAAATCATACTATATAAATTAGATCATACTAGATGATGAACAAAGATGAGCTTTGGTCATCCTAGCGTTCTTCCTATCTGAATAGAAGAAATAAAACATATTGTATTAGATGATATTTATATCATACTATACGATATTGTTCAGAAAAATTGCATGTTCATACTCCATCATACCAGGATGAAGACTATTTTGAACTGATCGTATTGTACGATCTTAGATCATACTGTACGAACATAAATGGTTGAATTAAAAATTTTAAGTTTCTTGGAGCCTGATTTATATATGATATGATACTTTTGTCTTTTGAAAAAAATAAGAGAGAGGAATGTGACAAGAAGGAAAACTCTTGAGAGGGAGCTACTTGATGAGATTTTCAGATTTGTGAGAGAAAGAAGAAGGTGAGTTTGTGAGGGAGGAGTGTGAGGGGATCACATGCTTGCTCCAAGCATATTGCACGCTTGCTCCTCCTGTGGCCCGAGAAAATCTTGTGGGAGCACTCTAAGGGGAAGAGCCTCCAAGGTCCGTTTACGCAAAGGTACTCTTCCTTCTTTAGGAGGGAGAAAAATGAGAAGGTTTGTTGCCATCACCCGGAGGTTGAAATAGCGTTTGGTACTTCGCTACACTGGCGAAGGTGAAAGTGTGATTTTGTAAGGCCTTCTCCATCTAGTTGTGGGGGAAAAAGGAGAATTAATTTTGAGAAGTGAAATTCCTGGAGTGGAGGACTTCAGAGAGTGGACGTAGGTCAAGTGACCAAACCACTATAAATCTTATGGTGTGATTTTTTCGTTTAATGCACTTTACTTATATTTTGCATCTTATATTTGCTATAACTTCTTGGTGAAAATTGAATTCTAGATCTTTGTTGTGTAATTTAAAATTTCATCACTTATATTGCAATCATGTTTTAATCATTCGCTTCCGCATCAAGTTAAGTTTGGTTAAAAAAAAATTAGAATGCTTGTTTAGGATTGTCTCTTTATTATAAAAATTTCCAATTCACCCCCCCCCCCCCCCCCCCCCCCCCCCCTCCCCTCTTGGCGTACCTCATATTTTCAGTATTTATATTAAATCTTCTTAACCTTGTTAGACACCTCCCCTCCTATGGGTTCAAGTAAGCCACCAACATATTATGGTGCAGTCTTGTCAAGGGATGTTGTGTAGTCTCTAGGGTAAAAATATTTTTAAGCTTTTTTTTTTTCAAAAACACCTTCATATATGATTTTAAGCATTCAATTAACTAGTATGTATTGCATTAAAAATCGATTTAAATGTGTCTAAAATATAATTGCATTTTACCTTAAGCATTAAATATCAAACATAAGTCAAAGGGGGAAATTAGGAATCTTCTCTAGATGTCGGCCCTAATTCCTTAAACTCAATCTAATTAACATCCCTACAACAACTACATAAAAACTAGACTTATAGTTTTAAAGCACTTAGGTACCTTAGCTGGCTCCCCAATCTAGGCTGGGGTAAGTCTGGATACTTCATTGCATTAGTTAGGTTCAGGTCACCAATTTCAATACCTAATTTAGATTTTGGTTTTGAGACAGGCTCGGGCTATAAGATCTCAACCTCCAGGAATCTAATCCTAACTTTCTATTAAAATTAACCATTCAAACTTACGCCTCATTCAATTCGAATTCCAGCCCAATATTTAGGATAGGCTGGGGTGTTTTTAAAGTAATTCAAAATCTTAAAAGACCTCCTACCCTTCTTCCTTTAACTCCAAAAGTAAGTGTTCAAATTTGATCCTTTCCCAATTAAAATTTATAACCCTTACCTCCCTTGACATCAAGCTTTGAAATCTCAAAATAAAATTTCTAATATTATTTTAATTAAGAGTATTCATAAAGAATTTTGATTTTCTAAAATGTATTTTACTACGATGACTTATGCTTGTAGGAGATTTAGAAACCCAAATCTAATTTTTAAAGATTAAACTTTTCAAAACATCAGTTACCCTTCTTTAGGAAATTCACAATTTAATGATCATTATCATCATTTTCAAATGATTGGTAATAAATGATATCATCTTCCTCCGGAATGATATGTTATTCTATTATAATGACTTTGGTTATGAAATTAATAATCTTGTATCCAGATTTTTATACTCAAACACTCAATCAAATTCTATTTTAACCCTCTAGGGTCTTATGTGATTTTTCCTTGAGTTTGACAACAATAATTAGGATGAATTCAAAGTTTTAAAATCTGAACCTATTATGTAACAATATATTCACCATTTGAGATGATATATCATTCATAATCAAGTGTTCGATTTCAAAACTATAACTCAAGAAATTAATCTTTCCCAAAGAAAATTAAACTTTTTTAAAAAAATACTTTTCAATAAAAAAAATTGTGACTCCACTGGGGAATAATCTCACTCCCCATCTTTATTAGCGATATAAATTTTATTGCATCGATTGTTTTGACTACCTTTCTTTTTATTGGTCCCTCTGCCCATTTACTTTTTGGGTGAGTGAGACCAACATTAATTAAGACATGTCAAAAGAGAGGCGAGCATAGGAAACCTCTGTCAAAATCGTGCTTTGTAATTTTGCCTCTAAGTTAATTCATTGAGCGAAAGAGACAAGCCAAATCTTTTAAAATCCTTCTATATAAGATATAAACTTGAATGCTCAAAAAAATGTTAAGTTTCATAAATTACAAAAAATCCTTCAATCTCAAAATCATAATTTCAATCCTCTTACGAAATTCAATTTTTTTCAAATCCTACCTATCCCTATATTCTATCACTAAATACAAAATTTTAGCTCTAATAATTCAGTTTGTATGATAAAATATGAACACCTTCTTCAAAATTGACTCAAAAGATCAATCCTTTCGGCAAAGTTAAGCATTAACATTTCATTTCAAAACAATTCGTCAGGATGAAAGAGTCGAGCAGATTTCTTGGAATCTTACCCTTAGAATTTCTAAACCTTTATGTTGAATGTGAATTCAACATATTGAGTTTCAAAATAAGAGAAATTCTGCAAAATTTTCAAAATTTTAAATCTCCTTCTAAATCATTAAACTTAAATCGTCATTTGTTTCACACAACACCCTTTTTTAGTTTAACATAGGCAATGTAATTTCAAAACCTTAATCAAATCTAGATTTTGACATTTCATACAAAGCTAGTCAATGTAGTGAAAGAGTCAACTCATGGTCTCCAGATGTTCCCTTAAATTTCATTAATCATTATGTTGAAAACAAAACTCAACATTTTGAGTTTCAGAAGTGAAGGAAAATCTTTCAAACCAACTTCAACCATCATTTCCATGTGTCTTTTATAACATTCTATTGTAGTTGAACATATGCAACGTAAACCCAAAACTCTTCAGTCAATTATGGGCTTTGACATTTCACTCCCAAATCATTTTGTAGGGGTGAAAGAGTCAAGCCTAGTTTATTAGGGTCTTCAGATTATTTTTGTAAACCTACATATCTGAATAATACCCAATATGTTGCGTTTCAAAGTCTAAAGAAAATTCGTTCAATTGCAACCTCAAATTCAAATTCAATATTAAGTTTAATTTCAACCTCAAGATTAAATTCAAGTTTGATTTCAACCTTAAATTTAACTTTAAATTTTATTTCAAATTCAAATTTGTGCTTTGACATTTTACCCCAATTCAATTGTTCAAATGAAAGAGTCAAGCCCAATTTCTGGATTTTCCTGTTGATTTTGTGAACCTACATGATTGAGAGAAACTCAACATATTATGTTACAAAATTTGAAGAAAATACATTCAATTTAAATTTCAAGTTCATGTCCAATTTCAACTCCAACTTCAAATCAAGACTTTGACATTTTACCCCCAAGTCAGTTGATGGGATAAATGAGTCAAATCCAGCTCTTAAGTCTTCCTTGTCAATTTTATGAACCATGGTGTTAAATGTAATCTTAACATGACTGAGTTCTAAAAATTTGAATAAAATTAATGAAATAAAAAATTCAAATTAAATTTCAAAATTAACTAATTCAAATCATCTTTGGTTAATTCCAGGAAATAAAACATACTCAAATGGCTGAGAAACTCATCTTCTCCTTTGATAATAGAAAAAATCACCTCTAGCATTTGATCTAGTTTGGAATAAAATTTCAAAACTGTAAGTAATAAGTCAATGGAGAAGAAATGATTGATCTATTTGCTAAAATACAAAGGGATGTTCATTTAGTTGAGATTACTTTATGGTCAAGAGTTGACTCCATCAACTCTAAGATGGAGGTTGTTGTTACCCCTTTACCCATTGTCCCTCTACTCAGGAGGATAACAACCAAAAGTTAGAAATAAGGGAAAAGTATGCATCTCAAACTAGTATTGGATCAAGTTCCAGCACCGTCTTAGCACTAGGAGCAAGAAGATGAACTACATTCGAAAAGCCAGAAATAAGGCTAAAATGATTATACAATCAAAAGCCTTAGAGAAGGTCAAATTTGAAACCAATCAAGAGTTCATTTCTCCTTACATGTACCACCTCCTTGGTGGAAATCATTACCACCCTCTTCCTATCACACAAAGGGGGGAGGTTGTGAGGACGAGAGTGAAATGTCCAATACACCTTCTTGACTACTACATATAAAGGATCAAATAAGCCAGAACAGAATAAATACCAACAACAGGCCATAGGCCCCCTATTGAAGGTTATGACCCATCCACTTTACTAGAATATGTTAGGGCGCATTACTACAAGTGTCCCCCTACATCATCCATAGAGGAGGAGGTGTAGAAACCACTCGGGGTGCCATTCTCTTAAGTACTAAGCCACTAGTAGTGAGAGAGAGGAAATAATCTAAGATTGTGTAAGATAGTGATACCATCAAAATTTAACTTTCAACGGGATCCTATGATGATAAATCTTTTGATTGCAATGATGCTGAGTCAACTAGGCATAGTGCAGATCCTATAATAGTCTCTCCCTCTAAAGAGAATGTAGAAATTTAATTCCATAGTGATAAGGGTCTTTACATCTAGACTTAAAACCTTTAAGGAAAACTTATCAATTTCTCAAGTGTACCGGGTCTAGATTTTTAAGACAAGTTAATTCCTCTTTTTAATGGAAATTGACCTCTCCCTTACGTCTTAAGTAGGAGATAGTTGTAATTGACTCCATCAAATGCTTAAATGTCCATCCCTCCTACCACTTCCATGGGTTGAATTAACTTTTGAATTAATATTTATATCAAGCTTAAGTTGACTTTAGAAATGAAATTTTCTCAATCTCTTTTCAATTTTCTATCTTAATAGGCATCTTTTGCATGGTTTGAATCTATTCAAAGATTTTCCTAGTCAAGTTTATTTTTCCATCAAAAGATTGGGTATGATTTGAGGATTATTCTTCCTTGTATAAGAGAAATACTTTTCTTCTCTAATTCTTCATCATACATGAATTATTTATCAGATAGAAGAACGTCATGCAAAAGAATTGAGAAGATCAAATTTCTACTTCCTACTTAAATACTTTTAGAATTTATTTTAATTGAAAATATTTAAGGGAGACCCCAGTTTAATTTCCAGGAAACTCGATCTGTGTTAACAAACCCTAAATTCTCAAATATTTCCAAAATGGTTGGAGTCGACTCAACTTCTCACTCTAATTGATAAATTTATTTCAACTTGTCGATTCAACAGGGTCCAAATAGCTAGAGAAAATTTTTAAATAAGAAGATGAATATTCTACTCCTGATAAAAATTTAAATCTTTCCCTTGAGTAATATAGGTGAGCCCTTGTATACAGGCATCTCTTCCTTTAAGACCTTCTCTATAAAACTATACTATGTTGGGTCCAAAGTCAATCCCACTAGAGGAGTGGATTGTTTTGCTTGGAATTATTATTTAAAATCAAATCACGATTGAGTAGAGTGCCCAACTCCAATTGGAGGAGCTCGAGGCCTTATAAAGCATCATTTTTAAGGCTCAGTAAAACTCATTGTCATATAAAGCCTTTGTGGTTCATACTTGTGATAAGAAGTGCGACTTAGAACCTTCCAAGTAGGAGACTTCGTCTATGTTCTTCAGATTCCCGTCGAAGCCTACTAATAGATCGTTGGGGTTGTTTGAACGAATAGAAGAATATCCTCGTATCGTAAAGATAATCTTTAAAAAAGTTACAAATATTAACTGATCAACCCTGAAGGATGCCACCCAATATTTTCAAACATTGGTGCTACTCTTCAAGAAGTACCATGCTAGATGAATATTAAATTTTACATTAATAAAATACTCTTCAAATTCAAAATTCTCAAAATTCAAATTCAAAATCTTCCAAATTCAGACATCTATCTGAAATCAAAATTTTAATCAATCCCGAACCACATCAAATTCAATCGAAATCCAAATTCAAAAGTCATATCCAATTCAAAACCAAAATCAAAATTCTCTAATGTTTTAAAAGTATGTGTGTGTGCCCGTGCTTCCTTTTCTTAGGATTAGATCTGGTTGTGGTGGAGCAAGCCCCTAGTGACACCATCCTAGCATCCAGAATCAATTTTGGGTTATAAAGTTTTTTCCAAAGTCCTTAGAGGTTTAGGTATACTATATCCTTGTCTAGTTCCCCTAGTTAGATGTGAGTCCATGTGCTTTCTAGCTAGGTTAATCATTAAAAACCCAAAACAAATTTTATCTTTTAGGAGTAGGTGTAAGTCCTCGTGCTTCCTACCTCCTAGGATCTTGACTAACTAGTGGTGGATTTAAGAATATTAGGCTCTAGCCTATTTAGTTATCCTCATTTCCTTAAGGTTAGGTGTGAGTCCCTATGCTTCCTTTCCTTAGGATTAGAATCAATTTGGGTTAGATAGTTTTTTCCAAAATCCTTAGAGATTTAGGTAGATTATCTCCTTGGCTAGTCTGCCTAGTTAAATGTGAGTCCCTATATTTTTTAGCTAGGTTAGTCATTGAAAACCCAAAATAAATTTTATTTTAGGAGTAGGTGTGTCCCTATACTTCGTACATTCTAGGATCTTAACTAACTAGTGGTGGATTTAAGCCTGCTTGGCCCCACCATAGTTCAATCACCTTGTAGTCTTTTAAGGATAGGTGTGAGTCCTAGTACTTCCTTTCCTTAGGATTAAACCTACTTGTGATGGAGCACACCTTTTGTGGCACCATCCTAGTTTCAAATCTTGATTTAATCTTTCATGTAGAGTAAGTTTCCTCCCCATAAGATCTTCCACTAGTGATGGAGCACGCCCTCTATGGAACCACCCTAGTTTCAATTTTCAATTCGATCCTCTATGAGAAGTGATGCTTCCTTCCCACAAGATCTTCTAGTTTAACCCCTAAAGTACTCTTTTCAAGCTCTAAAATCAACTAAGATTTAGGTTTTGGCATTTAACCCCAAAATTACTCATTGGAGTGAAAGAGTCAAGGAAGATTTTTGGGATTTTTTACATCAATCTTGTAAACTTGCATGCCCAAATAAAATCCAACATGTTGAGTTCCAATTTTTAAGCATAATTTCAACATTCAAAATTCTTTCTAAAACTTATCCAAATTAAATTCAATCTTTAATATCATATATTATGCTGCAATATCCCTTATAGTTTAACCTATGAAATGGAAAATCAAGTTCCACCAACTCATAAGTCATGCTTGTATTTCATCTTATTGTATTGGGCTATAGATTTCTATATCCATACATGTGTGATGATATATGATACCACCTTATGATTATCTTTTGAATTATACTTCATGATCCTAATTAAAATTCTCCCTTTTCAATTCTAAAAGAAAAATTCGACTCTGTTTAAATGGCCAGCAAGTTGATCTTCTCTTTAGGCTAAGGCCTTTATGTTCAAGAGTTAGTTTACAACATCACAATCCAATTTGGAATGGGTTTTAAGTCGATCAAGTTCTTTGTAAATGGAGTTGAAATGTTTGATCTGACTACTGAAGGGGAAAAGGACTCCTCTTTGGTGGAATTGCTTTCAGGTTGGGGATTGACTCCCCCTATCCCAAAAAGGAGGTCATTGTCACCTCCATACTTGATGCATTCTCTTTCAAGGATGATGGAAAGTTCAAATCCCAATTTAGACTCTTGAAGTGAAGTCAATTTTTGAGATGGGTCATTCTTGGATCCCTTTTACCAGTAGGAATTAGTAGAAGAACTTTCTAAAGAGATTAAGAAAGAAATTAACAAAAGAAAAAAAAAATCTTGAACTAAAAGCACGGGGCCAGATTAAACAAGAGGCAATTTAGGGGCTTTTTATTCCTACTTCCTCTCCCGTCCTTAAGGTGAGCCGCTTCTACCCCCTCGTTGCTCCTGTGGTGGAGGAGAGGCTAGCTAGGTTAACTAGCTCTCCACCATTAACAATGGATTACTCTATTAAGAAAACTCCAAAGGAAAAGTATCTACAAAGAACCAAGATGTTGAGGAATATAATCCATACCTCTGCTTCCCAGGTAAGAGAGATAAAGGAATAATATGTGAGGCACCTAAAGGGGTTGATCTCATACCAATTTGAGAATGAGATTCTTTAGGAAGAAATATCTGAAGCAAAGAACCTAACTCTCTAGAATGTTAGAAAGAATAAGAAGTTTGTAAAGCAGCCAATAATAACAATTTGAGGGGATGGATACCACTAGGTGCCACGCCATCTATCCACAATGATGGAAGAGATTGTACTAACCAGATCTGGGAAGGGCTGTCATTATACTGGCAGGTTGCCGTTCCCACCTTCCAAATTTGCAAAATTGGCCTATATGGTATTGAAAACCTAAGAAGATGATTAGACTAAGGAGATGGTTGGATTTAGGGAAAAAAGGTGTAGGTCCCTTAAAGAACAAAATGATCCAAAGAAAGTCAATAGGATTGATGACCCCTAAATCCCATATGATGTCCGCGAGGCCTCTAACTAGGGATCTGAAGACTCTACCCACTTGATATAGGATATATTGCTCTTTATGCTCCTTCTTTACCTCCTAAATTTGATGCCCCTTACCCTTTAGAGGATGTCACCCATTTGACTACCGACCTCATGATAGTCAAATGGGAAGGGATAGACCCAGATGAAGACCAAGAGATGATCGATTAAATGGTTGTAGAACCTTTGACAACAGTCGACCTTAATATTCAAGATGTCTCTCTCCAAACTTGATGTGAAATAGTTTGGTGATATAATGAAATATAAGGGCTACTTACCCATTGACCCTGAGTTAATAGTGGAAAGACAAATTGATGAGGTGGTTTAGGAAATTTGGGACATCTTAAAGAAAAAAGAAGTTACAAATACTTTTAATCTGAAACTCAATAATTTGTTAGTGAAAGAATATATTTCTACTTATAGAATCTGTATGGTTAAAACCAGGGCATTAATTAAGGAAGATGGGCTAAGTGGACATTTTTCTACCAAGGAATAAGGTTCAACGACTATTGATTCATATTATGATGGGTTAGTAAAGGCTAGAGATGTTGATCGACACATTAAGAATCTTGAAGCAAAATTTGTAGATATATTACTATGGGTCAAAGAAATGCAAGATCTGTTAGATAAGGAACAACACCCTCTATCTAAGTAATAATAATGCACTATTCAAGAACTGGTTGATCAAATCAAAAAACTAACTTAAAAATTTTGAGTCAGCATTTGTAGTTCCTCCAATTCAGTACTAAGTTCTTTCAATTCCTTTAGTCCAATAAGTAGTCCCTTTAATTCCTTCAATACCACTACCACCGACTCAAAAGGATACTAAACAGATGATTGGAGATAAGGTAAGGGAGTCCTTAGCCCATTCCCAAGGGATCATATCTATTCAAAAAAGTAAACCCTACCTTGAGAAATATGATTCAGTCCTATATTTAAAGGGCTTTCTGCCACCATCCTTCAGAATTTTTGCCAATATTGAAAACCTGAGACAACACCTTATCAATTTTTGAGTGAGTTATTATAATGCTGGAGGCTCACATGCTCTAATATTTTGCCAATTCATTAGAAGTCATTCTGGCATTGCTTTTGAATTGTAAGCTGATATGCCCAACGGTTCAGTAAGATCATTTAACAAATTGAAAAATCTATTATGAAAGAGATTTTTAGGGTGCTGTAGCATACAACTGTAGGATATCTAGTCATTGAAAAATAAAATCCAAGAGATTCTTTTGTTAAGTTCATCCTTAGGTGGAGAAACCACTTGATGAAGTGTGAACCTCAGTTTCAAGAGCAACACACAGTAAAATTTTTTCTAAAGAATATAAATTAGCGTATTTCTTTCTCCTAAAAGTTTTCACAATTAAAACATTTGAAAAGCTCCTTAATAAGGCTAGTAACCGACATGAAAAGGCTCCATGTATGTCATTCTTAATAGATCTGTCTGGTGAAAAGTATGTCAACAAGCTCAAGAAATTTTTGAGAAGTGAGCGACTATAGTGTCAGTGGTAAACAAAGGAAAACAATATGCCAACAATATGTTCATTATTCTCCTAACACATCAAATTTAAAAGTAGCCATTCCTTATAAAAATTTGATTAACACATCTTTTAATCTTTCTCAATAGCTTCCAACGAGAGCCTGATGCTTGGCCAGGGAAGTTGACCTAGAGGATTCAGATGAGGTTACTAGGCTACTTTCCTCTCAAGTATTTTTAGGAACTACTATATTAAAAAAAAAAAATGAGAAGAGTGATGTTTTTGTAAAGAGAAAATGTATTGATGAGAGATGTATTCTAGTAGAACATAGTGGCATAAAAATCCTATCCCCACTTATATTATCTGACTTCTACTTTGACCCAACAAAGGCAAAGGGTCATAAATTTTTTAAAAAATATCTTTCTACATCAATTTTGAAGATTAACCATGAAAGTGATTTATAAGTTGAGTCTTCTTCAAAAGAAATTCAAAATCTAGTCGAGATCATTAGAGATAATAAAAAACTTGATCTTCCTGATTCAATTCCTCAAGGAAAGTCAAATTTGAGATCTTATAATATACTAACATCCTCAAAATTAACTTTTTAGGGATTTCTATCAAGATAAATTTTTCAGATTCTATCTCCCATTCAGAAAATGATGATGCACTGCCTATGAAGAGTGTAGACCCCGCCCCAATTTGTCCTCCCGATCAGATCGTGGAGGAACAAGTTCATGGTGGTAAAGTCTTACCCCCTAGGTTTTCTCCCTAAGTTAAAGGAAATTAAGTTACCTCTAATGATTAAACTCAAAATCATCCTCAATAATCTATTCTTCCTTCAAATTTGTCAGGTTATGATCTTAATTTTCCTAAGGTTGACTATAATGTCTTAGCTCATCTTAGGAAGTTGCCAACCAAGTTGAGCATCTACAATGCTCTCATCCACTCAAAGGAGAAGAGAGAATCTTTAATCAAAGAACTTCTCGACCTAGAGATTTTCCTAGCTCAAATAACTATGACCTCCCATGATGAAACCATCTAATTCAAGCAAATCCCAAGAGTAACATTCTCTGACTAGGACTTACATCTGGGTACTTTTGATTATAATCACCCACTTTACATCACTATAAATGTGAGAAACATCAAGTTATCAAGAGTCTTTGTTGATCCAGGTGCATTGGTCGATGTGATGAAGGTGAAGAATCTTGCATACCTTAAAGTCGATACATGCAAGCTCGCCATTGAAAAGTTGGTGTTACGTAGGTTCAACCCAAAGGTCGAGAATGCTTTTGGTTTGATCACCAAGATTTTATAGATTGGAGAATTAAAAATAGAAGAAGAATTTTAGAAAATTTATTTAGTGGCCGTGGATCAATGAATATAGAATGGTTCCATCTGCCCTTCAGCTATACGTCAAGTATAACAGAGATGAAATTGAGTATGTGATAATGGGTAAACTACAACCATTTTATATTTAAGAGATTATGATTTATGAGGATGCTGCATATTACACACCTAAAGGGTCTTCTTCCAGTCCTAAAGTTAATATCAAAATTAAGCAGGAGAAACCATATGAGCATGGTTCAGGAGGAGTTAGGGTTGCAAATGAATCGAGCGTTTGATAAGCTACTTATGGCTTGGCTCAATAAGATCTTGTTCTTGTTCATTTGTTAAGGAAAAAGAATGAGCTTGAACACTTTTGATAAATACTTGATAGCTAAGTAAACGAGCTTGAACAATTTGGCATTCAGTTCATTTATGTTCATGAAAAATATCATTTAATACTCAAGAATAAGATCATAAAAAACATGATTAGAGCTTGATTAAGAAGATTGATCAGAATTATATTAGTCTTAAAAAAAATACATATTATTAAATTTAATGATTTAATAATTTATTTTTACTATATTTGTCTAAAATTATTTAATAATTTTTTTTTTTTTTGTATGAACCTAAAATCACAAACAACATGCTCTCCAAATAAGCATAAGATGAATTATAGATCATTTGTTTGTGAATGAGCTCATTTGGTAGCTCAAGGATACTCATTCGATATATTTTTGAATGTGTTTGTTTGATAGTTTAAAAAACTTTGCTAGATATAATCATGAATAGGCCGATGTAATTATTTATTAGAAAGATTGACATGTCTCATTTTTTAACTTAATGTACATATAGAAGTATAGATCATTTATAGCTTGACAAGGCTCGTTTGTTTAATGTTTGATAAGAATGAAATGAACCGAACATGAACTGAACATGACACCCATAATTTAAACAATCCAAGGTTGAACACATACACAAAAGCTCGAATCAAACTCAAATGAACAATAAACAAACTCAAATAGGAACATGCACTTACTCGGCTCGACTTGGCTTGTTTGTAGCCCTAAGAGGAGTTTAAGAATCAAAAGGAGAAAAAGAGAAAAGTAAAAAAAAAAAAAAGAATTAGATATTGAAGATGACCTCAAGATTGTGGTCCTTAGGCCTCCAAACATATTACCTCAAAGAAGTAAGAGATTGTCTCAAAGGGCTCATGATTGAGACTATACTTTATTTGAAAGAAAAATAACCTCGGTCTACATTGATGGATAATCAAGTTTTGATGAAGAATTGGAAGCATGTGGTCCAAGAATTCCTTTTGATTACCAAAAAATCAATTCTTCTCGAAGTTTAAACTCACTTTTTAATAAGACAATGACCCAATGCATGATGCTTTGAAATTTCAAAGTGACGAACCTAAATTAACCATGTATGAAAAGCTCAGTAGGAGATTTGAAGCCTTAATCTTAATCCCACTATCTATTGAAAGTTTGCGAGGGTTGTGAAACCCTAAAGAACTAGCCCTAGCCTAACTATGATTGGGGGGTGGGGGTTTAATTAGTTATTTTAAAAATTCTTTATTGAAAAATGAACTTCATTAAAAAAATTTTTAAACCACACATAATAATTGATGCAATAGATATAGAAAGAGTGAATACACCAAAATTTATAACAGTTCGGTCAACCTAAGCTATGTCCACTCCTTGGAGACTCCCTCTCCTTGCGCTAAATAGTAGTGACTCTCCTTTTGCTCCCATAGCAAGACGGACAAACCTGTACAGACTTTATTTCACTTCCTTGGTGTGGCATGTGACTCTTTTACATGTAGAGAACCTCAACTCTAATTGCACCCTCCACATGATGGTCTGAGAACCAAAATTCTAATTCCACCCTCCTGGTGATGGTCAGAGAATTTCATACAGGGGTAAATATATCATATGAGCTCTATCATACAGTATGATCAATCACAATAATTATATATGATTTGATTGCCTGATATTGAGGGATTAATTAAAAAGGATTTTAATTGGAGAATATAATAAGAACCAAATCTATTGCGGATCAATGGTTTATGATTTTAATGATAGAAAACATTCCGTATTTCTCTACGATTGCCTTTTGTGCTAACATTTCAGGTCCACACGATCAGACTGCAATGTGGAACCAGCTCAAGATTGGGTAGACTAAGTCTGTGTCAGTTTGTAATCTTTTTCCTTTCTTGAGTCTATATATTTGGTGTGGGATCTGTTGATTTGTATCTTGAAAGATTTCCTGTTATTCCCTATAAGATTTCTATTTTTTGTAATATCGGTCAGGACGATATTTATATCGTCCTGGATGATATGTTCAAAATTAGAAACCCTAATTAGGGCATCCTCATTTAGGCAGCCGTCATTGATATCGGCCTGGACGATACATGTATCAGCCAGGACGATAGTCTTAATTCAGAAAGAATCAACCGCCATTATCAGTTTAGGAAATCTTTGTTTTAGAAAATCGGTCAGGACGATATTTATATCGTCCAAGCCGATCTAACTCAATTATGCCTAAATTAATTTGGTATCATTGGAAAGCATTAATGGTTGATTAATACAATCACATCGGCCGAGACGATCTCCTAATCGGCCGGGACGATGTCCTGGACGATCTACATCAGATAGCTCGAATTTAGGGCTATGATCAGGACGATTGAAATCGGTTTTAAACTAATCGGCCTGGACGATCGTGATATCGGCTAGGACGATGTAACCGATTTTCTTCTGATCGTCCCAAATTGTCCTAGGCCGTTGAGCTGAATTTGAACTAATCGGCCAGGATGATATGCCTATCATCCTGGACGATAATGTCAGCAACCTGCATTAATGAGCTCATTTTTAGCTCTTCTATTTAAGCTTGATAAGGCACTTTGTAAGTGTCTTTGGCAGCTATTGTAGCTTCATTCTTGTGGGGGAAACTTGGAGAGAGAGATTGAAAGGGAGAGAGGAAAGGGTGGAGTTTGAGAGGGAGAAGATCCTGTGAGGGGGAGGAACTCAAGGGAGTGTGGTGGGGGATCCACACGGTTGCTCCGATGAACTCGCACCTTAGTACCATCGGATTCAAGGCTTGTCTCGAGGTAAGTTCACCAAAGAAGAAGATCTCCTTGGTGTCAAAGGACCCGACGACTCCGCCGCACTGGGGAAGGTGGAAGTGCTTTTGTAAGGGCTTCTCCGCCTAGCTGTGGGAGCTAATGGAGAGACACTTAGTTAGTGCAATACTTAGAGAGTGCCTCCAAGGAGTGGACGTAGGTCAAGGTTTGACCGACCACTATAAATCCGGTGTGTTCTTTTCTTATTATTGCTTCCGCATTATTTAATTTCCACACTTTGGTTTTATTTGTGGTGATTTGGTTTGTGAATTTATTTCTTTGTTTAAAGAATCTTTTTTACCAATTCACCCCCCCCCTCTTGGTTAGCTTGGGCTAGTTCATAGGGCTTATCATTCCTAACGAACTGTCAAGTGGTATCAGAGCAAGTTTTCATAAAATAAGTTTTTAAAAGGTTTTGAATTTTTTGATCCATGGCTAATCGTAATGTTGCGGAAGGTTATTCAATCACCAGACCTCCTTTATTTAAAAATATATCATTTGATTTTTGGAAAACTCGCATGTCTTTTTTTTGCAATCGATATATTTTCGTATATGTCATTTGATTTTAACTGGTTATTCATCACCGTCACGAATTGTTACTGGATTTAAAATTGATATTCCTTTTAGTCAATGGAACAGGGAAGAACAACTCAATGCTCAATTGAATGCAAAGTCTTTAAATTGCTTTTTCTGTGCTTTAAATTCTGATGATTTTATGTTAATATCCACGTGCACTACCGGTAAGGAAGCTTGGGATAAACTGCACACCATATACGAAGGCACTAGTGAAATCAAGTAATCCAAATTGAATTTGTTAATACATGATTTTGAATTATTTTCCATGAAACCTTATGAGACGATCTTAGACATGTACACTAGGTTCATTCAAATTGTAACATAATTGCATGCCTTAGGAAAAAAGTTTTCAAATTTTGAAAAAGTCAATAAAATTCTTCGTTGTTTACTTGAAAAATTTGATGCCAAAGTTGTTGCTATTTGTGAATCAAAAGATTTGAATGATTATTCTATTAATAATTTGATTGGCTCACTCATTGCCTACGAGCAAGGTTTGGGTCAAAGACTTTTGGATGCATGTGAAATAATTATTCTAAAAATTGAAGATACAGAAAAAGATTGCTTAGTTGGTGATGAATGCAATGACTTGACAATAAAATCACAAAGCTCACCAAAGCATAAGCAAAAGTGGAAAAAAGGTAAAAGTGGTTAGGATGTCCATATTTCTTCTGATGTTATTTACTTTCGATGTAGGAAGCCTGGACATATGAAAAATGAGTGCCCTAATTCAAGAATTCTTCCTGCAAAAGAAAAGAATAAGGCGAAGCTAAATTTAAACTGGGGAAATAATGAAAAGCAAAAAATCTCATGGGCAAATATGGTCTCTGAAGCATCAGACCATGAAAGAGATAATGGTTATGCCTTATTTATGTCTTTCCTTTTTTTTCATTTTTTTTTTGTGTTTTTGTTTTTGTTAAATTTTTTTTTCCATCAACACACACTTTCACTTTTCTAAAAATGAAAAATATACTTCTTGATTTTTCTTGAAATCTTTGATAAGTTGTGTTTGACTTCTCTAAAATAGTCAAAGGAAGGAAACTCATTTATTTTTAATTCTCAATCTCTATTTTCTAAAAAAAGTTATCCTACTTTTGATTTAAAATCTTTTTCATCTTTTAAATTGGGTTTTAAAACAAAATTTTTTATCTCACTACATTTTATTTATCGCATAATAATCTTTTGCAAGTTTTTGAAGCTAACTCATAATTTTCCTAATCAAGAAATTTGCTTTGTTACAAAGATGGGTTTTCCTTTGTTTTTAAGAATTAAGAAAGGAAGCATATTCAAAAAATTGGCCAATAATGCCAAAAATAAGAAGATGCGCAAAGACGCCAAATTGAAAACATAGAATACACAAAGTGTATCAAAAGATGCGCAGTGCGCCAACCAATTGTCAAGAGGCATAAAATGAGCCCACAAAGTTAATGCTTACCATTCTTGTACTTCCTAAAAAGCTTAAGAAAACCCTTGATACTTTCAATACTTGAGTTTGAAAAACTTGATTCTTGATTCAAAAATTTATGCATTGATCTTCTATTATATATATTTTGTGGAAGGAGTTTTTGAAAAATTATTGTTTCTTTCTCTAATTTTTTCCTTGATTTAGATCTTGAATCAAAAAGTTTTTTCCTTTTTTTAAGAACTTGAGTTGGGATTATCAAATTATGAATTTCTAACCTTTTCTGGACTATGCGTTGTCACTCCAATTCTACTAAGTTTTTGATTAAAACCAAGAGGTAACTTTCTAATTTTAAGAATATTTTCTTTTCACTAGATCAGGAAACATTTTCTTTGTTTTCTTTTATTCATTTTTGCTTTTGTTTATGCCTCCACTCTTTTTGATAATGTCAAAGGGGGAGAACGTATTGTTGATTTTTTATACTATTATCGTATTTGTATCTTGTTTTCAAAAAATTAAAAACAACAAAAATATTTTCATCTCCCCTATTTTTTTTTAAAAAAGTGTTATTCTAGTGAGGGGGAGATTAGGAGAAATTGTTCTTTTTGAAAATTCAAATTGAATTATTTGCCATCATAAAAAAGGTGGAGATTATTACGGATCAATGGTTTATGATTTTGATGATAGCAAACATTCCATATTTCTCTACGATTGCCTTTTGTGCTAACGTTTCAGGTCCACACGATCAGACTGCAATGTGGAATCAGCTCAAGATTGGGTAGACTAAGTCTGTGTCAATTTGTAATCATTTTCCTTTCTTGAGTCTGTTGTATTTGGTGTGGGATCTGTTGATTTGTATCTTGGAAGATTTCCTGTTGTTCCCTAAAAGATTTTTATTTTTGGTAATATCGACCAGGACGATATTTATATCGCCCTGGACGATATGTCCAAAATCAGAAACCCTAATTAGGGCATCCTCATTAAGGCAGCCATCATTGATATCGGCCTAGACGATACATGTATCGGCCAAGACGATAGTCTTAATTCAGAAAGAATCAACCACCATTATCAGTTTAGGAATTCTTTGTTTTAAGAAATTGGTCAGGATGATATTTATATCGCCCAGGCCGATCTAACTCAATTATGCCTAAATTGATCTGGTATCTTTGGAAAGCATTATAGGTTGATTGATACGATCACATCGGCTGGGACAATCGCTTGATCGGCCGGGATGATGTCCTGGACGATCTACATCGGACAGCTCGAATTCAGGGCTATGATCAGGACGATTGAAATCGATTTTAAACTAATCGGTCTGGACGATCGTCATATCGGCCAGGACGATGTAACCGATTTTCTTCTGATCATCCCAAATCGTCCCAGGCCGTTGAGCTGAATTTGAACTAATAAACCAGGACGATATGCCTATCGTCCTGGATGATAATGTCGACAACTTGCATTAATGCGCTCGTTTTTAGCTCTTATATTTAAGCTTGATAAGGAACTTTCTAAGTGTCTTTGGCAGCCATTGTAGCTTCGTTCTTGTGGGGGAAACTTGGAGAGAGAGCTTGAAAGGGAGAGAGGAAAGGGTGGAGTTTGAGAGGGAGAAGATCCTGTGAGGGGGAGTAACTCAAGGGAGTGTGGTGGGGGATCCACACGGTTGCTCCGGCGAACTCGCACCTTAGTACCATCAGATTCAAGGTTTATCTCGAGGTAAGTTCACCAAAGAAGAAGATCTCCTTGGTGTCAAAGGACCCGGCGACTCCGCCGCACTGGGGAAGGTGGAAGTGATTTTGTAAGGGCTTCTCCGCCTAGCTGTGGGAGCTAAAGGAGAGACACTTAGTTAGTGCAATACTTGGAGGGTGCCTCCAAGGAGTGGACGTAGGTCAAGGTTTGACCGAACCACTATAAATCCGGTGTGTTCTTTCTTATTATTGCTTCCGCATTATTTAATTTCTGCACTTTGGTTTTCTTTGTGGTGATTTGGTTTGTGATTTTATTTCTTTGTTTAAAGAATCTTTTTTACCAATTCACCCCCCTCTTGGTTAGCTTGGGCAAGTTCATTGGGCTTAACATCCCTAACGAACTGTCAAAATCGTAGTGTACTATCAGTATAGAATTATTATCTTTATTAATCTTTTGCTGCTAAGGTTTTGTTAGAGCATAATATTTTGTATAGTACAAATTAAAATCATACCATATGAAATACTTCATATAGTATGAAACCAAGATCACATAGTACACATTAATTAAAAAAAGACTCTCTTAAAAACATTTTGTATCCCTCCCCATGTGTGTGTGCATGGTTACTCAACAATGATATCCACCCAATTACATGATACAGCTCAAGAAAGGAGAAAATACAAAATAAAATAAAAGTTAACTATAAACCTAATCTACCAAGTCTTGAGCTAATCAGAATTGCAAGTGAACGGTAGAATGATTTCCTAAAACGTTAGTGCATACAAAAACAAAACAAGATATCATAAAAATTAAAGAAAGTAGTATCAGACACAATAATGTTTATTAAAAAAAAAATCATTGTGCCTGAATCAGGTTTGCAACATCTACTAGCAGGGTTATAGGGTTAGTGATTAAGGAAGCTCCTAGCTAAATAGTGAAGTAAAGAAAGTCAAATAGTTTTTTCCTAGCTCCTCCTCCTTAAGGAAAGAAGAGGATGTAACCCTTGTGGAGGAAAATTTCAATGAATTTATGGAATTAACTTTTGGCTACTATTACGATGGTTATAAAAATCTTATCTTTAAAGGTCTTATGCTGAGTTAATGAACTAAGGGTCAAACTAGTTACCATGAAAGCCCATGACATTTAAAAATAAGAAAAATGTAATGAGTGGTATCATCTTTGGAACTGTTAGTTCATTTGATGACATTGAATATTATCTTGTGATAAATGATCATCTTAAATCTAAAGATTTTTCGTATGGAACTTATCGATTCCCTTGATAGACTTTGTTTGGAGACTTCAAATGACTCTGATGAACTTCAAGTTTGTGATGCACACCAAAATTCAAAGAAGAGATTAAATCGATAGTTGATGTGTTTAAAGAGGTTAACCTTGGAATAAAGGATGACCCTCGCCCCACCTTCATAAGTTTGTTGTAGTGTAAGGATGAGTCTAAGCATTTGATTCAACTTCTTTCTAAGTTTAAGGGTTGATTCACCTAGGCATATGATGAAATACTTAGCTTGTCCACTGACGTGATAGTCCATAAACTTGGAATTCGGTATGATGTCAATCTTGTTAAATAAGCTCCTCAATGCATGTGCTAAGAGATTGAGCAATAAGCCATTTTTTAAATCAAGAAATTTGTAGAGGCCAAATTTATTTGAGAGAAATATTATCCCACTTGGGTAGCCCACATCATGCTAGTTTGGAAGAAGAACAATAATATATGTAATTGTGTCGACTATAGGGATCTTAATAAGTCGTGTTCCAATGATGAAATTCTTTGCTCATACCTAAACTTATGGTGAACATTGCCTCCCATGTTTTGTTCTCCTTTTTTGATTGCTCATCAAGATATAATTAAATCAAGATGGCCCTAGAAGATTAGATAAACATTGCATTTAGAACTCCTATAGGAATATTCTCTTATAAAGTGAAATCATTTGGCCTTAAGAATGCTGGTGCTATTGCAAATCTATTGTTTCATGATTTACAGTTTTGATGATTAGCAAACACTATGATTTCCTTTTTTATAACTGACATTTCAGGGCCAAGAAATCAGATGACAAATCAAGCCAGTTGAAGATTGCGTAGGTTAGGGTTAAGTAAGTCTGTATTTTGCTTTTTCTCTTCTTGAGTCAATTTGTAATGGTCAAAGAGACTGATGCTAAGTAACCCTACACACACACTTGAGAGAGTTAGAATTTCTATTTTTAATCAAATCGGCCAGGATGATATATACATTGGCCTGGACGATCGGGCTCAAAATAGAAGTTCTAATCAGGGGTTCTTAATTAAGGCAGCTGTCATTAGCCAATAGTCCTGGATGATACTTGTATCGCCCTGGATGATATGCTCAAAAAAGTAAGATATTGCTGCCATAAATAATTAAGGTATTCTGTATTTTTGAAAATTGGCCAAGACAATCTTGGATCGACCTGGATGATATTCACAATTATGCCTTAATTAATCAGACAAATCAAGGAAGTAATTAAAGATGATTGATACAATCATATCATCCTGGACGATCTATTAAAAAGCCTTAGTTACTTCTGGACGTTAAATATCAGCCAGCACCAATTCAGGGCGATGTGATGGATGATCGGGATCATATAGCTTGAATTCAGGGCGATGCTCTAGACGATTTTCCTCTGATTTGAACTGATCAGCCAGGATGATCGTCATATCATCCTGGACGATCAAGCCAATTTTCAATCATCCAGTTTGCATTCAGGGCGATGCTCTGGCCAATCTCATGGGATTTATACTGATCGGCCAGGACGATTTTCATATCGTCCTGGACGATATAGTTGGTAACTTGCAATTAATAAGCTCCTTTGAAGCTCTTCTATTTAAGAGCAATTATTCAATATTTTGAATATCCTTGGCTGCTGTCTTGACTTGAGAAAACCTAAAGGAGAGAGAGAGAGAGAGAGGGAGAGAAAGAGAGAGGATGTTGTGAGGGGGAGCTTGTGAGGGGATTCACAAGGGTTTCTCCAAGCATTATTCCACTTCTTCTTCCCTAGAGTCTCTTGTCCTTGGAAGGGTTGGGAGAGGTAAGTTACAGCAAGCGATCGAGGTTCTCTTCCTGCTTCAGGAGGAAGAAACAGGAGGAAGGTTCTCTGCCTTACCGGGTGTGGAAAAAAGAGGTGTTTGTAAAGGCTTCTCCGACTAGTTGTGGGGGCTAAAGGAGAGTTACGATTGAAGTGCAATACTCGAAGGGCACCTCTGGGGAGTGGACGTAGGTCAAGTTGACCGAACCACTATAAATCCTTGTGTTCTTATTTTTTACTGCTTCCGCATTTATTTTCTTCCGCACTTATTTTTTTGTGGTTATTTGGTTTGTATTCGTGCTTTGCCTAAACAATTTTTTAAAAATACCAATTCACCCCCCCCCCCTCTTGGTTAGCCTTAGGCCAGTTCTATAGGGCTTAACATCCCTAATGAACTTTCAAGTGGTATTAGAGCGGGATTCAAAAATTTAAGTTCGAAAACTTTTTGAATTTGATCCATGGCTAACTTTGGGAATAGAAACACTACTGAAGGTTATTCAATTACACGACCTCCATTGTTTGACAACTTACCTTTTAATTTTTGGAAAACCCGCATGTCAACGTTTTTACAATCTGCTGATTATCACATGTGGATGCTTATTAAAGAAGGGTATTCTCCACCTTCTCGTGAAATTAACGAAATTAAAATAGAAGTTGCTTTTATTGAACAGACTTTCGATGAAAGAGATTTAGCTCAATTAAATGTAAAATGTTTGAACTATTTTTTCTGTGCTTAAAGTCTGAGGATTACATGCGTGTCTCCACTTGCAAAACTGGTAAATAAAATTTGAGATAAATTGTGTATCATTTATGAAGGAACCAATGAAGTAAAATAATCTCGTTTGAACATTCTATTGCATGACTACGAACTTTTTCGTATGAAAGCTCATGAATCAATTTCTGAAATATATACGAGATTTACTCAGATTGTTACTTCTTTGCATGCCTTAAGAAGAGAACTTTTGAATTTTGAAAAAGTAAATAAAATTTTGAGATGCTTGCCTTCATCGTTTGAAGCTAAAATCACTGCTATAACTGAATATAATGATTTGAACACGTATTCGATTGACAACTTACTTGGCTCACTGATTGCTTACGAGCAAGGGGTGAATCAAAGAAATCTTGATGCAGGTGAGAAAAAGAAAGAGAAAATGGTGGCACTAAAGGCACACAAATCTGACTCCGATTCTTCCGGGTCTGAGAGCGATAAAGTTGCCTTCATCTCAAGGCAATTCAGAAACTTTGAAAGGAAGAAGCAAAAGTATCATTGGAGAAAAGGTAAGGATAACAAATATTCTAAAGGATCTTCTGATGTTGTTTGTTATGAATGCAGGAAGCCTGTACATGTGAAAGCCGATTGTCCTACACTTCAAGATCACTCAAGCAAAGAAAAGGAAAAGGGTGAGGACAAATCCAAGTTTAGGAAGGACAAGAAAAAAATTCATAAAGCATTCTGGGCAGAATCTGCATCAAATTCTTCTGAGACTGAACCTGAGGAAGAGACAACAAACCTGTGCTTAATGGGGAAAGTCCATCTTGAGCAAAGCGATAATGAAGAGGTATGTAAACCAACTTATGATCAATTATTTGAAATTTATGAGAAAATTCATGCATCATACAAAAAACTCAAGAAGACTCATGCTAGTTTAAAGTTAGAGCTTTTGAATTTACAAAAAGAATATGAAATTATTATCAAAGATCATTCTACGATTGATTCAAATCACATGGTTCTACTCTATGAATTTGATGATTTAAACAAAAAGTATTTGGAATTAATTGATGAACATGATGCAATAAAAGTTTCACACACCTCACTTAAATCTGATTTTAAGAAATCTTAAGAGATAGAAAAAGATTTAAGGGTTGATAATGATATATTAAAAAATAATAACTCGAGGCTTAAAAATGATTTGGACTCACTTAAGGGAAATTGGAAGACTCACACTTTAAATCCAAAGCCAAAACCTAGGAAGAGGCATTATAACTCAAACCATTTAAGAAAACTTTTTCCTGGAGTTAGATGTTTTTCTTGTGGCATGCTAGGACACATCTCACACACTTGCACCGTTCACCGTAGTACACATTGGGTGTGGAGATCTAAGGTACATGATTCACAGCATACCACACCTGCGTTGTATTCTACTTTTCCTAAGAAGGGACCCAAACTAGTTTGGGTTCCTAAATCTGACTGTTGTTGAGTTTTGCAGGTGTGCTCTCACCAAAGACCTTGTGGAAGCATAGGATAAATTTGACATATGGAGGCTCGCAGCTCATAATTGCTTAAACTTGCTGCTTCATAATTTCATAAAATGTTTTTTAATTAGTTTTGTGTAATTTTTTGTTGTGTGCTACCTTTTTGTTGTTCTAGATTGTTTTGTTTTCGCTTTGCTTTTATAATTGGTTTTCTATATGATTATTTTTTAAGCTTTTAGATTTTGGAGATTTAAAGCCATTGATTATCATATATAAATCGGATAAAGGGAGAAACACCATTGATGGTTTCCCTCTCTTTTACCTCTTTTAGTGACATAATTTTCTTTTCTTGACAAAAGTCTATCTCATATTGACAAACTGATTTTTGAAACTAAGATTCTTTTTATCTTACTACAATAATCTATCTTGTGCATAATATCCAAAGTTCTTATATATCTTTCAAGTTAATTGAAATCTTGCCATTGCATTTATCACATGATTATGATTTTGTTTTGTGGCTTGTTTTTTCCTATGTTAGAGAGAGAGCTCATATTCTCTAATATTTGGAGGATATACTCACAACTAAGGTTCTTTTTAGGTGTTTTTGTTAAAGAGATTTATCTTGAAAGAATTAAGAGGGAAAGTGGAAAAGATGTAAATTTGAAATGAAAAATATATATACACAAATGTGTATCCAAAATCAAGATGCTCAAAGAGCCAAATCAAAGATACAAGAGGCATAAAATGAGCCCACTAAATACAAGCTATTATCTCTTTTCTGAACTCTTAAAACTTAGAGAATTCATTGGTTATATGATGCTTTCAAAGGCTTGATTTCAAATTCCATGATTGAGACAAATTACTTTGTTATATTATTTATAAAATATTTTCTTTGTAACCAAGTTTTGATTGGATCTTCTTTTTACCCAGTAAAGTTTTTCTGAGTTAGACCTTTTGTTTTTTTTTTTTTAAAAATGATTATTGCCCTGAAAGAAGTCCGAGCTAGGGATTAACAAGATCGGATATTCTACCTTTTTTCAGATTTTGACTTGTTAACTCTTTGATCTTTTGAAACTCTAAAATTTAAATGTTTGAGAAATTTTTCATATGGATACTTTGCTAAAAAAATAATTTAAAACCAAAAACAAGAAAATTTTTTCCTTTCTTTTGTTTTTCTTTTTCTTTCTAGCTTTTTAGCCTTTTTATTGTTGTTTCTTGCTTTATATTGTGAGTCATTAATTTTTTAGGGCTTTGATCATCAACATCTTTTCCTTGGATTCAAATTTCTTGTCATATCGTCCTGGCCGATAACTTTATTGTTCTAGATGATAGGATGATTACTCTTCAAATTTCCATCTGCTAAAATTTTCTGTGCTTGCTATAACTCTTCGTCCTGGATGATAATTTATCGTTCTGGACGATCTGATCGAACTCTGTTGCAATCATGTTGATAGTCTTGGCCGATAACATGTTTCGTCCTGGCTGATGCATTTTATGGTATCATCCTGGCCGATACACTAGATTGTCCTAGACGATCCACATGTCAACCGTTTAAATCTTTAAAATCGGCCCCGGACAATCCATTATTGGAAAATTGTCCTAGCCGATCCACTGTTCGTTCTGGACGATACACTTGGCACAGATTTAAAATGTTTTAACTTCGGCCGGTACGATCAATTATTGTGCATCGTCCTGGACGATACGTCTAATCGGCCCGGACGATATACTTTTTCAACGGTCATCCGGCTTGACTCCTCGGGACGATCGTCTATGTCTAATAGTCCTGGCCGATATCTGATCGGCCCGGCCGATTAGACCTCCTTTTTTACCAATTAGCCTGTACGCAATAATTGAACCAAATCGTCCTGGACGATCCTGCGATCGTCCTGGACGATCCTGCGATCGTCCTGGACGATCCTGCGATCGTCCTGGACGATCCTGCGATCGTCCTGGACGATCCTGCGATCGTCCTGGACGATCCTGCGATCGTCCTGGACGATCCTGCGATCGTCCTGGACGATCCTGCGATCGTCCTGGACGATCCTGCGATCGTCCTGGACGATCCTGCGATCGTCCTGGACGATCCTGCGATCGTCCTGGACGATCCTGCGATCGTCCTGGACGATCCTGCGATCGTCCTGGACGATCCTGCGATCGTCCTGGACGATCCTGCGATCGTCCTGGACGATCCTGCGATCGTCCTGGACGATCCTGCGATCGTCCTGGACGATCCTGCGATCGTCCTGGACGATCCTGCGATCGTCCTGGACGATCCTGCGATCGTCCTGGACGATCCTGCGATCGTCCTGGACGATCCTGCGATCGTCCTGGACGATCCTGCGATCGTCCTGGACGATCCTGCGATCGTCCTGGACGATCCTGCGATCGTCCTGGACGATATGGCCGTTTCTTTAAATTCAGGCCATTCCAACCATTGCTTTCACCTCAACCTTCTTCTTATCTTATGGTTTCTTAACTGATTTCTTATTATGGCTGGTGGGAAGCGAGTCTGACAAGCTTCTGGAAGTTCCTCGAGGGCCACTCTGGACCCTCAATTCAGGGAAGTGGAGGATCATGCAGCTTACCGTCGCTACAAAGAATGTGGCATCACCCTTTCCAGAACAATCAATCCTGCTCACCTTTCATATCCGGTAATGGATCTCTTTGCTCACACTTCTCTCTGTTTTATTCTTACCCTCACTATCCCTTTTTCCTCAGAACTTCTGTTAGAATTTTATGCAAATCTTCGTATAAATTCTACTTTCACAGCCCTGACCTCCTATGTGAATTGACGCCCCATCGAGATTATATATCAGGACTGTGCTGAACTTTTGCAGCTGTCCACCAACGGGGATAAGCTGCATATAATCATTTCAGATCCTGATTTTGACTGGTCCACGACAAACCATTTTCTTCGCCAAACTAACACACCCTTTCATGTTGGAGAGACTAGCTTATTAGTCAAAGATGCTAGGACAATTTAGATTGTCCTTCGCACCTCCATCATTCCAAAAGCTGGGGACCGAATCCACATCACTCCTCTACTTTCTTTGACTACCTTTTTCATCATGGCCCTGAGAGAATTTAATGCTATTGATCTAATCTTTCGATACATTGATCATTTAACAACTATTCACGATCCAGGCCATAGGTGGAAACCCAACCTTGCTTTAGGACATCTCATATCCTACATTCTTGAAACCAAATACAATCTTCAATATCCTGCTCATCACGACCTTCATCCTCCTTGCTACTCAAACATCTCTTTCAATATCCTTCACAGTACTCATCTCCACCTAGGGGTTGGGGAACCTCAGTGGGCCGAGGAGGAGGAGGCTCCTGCTCCCGTTCTTGATCCTGCTCCTCTTCGCCAACACTCACAGTTTGACCAGTTAGTGGAGAGATTTGATCATTGGGAGACCCATTTCGATGCTTACGTTGCTGCACAGGAGCAGCAACATTCTGAAGACATTGCCCGCTATGAGCAGCGCCGCATAGAGGACTTAGCCTGTTTTGACAGCTACATTACTCACCAGCAACAACAGCATGACCAGGACATCACCTGATTCAATGCTTAGTTTGCTACGCTAGCTGGCTACTTTCAGTAGCCACCTCCACCACCTCCATCTGATGATCAGGATCCCTCATTCTTCTAGTTTTTATTTTCTGTTTTCTATTTTATGTAGTTTGTCTTAGTTTCTATTGTGTTTTTTTTTTTATTTTTCTTTATGTGTGTCTAGGACCCTCTTTTTGTGATGAAAAAAGGAGTAGGATGTGGTAGGAAGAGTTGATGCTTGTAACTTTAAAATTTTTAATGAACTGCTATTTTTACTGAGATTTTCCTACTTATGTTTGCCGTCATCAAAAAGGGGGAGATTATTACAAATTTGTTGTTTCATGAATTACACTTTTGATGATTAGCAAACACTATGATTTCCTTTCTTATAACTGATATTTCAGGGCCAAGAAATCAGATGACAAATCAAGCTAGTTCAAGATTGCGTAGGTTAGGGTTGAGTCAGTCTGTATTTTGCTTTTTCTCTTCTTGAGTCAATTTGTAATGTTCAAAGAGACTGATGCTAAGCAACCCTACACACACACACTTGAGAGAGTTAGAATTTCTGTTTTTAAATAAATCGGCTAGGACGATATTTACGTCGGCCTGGACGATCGGGCTCAAAACAGAAGTTCTAATCAGTGGTTCTTAATTAAGGCAGCCGTCATTAGCCAATCGTCCTGGATGATACTTGTATCGGCCTGGACGATATGCTCAAAATAGAATGATATTGCCACCATAAACAATTAAGGTATTCTGTATTTTTGGAAATCGGCCAGGACGGTCTTGGATTGACCTGGACGATATTCACAATTATTCCTTAAATAATCAAACAAATCAAGGAAGTAATTAAGGATGATTGATACAATCATATTATCCTGGACGATCGTAGGATCGGCCAAGACGCTCTATTCAAAAACCTTAGTTACTTCTGGACGATAAATATCGGCGAGCACCAATTCAGGTCGATGTGCTGGACGATCGAGATCGGACAGCTTGAATTCAGGGCGATGCTCTGGACGATTTTCCTCTAATTTGAACTGATCGTCCGGGATGATCGTGATATCATCCTGGACGATCAAGCCAATTTTCAATCGTCCAGTTTGCATTCAGGGCGATGCACTCGCCGATCTCATGGGTTTTATACTGATCGGCCAGGACGATTTCCATATCGTCGTAAATGATATAGTCCGCAACTTGCAATTAATGAGCTCCTTTGAAGCTCTTCTATTTAAGAGCTCTTGTTCAACATTTTTGAACATCCTTGGCTGCTGTCTTGACCTAAGAAAACCTAAAGGAGGGAGGGAGAGAGAGAGAGAGAGAGAGAGAGAGAGAGAGAGAGAGAGAGAGAGAGAGAGAGAGAGAGAGAGGATCTTGTGTGGGGGAGCTTATGAGGGGATTCAAAAGGGTTGCTCCAAGCATTATTCCACTTCTTCTTCCCTAGAGTCTCTTATCCTTGGAAGGGCTGGGAGAGGTAAGTTCCAACAAGTGATCGAGGTTCTCTGCCTGCTTCAGGAGAAAGCAAAAGGAGGAAGGTTCTCTGCCTTGTCAGGTGTGGCAAAAAGAGGTGTTTGTAAAGGCTTCTCCGCCTAGCTGTGGGGGCTAAAGGAGAGTAACGATTGTAGTGCAATACTTAGAGGGTGCCTCCGGGGAGTGGACGTAGGTCGAGTTGACCGAACCACTATAAACCCTTGTGTTTATATTTTTTACTGCTTCCGCATTTATTTTCTTCCGAGCTTTTTTTTTGTGGTGATTTGGTTTGTATTTGTGCTTTGCCTAAATAATTTTTTAAAAATACCAATTCACCCCCCCCCCCCTCTTGGTTAGCCTTGGGCCAGTTCTATAGGGCTTAACATCCCTAACGAACTTTCAGGTGCAACCTACGAGCTGGCCATGACTCATAGATTTGATGACTTAATCCATAATTAAGTTGAGTGCTATATTGTAGATTTAGTCATCAAAAGTAAAGTCAAAGAGGCTCACTTATATGACTTAAGAGTCATTTTCAAGCAATTGCGTTGCTACAACCTTAAAATGAATCCCTTAAAGTGCACTTTTTGGTGTTACTTAAAATAAATTTTTGGGCTTCATAGTGAAGCATCACAAAATTTAATTGATCCTATTAAAATTGAATCCATCTTAAATATATTGGCTCCTAAGAGCCATACTTAACTAAGGTCTTTTTAAGGTAGGTTGTCATATATATGAACATTTATTTTCAATCATTCTAGAAGATGTCAAACTTTTTCTATCTTAGCAAAAAGGGACAATAAAATATTATGGGATGAGAAATGTCTAAATGCTTTTGAAAACATCAAATAATATTTTACTAATCAGCCAATTTTAGTAACCTCTTTCCAAGGGAAACCTCTTATACTTTACATCGCTACCCTACATGACCCGCTCGATACCATTTTGACTTAAATAAGGGGAAATAGAATGCTCTCTATTTTATAAGCCAAAGTCTTCTCCCTACATAGATATGTTACTCTTTAATCTTAAGATATGCATATAAAAATCATATTCTTGTATGCTCAAAATATCATGTACAGTCTATAGAATTCATACAATATGAAAGTTTTTCGTATAGTACAAAAAAATATTAACTCAAGACATGGTAAACTAAAACTCTTTTCAAAAATAAATCACCCAAGATACATGACATGTAATAACAAAAGCAAAAATAAAAATAATACTAATAGAAAAAACAAACACAAATTAGGGAAACAAACAATCACTAAAAAACAAATAAAGAAACATACCAAACACGTCAACATACATAAAATTCAATACAAATCCAATTTTATGAATAGCAATTTTAAGCATGAATATCAATCACCCCTAATCTAGTACTTAAGGTGATAAATGTTTCAAAAGTTAGTGGTTTTTTGAATGTTTCTGCAAGTTGATTCTTAGTAGCAACATCATGTAATTCAATTCTCCTTTAGTCAACTGATCTCTAATGAAATGATGCCTTATATCTATATGCTTGGTTCTAGAATGTTGAATAGGATTCTTTAAAATTCGTATGGAACTTTTACTATCATAGAAAATTGAAATTGTGCTAATAGAAAATCTTAAATCAATACATTATTATTTTAACCAAAGAACCTATGCCACATAACTACCTAAGGCAATATATTCTACTTCAGCAATAGAAATGGCTATTGAATTCTATTTTGTGCTATACCAAGAAACTAAAGAGTTTCTTAAGAATTGATAAGTTTCAGAAGTAAATTTTTTATCAACCCTATATCCTATAAAATTTGAATCAAAATATCCAATGATTTCAAACGAAGTGCTGTGCATAGGATACCAAATCCTTAAGTTTTGAGTTCCTAAAAAACTATTACAAAATTCTTTTAACAGTAATTAAATATGATCCCTTTAGATCAATAAATACTAAAAATGATATCTGGTTTACTAGCAGTTAAGTAAATAATGATCCAATTATTACTCCAAATTTCTTTTGATCAATAAATTTTTCTTTAGAATCCTTATCTAACTACACTGAGGAACTCATTAGTGTCGTCACTGGTTTAGTTTTATCAATTTCATATTTCTTGAGGATGTAATTAGTATACTTCAACTAACTATGAAATGTTCTATCCTCTTTTTTCCTTATGCAAAAACCAAAAAAGTAACTTAAGTCTTCCATCAAACTCATTTCAAATTCACTATTCATTATTTTTGAAAAATCATCATAAAGATTTTTATTAGTAAATCCAAATAATATATCATTAAAATACATTTGAATAATGAGTATGTCATCTCCTACCCTTTTTAATAAGTGAGTGGTGTCCACACTTCCTTTAACAAATGATCTTTCTAGTAGAAAATTGCTTAGCCTCTCATACTAAGCCCTTGGTGCCTATTTTAGTCCATACAATGCCTTTTTCAATTTAAACACATGATTAGGAAATTTTGATTGTTCAAAACCTTGAGGTTGCTCAATATAAATATCTTCTTATATAACCCCATTAAGAAAGGCACTCTTAACATCCACTTGAAACAATTGAAAACTTTTAAAATAGGAAAAGGCTAGTAACACCCTTATCGCTTCAAGTCCTACAACTGGGGAAAAAGTTTTTTCAAAGTCAATTACTTATATTTGATTATATCCCTTGGCCACCACTCTTTTCTTATTTATAACCACTATACCTGAATCATTCGTTGGGCCTTTCAATCAATTTCCTAACATCATTTCTAACAGATTGATTCAATTCTTACTATATGAAAAAAATTCTAAAATTCATTAGAAAGTGCTTGAGTTATATTAGTGGGCTCAATTATTGATATAAAAGCTGAGAGATTAACTTCTTTGATAAGACCATGCCTAGTCCTAACACACTCACTTGGTTCACCTAAAATTAATTCTTTAGGATGACTTCTAAAAAGTTTCCCTTCTATATGTAATGTATTTTCTATTCTAACATTCTCTTTAAGACTTGTCTTTTCAATTCTTTAGATATCTCTTCAATATTTTCTTCCTCTAACCTTAGCTTTCTAGAAATACAGATTCATCAAAATCTACATGTGTGATCTCCTCAACTTCTAAAGTTCTCTTATTAAAAACCCTATAGGATTTGCCAATACTAGAATATCCTAGAAAAATTCCTTCATCAGATTTAGGATCAAATTTTCTTAATGGAGTTTTATCATTATTATGAATGAACACCTTACATCCAAAGACATGCAAATATAAAAGATTAGGTATTCTCCTCTTAAGAAGTTCATAGGGTTTCTTATTTAACTTGAATCTAATATTCACCCTATTCATATTATAATAAGTTGTACTAATCGCTTCAACCCAAAAATATTTTGAAAGTGAATATTTAGCCCATATGGCTCTAGCGACTTCTATCATAGTTCTGTTCTTCATTTCAACAAGCTCATTCCACTGAGGGGTACTAGGTGCTGAAAAGTTTTGATCAATTCCTTGCTCTGTATAAAAATCTTCAAATTTTACATTTTTAAACTCTCCTCCACGATCACTTTGAATTGTTAGAATTTCACACCCTAGCTTTCTCTAAATCTAAGTAGAAATTTTTCTAAATTCATCAAATGATTCACTCTTATGTAATAGGAATTTAACACAAGTGAATCTTGAATAATCATCAATGATTACATACCCAAAAATCTTCCCTCCTAAACTTACAGTGTTAACCAATCAAAAAAGATTCATGTGTATGACTTCTAGTGGTATGCTAGTTCTAAGATCTTTAATTATATGAAATGAGGACTTCACTTATTTTCCTAATTGGCATGAATCACACAGGTGATTTTTAATGAAGTCTAATTTGGGTATCCTTCTAACAAACTCTTTCTAAGTAATCCTCCTAAGGTTTTTCATACTTGCATGACTAAATCTTCTATGTCATAACCATGATTTATCAATGATTATTTTGAGACAAAAAACACTATTAGAATTATTAAAGTTTAAATCAAACATGTATACATTATTTACCCTATTTCCATGCAACACATCAATTCCATTTTTACTTATAATGCAGCTTATAGGAAAAAGTTTAATACTATAACCCTTATCACAAAGCTGACTAATACTCAACAAGTAATGTTTTAATCCTTCAACCAATAATACATTCTCAATAAAAAAAGAGGATTACAGATGGTAAAATCTTTAGAAAACTTTTATAAAAATATCAAAATACAAAATAGTCACTATAAAACGTGTTTTAAATGTTACCAAAGCTAAGGTCGTAGATGGTTTTCAATTATTATCCTTTGATGTTTTGTAACACATTCTCTTCCACCTTATTGAGCACTAGCAATATCTTTTTCTTTATTTTAGAAGTCATAAAGAAAGTCATCCTTTTACTAAACTATAAATAAGGATAAACTTCACTTTCCAATTACAAATCTTATTCATCAGCCAAGTAACCATCATTATAGTGAGAAAAAAACAAATTCAACCATCCGTGAATTCCTTCATGGTGAAGATAAGGAAAGATAAGGTAAGTGACCATAGAATGTTCTACTCGTATAGGAAGGCTATGAATGAGATGATCGACGTCTCCAGGTTTGGTAGCAGTTCCACCTTAATTACTCCATAAAAATAGAGAATTTCTTAATTCCATGACATAATGAATATAATGTATCCAAAGAAAAATTTTTGCAAGGCACTACAGGTGTGTTCTCATATAGCCTGTTCAAGCTGTCATTCTCTATGTTATAACTTGAGGTTATTGAGCTAGAAGCCATAAATGCAGTATATAGCTGTAGTGCACTCCTTTTGTGACCTCTACTCTAACATATCCAAAGTTAGTAAACATAACCCAAACATCCATAAAGTGACCATGGAAAATACATGGCACTTATAAGAGTAAAGAAGGAAAAAAATTCAAAAAGATAATAAAGTAACTCACAATTATGATGGACCGTCTCCAAATAACTATAGATGAATGTACTTAGCATGGATATCATGTCACCCTTAAAATCATCATTCAAGATGGTGATGTCACCCAATCTCTGTTTATCTTCCACATGAATTTATTAGCTCACATAATATTCCATTGAGCATTTGTTAATAGATGTCTCATACACAATCACCCAAAGTATCACTAAAAAAAATCCTACCCTCTCTAAAAAAAAAATCTTGATGAGTCTTCATTCATTAATTAATTCATTGCATTTTTGCATCTTCTCACTCATATAATAAGGAAAAATTTCAAAATAAAAAAATAACCTTAATATTGTACCATTACTTAAGGAGCACACTACTTCTACTCTTTATCAAATAAAAATAGTCAAGAAATAGTTTTACTTGTAATTCATACAAGTGCTCTTTTTATATTATAAACCAGAACAATTCAAAGGATCAAAATAACTCATTGAAACATAAAATTTTATTAAGCAACCTAGTTCCTTACATAATTTCTTGGCAAACATATAGTCAATACATTTAAGAAAAATGGCATGAAACTACTCATCAATACAGAAAGTCTTACCCATGAGGATAGTCATCACCATTGGCATCATCTACCCTCTTCCTTCTAAGTATTCCAGTACAAATTTATCACCCCCATGAAGTTAGACAACTTCACCTGATGGTAAGTCATTGCATGCCATAAGCTACTAGCCTTGCCAACACAGTGGAGGTTAATTATCCTCTTTAAGATATCTAGCCTCTAATTACCTCCTCTACCAACACAAATCCTTATAGGGAAAGAATGAACATAAAGTGGCCCTATAATAGTGAGGGTATATACTTCCCCTTGAACATCTAATCAGTATGCTCCTCTTTCTTCTACTATAGTCTTGGTATGCTCTGCTACAATACTTATTACCTGCTCTCTATCACCAGTGAGATCATCTTTCCCTTGAGGGTTCAAAATATTGAAACTCCTTAGTAGGTAGAATCCCTATAATCAACATTAAAAACTGATAAAAAATGAGAAATTGTAAAGTTATATGCATGGTTTTGAGTTGATCATGAAGGGTAGTTCTGTTTTAAAATTAAAAGAGTGCCTACTATTCCATAGGCTTTATGTCCTATCACTCTACGAATGTTGCAAAAGCTCACTCAAGGAAATATAGATTATAGGCTCTCTAACAATATGTATATTTTTTTCAATATTTATATTCTTAAGTACATATAATTCTCCATTTTTACTTTCCCAAGGTAGTCGCATTTAAGAAGTTATATGAACCTCAGTAGAGGTGACCTTTTGCACACTTTCCATGATAGGACGTCCGACCACCAATCACCTCTTCACTTTCATATCTAGAGTCTCATACTTCTCATAAAGAATATAAATGGTCATTATAGCATGATACAAATGATCAGTATTTATGGGCTCGATGTCTCTTATAACCATATTCAACACTATAAAATTCTCAGCCACCAGCCTAGCACAAACTTATTTTCTAAATCTTTGGATATACTTTTTGAACTTTATGCATAGTTTAACCAAAGATTTAATAACCATAATTTTCACAAAGATATGTATTATAAACTGATAAATAGCAAAGTAAAGTAAAAGAAAGTTAAACTAAATTTTTATAGTGGTTTAGCTAAAATCAACCTACATCCACTCCCCAATGGTCCTCCTCTTTGAGTATTCCATTAGAAAGTGCTTCTTTGGTTTTGAGCCTAGAGAATAATCCCTTATCTCTTACCAGGTGGATAAAGATTTTTACAGACTCTACTATCCTCAGAAAGTCTTCCTCCTCCTTCCTCCTAGTATGGTACATATGTTACTCCTTCCTATTTCACACAATAGAAGAGATGCCTTTCCATCCTTCTGCACCTCACACAGTGGAGATGTCACTCCCACTGTATACTCCTCACATGATGAAGAAGCTGCTCCCCTAACCTCCTATCAAGTGTAAATTTTGTACAATTTATTTTGTTAAAATTTAGTGAAAATATTTATTTTTAGTTATGTTTGTGCAAGAATTGTTCAATGGAAAGGAAAAAATTATAAGTATTAAATAAGATGAGCTGCACCAACAGGTTCTATGCGACATAATTATCCTTTAAAATGCCCAATATCTAAATCATATATTGAAGCACTAGCCATTCTAAAAATTTAGGAAGATCATAACAAAGAAGTTAGTACCAAAACACTGGCAACTCAAGAAAATAAGCATTGAAGCATCTAGCATTTTAATGTTGCAGTGTTGATTTATTCTTTTAAGCACCACAATACTCAACTTTTGTTGCTTTATGGTGGAGCGATTGCCATAATGTGGAGACGTATTGACTTAGCTAAAATATTCACCTATTTGATAATTAATCGTGCTACATCAGCCTAAAACCACAACGGACCAAGTAAAAAAAATTGAGGTGCTAGTTCTTTCTACATTGTTATGGTTCAACCCTTTTGAGCATGGTAGCACATGAGTCCAAACCTACAATTGTATAAATAGTAATTAAATTCTTTTGTTTTAGCATTTCAGCCATTTTAAGTGATGTTTTGTACTTTTGAGTGTCTTCCTCTAGTTCTCCCTTAAAATAAAGTCTAAGGGAGGCTAACGAAGTGCTAGATACTTTAATTTGGAGTTCTTACCCTATATTGTGTAAATAATTATGTTATTAGAGGAAGGAATGTGGAAAATATAAGTTTATCCTTTTGTGTGACATTTATCTTTACTAATTCTCCTATATCTTTTTCTTATGTGAATGAAATGAACATGTATTTTCATTTCTGTTATCGATGACTTGCTAAATCTTTAGGTTTTGGGCTAATGATGTAAACATATAATAAGTACTAATGTTAAATCCTCTGCCTTGAATTAGTTTATAAATATTTTTAATATCTCATATTCTTAATTTAATGCATCTAATGGCCATGGGTGTAGTTAATATCTAGTGTGATATATTACCTCAATGGAGTAATATTGGAATAAATATGAGTATTAAAGTTAAATATTGGCATAACTAGATATATGATGTTAAATCTTTCAAGTTCTATAAAGATATTATAATTGTAGGAAGGCCATAAGCCTCCCTTTTCACCCCTATATGCTTGACAGAGATCTATGGATATATATGCTCTGATCCACATTTAAAGTTAAATGTCTCATTAGGAAAACTATATTATTTTATAATTATTAGTAGAAAACACTTATTTTTTTATTACTATTCAACTTTCTTGCAAGTTTTTATGAAGTGAAAAAACTAAAAAATAATAATTTTACTTTTAGACATATAAATCATACATTTATATTAAATAATAATAGTTTAATTACAATTAATCAGAACACTTCCTCAAGGGATTAATAATATTCTCCATCATTTTATTACTTTATTGACATGTAAACTTAGTAGGATTTAATTACTTTTATATCAAAGAATACATAAGCATATTCATATTACACCATAGCTCTTTGTATAGATCACTCTATTGATTGCATAGTTCGTCCAATTAGCACCCATTAAGCTTTTGGTACCAATGCTAGAGATGGAATGTGTGAGTTATAATTTTAAACAATAATATTGAACTAGTAGCAAATTTATATGTACATGTATCCTATATCTTTATTTTTAATATTTTTATTAAAATTTTGAATAAGATAAAAATTTATTTTATTAATTATTTAGTTTTTAATTATTATTTTGTTGCATCATTATTGAATACTTAGTAGATCTATTATGAAGACCTTTGATTATAAGATAGAAAGGGCACATACAAAATTTTGAAAAAAATAAAAAGATTTTGGAGATGTCTGAACAAGATCAAGATTATGCCCATCCTAAACATCTTAGAGAGTATGCTAACCTAGTAGTAGAAGGAATCTGTTAGAGTATCAATATACCTACTATTCATGCTAAGAACTTCAAATTGAAACCCACCATAATTTAGATGATTTAAAACACGAAATTTTAGGGTTCTCCAATTGATGATTCAAACAAACACCTACCTAACTTCTTAGAAATATATACAATATTTACATATAATAGTGTTAGCAATTATGTCATTAGACTTTAATTGTTCTAATTTTCTCTAAGGTACAAACCTAAGATGTGTTTGATTCTTTACCCTAAAGCTTTATAATCTTTTGGATAGAGTTGGCAAATAAATTTCTAGCTAAGTAGTTCCCACCTTCAAAAATTATCATGCCTATAAATGATATCACGTCTTTCAACCAGTTTGAGGAGAGTAAATTTATAAAAGATGTGAGAGATTTAAGGAAATTCATAGGAACTCTCATCAAGCTTTTCTTGATTGATTGGTTATTCATACGATTACAATCGATTGGTAGGATCCCTTAAGTCAATCTTAGATATAGGAGCTGGAGAATCTTTGATGTCTACAAAATTTATGGAAGCATATGATTTAATTAAGAAAATGACAACAAATAATTTCCATTAGCCTTCTAATTGGGTGAATCCTAAAAGATTACCTTGTGTTTATAAATCAGATACATTATCTAGTTTTATTGCTTAGGTTGCTATAATTTCTTAAAGGTTAGATGTGTTGCAGATTTGGTTTCATGAAGGTTGAGTCTAGTAATTAGGTTGTTAAGCCTAAGTGAAAGTCCCAAGGCTACCAAGAGGGGGGTGAATTGGTAGTTTAAAAAATTTAAGTCCCCTTTTTTGAAAATTATTGAACCGAAATAAAATTTCTTTTAAATTTTGTAGAAAAATGTTTTTCAACCACAGAGTTTTTAAAACTGAAATATAAAGTGCGGAAACATAAAAACAGTAAAGTAAATGACACCAGATTTATAGTGGTTCGGTCTATAACCAGACCTACATCCACTCCCAAGAGGCACCCTCTGAGTATTGCACTAATACCAATAGTGACTCTCCTTTTGCATCCACAGCAAGGCGGAGAAGCCTTTACAACACACTCTTTTCACCACTCCTCGGTGCGGCAGAGAACCGTCCGTC
Organism: Dendrobium nobile; assembly: GCA_022539455.1. Lineage (NCBI taxonomy): Eukaryota > Viridiplantae > Streptophyta > Magnoliopsida > Asparagales > Orchidaceae > Dendrobium > Dendrobium nobile. The sequence goes on from CM039735.1 coordinate 63,692,133, forward strand.
CTTTTACACAATTCCCAGTGTTGGCAGAGAACCGTCCGTCCTTTCACACTATCCCCAGTGTTGGTAGAGAATCGTCCGTCCTTTCACACTATCCCCAGTGTTGTCAGAGAACCGTCCGTCCTTTCACACTCTCCTAGTGTGGGCAGAGAACCCTTCAGCTGTTTACACTCTCCAAGTGTGGGCAGAGAACCCTTCGGTTGTTCACACTCTCCAAGTGTCGGTGGAGTACCGGATCTCCTTGACAGATCTTTTCACAAGAATCTAGAAGGAATAAGGAAAAGAGTGAAGTAATCCCAATTCACAAGTAGAGACTCTTACCTTTGAACTCCAAATGAAGCCTTCTCGCTCCAGTGGTAGGAATCCTCCCTTGAATGCTCTCTTCCACTCTCTCCTTGGCTATTCTCTCAAGAGGCACGAAGATCAAATGACAAAAAGATTGGGTGGCAGTCTAATTTGGACTATTTATACAAAAGACAAGAAAAACCGCCCAAAAACTGCAAGTATTCAATTCTGTACGCAGTGGATCGTCCTGTACGATCGTGGATCGTCCTGGACGATTTTACTTAAATGATCTGAAATGACCCTATTTGAATATGTGTACGAAATGTCTTCGTACAGCTGATCGTCTTGTACGAATGAGGTTCGTCCAGTACAAACGGTTATTACAAGGTTGGTTCTAGAAACTAGTGAAAACTGTCCTAAGTCGATTAATCGTTTGGACGAAAATTGATTCGTCTAGATGAAATTTTTACAGAGGACCGATCGTTCTGGACGATTATTTACTTCGTCCGGACGAAAAATTTCCAGAGGACCAATCGCCACGGACGATAATTTAATTTCGTCTGGACGAAAATTTTCCAGAGACCCTATCGTCCTGGACGATTTTTAATTTCGTCTGGACGAAAATTTTCCAGAGAACCAGTCGCCATGGACGATAATTTAATTTCGTCTGGATGAAAATTTTACAGAGAGCCAATTGTCCTGGACAATAATTTATTTCGTCCTGGACGAATAGGACTTAGAAAAAATTTTCCGAGCAAGTTCCTATTCGTTCCATATGCTCTATAGGAGATAACTGTCTAATCGTCCAGTACGAACGTATATCGTCCTGTACGATCAATATAAATTTTATATGATCTCCTCATGTGTGTGTGTATGTTTTTATTCACTCAAGTTACAATCACTCCCTTTCAATTTTTTTTATTTCAAAGAAAGTGCAAGCTTCAAATATTACAGAGTATCTCATGCTGAATTCAATTTGAAGTCATCGTAATCTGGAGTTCGTTTTCCCTGAAATGTTAGTACACACAAGAGCAAATACAATTCTTCCAAAATTGTTAGGAGATAACTACACATTTGAACAATAATGTTTGGAATCATCAAAACTTTATAAGTTGCAAAAAATGTAAAGCATGCAAATAGCAACTATCTTAACAATCTCCCCCTTTTTGATGATGGCAAAACAATTATTGTTTGTATGATTTCAATTTAAACAAATCTCCTATCTCCTAAACTCCCCCTGAATTGATGAATACATGAAAATAAGGAGGCAATTTGAACCATAAACCACAAAAAAAAATTTTATTTTTCAAAAAAATAAACTAGAAACACACAAACAAAACATACAAACGTAATGATTTCTCCCCCTTTTTGACAACAACAAAAAGTGAAGAAGAAATGGATGAAAAATGTAAGTACTTGTATGAAATTCATTTGAACATTTAATCTATATGGTGATTGACACAAGGTATGCAATTTTAAACTAAAAACATTAGGTCAATCATAGAAATTCATGAAATTTAAAAAGTGATATAACATTGTAAGTGAGAAGACTTTACCAAAGACATGATTCCATTTAGACATTCCAATATAGAAAATCATTACAAGAGAGATGAAGAAAAATTCGATATTTCAAAGTTCAATAGAATATAAATGAACATAAGATCAATTTGAATTAAGAGATTGAAAGAATTTGGAAAGAAGAGAATTACCACATGTGGCGCTTTGCGCATCTTTTTCAAAATTTTTGGGCACATTTTTGTGCATCTTTTGATATTGGGCTGATTTTGTGCCTCTTTTTCATATTTGCGAACCTTTATGCATTCCTTTTGATTTTTGTACTTTTTGTACAATTTTTTCAAGAGTAATTGAGACCAATTCTTTCCAAAATCAATAATCTAAAATTTCAAATATTTCTAAGTGCATAAATATTATTTGAGTAAGGAAATACAAAATAAGAAAACATCTAAATTGCAATAATAATATTAACTTTTACGTAGTCTAAATGAATAGACATGAATTTAAAAGTTCTAATTACAACAAGTTATAAACAACTTTTAAATTTAGAAAGACTAGATTTTCTAATGTAGATAATCTCAAATTACAATCTAATTTAAGCACTTTGAAGATTAAATAATACTAATGAAATTCATAAAAATTAACCACATTTCAAAAACAAATCAAATTTGAAACAAGAACTACATGCATTGATATTAATGAAAGGATTACACATTTCATAATATCTAAAAACATTTAAGAACATACACTTAACTTAAAAGAAAAGACAAACATAAAAACAAAATAGTTAACATAAACACTGACACAACAAAACATGAAACAAACACGAGTACAGCAAACATAAAGAAAATCATCTCTACTGTTCTGGTGGAGGAGGAGGAGGAATGCCACCGAAAAGGTTGAAGTAGGAGGCCATCAACATTACATTGGTATTGATTTCATGTACTTCATTTCTAATGATACCAATGTCTTGTTGTTGCTGCATAAGTTGAGCATCAAATTGATCAAACCTTTGATCAACATGAGTCTCTAATCTATCAAATCTCTCAATCAGATTCTGATAATCTGACTGAGGTGCAGAGGTTTGCACTCCTTCTTCTTCTTCTTCTTCTTCTGAGGCACTGCCATGTGCTTTTTCTTTTTCCTTTTCCTCTTTGAAAAGCAATCTGAAGGAAGCATCATTATAATAAACTGGCTCTTCATACTCATCATCAGGATGCACTAAGTTATACTTCATTTCCAAGATGTAGGTAACTAAGTGTCCTAAAGAGATGTTCCTTTTTCTTTTCTGATCTGCATGTCCTATTTCTGAAAGCCCATAGATGTGATCTATGATAAGTTGGGCTTCGTCGATTGGGTGACGATCCATAATTAAAAAGGTTAGAACAGAAAGGAGAGGGGTAATATTGATCCTATCACCAGCTTTAGGAATGATTGAAGAACGAAGGATATGCTGGATGATACGGGCATTCTTGGTCATACCAGATACTCTAGCAACATGATAGGTTAGGCCACTTTTTCTAATTACCCTATTGACATCTTCCCATTTGAATGTGTTTTCAGTCATTAGGGTGTGAGCTCTATATCCTTCAGTTCTTAAGTTTAGAAATGCACCAATGTCATGCTTGGTGATTTCTACTTTTTGCTTGAAAACAAAGGAACTAATGGAAGAGTGGTCCGAGTTAAAACTCATGTTTGCTAGGAAATAATGGAAGGTTTGCTTGTTGTAGAAGTGGACGAGAGAAAGTATGAAATGGAATTGGGTTGAGGCAAAAAGGTGCATTACCTTATAATTTATCTCGCTTTGGATTAAGATGCGAGATGGAGTTATTTTGGCGGAAGCAAAACGAGGAAAGGATTCCTCATTTGCCTTAGACAGGAAGTTTTCTGAGGCATTTCTATTGGGCTTCTTCACTAACACTTTTTGTCTCTTGATTGATGAGGCCATTGATGATTTAAAGTAGAAAGGGATTGAAAGAGAAGTTTGGAAGTGTGATTGTTGAGTTAGAAAGCCTTCATATTTAAAGAAAAACGATACGTTCGTCCTGGACGAAAACAGTTCGTCCTGGACGAAAATCATCATTCGTCGGGACGAAAATATTACGTACAGACGATCCATTTCATCCAAAATGTAACGGCTTTTCATAATCAACACAACTTACGATGCGTCCCTTCGTACAGGCTTTTTGACTTGACCGATCGTACAGACGAAATAATTTCGTACAGACGATCCAAAAGTAACTTAATTTCCAGTCTCTTGAAAACCGTCCCCTACAATGAAACGACATTTGTTCGTCTGGACGAACCAAAAATTCGTACAGACGAAATCCATATTTAAAACTGACTTATCCACTCAACCGCTGCATTCAATCGTCTCGACGTTTGAGAAAAAGAAAAATTTCGTCCTGGACGATCGTCAGATCGTACAGACGATCTAATTAAAAACTGCTCTCAAAACGGTTAAAATTCACGCAAACCAATTTATCTCACATCGTCCAGTACGAAACAAAAGTCGTCCCGGACGATTTCTTCAAATTTTTGAATTTTGAATTTTTAATTTAAGAAAATCAAACTAAACATTTAAAAACACAGAAAACATAAAACAAAAACTTACACTCAAAAACAAGTTCATTCAAAAACACATAAAAAATTTACAAAATCAAAAACAAAACAAAAACATAAATATCAATGTTGCAAAGACATTTTGTTTAGGCATTTAAATCAATAACACCTAGCCTTGTTCTTAAAGTACTGAAGGTATCAAGGGCTAAAGGTTTTGTAAAAATGTCTGCAAGTTGATTTTCAGTTGAAACATGTGTGAGTTCAATTTCTCCTTTGGATACATGATCCCTTATGAAATAATGTCTTATATCAATGTGTTTGGTTCTAGAATGTTGAATAGGATTTTTGAAAATGCAAATAGCACTAGTATTGTCACAATAAATTGGAATAGTGCCTACAGATAATCCTAAATCAATTAACTGTTGTTTTAACCAAAGTACTTGTGCCACACAACTTCCTAATGCAATGTATTCTGCTTCTGCAGTAGATAGAGCTACTGAATTTTGTTTTCTACTGGACCAAGAAACTAATGAATTTCCAATGAATTGACATGTTCCAGAAGTGCTTTTCCTATCCACTCTACAGCCTGCAAAGTCAGAATCTGAATAACCAATAATTTCAAATGAAGAGCTAAACTTAGGATACCAAATTCCTAAGTTTTGAGTTCCTAGTAAGTATCTTAAAATCCTTTTCACTGCTGTCAAATGTGATTCTTTTGGATCTGATTGAAATCTAGCACATAAGCAAACACTGAACATAATATCTGGTCGGCTAGCAGTCAAGTAAAGCAAAGATCCAATAATCCCTCTATATTTCTTTTGATCAACAGATTTTCCCTTAAGGTCCTTATCCAACTGAACTGAGGAACTCATTGGTGTACTAACAGGTTTAGCATTGTCCATTTCATATTTCTTGAGGATGTCCTTAATATATTTATTTTGACTAAGAAATGTCCCTTCCTCAAGTTGCTTGATGCTAAAACCTAGAAAGTAATTTAAATCTCCCATTAGACTCATTTCAAATTCACTACTCATTGTATTAGAAAAATCATCACAAATATTTTTATTTGAAGATCCAAAGATGATATCATCCACATAAATTTGAACAATGAGTATTTCCTTTTCAAATTTCTTTAAGAAGAGAGTTGTATCCACACTTCCTTTTTCAAAGATCTTACAAGTAGGAAAGTGCTCAATCTCTCATACCAAGCCCTAGGTGCCTGTTTCAATCCATATAATGCCTTTTTTAACTTAAAAACATGGTTTGGGTATTTTGAATTTTCAAATCCTGGAGGTTGTTCTACAAAAACATCTTCTTCAATAACACCATTCAAAAAGGCACTTTTGACATCCATTTGAAACAATTTAAAACTTTTAAAACAGGCAAAGGCAAGTAAAATCCTAATTGCTTCAAGTCTTGCTACAGGGGCAAAGGTCTCCTCAAAATCAATTCCTTCAATTTGATTATACCCCTTAGCAACTAATCTAGCCTTATTTCTAATGACTACTCCTGAGTCATTCATTTTATTTTTGAACACCCACTTAGTTCCAACAACACTTTGATCTTTTGGCCTTGTAGTTAATTCCCAAACTTTATTTCTTACAAATTGATTTAACTCTTCTTGCATGGCCAATATCCAAACTTCATCAGAAAGTGCCTGATCAATATTAGTGGGTTCTATGGTTGAAATAAAGGCTGAATGATTGACTTCCTTATTTAATCCACGCCTAGTTCTAACACCCTCACTAGGTTCTCCTATAATCAATTCTCTTGGGTGGTTTTTAGAAAATCTCAAATCTCTAGGCAAAGGGTTTTCTCTTTCCAAATTTTCTTCCACATTTTCTTCCAAATTTAATCTATCAATCTTTTGGGAGTTTTCCTCAATTTCTTCTTCAACAATATTTGGCTCATCTAAATTTCTAGATTCATCAAATACAACATGTGTGGTTTCTTCAATAACTAAAGTTCTTTTGTTGAATACCCTATAAGATTTTCCAACACTTGAATATCCAACAAAAATTCCTTCATCTGATTTTGGATCAAATTTTCCTAAGTCAGATTTTCCATTGTTATGAATGAACACCTTGCAACCAAAAACATGCAAATGAGACAAATTTGGTGTTCTACCTTTTAGTAACTCATAGGGTGTTTTATTTAAATTCGATCTCACATTCACCCTATTCAGAACATAACATGCAGTGCTAACCGCCTCAGCCCAAAAATATCTAGGAAGTGAGTATTCTGCCAACATTGCTCTGGCGGCTTCTATTAATGTTCTATTTTTTCTTTCAACTACCCCATTTTGTTGAGGGGTTCTAGGTGTAGAAAAATTGTGATCAATCTCTTTTTCTTTACAAAAATTTTTAAATCTTTCATTTTCAAATTCTCCTCCATGATCACTTTGTAAAGACATTATTTCACATCCTAGTTTTCTCTGTATCCAAGTTGAAAAATTTCTGAATTACTCAAATGATTCACTTTTATGAAAAAGAAATCTAACCCAAGTGAATCTTGAGAAATCATCCACAATAACAAATCCGTATACCTTCCCTCCTAGACTTACAGTTCCTACTGGTCCAAAAAGATCCATGTGAAGAATTTCCAATGGTTTACTAGTTCTAAGATCATTATTGGACTTGAAAGAGGACTTCACTTGTTTTCCTAATTGACATGCATCACAAAGGTGGTCCTTAGTAAAGTCTAGTTTTGGTATACCTCTTACTAAATTCTTTTGGGTAATTCTCCTAAGATTTTTCATACTAGAATGACAAAGTCTCCTATGCCAAAGCCAAGATTCATCAGAAACAGTTTTCAAACAGAAAGCAATAGGAGTATGAAATGAATTCAAATCTAGCATGTAAACATTGTTTACCCTTTTTCCATTTAAAACTTCTTTACCATTTAGGCTTAATATGCAGCTAGTAGGTAAAAATTTCACATTATATCCCTTGTCACATAGCTGACTTATACTTAACAAATTATGCTTTAAGCCTTCAACCAATAACACATTGTCTATAAAAAAGTTTTTGAAATTACCAATCATACCAGATCCAACCACTTTCTTTGTGGTATTATCTCCAAGTGTAACCTTGCCTCCATTCCTGGCTTCTAGCGATATGAATTGTGTAGTGTCTCCAGTCATATGCTTTGAACATCTGCTATCCAGGTACCATATGCTCCCACGAGGTCTTGTGTGAGAGCAATCCTGCAAAAATATCAAATGTTAGACCTGGGAACCCAAACAAGTTTGGGTTCTCCTTTTAGCAATTTATAATCAGATGCATGTATGATATGTCTAGGTTTATGCATCTTAGGTCTTCACACCAAATTAGATTTCATCATCAAGGTACAGGTGTGAGCTATATGTCCCAAAATTCCACAATTATTATATTTAACATTAGGAAAAATATTCCTAAGTTTTCTTCCTTGTGATTGTCTTCTAAGGGATTTCATGAATTTAGGATAATATTTAGGATTTGTAAAATCTTCTAGTCTGGGGGGTTTTCTATTATCCTCGAGAGCTCTTATAGTTAGTTTATAAAATGAATTCATATCTTCCAAAATTCGATTGGTATAATTGATTCTATATGCTTTGCTCTCTGATTCATCCTTAAAATTTTTAAAATCTTTTTCAAGATCAGCATAGGATGATTTTAGATTTTCAAAATTCTTATTCAAGTCATCATATTCATCAAGTAGTTTCATGTGGTTGTCATCTATTAATGCATGATCTTTCCTAAGGATTTCATGTTCCTTCTTGAGCTCTTCAAATTCTAAACTTAAACTAGCATGCATCTTTTTTATTTTCCTATATGCATCATGCATGTGTTCAGAAACTTCAAATAATTCATCATAGGTTAAGTCACATACCTCTTCTTGATCTGAGTGATCCACATTGTCTGCCATCAAGCAAAGATTAGTGACTTCTTCTTCTTTTTCCGTCTCAGATGAGTCTGAAGCTGAGTCCGCCCAGAAAGCTCTTTGAAACTTCTTCTTGCCCTTCTTTACCATAGGTTTCTCCTCCACCTTCTCCTTACCAGGAGTGGCTTTGAGTTTTGGGCAATCAGTCTTAATATGACCTGGTTTTCTGCATTCATAACAAATCACTTCATTAGAAACCTTGCCATTTCTGTTAAACTTACCTCTACTCCATTGCTGGCGTCTCTTCTGCTTCCTCTTTAAAAAGCTTCTGAATTCTAGTCATCAGTGCAATATCATCTTCATCCTCAGGTTGTGAGTGTTCACTCTCTGACTCTTCCACTTTTAGTGCTATATTCTTCTCCTTTCGAGATTCACCTGCATCAATCTTTCTTTGACTTACTCCTTGCTCATAAGCAATGAGTGAACCAAGAAGATTGTCAATAGAATAAATGTTTAAATCTTTAGACTCTATAATTACAGTAATTTTTGCATCATAAGCAGTAGGTAAACAACGAAGAATCTTATTGACCATTTCAACATTAGTTAATTCCCTACCAAGTGCATGCAAAGAAGTGACAATTTGTGTAAATCTTGTGTACATGTCGGAAATAGATTCATTAGGTTTCATGCGAAACAATTCATAATCATGTAACAAGATATTGAGCCTTGATTGTTTAACCTCATTTGTCCCTTCATAAGTTATACAAAGACTATCCCATATGTCCTTTCCGCTTTTGTAAGTGGAAACCCGTATGTAATCTTCAGATTTTAAAGCACAAAAGAAACTGTTTAAACATTTGGCATTTAATTGTGCTAAGTCACGTTCTTCTACAGTCCAATCTGTAAAAGGTATTTCTACCATTACTCCATCAACTAATCTAGTTGGTTTTGTGTAGCCATCCTGGACTAACATCCACATGCGATAATCAAGTGACTGTAAGAAAGTAGACATGCGTGTTTTCCAAAAATCAAAAAGAATATTGTCAAACAGTGGAGGTCTAGTGATAGAGTAACCCTCAGGTGTTTTTCGGTTTCCGAAAGTAGCCATCTACGTTAATCAAAAAGTAGTTCAAACTTATGATTTTGAAGCGAAGCTCTGATACCACTTGTTGAGTCTAGTAATTAGGTTGTTAAGCCTAAGTGAATGTCCCAAGGCTACCAAGAGGGGGGTGAATTGGTAGTTTAAAAAATTTAAGTCCCCTTTTTTGAATATTATTGAATCGAAATAAAATTTCCTTTAAATTTTGTAGAAAAATGTTTTTCAACCACAGAGTTCTTAAAACTGAAATATAAAGTGCGGAAACATAAAAACAGTAAAGTAAATGACACCAGATTTATAGTGGTTCGGTCTATAACCAGACCTACATCCACTCCCCAGAGGCACCCTCTGAGTATTGCACTAATACCAATAGTGACTCTCCTTTTGCATCCACAGCAAGGCGGAGAAGCCTTTACAACACACTCTTTTCACCACTCCCCGGTGCGGCAGAGAACCGTCCGTCCTTTTACACAATTCCCAGTGTTGGTAGAGAACCGTCCGTCCTTTCAGACTATCCCCAGTGTTGGCAGAGAACCGTCCGTCCTTTCACACTATCCCCAGTGTTGGCAAAGAACCGTCCGTCCTTTCACACTCTCCTAGTGTGGGCAGAGAACCCTTCAGCTATTTACACTCTCCAAGTGTGGGCAGAGAACCCTTCGGCTGTTCACACTCTCCAAGTGTCGGCAGAGAACCGGATCTCCTTGACAGATCTTCTCACAAGAATCTAGAAGGAAGAAGGAAAAGAGTGAAGTAATCACAATTCACAAGTAGAGACTCTTACCTTTGAACTCTAAATGAAGCCTTCTCCCTCCAGTGGTAGGAATCCTCCCTTGAATGCTCTCTTCCACTCTCTCCTTGGCTATTCTCTCAAGAGGCACGAAGATCAAATGACAAAAAGATTGGGTGGCAGTCTAATTTGGACTATTTATACAAAAGACAAGAAAAACTGCCCAAAAACTTCAAGTATTCAATTCTGTACGAAGTGGATCGTCCTATACGATCGTGGATCGTCCTGGACGATTTTACTTAAATGATCTGAAACGACCCTATTTGAATATGTGTACGAAATGTCTTCGTACAGCTGATCGTCCTGTACGAATGAGGTTCGTCCAGTACGAACGGTTATTACAAGGTCGGTTCTAGAAACTAGTGAAAACTGTCCTAAGTCGGTTAATCGTTTGGACGAAAATTGATTCGTCTGGACAAAATTTTTACGGAGGACCGATCGTCCTGGACGATTATTTACTTCATCCGGACGAAAAATTTCCAGAGGACCAGTCGCCACGGACGATAATTTAATTTCGTCTGGATGAAAATTTTCCAGAGAACCAGTCGCCATGGACGATAATTTAATTTCGTCTGGACGAAAATTTTATAGAGAGCCAATCGTCCTGGACGATAATTTATTTCATCCTGGATGAATAGGACTTAGAAAAAAATTTCCGAGCAAGTTCCTCTTCATTCCATATGCTCTATAGGAGATAACTGTCTGATCGTCCAGTACGAACGTATATCGTCCTGTACGATCAATATAAATTTTATATGATCTCCTCATGTGTGTGTGTATGTTTTTATTCACTCAAGTTACAATCACTCCCTTTCAATTTTTTTTATTTCAAAGAAAAGTGCAAGCTTCAAATATTACAGAGTATCTCATACTGAATTCAATTTGAAGTCATCGTAATCTGGAGTTCGTTTTCCCTGAAATGTTAGTACACACAAGAGCAAATACAATTCTTCCAAAATTGTTAGGAGATAACTACACATTTGAACAATAATGTTTGGAATCATCAAAACTTCATAAGTTGCAAAAATGTAAAGCATGCAAATAGCAACTATCTTAACAATGAATTATGGTTTTGATGATAGCAAACAATACGACTTTCTTTTCTCTACTGACTTTTCAGGACTAAAAGATCTGATGGAAATCAGAATCAGCTCAAGACTGGGTAGTTTAGGGTTGAGTCAGTTTGTAATTTTCTTTTTTCCCTTTCTTGAGTCAATTGTAAATGTTTAAAGTGACTGATGTTAAGTAACATTACACACACACACACACACTTGAGAGATTTAGAAATTCTATTTTTACTCAAATCATCCCAGACGATCTTATTATCGTCCTAGACGATCGATTTCAAAATAGAAGCTCTAATCATGATTTCTTAGTTAAGGCAGTCGTAATTAACTTATCGGCCTGGACGATACTTGTATCGGCCAGGACGATATGCTCAATATAGAAAGAAATAGTCGCTATGATCAATTTAGGTATTCTGTATTTTTGGAAATTGGCCAGGACAATCGTGAGATCAGCCTGGACGATATGGAACAATTATGACTAAATTGATCCAACAATTAAGGAAGCAATTAAGGATGATTGATACAATCACATCATCCTGGATGATTGCAGGATTGGCCCGAACGATATATTCAAAAACCCTTAGTTGCTCCTAGCCGATCAGGATCGGACAGCTCAAATTTAGGGCGATGCTCTGGACGATTTTCCTTTGATTTGAACTAATCGTCCAGGATGATTGTAAGATCGTCCTGGATGATCAAGTCAATTTTTAATCATCCAGATCATCTTCAGGGCAATATTCTTGCCGATCGTCTGTGTTTTGAACTAATCGTATAAGATGATATTATTATCGTCTTGGACAATAAAGTCGGTAACTAGCAATTATTGAGCTCCTTTGAAGCTCTTCTATTTAAGATCTCTTGTTCAACATTTTTTGTAGATCTTTAGCTACTATCTTGACCTGAGAAAATCTAAAGGAGAGAGAGAGAGAGGGAGAAAGAGAAAGGATCATGTGAGGGAGTTCACAAGGGTTGCTCCAAGCATTGTTCCACTTCTTCTTCCCTAGAGTCTCTTGTCCTTAGAAGGGTTGGGAGAGGTAAGCTTCAGCAATCGATCAAGGTTCTCTGCCTGCTTCAGGAAGAAGAAAAATGAGTTGGGTTCTCTACTTGCCAAGTGTGGAAAAAAGGAGGTGTTTTGTAAGGGCTTCTCCGCCTAGCTGTCGGGGCTAAAGGAGAGTCACGTTGGTAGTGAAATACTCGGTGGGTGCCTCCGCGGAGTGGACGTAGGTCAAGTTGACCGAACAACTATAAACACTTGTGTTCTTTTTACTACTTCCGTACTTTAATTTTTCGCACTTGTTTTTCCGTGATGATTTTGGTTTGTGATATTTGTTCTTGGTTTTAAAGAATTTTTAAAAATACCAATTCACCCCCCTCTTGGTTAACCTCGAGACTAGTTCATAGGGCCTAACATCCCTAACAAACTTTAAAGATGCAATTGGAGTTTGTTTAGGGTCAGGATTAGGATCATCTATGTAATTAGAAGAGTATGATTTAAATTATACTGATGATAGTAATATAAATTGGATTGAGAATGTGAATTTCATTGGAAATTAAAATAATCACTATTATAATACTTATAATCTTTGTTGGAGGAACCACTATAAATTTTATTTGGTCAAATAATAATATTGGTGGTAACAATTGGGGGAAAGTAAGTTTAACCAAGGGTGAAATTGGAATAATCACGAGCAAATTATAGTAAATCTAGGACCTTTGTATCCCACTTAATTTAATAAAAATAATCAATTTAGATAGAGGAAATCACCTTTGGAAGAGGTTTTGATTCACTCAAGAATCTAGTTACAAAGTTACACTACTTGAATCAAGAATTTATAAAATTAATAAGCTTACAATTTCTTTTAGTAATAGACCTCATGGAACCTAACCCAATAATACTTAAGTTAATCCAATTTTGAATGGAAAAGAACACAGTAGAGACCACCTAACAAGGGGTGGTGATTCCTTACAACCAAAATGAAATTTCTAAGCAAGCTTGGATATATCTATAAATTTAGTGTTATTTCAGAGGCAACATAATTCTATTATGATGTATATATATTTTTTCTTAATTTGTGTTATGTATTATGTGTATGTGACTATATTATTTTAATAAGTTATTAATTTTTATTTTGACTAATGTATTAAATGTTTCCATAGAAAAATATGTTATTCTAATAATTGACCAAGCATCGAAATATTATATTTTGAAGCACCATATAATTTTCATGCCAAGCACCATAGCATTAAAAAATAACATTGCATCATTGAAGCCTTGGGATACTTTTTTCGATTGCACCACTACAGTGTTGTATCATTTAACATCATAGTTTTTTTTTTGTCTTATTGATTGTCATTTTATCAAGTGTTGCAGCATTGTTTCATTATTTCTATAGTAATTTGATAATGTAGTCAATAAGTTGAATTTTCATCACTTTTTATATTATGATACTTTATTGAGAATCATGGTGTTATTGCTAGCAATGCAGCTTTAGGTCAAAAACATTATTATGTTAGTTAAGGCATTGCAGTGATAGTCTTTGTTAGTGGCACTGCGTTCATTCTTGTTAAGCATTATAGTTTTTTTCTCAGTAAAAAAGTTATTATTTAATTTTACAAGGCCTTGTTGCAGTGCCATGTGCTATTTGTCTCTTATCATTTTATGTGTTTTTTCACTTCATAATATTGATCTATCAGTGAACTAGGGCTTGGATCTTTTATGTGTGGAACCCCATATTGCTATTTTCAATGTGGTAATTGAATTTCTTACAAATTGGAAGTAGGTAGTGGAGAACAAGTGTTATGTTAGAGGTAAGTGGGTACCATTTGATCCTGTAGCAATTAACCATCTTTTTAAGCTAAAGGATTTTTAATTTGATGAGTATACCACTTTTATTTTAACTTCCATAGATCCTGAAGAGTTGTTAAGATTTTTAATTTGAACAATTATTAGGTCCAAACATCGGACATAGCTCTACATTCGGAGACTAATAACATGTTGCCACATGCACTTACTCTTTACCATTCGGCCCGACGACCCGACCCCGACCGAAACTCGATATTGCTATGTTCAGGTATTGCTAGGTATTGCTTGGTATTGCCAGGTATTGCTAGGTATTTCTTGAAAATAATGAGAAATACCGCTCTATCAAGACCAATACCTAGCAATACTAAGTAATACCAAGAAATACCTAGCAATATTGGGGTATTGATCGGTATTGCTAAGTATTGCTAGGTATTGTTCTTGATAGAATAGTATTTCTCATTATTGCCGAACAATATCGAGCAATACCTTGCAATACCTCGATCTGCATAAATCAGCCAATACATAGCAATCCCGGGTCCGGTCCGGGTCGAGTCGTCGGGCCGTGCGGTAAAGAGTAAGAGAACGTGACACCACTTATTGGCATCCAAATGTAGAGCTATGTCAGTACATCGGACCTAACTAAAATTTTCTTTAGTAGTGATGTTCCAGAGGAGTCCCATAGTGTAAAGTCTAGACCAGCTGCACTTCGCTATTACTCTAAAATAACAATCCATTATTTAGACCCAGCCTGATGATGATGATGATGAGGAGGAGGTGGAGGGAGAGGAGTAGGAGGAGGATGATGGATTAGATTGATGGGAGTTATTTTACTTTTATTTTGTTATTCCTCGCAAGCATGAGAGAGAGATAAAGGAGGGGGGGGGGTGAGAGTTGGATGCAGCTACATTTATTTGTAGCAGTTATTTATTTATTTACTTTGTTTTCTTAGGGGATCTATCATGTTTGGACTATGATGATATTGTACTAGTAATGTGGTGTTGTTTGGCTTTGAGAGCTATTATTGTTACTCTGATAAGAATAGGCAATGTGGATCTTTGATGGAGATGGATTAGGAGAATCATATTTCATACACTAGTTATCTAGTTTTTTATTTGTAGTTTTATTCAGTGCATTTTGAGCTTTTATCATTCATTGAAAAGGAATGCTTAGTTTTAACTTTTAATTATTCTTGCATAATTTATTGTTTTTGTTTCATTTATATTTGGCTATATTTTGCTTATGACTAACTGTTGAAATTTGTCCTCAATATAAAACTTATACTTTGATTTCTTATTTAGCCAAATTAAAAAAAATAAAAAATTATGTGAAATTAAAATAGTAATGAAACCCTAAATAATAGTTTGAATGAATAATGCATAATAATTTATAATATGAAAAGCTTAATAATATACCACTTAAGTACTTGACTTGACTTGAGCTTTAGAAACTATACACTCTTGCACTGAATATTGAATTGAAGAATGAGAAATCAAATTTAGGGAAAAGAAGTGGGTAGCTTTAAATTAGTAAGATAATAGTAAAATATGAAATTATTGGTCTTATTAAATCCTTATATTAAATAAATTAGAGGACTAAAAGCATAACTGGTATTCAAAATTATTAAATATGTTCTCCACAGATATGAAAAAGTAAAAAAATATGGAAAAAAATGAAAAATATAAAAAATAAATTATATGAGTATATTTTAAAATTAGTATATTTGAATCTCTTGTCCAAAAGCATCATGATATTTAAATCAAATAGGAAAAGCTATGTGAATTCATTCATATGATTATACACTAATGAACTTCAATTTAACTACATAAACAACTAATTCCTAAGTAATATATTATTCATTTCTAAAACAAAAGTTTATTTTTCACAAACACTCATAGTAGATAGGTTCAATACAAGCAATAGTAAGGGTGACTGATTG
Source organism: Dendrobium nobile (assembly GCA_022539455.1). Classification (NCBI taxonomy): domain Eukaryota; kingdom Viridiplantae; phylum Streptophyta; class Magnoliopsida; order Asparagales; family Orchidaceae; genus Dendrobium; species Dendrobium nobile. The sequence continues at coordinate 63,708,045 of CM039735.1, forward strand.
GGATAAATATTATGACATTTCAAATTAGAGCTATAACTTTGTTTATTCTATATTACTTATATCCTATGGTGTATTACCTTATCATTTTGTATTTTTAAATTTTCTATTTTTACTTTGGCTATTAAGTTAACTCATAGGTGATTTCACCACTGCTTGAGAACAAGCATGAGTGTATGTTGGGAGGAATTTTTTAAGTGTAAATTGTGTACTGTTAATTTTGTTAAAATTTAATAAAAAAAAAGTGTTATTTAGTTATGTTTGTGTATGAATTATTTCAAGAGAAAGTAAAAACTCAAAAGTGTTAAATGATCTCCACAACACCCAAAGATTCTGCATTGTAGCACTATTATATATAATACCAGTGCCTAAATCATACATTATAGTGTCAGTCACTCCATAATTTTTGAAATTTCAGTGCCATGGTAGAGGTAAGGTCAACACTACAGTGCATCATAATTCTACTATGCTATAAATCATAATCGTAACACTAAAGTTTTAATAAAATGAGTATAGGATCATTGAGCATTTCAATGCCACAACACTGGATGTGGGAAAAATTTCCTTCTGATGAATATTGTCACACAAAATTTCCTTAAAACTATATTTAGGTTTCTATAATAAAATCTGTATAGATTGATATCCTACCATCCCAAAGGACAAACTAATATTTCACTATCGATTTGAGAAGAGAAACCTTCAATTTATTTTCATGATCAAACATAACATAAAGAATGTTCAATTCATCCCTAAGGATAAAAGAATATTCAGCTGACATTTTAATCATGAAATTAAATCTATAAATATATTTTCATAATAAAAACTACATATGAAATTTTCAATTCATCCCTAAGGATAAAAGGAATATTCACTTATTGTTTCAATTATGAAATTAATCCAATGTTTAAAGCTTAGGTGTGCATCCACAAAATTTTCCACTACCTTAGAAGGAAACTAAGATAGGGCTTATTTTATTCTAGATTATGGACTCATTATAAGAGCAAGCCATTATAGTTAATTACATCCCTAAGAGAATACTCTCAATTAAGGTGAAGGCTAACATTTTTTAAATACATATACATTTAAGGAAATGATTGGGCTAACCAGATTTAAATGTATAAGCTTTAGATAATAAATTTTCTAGTTGTCCTAAGAATTTAGATGTAAACTCTAGATTTCTAAAATTTAAATAGGAATCTACAAAGATTCAAAAGGTGTTTATAATATGGACTTACAATTTCTTAGAGTGAGTTGCCAACTAATAATCCTAATGCATAATCAATCTCCTTAAATAATATACATGATAAGATTAGTTCTATCCTAAGAGATCAGAGAATAAATCAGACTCTTAAAATTTGATGACTCAAGATGTGTAATTTTAAATTTTAAGTTTAAATAACACTAGAGAGAAGACTCTCTAAGACATCCAAATTTTATCTTGTTTATTTTACCAGACTAAATTTTCTAAAAACCAAAATTTCTATGGAATTTTTAAAGCATAATGGCCCTATACCAACATGAAAAGCGTAACATCCTCCGAGCATAATGAGGACCCTACTACCTTACACATGGTGGGCATAAAAGTTTGTCTTAATATATATTACATAAATAAAATACATGCATGCATGTATGTACGTGTAGCTAAAGATGTTGGCTATATGATACCTAGTACCATATCATCCTAGAATTAGTACACATGTTTTTACAAAGTTTGAAACATATACACCGAATGGAGCCTAGGAAAATTTCTACCTTATAATGCAAAGTAAAACCTATATGATGCAATGCATGATATAACATAATAAATGAAAATATTGAAATATAAAAAGTAATTTCTTTATTCATTAATTAAATAATTTATAATATACTCAAACTCTACAGAAAAGAAAGGTGGCCAGGCTCCACAATAACAAACCTGAGTTTCTAATCCTATCATATATATAGATTCAAATATACTTGCATATAATATTCAAGCTCCAAGTATTTTATGCAATTCCAAAAAAGAGTATCTTCCAAAGGAAAGGATACAATTTTTTGAAGCCCAATTTGTATATGTATAAGTAAGTGTATTTAAATCTTTTATAACTCAAGATGTTGTACAACTCGTTCCATATATATTTTACTTTTACAATGACTTGTACATATATACATCTTTATTATGGTAAATTCTAATTTGACTTTATAAGAGTTTAAGTAACATAAAAGAATATAAAAACATATGAAAGTGCAAAGCAATTGTGTAGTAACTTGTTGCTTCTAATGCAGTCCTTAAAGAGCCTAAGTGCACAAACAAGAATTAAAAAAAGTATGACATATAGAATATAAAAAATAAAACATACATGAGGTAGTCACCAAATAAAGCACTTGGTAAGAAAATCAAGCCACTGGCCTAGCCTAGGATTGAGTTATTTGTCATAGCAAACCATCTATGTGTGTGTAGAATGGTTGTGGGGCTTAGATATTATTGCGACTCATTTCTCACGAGTTTATATTTTTGATGATATCAAACATTATGGCTCACATCTTTATGTTTCATAGTTTTTTTTTCATTCTATACATATTTTGTGTGTATAATAACATTTTAGGGAAATCATAATCCAGACTGCTGAAAACTTCCAGATATATTAAATTAGGGTTTCTTGTAATGAATTCTATAATTATTCTATTTTTCTTGAATTTGAGAGAGTGAGAATGTGAGATTATAATTGGGTAACCATGCTTACACACACTGAGATAGTGTAAAAACTTGAATTTTTTAAACTAATCGTACTATATGATTTGGGGATCATATGGGGCAATTTACCCTGAATTTTCCTCCAGAATGGAGTTTATCAAATCATACCTTGAAAATTTTTTTTTAATGTTCTTACTATACAAAAAGACTTTCGTATAGATGACATCTAGAGTTTAGAATGGGCTCATCCATGTTCATGCAATACAAAGCATGATTTGATTTAACTAGTTTATACTGTATGATGTAGGGTTTTTACAAACAATAACCAGAGTATGATATGGGTTCATACACAATCATATCGGCCAAACTTGTTTAGTTTTTGAATTTCTTGTATAGTATGATGTTAGTTCATATATATAAATTTGAACTATTTGTACAAGATGATATGCATTCTATATAAATAATGAAAGTTAGTTCGTACCAATTTGTACATACAAATTTGAACTATTTATATGGGTACTATGCATTCATATGGACGATTCATACGGGATGATATGTGATTGTAAAGTACGTTTATAAGATAATTTTCTTACAAATTTTAATTTTTGGATGGTTTGTCATGTCTTTTCTATATAAGGAGTCCTAAAACTATCACTAAATAACTTTGCTGAGAATTTCTCTTGAGAGTGGCCATTGAGTTTGAGTGTTTGGGAGAGATTGTGAGAGTAAAGGTGAGAGATCAAGTGAGGGGGAGTTGTGTGGGATTCACAAGGTTGTCTAAAGCAAGGATCTCTTTGTTTCCTTTAAGTTTATGCCCATCTCCTCTTAATGCTCATAAGTGAAGTTCTTCAATATTGTGTCGCAGGTTCTCTACCTTCTTCGGGGGGGGGGGGGGAGGATACGTGTTCTCTTCCTTCACCCGAGGGGTGAAAAAGGATGACAGTTCTCTACCTTCAATAGGAGGGTGGAAAAGGATGACAGGTTTTCTACCTTCACTATGAGGGTGAAAAACGATAACATTTCACTAAATTTACCAGGGAGGGTAAAAAAGGATGACTGTTCTCTGTACCGGGTTGGTAGAAGAGAATTTGTAAGGGCTTCTCCACCTTATTGTCAGAGCAAAAGGAGAGTCACTAATGTTTAGTGCAATACCTAAAGGAGTCTTTAGGGAGTGGGCGTAGGTCTAGTTGGAGCGAACCAATATAAAATTTGGTATTCTTCTGTTCTCTTTTATTTTTTGCATTTTTACTTTACACACTTTAATGTTTTGTGGCTGAAAATCATTTGTGAAAATGAGATTCAAACAATTAATTATTTTAAGGATCAGAGCTTTTTTTTTAGAAATGGTTTTCAAAAAATTCCAAGAGAATTTTAAATAACCAATTAACCCCCCTCTTGGTTAGCCTTGGGACAATTGCTTTAGGACTAACAACCTATACTAACTTTCAACTAGTATCAAAGCTAGGTTTCAAAAATTAAAGTTTAGATTACTTTTAAAAAAATGATTATGGCTAATTTTGGAAATCATAAAACTATTGAAGGATGTTTGATAACTAGACAACCTTTATTTGAAAATATTTCATTTGATTTTTGGAAAATTTGAATATCTACTTTCTTACAATCAAAATATTTTTGAATGTGTCATATAATTCAAACTGGTTATTCTGTATCATCATATATTATAGATAGAATCAAAACTAACATACCATTTTTTGAATGGAGTAGAGTAAAACAAATTTATGCTCAATTAAATGCTAAATATATGAATTGTTTGTTTTGTGCTTTAAATTCTGAAGATTATATGAGAATCTCTACATGCACTCCTAGAAAGGAAATTTGGGATAGTTTATGCACTACGTATGAAGGTACTAGTGAAATTAAGCAATCTAAGTTGCATATTTTTATGCATGACTATGAACTCTTTTGCATGACACCTTATGAAACCATCATAGACATGTTTACTAGGTTTTCACAAATAATAACATCATTGCAAGCTTTAGGTAGAGAAGTTTCAAACTTTGAAAAACTAAATAAAATTTTATGAGGTCTACCAGAAAAATTTAATGATAAAGTCATTGTTATAATTGAATGATTATACTATTGATAATCTGATTGCCTCATCCATTATTGATGAGAAAACTATGAGTCAAAGACTCTTCGATGTAGGTGAAATGATCGTGCTAAAAATTGAAGACAAGGAGAAAAGCAACTCAGTAGATGATGAAAGTAAGGAAATAGCATCGATAATGAGAAAATTTAAAAAGCTAATGAAGTGCAAGCATAAACATCAACAAAAGAGGAACAAAGGTAAAAATGTGTAAGGATATTAAGAATTCCTCTAAAGTAATTTATTGTGAAACTCAGACATATAAAAAATGAGTGCCCAAACTTAAAAACTCTTTCTACAATGGTAAAAGGTAAAAATAAGCAAATTGAAATAAGAGCAAATCATAAAAAACAAAAAAACTCCTAAGTAAACCATGCTTCTGAATCATCAGACCAGGAGCAAGATGATGTTCAAAATTTTTTGTGTGTTGTTAATATGTGCTTGTATTTTTTTTTTTTTTGTGAATGTGTTTAATTTTCAGTGTTTTTTTTTTTAGTTTTTCTTTAAGATTATTTTTCCTTTTGATTTTTCAATCATTTGTAAAGTCACTCTGATCAACAATCACATGCCACATTTTATTTTGTATACACTTTAGAGAATCATATTACTTTCAAAATTTATTTTTTTCTAAAATTGAAAACTTTACCTCCTATTTACTTGAAATTGTATGTATGTAGTGGTTGACTTTTCTAAAAATATCAAAGGTAGGAAACTCATGATTTTGTCTCTGAATCTAATTTCTTTAATAAGACTATTTCACTTTTGATTCAAAATTTGTATAAATTATAAATTGAATTTTGAAATTAAAATTTTTTCATTTCCCCACATTTTTTTATCTCATAGGGATCTTTTGCAAGTTGTTGAATCTACCTCATTATTTTTTAAATCAAGCAGTTCATTTTTATCACTAAATGGGGTTACTTTAGTTTTTTAAAATTACTAAAAAAAAGCATATTTGTTAAAAAGAAAATAGTTACAAAATGAGTCCAAAGTTGAAAAGATGCGCAATGATGCCAAATTTGGAAAGTTACACAAAGTGTGTTTAAAATAAAAATATACATAAAGTGTGCCAAAAACTAATTAAGAGGCATAAAATAGCCCACAATATGTTTGCTTACCTTTCTTGTATTTCTTAAATCTTAAGAAAACCCTTATATCTAATAATATTTTTGATACTTGTGTATGAAAATCATGATTCTTTATTCACTAATTTTTGCATTAATCTTCTATTAGATATATTTTATGAAAGGAGTTTTAAAAAGATTAGTGTTTCCTTCTCTAATTTTTTCCTTGATTTAGATGTTGACTTAAAGCATTTTTGAGCCTTTAAAAGAACCTGAACTAGGATTAACAAATTCTGAATCTCTAACCTTTCTGGGTTATGCATTGTCAATTCATGCCTTACTAAGTTTTTGAATAAAATCAAGAAGTAACTTTCTCATTCTAAGAAAATTTTCTAATATTTCAAACTAACTCTTCTAAAACACCACATTCACCTAATCAGGGTCCGTTTGATCTTTAGTCTAATTTTTTTTTTTTTTGTGTTTTTTGTGCTCTTTTTATTTTTAATAATGACAAAGGGGGAGATTGTATCGTTGTATTTGTTTCGTACTATTATTTTTTTATTTATCTTTTTATTATAAAAAAATTGTTTTAGTTTGCCTTATTTTTAAATAATTATCTTTATGAGGGAAAGATTAGTAGAGAGATAAAACTTAATTTGTAAATTCAACCAGTAATATTAATCATCATAAAAAGGAGGAGATTATTGCGACTTATTACTCATGAGTTTATGTTTTTGATGATAATAAATATTATGGCTCACATTTTTTATGTTCATAGTATTTTTCTTTCTATACTTATTTGTGTGTATACTAACATTTCAAGGAAATCATATCCAGACTGTCGAAGACTTTAAGGCATATTAGATTTTAGTTTCTCGTAATGAAGTCTATAATTTTTCTATTTTTCTCGAGTCTAAAAGAGTGTGATTATAATTGGGTAACCATGTACACACACATATTAGAGGAGTGTAAGAACTTTTATTTTTTAAACTAATCGTATTGTACAATTTTGGCATCATACGGGATGATTTGCCCTGAATGTTCCTCTAGAATGGAGTTAATTAAATCATACCTTGGAAATTTTCTTTGTACTATTCATACTATATGAAATTACATTCTTTCATACAAACAACATCTAGAGTATAAAATGGGCTCGTCCATGTTCGTGCCATACGAAGCATGATTTGATTTAACTAGTTTATATTATACGATATAGGGTTCATGAAGATAATGACCAAAGTATGAAATGGGTTCATACACAATCATACAAAGCAAACTTGTTTAGTTTTTGAATTATTCATATTGTACGATGTCAGTTCGTACAGACAAATTAGAACTGTTTGTATGAGTCGATATACATTTCTTATGGATGACAAAAGTGAGTTCGTACCAGTTTGTACTGACAAATTTGAACTGTTTGTATGGGAACCATGCGTTTGTACGGGCAATTCATACTAGATGATATGCAATTATACATTATGATCGTAGGATAGCCTTCTTGTAATTTTTAGTATTTGGATGGTTTTTCATGACTTTTTTATATAAGGAGTCCTAAAAACTGACACTAAATACCTTTGTTAAGAATTTCTCTTAAGAGTGACCATTGAGTGTGAGGGTTTGGGAGAGATTGTGAGAGTGAAGTGTGAGAGATCAAGTGAGGGGGAGGTGTGAGGGGTTCATATGGCTTCCCAAAGTAAGGATCTCTTGGTCTCATTCAAGTTTCTACCCATCTCCTATGGAGGCTCTTAAGTTAAGTTCTTCAACATTATATCACGGGTTCTCTGCCTTCATCGGGGGGTGAAAGAGGATGATGGGTTCTCTGCCTTCACCAGGTGGTGAAAAGGATGATGATTTTTTTTGTTAACTAGGAGGTTAAAAAAGGACGAGGGGTTCTCTGCCTTCACTAGGAGGGTAAAAAAGGACAACGATTCTCTTTCTTCACTAGGGAGGGTGAAAAAGGATGATTGATCTCTGCTCACCTAGTTGGTGGGAGAGTTTTTGAAAGAGATTCTCTGCCTTGCTGTGAGAGCAATAAGAGAGACACTATTATTTAGTGCAATACCTTAATAAGGAGTCTTTAGGAAGTGCATGTAGGTCTAGTTGGACCGAATAACTATTAAATTTGGTGTTCTTTTGTTCTCTTTTATTTTTCGCATTTTTATTTTATGCACTTTCACATTTTTTGGTTGAAAAAACATTTCTGAAAATTATATTCAGACAACTATATATTTTAAGGATCAAATATTTAATTGTTTAAAAACGGTTTTAAAAAAATTCCAAGAGATTTTTAAATAATCAATTCACCACTTCTCTTGGTTAGTCTTTGGACAATTGCTTTAGGTCTAACAACCTATAATTTCTTTCAAGTGGTATCAGAGCCAGGTTTCAAAAATTAAAGTTTAGATTACTTTTTGAAAAATGATTATGGCTAATTTTGGAAATCGAAATACTACTAAAGGATATTCGATCACTAGACCATCTTTTTTAAAAATATTTCTTTTGATTTTTGGAAAGTTTGAATGTCTCCTTTCATGCAATCAATAGATTATCGAATGTGGCATATATTCGATCACTAGAGCCTTCCATTTTAATTATATTTTTTAATCCTCAAAGCTTCTAAAGTTAATACAAATTTACCTCCTAAAGGAAGCAAGCATAAGGGTACAGAAGCAATAATGTCTAAATATTTTATTAGTGATATTTAAAATGATTTAATTTAAGTGATTGATAAAATATTACATTTATATTTTTAATGTTTAAATTCTATCAAATTAGTTCGCGGCCTTATCTCAACAAGTATGTGGAATAAGACCTCTTTAGGACACAGCCTCACAGGCCGAGGTCATCTTGCTTAAAAATTTTAGTGAAAGGAATGATGGTAATTTACTTAATATTATTTCATGATTTAATTTCATTGAATTAATTATTTACTAAAGTTTTAATGATTTATAAATTTTCCGTATTTTAATGAATATTTTAATACATACCTACGGTCCATTTCTTAACTTTTTTATTTACATTAGATTTTGGAATTTTTATATTTTTCATAAATACATGACCAAGACATAAGTCCAATGCCTTTGAATTTAGTGAAATAATACTTTTGTATAATAGATTATAATTTTTTTAAGTTTGTTGCATTTTATGAACCATATTTAACCCAAATATTAACTTTTTGATTTAAAATGAATTTTAAAGTTGTTATGTTTTTTATAAATTTTAAATTTATTCATAAGTTCAATGCCTTGAGTCTAGGGATCTAGAAATGCCTTCAAACTTATGTTGTTGAGCTTATGGGCATGACTAATAAATATGCAAGTAATAGATTAAAAATCCAAGGTTATTTGGTTAGGTTCAAAATAATAGGTCTTGTAACAAGGGGTTTTGGCTTTAATCTTTACACTATATTTTGAAGTTTTGAATTGATCATTTGTTTTAGTCATTTGATTGTATTTAGATTTTATTTATAAATTATCATAAAAGGATTCACGGTTTGAAATGCTCGTATAATTGACAATCATGGATTATCATCAAAAATTGAATAAGAGATTTGCGGACTATCATTGGAGACTATTAATTGATTGATTTAAGATTAACTTTGATTTAAATAAATTATTGAAGATCAATGAATGAGGGAATTTAGATTTTCAATGATTATATCACTGATAATCAGAGGTGATTGCTAAGTTATAAAGCAAATAATCATGTTATAAGGGTGATTGTCAAGTGATGATTTCAAGGGTTAATGATCATACCATCATGTCCCAAACATAAAGATGAACTTATGTAGACTTGAAATGTGCTTTAATGATTTATATATGGAAATTGATGTTTAATATAGGGAATTTACCTTATTCAAAAATGACTTTAACAAATGGACACCCAATATGTGTGATGAACTTGAAAATTAAATCACACATCTAGTTGTTAACTGAAGCGATCAACTAGATCCAAAAGATTGATAAATATTTAAATTTGATTTTTAATGGTTAAATTCTAGATTAAGATTGCTTCACCAAAATAAATGTATTTAAAATCTGAATGGGATGGCATCACCCAAATATATTAAATGGATATTTTAATAGAATAGCACCCCCTAAATAACTAGATATTGAATCAAAATGGGATATTATCCCCCAAATAGATGAAATGGATATTTAATTAGGATAACATTCCTTAAACAAGTGGATTCATAATCCAAATGGGATAGAATCCACCAAAAAGATGAAGTAAATACTTGATTAGGTGAGCATCCCCAGGACAAATGGATTTAGAATCTAAAATTGATATCCTCTCCTAAATACATGAAATGAATACTACACTAGGATAGTATGCCACAGACAATTGGATTTAAATATGAATTGGATAGCATCTCCCTAATATATGAAATGAATATTTGACTTGGGTAACATCCCTTATATATGTGCATTTAAAATCTAAATGGGATAGTGTCCCCTAAATTAATGAAATTAATACTTAACTAGGATAGCTTCTACAAGATAAATGGATTTAGAATCTGAATGGTATAGCATCCCTCAAACAAATAAAATAAATACTTGACATGGATAACATCCCTAGATAAGTAGGTATAGAATAAAAAGTATAACATCCCTCATTAAGATGAAATGGATACTTCACTAGGATGTCTTCCCTTAAATACGTCGTTATAGAATTTAAGTGGGATAGCATAACCAAAATAGATGAAATGGATACTCGACTAGGATAGCATCCCCTATGTAAGTAGATATATAATATGAATGGGATAACATCTCCAAAATAAGAAAAATAGATACTCAACTACGTTAACATCCATTAGACAAGTCAATTTAAAATTTGAATGAGATAACATCCCCCAAATAGTTGAAATGACCAATACTTTACTAGGAAAGCGTCTCATAGATAAGTGGATATTGAATCTGAATGGTATAACATCTCTTAAATTGATGAAGTAAATACTTGACTAGGATAGCATCTCCATGATAAGTGGAATAAGAATCTAAATGGGATAACATCCACCTAGTATATGAAAGAATTATTTGACTAGGATAACATCCCTTAGATAAGTAGAATTAGAATATAAATGGGATAACATACCCCAAATAGAAGAAATGAATACTTTATTAGGATAGCATCCCTTAAACAAGTGGATGTCGAATCTAAACAGGATAGTGTCCACAAAAATATATGAAATGGATACTCAACTAGGATAATATTCCTTAGATAAGTAGATATAGAATATAGATGGGATAGCATCCCCCAAATAGATGAAATGGGTATTTGAATAGGATTACATCCCCTAGATAAGTGTATTTTGAATCTGCATGGAATAGTATCTCACAAATAGATGAAATAAATTCTTGAATTGGCTAGCATCCCTTAAGAAAGTATAATTAGAATTTGAATGTGATAATAACCCTTAAATAGATGAAATTTATATTATAATTTAGTTTATATAATATCACAAAGGATTTTATAGTTTAAAGATAGTTAGGAATTAAAAACATAAAAAATGTTATATTCTGGGATCTCAAGCTTGTAATTTTGATGAGAATAAGAATTGTTGATAGCCTTTTAATTTCTCAAAGCATATATATTATATATCAATTTTTTGTGTACTAACATTTTAGGTATGTCATACACCATGCATGAAGATTCAAGGCTCAAAATTCTAGAAAATTGGAAAACAATTTATAAAAGTAAGTGTTTTAATATTTATTTATTTTTATATTTCTTGAGTCAATGTCTTGTAAAAGGTTTATGCTAAATTGGTGAACTTTCATACATAAGGGAGAGAGAAAATGGAAGTTTGATTTTTTTGAACTAATCATACAGTATGATCCATTTTGTATTATTTATTTAGATTTTTAAGAAAATATTTAAAATGGATAATTACATTAGCAATGTTTTTAAACTAATTATATTGTATGAACTATATTGTCCTATACGATCCATTTAATTTAAAAAACCTAGCGATAATTAGATTTAGGTAAGTATTTTAATTTTTTATTTTAGAACTAATCATGTTGTATGATCAATATCATATAGAAATATATTTAAAATCTTACCTAAATGAATTCCCATGATTAGTCAATCAAATTAAGAATTAATTAATATTGCAAATTATACCACATGATTTCAATTATACTGGATGATTGGTAGAGATAATTTCAATCATCTCAATGATCATTCTAGATGAAACCTTAATTTTTGAACTAATTGTAAAATACAATTTCAATCATCTGGATGAAGGGCAGAGATAATTTTCAATCATCTCCAAAAATTAAACTAATCATACCATACAATCGCAACATCTTACTATATGATCAATATGCAAAAAACTTGAGCTTATTATATTGAAAGTGTTCAAACCATTCTAGACAAAATAGACCTTTTAACTAATCTTATTATATAATTCTCTATCATACTGTAAGAACAATTTTGTTTAAATTAAAATATTGGTGTTTTTTTATGCCTTGTATAAAAGATTTCTTATTAGACTCTTAAGAAGTATTTGGCTGTAAAGAGAATTTTGTAAGGGTCCTTATGAGAGCTTAGAGCTTGGAGAGGGTGAACGAGAAGTTGTGTGAGAGGGAGAAATAGTGTGACGGGATTCATGCAATTACTTCAGGCATGCTTCTACCTTGATTCCTCTAAGTGTCATTATTGGTCTTTTGGGTAGCTCTATGGTGAAAGTCTTAAAGGTTGAAGATCAAGGTTCTTTGCCTTAATGAGGGTGAAAATGGATTCTAGGTATGCTGTATTTATCAAGAGGGTAAGAAATAATGAGTGTTATATGCCTTCACCATGACAATGAAAAAGGAATCCGGCTACGTTGCCTTCCCCAAGAGGGTGAAAAGGCTTCTAGGTTTGCTGCCTTTATAAGTAGAGTGCAAAAGCTTATGGTACTCTACTATAATGAGTTGGTAAAAGAGATTATATTAGTGCTTCTTCACCTTGTTTGTTATGCTAAAGGAGATACACTAAGAGTTTGGTGCAATACGTGGGGAGAACTCAGGGAAGTTGACATTGGTTATTGTTTGATCAAACCACTATAAAATCTAGTGTGATTGTTCTTTATTTATGCACTTTTATTTTCTACATCTTTATTTATTGCACATTTATTAATCTTGAGAATCTATATTTTGATTATAAGCTTAAGTTGTGTTGATTATTAGTGGAGAAAGAAAATAATAATTGAATAATAAAATAAAGAAAAATATTTTTTCATTTGTTTTGTTACAAAAATCATAGGAAAAAAATTACATCATTTGGAATTTGGAAAATTTCCACATTTACATTTTTGCAATTTATTGACTATTACTTGTGGCACATGATTCAAGTGGGATATACAACTCCATTTCATATTGTTAATGGCATCAAAGAATAAATTCCTTTTAATAAATGGATTTAGGAGTATAGAGACTTCACACAATTGAATGCTAAATATTTGAAATGTTTTTTCAATACACTTAAATCATAAGATTCTATTAGAGTCTCCACCTATTCTACTAGGCAAGATATATGGGATTGGTTATTTATTACTTATGAGGGTACTAGTAAAGTCAAAAAATCTTGCATAAATATTTTATTATGTAACTATGAACTTTATAGTATGAAACCAAATGAGACTATCTCAAACATATATACTAGGTTTACAAGAATAGGAACAACCCTGCAAAATAGAAATGTAACTTCAAAAGGGGAAGCAAAAGACATAAAAGGCCTTTTGGGAAGACTCCGCCTCAGTCTCATTAGAACATGAAATAGAGGAGAAGGTAGTAAACTTGTGTCTTATAACAAATGATAGTCTTGATCATTCTGATTAAGATGAGGTATGTCAACTGTCCTATTATGAGCTCTTTATTATTTCTGAAAACATCCACGACTCATATAGGAAATTAAACAAAATTCTATTATATAAGGAGCACACGATTTTATTTGATGAATTTGATGAACTTAACAAGAAGCATGTTGAATTAACCAAACCACATGTATCATTCAAATATGAGAATATTGATTTAGAAGAATCATAGAAAAAATTAGAAACCCATGTAACTAAATTAGACTCTAGTGAGAATGCAATAAAACTTAATTTTGAAAGCTTCAAGAGTACAAATGAGCTTTTAAAATAAAATTTCAATGCACTTCAAAATAATATATCAAAACTAGTGCAATGATATAACCCCAAAATACATTATTCGACTCATTTCCCTAGATGAAGTTTATATCCCCCATACAGATTAGTGAATCCATTTCCTTGGATTAGGTGTTATTATTATGGAAAATTAGGAAACATAGCCTACACTTGTAGTTTATATCATTGGATACATCTTATGTAGTAGCCTAAATCATTTGCATCATAGTATAGCATGCATATTTATCATCCACTAAAGCATAAGGTGAAACCCAAACTCACTTTGGTTCCCAAATCTAACCTATAATGACACTGTAGGGGTTCTCTGATAGAGGGCCTAGTGAGAGAATGTGGTATCTAAACAATGGATACTCATGGCACATGATTCGAGACTTTAAAAAAAAAATCATCATGTTAGAGGTGAGGTTAGGATGTAAGGTTAAACAGGGAGATCATACCACCAGGAAAGTGGTGGGCACATGTATGATTGATAACTTAAAGAACTTTATTATTGAAAAAAAAAATTTCTAGTAGATGGTTAAAAAAATTACCTGCATAGTATTAGTAAATTATATGATAAAGGTTTGAAATTAAGCCTCTATCTACTAAGTATTTGATTAGCTTAAATGAAAATATTATTTTAGGAGGAAAAATAATAAATAATTTTTATATACTTGACTTAAATTGTATTAATTATTTAATTTCTTATGTTTAAAAACTATTGTTGATGAATCTTGGTTATAACATAGGCAACAGTTTCATGCATGCATGAAAACCCTTAAGAAAATCGCTTAAAAAATTATTAAGAGGCATACCCAAGCAAGATTTCTTTAAGTACTAGATTTTTTATTACTACAAACTAAGAAAATAATTAAATCATCATTTAATTTCATTAAGGACAAGATCACCTCTAGGTCACTATAAATCCTTTATATGGACTTATTTGGGCCAATTAGTACAGCCACCTTAGGAGGTAAAACAAATAGATATATTATTTTTGATGATTTCTCTAGATTCACCTTTGTTGGATTTCTATCATAAAAGTGAATCATTTGATAAAGTTAGAACATTCACCACTTGGATTCAGAGAAAGTTAGGTGGTAAGATATTTACTAATCATAGTGATTATAGTGGAGAATTTGAGAATGATAAGCTTTATATATATATATATATATATATATATATATATATATATAAGGCTAGGAGGCTAGGAATATAAGCTAATTATTGTTCCCTTAAAATCCCTTAATAAAAAGGGAGAGCAGAAAGAAAGAATAGAACCTTAATATAAGCTACTAGGGCCATGTTAACTGAATATTATCTCCCTAGGTATTTTTGGGAAGAAGCAGTGAATACCACTTGTTATATTCTGAAATGGGTTAATGTTAGACCCAAACTCAATAAGACACCTTATGAGCTGCTTAATGGTAGGACACCCAATCATTCACATCTTTATGTCTTTGGGTGTAAGTGTTCCATTCTCATCAATTGAAAAATCTTTTGTAGGTAAATTTCTTCCAAATTATGAAGAAGGAATATTCTTAGGTTTAAGAGAACCTTAGTTGTAGAGGAGTCAACTCATATGGTTTTTTATGAATTCGATAGATTTGGGTTGCTTAAGTTAAAATATGAAGAAGAGGTAGAGGTTACCTAGGGAGTGTAATCAATTGATATAGGAAATAGAGAAGAACCTCATGAACCATTGCCAAAGAATGGAGATATTTATCTAGTCATCCTTGAGAACCGATCTTAGGAGATCCATCTATAGGAGTCAGAACTACGCATGGATCTTAGAAAGTAGGTTAATCCAATATTTATCTCTATGGTAGAATCTACTACTATAAATAAGTTTTATTAGATTAATTCTGGATCCTTTATATAGAAAAAGAGTTGAACCAATTTGTTAGGAATGATGTATAGGAGTTGGTTAATAGACTTAAGGATAATAGTGATGCAGTAACTTAGTGGGCGTTAAATAATAAGGTGAATGACTCCGTATTAGTGATTAGTATTATGACCAGGGTAATAGCTAATGGGTACAATTAGATTGAAGGTTTTGATTTTAAGGAGACATTTGCCCCTATATCTCAATTAGAAGCCATTAGAGATTGATTAGCATTTGCATATTTTAGAGGCTTCAAATTAAACTAGATGAATGTTAAAAGTGCCTTTCTAAATGGGGTAATTAAGAAAAATCTCTATAAATAATAACCTCATAGATTTGAAAATTCAACCTTTCTTAATCATGTTTACAAATTGAAAAGTAATTATATGGATTAAGCAAGCTCCTAAAGCTTTGTATGAGAGGCTTGGCATATTCCACTTAGATAGAACCTTTGTTAAGGGTAATGTACATACAACCTATTATTAAAGAAAATAAGAGATGATTTACTCATTGTTCAAATTTATGTGAATTATATATTATTTGGATCTACAAATGAAAATCTTTGTGATGAATTTTCCAAAACTATGAGTACAAATTTTGAGATGAGTATGATGGAAGTTCTTACATACTTTCTTGGATTTAGTGTTAAGCAAAGGGAAGATGGAACCTTCCATATCTCCTGTGTGATAATACTAGTGACCTTTTTATTTCTAAAATCTAATTCAACACTCCCACACCTAGCATATAGACATTAGACATCATTTTAGAAGAGATCATGTAGCTAAGGGAGATATAAGGCTGCATCTTATAGCCACTAAAAATCAATTGATAGATAATTTAACCAAACCCCTAAACTATTATTCCTTCAACATGTTGAGAACTTAACTAGTTGTCATTGATATTCAAGATTGATTTAGGGTAGACTGATGTCAACAACACATGTAGTAATTTGTTTTATGTGTTTTCATTTTTGTTGAGTTTGTGATTTTTTTTTTCTTTTTGTTATTATTTTTTATGGTTGATTATTCAAGCTAGGTTAAAAATTATGGGGATGGGTCAACCTATGGATTGTAAATTACAATCCATTGAAGATGATTCAACCTATCACCAATTATAAAAATGCATGTGTCACTTAGTCACGACTGCTGGATTAGCATATACCTCAATATTGGGTAATCGACTTGTTTGCTTCCACTTCCTTGCATTTCCTTCTGACTCTTACTTTTCCTTTGAAATTTAAGCTTCTCATTAAATTATTTATAATACTAAAAATAAATAATAAATACTTTAGGATGACCTCATATGTGAGTAGGCAGCCTATAGAAATTAGAAAATAGGACTTAGCCCAATGCCTACACCTATCCACTAAAGGGACTAAACCACATTTGATATCTTCTAAGTGAAACTATTATTAGACTCCTGTAAACCTCATTATTAATAACTCCCCTTTGAATCAAAATTAAACTTTATTTCATTCCTTAAACCAAGATGCCTGAGTCATCCAACATGTCCTTAAAACATCAATCCTTCCTAAGGTTGGAGACAGAGTAAATATTACTCCACTCTTATCTTTGGTTAACTAATTCATGTATGACACCCAATTTGATGAAGCCCATATGATTATAAGCTATTTTAAAATCTAACAACCATCAATCACCCATCTACCCAACAAAGTAAAATATTTCCTTAGGACATTTAGTTGCCTATATCCTAAACCAAAAATATTAACTTAACTATCTCATCACTGTAGATAATTCTCACATATTCTACATGGATAGCTCATTTTACCTTTTCTTTCGTTAACCTAGGGGAGATGAGCAAATAGAGAAGCCAGATTTTGATGAGGAAGGTGGAGACCGTCCTACACCACCACTTTCTCCAGTGTTAGCTCTCAAACCTGAACCAACTTTTATAATCCAAGGTGATCTCTACACCATCATGGTAAAAGGTTTTGCTAGCTTTAGTACCAGGATCACCTCTTATGTTAATGAATGCAATCAATAATTGATGCAAATACAACAGTAGAATGATGCACTCTTACAGTGCCACTGATAGCTTTAGCAGCAACATGAGGCCGATATGGAGTGGTTCAACAAGCAATTTACTACTCTTCACCAGTACTTCCAACCACCACCTCCACCAATACCTTATCAGGGGCCGTCCTACTTCTATCATGTCTCTTTCCTTTTTACCTTCTGTGTTATCTATTCCTTTTAGTTGCTGTTGTACTTTTTCTTATGTTGTATTATCTCTCAATTTTTTTTGGTGATGTCAAAATGGGGAGTAGGTGCTTAGTTATTTGGTTATATTTGGGCCTATACTATTTAGTGAATTTTTTTTTCTTAGAATCACTTCTTTGCATTTCAAATAAAAATATATTTCCCTATTTTTAAAGTACATCACTTAGAGGGTGGGGGGTTAGGATAAAATACAAATAATTATAATTTCAAGCAACAATATTTGTCACCATTACAAAGGGGAGGATTTTTGCAATCCGGGATCCCAAGCTTTTTATTTTGATCATAAAAACAATTATTTATTGTTGCAATCCTTGATAGAACTATACCAATATTTTCAACATAATTAAAATTTTAAGATTTTTTGAAGCCTTGTTAAAAAGATCTTTTATTAGACTCTTAAGAAGTCTATGTTTGTTGAGAGAATTTTATAAGGGTACTTGAGAGAGAATAGAGCTTAGAGAGTGAGACGGAGAAGATATGTAAGAGGGAGAAGTAGTGTGAGGGGGTTCATATCCTTTGTTCAGGAAAGGTTCTGCCTTGATTACACCAAGTGTTTTTGTTGATCTTTTAGCTAGTTCTAGGATGAAAGTCTTCCAGATCAAAGATCCAGGTTCCCTACTTTCACCATGAGGGTGAAAAAGGATTCCAAGTATGCTACCTTCACTAGAAGGGTGAAAAAGCATCCATTTTCTTTGCCTTGACTAAGAGCGTTAAAAAGTATTCCACACCTTCACCAAAAGATTGAAAAGCTTACAGGTTCGATTTCTTCACCTGGAGGGTTAAAAAGCTTCTGAAACTCTATGACATTGGGTTGATGGAGAAGTAGTGTAAGGGTTTCTCTGCCTTTTTGTGGGGAATAACGGAGAGATCCGAAGATTTTAGTGCAATACCTAGAGATGAGGACTCCTGGGAGTAGACATAGGTCATTGCTTGATCAAATAAGTATAAAATATAGTGTCTCATTCTTTATTTAAGAACATTTTTCTGCATCTTAATTTCTTCCACATTTATTATTCCTACAAAGTTGTGTTTTGATTATCAAGCTTGGTTTGTGTTGATTATTAGTGGAAAAAGAAAAAAAATTTGAAAAATGAAAGAATAATAAAATACTTTGTCATTTTTTGTTGCAAAGTTTAAAGGACAATGCATTATTTTTATTATGTTCTTCCACCTGCGTTTGTATTAATCTAAAAATAAAAAAGGGATTATTTAAGAAAAATTTTAAATAACCAATTCACACCCCTCTTGGTGTGTGCCTACGACATTTCAATAAGGTTTATACAACTTCGTTGAACTTTTAGAAACTTTTACTATAAACTCTAGATCCAGGCTTATCCTCTAAATCCAATTTATTCTATAAATTTTCATGTATTCAAGAAATTACACAAAAGCAATGGAAAGAAATTTTTTTAATTATAATATTTCTTGAGATACCTCCCATTTATAGGTGACATTGGATGATTTCCTTTACAATTAAGCAATTGATAAGATCCTCCTAAGTATATTTTCTTTATTACAAAAGGACCTTCCCAAATAGGTTCAAATACCACCTAGCTTTTGATGGGCTAATATAGGTCTTTGTAGAACAAAAACTAAATCTCCCACCTTAAAGGTTCTTCGAAGAACCTGCTTATTGTATGCTTAAATCTTCTTGGCTAAAATTTGAGGTTCTGTTGAGTCGACAAATGCATCTCTTCTAAATCTTTGATCTCTTCTAACATGAGTTTTGCATTCTTCATTTTTATGATGTTATAATTGTCTATTACACATAGTAAAAGCAGATGTACCTCTAAAGGGAAAACATTCTCTTCTCTAAAAACCAAATCAAATGGTGTTGATTGAGTTGTAATTCTATATGTTGTTCTATAAGCCTATAAATCCTCTAGTAACTTTTCATGCCAGTGGCATTTATTGTCATCTAATGTTTTCTTTAGAATTTGAACAAAGATTTTATTGAAGGCCTCAGCTTATCCATTTGTCCATGGATAATAAATTGTTGAATATCTCTAATCAATGTAATGAAGTCTAGTAATGTTATTCATTTTAGTGCTTCTAAATATAGAACAATTATCGAATTTGATTCACCAAGGAATACCAAATATATATAGACTTGGTCTTTGAAAAAGTTTAGAACTTAATGAGCTTTTAACTTCTTACAAGGGAATTGCCTCCGCCCACTTTAAAAGTTAATATGAAGCTTCTAAGATGAACATATTACCTCTGAATAATGGCCGATGTATAACCACATCATGTACCTAATATTGAAGACAATAACATACTCCTTTCATGCAATCATCAATTATCAATGGCCAGAAATAACCCATTCCTTTAATTTCCATTTTTATATTTGAACTCAATTGGTGAGCACGACACAATCTAGTACATACTTTTAATAATTTTTAATGCTTTTGATTTACATAAACACCTTAATAACATTTAATTGAATTATCTTATATATAAGGTGGAAATAAATAACCTATAAGAGAAACATTTTGATTTGGTTAAATCTAGACGAGCCATCCATAAAGGAAAGTATTGCATGGGAGGAAGATATATTAACCATATGTTCTAGTATAGGAAGTGAAAACTCATATGTAGGATAAACTTTGTTCAGATCTCTAAAATCAATACATAACCAAATTTATCGTTCTTCTTCTTAAGTAGAATGGCCCGAGCTAATAAGGTTAGATATTTATCCACCTTAATAAAGCTTTTATTGATGAACTTTTTGACTTCAAACATCACTTGTAGTTTAATGTTAAGTCACAATCGTCTAGGTGATTTTTTTAACATGAATCATTTCTTTCTAAAAATGTAGCTTAAGGACTACAATATCTAGTGATAATCATGGCATTCTTTCTAACTCTAGGATAAATGGTATTTAAAATTTTTAATAACTCTATCATTTTTTTGCTTCATCCTTACTCAATAAGAATCTTATGAAAATCAGATGAAAATCTTTTTTAATTCCAATATTTATTCATTTTAAATTATCAATTATTATTTTAATCTCCTCTTTAAGTTTTGGATGCTGTGTCCCTAACTAAAAAGTCATTAAGATCATCCAAAGTTTTTAAACATAATTCTTTAAGGGTTTTGATGTTCACTGAAAAGAGACTATCAAGCTTCAGATTATTGAATATGACTAAACAATATTAATCATCGTCAAATGACCTTAGATTAGCAAAGCCAAAGTATGGCGTTAACACATTTTTATATAATCTTTGTATTCCACAAAGATTCAAATTATTGAGATTCACCTCTAATCCAACTTGATAGCCTTAAACCTTGATTAGAAAACATACTTACATAGTCAGAATACTAGTTGCAAGGGAATTCTACTATTTCATTCAAAAATGGATCATTGAAGGGTATATTAGTTTCAGTAGTTTTGTTATTACAAGGTACAAAAAAGTTAGCTTAGGTATATGGGTTCAAAGAAAGAGAGGTTTTCACCTCTAACTTTTTTACATCTCTTCGGAAGAATAGAGTGAGGGTAATATTTTCTTCTACTTCTTTAATCTATCCATCATAGACATATTCATAATCACTATCAGTTTCTATAAATATCTTAAACAATGGCTGCTTTTTATTGCTCATATACTCCATTTCCTATGGCTTTTTATCAATCACATATGATTCCTCCTCTAAACTGAATTCAAGATTGATATGTATTCCAAGTGCCTTTATTTGTATACTTTGCTTTTCATTTTCATTTATCACTTGATTTTTCCACCCTCGACCTATTCATTCATATCGATGAGTCATTCTACCGCCTGTTTGTAAGGGATGAGCAGGTGACTAACAAAAAATAAGTTTGAGATCAAGATAATTTGCTTTTTGTTTTCATTCTCTCTTTTCTTTCCTTCTTCTTTAGATAATTTGAGTTTCTTGGAGAATAAAGTCTACTTCTTAGGCAAATAATATGAATCATCTTCATATTTACTGCTTCATGAATTGAAAATGATTGCAAATCACCTTTAATACAGTAATCTATGCCCTCACAAGAATATTTGATACACTTATAAAGGGTGGATGGCACAATTTTATGTTCATGGAGCCATGGTATACTAGGAGAGCATTAAAGGTAGTTCCAAAATCTTTTATATAGAATTTGGCTTCAATTTTTTAATAGTAAGGTTATTAAATTCAATGCTCCCTCTCCGTGGTCATTGAACCCTCGCAACATCATCTTATAAACTTATAGTTTATAAATGTACACACTTAGGTATGCCAGAGTTCTAAGAATCTTGATGTTGACCAATGCAACCAGATTAACAAAGGTACAAGAAAGTTTTAAATTTTCTACATTCATAAATATATATAATGGACAATTATGATCTAAAGTTCACAATAGTAATTCATCATCTGAAATGCAATTTCCTGGTCTTGTTAGCAATGTAGCATTTCTTTGAAATGTGTTAATGAAAACTAAGCTATACATATATCTAGATCGAGTAAAGCTTTGTTTAAAGCCTCCCTCATCTCTTTGGAAAGAAATAAAGCATAATAGAACCTTGGTTTGTTGTCATTTTCTAAGGTGTGCTAACACATTATAATCCTACTTAAAAATTTCTTAATTATCTACATCGACATTTGCTTAAACTATTGTTAAGGTAACCAGATTATCAACCACTTACTTTCCTTTACTAGTTGTAGATATTGTTGGTGATAAAACTTTATCATTGCACATAGTAACCTAAACTATCTCTTTTAAGGTAGAGATAATAGGTTCTTTTAATTCTATATGTTTATTTACATTTAATACTTCATCTAATGAATTATCATAATTAGACCTATCAATTTCTATACAAATAAGATCACCCTAAATATCGAGGACATGAGAATCACTATCAGAGAAATAATGAAGAGATTGTTTTAATTCAATAAAATTTACTTCCTATTTTATAGATTAATTTTTTGTTGCATCATTTATTTGATCATTACTAGAAAAAGAAAAGATATGCATTGAATCTATTTAAATTTACATCTTAGCCCAGGTAAGATAAAATAGAAATTATATAACATAAGTAGTACAAGATTCTCTGAACTTTTTTATTTACATTATTATCTTCATTCTTGAATTCCTCTTTCTAAGATGCTGAAGAATGAAAGGCTGGTCTTATCATTGGTTCTTCAAAAGGAACATTATTTTGGACATCCTTTTTAGGAGCTACTATATTAACTCAAAGGGTACTCTGTACTCATTAAGATACTTGAGAAGATGAATGATAAAGTTTATTTAGAATTTTTTAAGAAGTTTGGGATAAAACTACATCCCATTCATCACCAAGTTCCGAATTAAAAATTGATACAAAAGGCTCACTAATCATGCATTTAATAGATCTCTATCTAGAATTAGCAAAATATTCCTTGGTTATTATGACAGGTTAATTTTTAATTTTTCTCTCAAGGTACTTCTTGAAATTTATACAATCTTTTAATTCATGACTGATCATCTCATGATATGGGAAATATCTTTATTTTTTAGGTTTACCTGCATCTTCTTGCATTTTTAGTTTAGATAGTTTAAATTTTAATTTCTTTAAATGATTTTTAAAAATCCTTTTTATATCCTCTTTTTTAATGAATAACTCTTATTCTTTATAGATAAAAAGCATTCCCTTTCATCTTCTAAATTAACTTAAAAATGAGGTTTAAATTGAGAATGTGAAGTTCTATTGTACTACTAATATTGTAATGGGTGACTTAAACTTTTTGATGAATCTCCATTTGTTATTTCTCTTTATCAATTGTTGACACTGACCCAAACTTCTTTTCTAACTTCTTCTAAGATTTTACCTTTCTTATCTCTACTGGAGATTGATCTTTAAATAATGTTTATTAAGGCATTTCATCTTCAAGATTAGGTGCTTCATGCAATAACCTCAAAAGTTTTGATTGTGATCCCTTTCAATAAGAAAGTAATTGAACCATGAAATTTATTTAAAAGAATTTCCATGGCATGTTGCTTTTTGGGTTGGGGTTCACACTTCATGCTCATATTTCTTTTACTTAGTATATAATCAATGAGTCATTCTTTTGGTTTCTATTGTTCTACTATCAGATCCCCTACTATAGCATGGTGATGTGCTCGAGCAAATATTTTAGTGAACATCAATTCTATTTCTACAAATGTTTGCACTAACCCATTAGGTATCTCAGTATAAAATTCAAATATAATACCTAATAAATTGCTTAAAAATTGTTTAAACAATAGAGCATCCATGTCTCCTACATTACAATAACTAGCCAAGAAGTGTGCTAGATGTTGCTTTGGATTCCTTATTTCATTAATTTTTTTGAATGATAGTAGAAAAAAATCTTCAGGATAAGGAACCACATCATTTTCTTTAGGATAGGGTCTACGCTTCAAAAAGGGTGAGGTGCCCTTAGAATACACAAAATCTTCCTTGGCTTATTTCTCCGCCAATTGTTTGATGTCTCTTACTCACACTATTTCCTTCTATAATTTTAAAAACTTTTTTTTTATTTTATTTTCCCTCTTCTCTAGGTCTATTATAGGTTTGAAGAGATTCACTTGGAACATAGTCTATGTAAGCCATAACTAAACGAACCTCATTGCTTTGCGTAGATGCTATAGAATCCATTAGATCTTCCATTTTATTCTTTTTCTAAGCTATGTATTTTTTTTTAACTCAATTATTCTTAAAGACTGCTAGTAAAATTAGGTATTTATTCTTCATCATCATCTTCTTCTTCTTCATTCTGATCTTGTACTAGATTCATCTTTGTCTTCCTCTTATCTTTTTATGTGGATGATCGTGTATCCACCATGAACACACTTTCATCTTTTTCCTCATCCTGTAAATTAGCTTCTATATTCTTTACAACCTCTTCTTTACCTATTTATCAGATACTCTCCATAAAGTGATACATCATTCTTCTATGAATTTTTTCATAACATTGTGAGGATCGATGCGAGTGAATTCTCTAACAACTAATACCACGTTCATAGATTTCCCTTCATTATTTTTCTTCTATTATATGATGTTTATGAGTGACTAATCAAGTTGATGTGGTGACAATTTTAGGATGCCAAACTTTACTGTTTTTATATAATAGAAATGGTTAGCTTGTTGATTTTAATTTCCTTTTGTCAAGATGAGGAGATGAATCTTGACCTTGCAGTTAATGTTGCTCAATTAATAATGAATGTTGACCTAAAGAGTAACCAAAGGTTTTGCCCAGGATATTTCTTGACTGAATAGGAGTGGAAATAGGATTATATACCCTCGATGGACTAATGCTCCATATCCCATGGAATATACCGAAGTAAATTGACCTTAACTATTTATAGGTACTATATGGCGATTAACTTATGATCAACTAGAAATTAATTTTATGACTATACTCTTCGCTTGACATGAGGACATATTTTCCTCTCTCTTCTTTAGTGTGCTAATAGTTCACTAGATATCACATCCTTAACCCTTCTCAAAAACTCAGTCGACTGCCCCTAACCATAGCACAGTTATGGATCAACTCACTCAACGGAGTCTTGAAGTTCCTTTTTCTCTCAAATAGAGAAGGTATAATATATTATGATGGAAAGGAGTAGGTGAAGAAATCACAATTTTAATAGGACTTTCTTCTCCAACAATAATAGACAATGGATGAAAGAGATCCTCTATAGAGGATTTATAAAATTCTCCAGATTCCTTAACAATCAATTCATCTATTTACTACTTTACATCTTGAGTTGCAGCATTCATAATTTTACTCTCTTCTATCATCCAAATCTTTTCAGCCCTTTGCCTCAGACATCAATTCTTATTCGTCCTCTAAGACTTTGTCATCTCTACAATAGCAAAGGATGACCCAATCTCAAATTTGTTGAGATAGAATAATTTAGATGCCATGGTAGAATTTCCCTTCTGGCTAGCAAATAGCCTTGGGAATGTCAGATAGGAAAATACTGAGGGTTTAATAGCTACTAAGGTAACTACAAACCCACCCTCATGTTCATTCTTAATAATTTTAGTAGACACAAATTGAACCTTGACCACATCAGATTATATTCTAGTGAAGGTGAACAAAATAGTATTCATTGATCTAAAGTGGATCAAAGTTGCATCAATAAATGAACCCTATGTAACAGTCATGTTTGCATCATCGGGGAAAGAGAAGATCAACTTTCTAGACATAATTTTTTTAATTAACCAAAATCATATATCAATCTTCAAAATTTACTGATCTTTAAATAATATAGAAATCTAAAGAGAATACTAAGTAAAGTTTATTGAATCCCCAAAGCATGATTAAACTAAGGTGAATCAGAATTTTATGAATTTAAATGGACCAAGACTATGCAAAAATAGACTAAAGTGGTGTTTAGATTTGAGATTTGAATTTAGTTCAGATGGATTGAGAGAAATCCAATATAATAGACTTTAAATTGGAAGAAAGATGATTGAAACTTAATTTGAATTTAACTTTTAGAAGAACATTGAATAATGACCCTTTTTCAAGGACACTCAAGTGTGGACAATGAAAGAAGGCATAAAATTAATTGGTATTTAGATTTAGATGGAAACATTCATGAGATGACTTTGAATAAAAGAGAGGAAAAACTTTAGAATTTACAATCTAAAGCTTGAATCTATATTAAATAGAATAGCCCAAATATTTTCATTAATTATGTGTTTGAGAAATTTAGTCTTCACGATGGAGAGAGAAGTCTATCCCCAATGGAGTCACCAAAAAAATTTGTGGACAAATTTTCCTTCTTATAAATATTGTCACACAATATTTGCTTAAAATTATATTTATATTTCTTTAAACAAATATGCATAGATTGAAATTGTACCATCCAAAGGATAGACTAATGTGTCACTATCAATTTGAGAAGATAAACTTTCAATTTATTTTCATAATCCTTTCTACTTATGAATGATATGTGTTGTGTTGTGTTGTACTTGTATTTTTTATTACTTTAACTTGTGTTCTCTTCTATATTTATCATATTGAATTTATTTTTCTTTATATTTTGTGAGATCAAAAGGGGTAGTAAAATGTTGGTAGAATATATCTTTATTGTGTTTAGTTCAATTTTTTCTATGTCTTCTCTTGTGCTTTTTTTGTTTTATATAATAAAAGAACTTTTCATTGCAAAATAATACTTTCACTACTTTTATAAGAACTCTGTTTGTAATGGAGAGATCAGGAGATAATAAATGTAACTTGAAAATTCAATTAATAATGTTTGCCATTTTCAATAAAGAAGAGAATATTCAAATCCAATATCCTGAGCTTTTAATTTTGATAATAAAAAACATTATTAGATTTCTACTTTATTTCTCTTGACATTATTACTGGAGATTTATTTTATACACACTATCATTTTAGGTACATCATAAGTTATGAAAAAGAATCAAATCAAGACTAGGTAGAATATGTTTAATATTTTTCTAAGAGTATTTACTTTTATTTATTTACTTTCATAATACTTGAGTTAAAAGTCCAATAAAATGTGAATGATAGAATAATAATCGTGCACATACACATTGGGGAGAAAAATTAAGTATTTTAATTTCTATTTAGATCATCATGTAAGATATGTATCATCCTGTATGATATGTATTAAACTGTACAATTTTAGTAAAAGAGGAATTAATTAAATATTCTAAATTTGTACTAATTATACGATACAATCAAAATTATATAGGATAATCAGTAAAAATAAAAAATGTTGCCACAAATCACAAATTAGGAAATTTTTTAGATTAAAAAATTGAACCGATCATAATGTATGATTCCTATCATCCTGTATAATGTCATTAAATCTTGCCTAATCTAAACCTATAATTAAGAAATCAAATGTATATTAATTAATATTTTGCATCATATTGTATGGTGACCTAATTTGTACAATATGACCCAATTTACACCAAGGATGATATTTAATCGTCACTGATGATACTGAATGAAAATCTTATTCGATTGAATTAATATTACTATATGACCTTGACATCATAAAGGATGATCCTATAAAATGTTTAGACTAATCATATAGAACCTTATTTAATGTATAAAATTAGCATGATGTATTGAATCGTACTGTACGATCAGATATCATACAATATGATCATAAATGGCAGAATTTAACATTTTGTGATTTTTGGAAGCCTTGTATTTAAGCTATCTTACTAGATTTTGAAGTGTCTTTTGGCTGCTGGGAAATATTTGAGATATTTCTTTTAGAGGTTTTCCTCTTGAGAGATATTGGAGTTTGGAGAAGGAGAAGGAGAAGTTGTGTATAAGGAAGAATTAGTGTGAAGGGATTTCATGTGGTTGCTCTAAGAAAGCTTCTAGCTTAGTTCCTTTATGTGTCTTCATCAATCTTTTGGGTTACTTCAGGAAGAAAGTTTTATGACCAAAGATCATATGATTCTCTACCTCACTAGGAGGGTAAAAATATTCTATGTTATTTGCCTCACCAGGTGGGTTAAAAAGATTTTGTTACTTTATCGCACTAGGTTAGTAGAAGAAGTTTTGTAAAGACTTCTTCCACATTGCTATGGGCTAAAGAAAAGTCACTAAAAGTTTTAGTATAATACAAGTAGAGGAGGACTTCGGGGAGTGGACATAAGTCATATTTTGACACAACCACTATAAATTTGGTTATCTTGTTCTTTAATTATTTCCTTTATGAATTTTATTTTCCACATTTCAAATCCTACAAATTTAATATCCTTCAAAACTAAGTTGTAAATGAAGTGATTAGTTTGGATTCAATTTGTTGTGAATATATATACCAAACTAATGTAGTAGTTAGCATCTCCTCCATGTCAAAATTCACCATCTTTGTAATAATATCAACTATCTTTTATGTTATATAGTGTCTTTGTACTTGCCTCATTATTAGGGGTACATTATCAAAATATAATGAATAAACCACTGACGTAAAATATTAAGTAAGAATTGAAGGATAATGTATGACATCATAATACCCCTAAACCACTAATTATATATTGAGATAATATACGGGATTGAATTAAAGTCAAAATGAATAATCTATATCCACCTAAGACTATAGTAATTAGGTGGTAATACCTTATACTTACACCCATTCAAAGTTAGCAAAACATTAAATGTTCAACATTAATTAACTTTTCGTTTCCACAACTTGCCTTTCAAAAGGCCATGTGAGTTAGGTGAAAGTTCATAAAGGTAGTTAAATCTGAAGGAACTAGCCCGGGACTCACCAAAGGAGAGGGGGGTGAATTGATAATTTTAAGAATTTTTCCCAACTTCAAAATATTGATGACAATATTTTTGAAAAAGTTTTTTAGTAACTAAAAATAACAAATTCTAATTGGTTGCATAAGAGAATGAGTTAATCAAAAATATTGATTTAACTATGATGATATTTTGATTCATGAAATGAAGTGATAATCAAAAATTTTCGCAAGTAGTTATAAAAAAATAAAGTGCAAAAAGGAAAAAAGACCATAGATTTTTATAGTGATTAGCTCAACATTAACCTATGACCACTTCCCCGAGTCCTTCGCACCGTGTATTGTAATAACACTAAGTGACTCTCCTTTTTATCCCATAGTAAGGAGGAGAAACCTTACAGACTCACTTTCACCAAACCAGATGCAATAGAGAACTGGATCCTATGCACCTTCCCGAAGAAGGCAGTAAAGCTTGACTCATTTTTCCCCCTCCTAGAGAAGAGAGAGAATCTAATCTCATTTTATCCTCCTGGAGAAGGTAGAAAACCTCAGTTCCTTTTTCTCCTTCTTGGTGAAGGCAAAGTTCTTTGAGGAGATGACCTAGAAGCTTATCTCTCAAGGGATCCTTCAAGAACTCACCAAGATCATAGAAGGAGCAAGAGTGTAGCTAGCCTATAGCAACCATGTGATTCCCTCACACTCTTTCTCCCTTATGCTCAACCTCACCTATTCCATCCCAACAAACACTAATTTTCTTTAAAAACCTCCTCTCTTAGAGTTCCTTAAGCTATCACATAATCCTCACACTCATAAAAAGAGATTCTTAAACCTTTTCTTAAGTATTAGCTTCAAGAAACTCTAAAAATTTAAGTTTACTTACTATGTTCGTATAGTACGATTTGAGTTCATATAATACTATAAGTTCAAAAACTAGACCCATCTAGTATGATATAAATAGTTGTTTAGATGACTATTCAACTTTTGAACACATCGTACAGTATGATCCAATGATCTTCCAATATGGTATGTTATCATTTCTCTCTTCTTTGAATTGGATATTTCCCAAATGATTAGTACTCATCTCTATAAATTGTCATATAATATTATCATCATATTATATGATTAGTTAATTTTAAGTAGGTCATCCAGTACAATTAGTTCAAAAATTAAGGTTTTGTTCGGTGCGATCTTTGGGATGACCAAATTTCATCTCTGCGGTATGATCAATAGCATATAGTACGATCTTGTATCATTAATTAAACGATGATTTGATTGACTAATTATGGGGGCTAATTTAAGTAAGATTTAAATATTCATACCATACAAATTAGGTCGTACAGTATGATTAATTCAGAATATTGAATTTTGAATATCTTACTTAATTTATTCGACGGCTAGGGTTTTCAAATTATAATGAATCATACAGTATGATCTAGATTATACAGTATGATTAGATAACCATTAAGCCCATTCTTTCTATACTGATTGTACAGTATAATTTTAAGTTGTATAGTATGATTAGTGCAAAAAATTATAACTTTTAAAATTTATCTCACTCCATCTCTGTGTGTGCACGATCACTCAAATACATAAACTCTTATGTGGCTAGACTCAAGAAATAGAAAATAAAGAAAAATAAAATTATAGACTTTATTTTCTTCTCATTCCTATTCTACCCATTATTTAGCTTTCAATAGCCTTGAGCAGTGTATGTTATACCTGTAATGTTAGTGCTCACAGAAAAAATTATATCTAAAATATTTAATGAAAAAAATAAAAATTCAATCAATAATGCTTATCGCCATCAACATCACAAACTAGGGATCCTGAATAGTAATAATTTTTCCTTTTTTAATGATAGAAAATAATGTTGGTTGATAAGCAAGATAAAAATTTGTTTCTCTTAAGTTCCCCCTCACTAGGTGATAGTTTTAAAAACTAAGGGTTACAATTTTTTTTTTTTTAAGAAACAGAAAAGAAAAGGTAATAGAGAAAAATGTAAAATAAATAAAGCATTCTATAAAATTGAAACATACAACCAAAAATAAATTTTCTCCCCTTTTTACATCACCAAAAAGAGGGGGAACAAAAAACAAACTGAACATTACAAGAGGTAATAGCAGTAAAACATAACAAACAAACACTAAAGGTATGGCGGATCATGATCAGTTGGTGGTGGTGGAGGTTCAAAGCATTGATGGATGGAGGTAAATTGATTGTCAATTTAGGAAAACATTTCTCTAAACCATGTAATTTCTTCCTGATCCTATTGTTGTTCAATATGATAGTCAGGCTTAGTTTCTAATTGCTCGAGCTACTGAATTATGTCACCATGAGGGTAGGCAAGGTAAGTAGGTGCAGAAGGTGATATTTGTACTGTTGTGGGTCCACCTGTAAGAGCAGCTTCCCCTTCTTCAACAAACTATAGATCATCGTGCTCATGCCCCCGATGGAAAATAATATGAAATGAGTCATTCGTATAAAAAAAAGGTACATATCAGGAAGAGCAGGATAGTTAATTTTGTATTTTTTCTAGGACATACCCTTTAATGTATCCTAATGTTACATTTTGTTTTCATCTAGTGCTGGGATATAGAATAAAATTCATATTTTGGATGCAATCAATGATCATTTGGGCTTCAACAAATTGGGGATTTGATATTATTTGATTGGTGACTATGAGAAGATGTGGGTTTATGTTGACCTGGTCTCTAGCTTTAGGTATAATTGAGGTTCTAAGGACATGTTGGATAACTCAAGAATTTTGATTTAAGGTCTAGTCTAATGGTTCATGTTGGTTTATGGCCACACTCCTAATAGTAAATTTTATAGAACACCAGTCAAAGTCAATTATAGAGATAAGGGATTGTGGATGAGGTCCTTCGTTAGAAAGATCGATATATTCCCCTAAATCTTCTATGGTGATCTCTACTCATTTTCGTAAAACATATGAAGTCAATGTAGAATTTTTTATATTTAGCCTAAGGTTAGCTAAGAATTCATAAATTAGTTTGAAATTGAAGGGAAAAGTTAGTGTGTAGAAATTGAAGAGTGCTTTAGGCAAAGAGGTTCATCACTTAGAAGTTATGAACTGATTGATTTAACATTCTAGATGGAGAGATTGTAGCCTCCATGAACTTGTAGTAGGCATATTCATCCCTTACAGATAGAAAATGATCGTCAAAGTGACAAGAGGATGAGGATCTTCCCTCTACCATGTTTTCTTCCATAGGCCATTAGATAGTTAAGGTTCAGAGGGTATGAGATTGAGGGAGTTGAGTGAATTGAAATGTGAAAACCCATCTAACTTACAGATTTTAGGGCATATTGTACAATATGATCTAGTTTCATATAATATTATCATGGAAGTTAAATTGTCTAGATGAATTGTCAGAAAAAGTGGTTAAACCATATAGTATAATTAGGTATCATACTTGATGATCTTAAGGAATCACATTCATCCTGAGGGGTCATCGATACAGCATTTAACAAAAGGTATTGTCAAGTATGAACAAATGTTTTTATAGTATGAAATGTAAATATCATACTGGCTGAATTGAGTTCATCCCAATCCAGTTTAATATGTATATCATGCAGTACAAAGAGATGTATCATACTATGCGATTGGTAATAATTTTGTACCAAACAAATTTGTTTTCCTCAAGGGTTAGTTACATGTAGATCATATAGGATGAATAAAGATTCATACAATATGATGTACATATCATTGATCTAATCTGGATTGTTGATTAAACTAAGAGTTCTGATGTGTGCATCTATGCATACCATATAGTACGGACATGGATCATAGAGTATAATATAAAAATTTTTGAAAGATTCTGTGAGTCAATGAGGTTTGTGTGTGTGTGTGATGATAAGGAAATATCTTTAATAAAAAAATATTTTTATTTTTAAATTTTATTATATTTAAAAATAATAATAATAAATAATAAACAACAACATATAAACTTACACAAGAACAAATACATACAGTTTAACACATATGAATGAATGATTCCAAATGTTTTTTTTTATTTATCTTGACTTAAGTATGAATGTACATAACACATAGTTTTGTCCTCAATGTGCTAAAGGTGTAATAGGCTCAGGGTTTAGTTAAGATGTCTACAAATTGATCTTCTATAACTATATCATGCATATTTATATCTCCCTTTGCTACTTAATCTCTTATAAAGTGGTGTTTAATTTCTATATACTTTGTGCGGGAGTGTCAAATTAGATTTTTGGATATGCAACTAGCACTAGTTTTGTCACACATAATTGGAATGGTTCCTACACATAGTCTAGGAACTAAGAGTTATTATTTTAGCCTTAAGACTTGAGCAACATAGCTCCCTAGTGCTATATATTCTGCCTCAGCTGTAAAAAGGGATACTGAGTTTTATTTTCTAATGAACCAGGAAACTAAAAATTGTCCTATGAATAGGTAGGTTCCAAAAGTGCTTTTTCTATCTACCCTATATTCTACAAAATCAGAATATGAATATCCAATAATTTCAAAACAAGTGTTGTGTCTAAGATATCGGATTCCTAGGTTTGGAGTGCCTAATTAGTATCTAAGAATTCTCTTAATGGCAATCTTGCGATATTCTTTTGGATCAGCCTCAAATACCATATAGAGATACACACTAAACATTATGACTAGTCTATTAATAGTCAAATAAAAAGAGATCCAATTATTCCCCTATACTTTATCTTATCTATTAATTTTCTATTTTCATCCTTCTCTAATTAAATAGTAGAGCTCATGGAAGTCTTCATGGCCTTAGCATTATCCATCTCATACTTTTTAAGAATATCCTTAAATTATTTATGTTGGCTAAGGAAATTTCCATCATCCATCTACTTTACACTAAATCAAAGATAGTAGCTTAGCTCTCCCATCATACGTATCTCAAATTCTTTACTCAATACTTTGGAAAATTCATCACATAAGTTTTTATCTAAAGATCGAAACAAGTTGTCATCAACATAAATTTGGACAATGAGTAAGTTTTCTCCTTCTTTCTTTAGTAAGAGGGTGGTATCTACACTACCCTTAACTAAACATCTATCTAGAAAGAATATGTGTTGCAAATCTATTTTTTCATGGCTTATGTTTTGATGATTGACAAACACTGTTTCTCTTGGACTACATGTTGCTTCTAACTTTTCTGGAATCGAAGATCGGACGATCAAGAGGAAGCCAAGTCCAGGATCGCGTAGGTTTAGGGTTGAGTCAGTCTGTAATTTTATTTTTCACCTTTTGAGTCTACTTGTAATAAATCAAAAAGATTGATGCTAAGTAACCCTTCACACACACACTTGAGAGGCTTAGAAATTCTGTTTTTGCCCACATCGGCCCGGCCGATATTTATATCGTCCGGGACGATCAGCTTAAAACAGAAAGTCTAATTAAGGATTCTTAATTAAGGCAGCCGACATTAACATATCGGCCTGGACGATACGTGTATCGGCCAGGACGATAAGCTCAAAATAGAAAGAGATAGCCGCCTTAGACAGTTTAGGCATACTGAATTTTAAATTATCGTCCAGGACGATTCCAGGATCGGCCAGGACGAAATTACCAAATTATGCCTTAATTGATCAGGAAATCAAGGGAGTAATTAAGGATGATTGATACGATCATATCTTCCAGGACGATCGTGAGATCGGCCTGGACGATCAAGCCAAATTTCAATCGGCCAGGACTGTTCCCAGGGCTGTGCTCAGGACGATTTGCCTCTGATTTGAACTAATCGGCCAGGACGATCATATGATCGGCTTGGACGATCAAGCCAAATTTCAATCGTCCAGGACTGTTCCCAGGGCTGTGCTCTGGCCGATCTTCCTTGATTTGTACTAATCGGCCAGGCCGATGTCCATATCGGCCTGGACGATAAAGTCGGCTACTTGCAATTAATGAGCTCCTCTTGAGCTCTTCTATTTAAAGAGCTCTTCTTCAACGTTTTTGAGAGACCTTTGGCTGCTGCCTTGACCTGAGAAGACCTTGAGGAGAGAAAGAGAGAGAGGGAGAGAGAGAGGATCTTGTGAGGGGGAGCTTGTGAGGGGATTCACAAGGGTTGCTCAAGGATCGCTCTGCTTGTCTTTCGTCTGGAGTTTCTCGTCCGTGGAAGGGTCGGTAGAGGTAAGGAGTTTTGCCTTTGGTTGTGGTTCTCTGCCAGCTTCAGGAGGAAGCAAAAAGGAGGTAGGTTCTCTGCCTTGCCGGGGTGGCAAAAAGAAGTTTCTTGTGAGGGCTTCTCCGCCTAGCTGTGGGGGATAAAGGAGAGTCACGTTTTGTAGTGCAATACTTGGAGGGTGCCTCCAAGGAGTGGACGTAGGTCGAGTCGACCGAACCACTATAAATCTTGTGTTCTTATTTTTTCTTCCGCACTTTTAAATTCTGCATTTGGTTTGGTGGTGTGATTTGGTTTGTGAATTTATTTCTTTGTCTTAAGAATTTTTAAAATACCAATTCACCCCCCCTCTTGGTTAGCTTGGGACTAAGTTCATAGGGCTTAACATCCCGAACGAACTTTCAAGTGGTATCAGAGCGGGATTCGAAAAATTAAGTTTGAAAACTTTTTGAATTTGATCCATGGCTAACATAGGAAATAGAAACACTACTGAAGGTTATTCGATTACACGACCTCCTCTATTTGACAACTTACCTTTTGATTTTTGGAAAACCCGCATGTCAACGTTTTTACAATCTACTAATTATCGCATGTGGATGCTTATTCAAGAAGGTTATTCTCCACCTTCTCGTAAAATGAATGGTATTAAAACTGAAGTTGCTTTTACTGAATGGACTTTCGATGAACGTGATTTGGCTCAGTTAAATGCAAAATGTTTGAACTGTTTTTTCTGTGCTTTGAAATCTGAAGATTACATGCGTGTTTCAACTTGCAAAACTGGTAAAGAGATTTGGGATAAATTATGCATCACCTATGAAGGTACTAATGAAGTTAAGCAAACCCGTTTGAACTTTCTCTTACATGACTATGAACTTTTTCGTATGAAACCTCATGAATCGATTTCTGACATGTACACTAGGTTTACTCAGATTGTTACTTCATTGCATGCACTAGGAAAAGAGCTTTCGAATTATGAAAAAGTTAACAAGATTTTGAGATGCTTGCCTTCGTCTTATGATGCAAAAATAACTGCAATCACTGAATCAAAAGATTTGAATACTTATTCCATTGATAACTTACTTGGCTCACTCATTGCTTACGAGCAAGGTGTGAATCAAAGAAATCTTGATGCAGGTGAGAAGAAAAAGGAGAAAACAATCGCTCTGAAGGCGCACAAATCGGATTCTGAATCTTCCGGTCTGAAAGCGATGAAATTGCCTTCATCACAAAGCAATTCAAAAGCTTTCTAAGGAAGAAACAAAAGCATCATCAAAATTGGAGAAAAGGTAAGGATCATAAACATATTAAAGAATCTTCTGATGTTGTTTGTTTTGAATGCAGGAAGCCTGGAGATGTGAGAACTGACTGCCCTACACTTAGAGATCAATCAAGCGAAGGAAGAAGAGAGAAGAAAGATAAGTCTAGGGAGGACAAGAAGAAAAACCAAAGGAGCTTTTTGGCAGAATCTGGTACTAACTCCTCTGAGACTGAATCAAAGGAAGAAACTACAAACTTGTGTTTCATGGGAAAAGACCAAAGCGATCAAGAAGAGGTATGTGAACTTTCCTACGATCAACTTCTTGAAGTTTCAGAAAAAATTCTTGCATCATATAGAAAACTAAGGAAAACTCATGCTAGCTTGAAACTAGAATTTTTAAATCTACAAAAAGAGCATGAAATTTTGATTAAAGATCATCAAACAATTGATTCAAATCACATGACTTTACTTGATGAATTTGATGAATTAAATAAAAATCATGAGGAGTTAGTTGAAGAACTTGATGCATTAAAAATATCACACACATCACTTGAATCAGATTTTAAGAAGTCTAAGGAGAACGAGAAAAATTTGAGGATTGAAAATGAAGTTTTAAAAAGCACAAATTTGAAAATTCAAAATGATTTAGAAGCATATAAGAAAAATCGGATGACTTCTACTTTTGATCAAGTGCCAAAACCTAGGAAGAGGCATTATAACTCAAATCATTTAAGAAATCCCTTTCCTGGAGTTAGATGTTTTTCATGTGGCATGCTAGGACATATTTCACACACTTGCACAATTCACCATAGTACACATTGGGTGTGGAGAACTAAGGTGCATAATCCACAGCATACCACACATACATTGCATTCTTCTCTTCATAAGAAGGAACCCAAACCTGCTTGGGTTCCTAAAACTAACATTTCATAATTTTTGCAGGAAGGCTCTCACAAAAGACCTCGTGAGAGTATGTGGTACCTGGACAGTGGATGCTCTCGACATATGACTGGTGACGCTAGCCAGTTTGTTGTACTCGAGTCCAGGACTAGAGGCAAGGTTACCCTTGGAGACAACACCACCAGGAAGGTGGTAGGAGCAGGTATAATTGGTAATTCCAAGAACCTTATGATTGAAAATGTGTTGCTTGTAGATGGATTAAAGCACAACTTGCTCAGCATCAGTCAATTCTATGACAAAGGCTTCATCGTACAATTCTTTACGGATTCATGCATTGTAAGTTTAAGTAACAACACTATTTTGCAGGGAAAGAGGATCAATAACGTTTACATGCTTGATTTAAATAACATTGAATGTGCTGCTTCTTTTTGCTTAAAAACTGTGATTGATGATTCTTGGTTGTGGCACAGAATGCTTTGTCATGCAAGTATGAAAACCCTTAGGAAAGTGACCCAAAAAGACCTAGTTAGAGGTGTCCCCAAACTTAAGTTTACAAAAGACCACCTTTGTGATGCCTGTCAACTAGGAAAGCAAGTCCACTCCACGTTTCACCCCATCAAGGACATTAGCACCTCTAGACCTTTAGAAGTCCTTCACATGGATTTATTTGGACCCATTAGCACGGCTAGTTTAGGAGGGAAAGTCTATGGGTTTGTGATTGTTGACGACTACTCAAGGTTCACTTGGACTAGATTTCTTTCACATAAAAATGAGTCTTTTGAGGAGTTTAGAACATTTTCTACTTGGATTCAGAAGAAGCTAGGTTGTGAGATTTTGACCATTCATAGTGATCATGGGGGAGAATTTGAAAATGAAAGATTTGGAGTTTTTTGTGAGGAAAAGGGGATTAGTCACAATTTCTCAGCTCCTAGGACCCCTCAGCAGAATGGGGTAGCTGAAAGGAAGAACCGGACCTTGGTAGAAGCCGCTAGAGCTATGCTTGCTGAGTATTCACTTCCAAAATACTTTTGGGCTGAAGCAGTCAACACAGCTTGTTATGTGTTGAATAGGGTAAATGTTAGAGCCAAATTAGAAAAGACACCCTATGAGATCCTTAAGGGTAGGACACCCAATCTTTCCCACCTTCATGTCTTTGGTTGTAAGGTTTTCATTCACAACAATGGGAAATCTCACTTGGGAAAATTTGATCCTAAATCTGATGAGGGAGTATTCTTGGGATATTCTAGTGTTGGGAAGTCTTTTAGGGTGTTTAACAAGAGAACTTTAATGATGGAAGAGACAGCTCATGTAGTTTTTGATGAGTCTGAGCCTAAGAAACATGGAGTAGAAGATGATGATATTAGAGAGATTACTAGTGGAGTAGAGAATTTGGGGAAGGGGTGTGAGCACCCAAGTAATGAAGGAGTAGAAGGTGTCACCCAAGGAATAGAGAACTTTGTTGAAAGGAGGGAAACTTCACACACTTTGCCTAGAGATTGGAGATACTCTACAAGTCACCCCAAGGATTTGATCTTAGGATACCCTTCTAGTGGAGTTAAGACTAGACATGGACTTAGGAAGGAGGTGAACCACTCTGCTTTTATTTCTATGACTAAACCTACCACCATTAACCAAGCCCTTTCTGATGAGTTTTGGATTTTAGCAATGCAAGAAGAATTGAATCAATTTGTTAGGAATGATGTTTGGGAACTTGTGGAAAGACCTAAAGGACAAAGTGTAGTTGGAACAAAGTGGGTCTTTAAGAACAAAGTGAATGATTCAGGAGTGGTGGTGAGGAATAAAGCAAGGTTGGTGGCTAAGGGGTACAATCAAATAGAAGGGATAGACTTTGAGGAGACTTTTGCCCCTGTAGCTAGATTGGAAGCCATTAGGGTGCTATTAGCCTTTGCCTGTTATAAAGGATTTAAGCTTTTTCAAATGGATGTCAAGAGTGCCTTTTTAAATGGAGAGATAAAAGAAGATGTGTTTGTAGAACAACCTCCAGGTTTTGAGAGCTCCCAATTTCCAAATCATGTGTTTAAATTAAAAAAGGCATTGTATGGTTTAAAGCAGGCACCAAGAGCTTGGTATGAGAGGCTTAGCACATTCTTACTAGAGAGGGAGTTTGTCAAGGGAAGTGTAGACACCACCCTTTTTCTTAAGAGAGTTGGAGATGATTTACTCATTGTTCAGATTTATGTGGATGATATACTCTTTGGATCTTCTAATAAAAATTTGTGTGATAATTTTTCTAAAACAATGAGTAGAGAGTTTGAGATGAGTTTGATGGGAGAGTTGTCCTACTTTTTGGGGTTTAGCATAAAACAATTGGAGGATGGAACTTTTCTAAATCAAACAAAATACATAAAGGACATTTTGAAGAAATATGAGATGGACAAAGCCAAGCCAATTAACACTCCCATGACTTCTAGTGCTCCATTGGATAAGGACCCAAGTGGTAAGTCTGTTGATCAGAAGAAGTATAGAGGCATGATTGGATCTTTACTTTACTTGACTGCGAGCCGACCTGACATCATGTTTAGTGTTTGCCTTTGTGCTAGGTTTCAAGCTGACCCTAAGGAGTCCCACTTGACTGCTGTTAAGAGAATTTTTAGATATCTTTTGGGGACACAAGGATTAGGGATTTGGTACCCTAGACATAGCACTTCTTTTGAGATTATTGGTTTTTCTGACTCTGATTTTGCAGGATGCAAGGTGGATAGAAAGAGCACTTCTGGAACTTGTCAATTCATTGGACAATCTTTGGTCTCTTGGTCTAGTAGGAAGCAAAACTCTGTTGCTCTTTCCACTGCTGAAGCTGAATACATTGCTCTTGGAAGTTGTGTGGCCCAAGTCCTTTGGTTGAAACAACAGGTATTGGATTTAGGATTACATGTAAGTACCATCTCAATCTTTTGTGACAATACTAGTGCCATATGCATCTCTAAGAATCCTATCCAACATTCAAGGACTAAACACATTGACATTAGGCATCACTTCATTAGAGATCATGTCACTAAGGGAGACATTGAGTTACACCATGTGACAACTGAAAATCAACTAGCAGACATCTTTACTAAACCACTGGCCTTCGATACTTTCAGCTCTTTAAGGACCAGGTTGGGTGTGATTGACATAAATGCATGAAACTTTTTTATTTTTCTTTCTTTTACTTTTGTTTCCTATTTTGATGTTTTAGTTCTTTTTGTGTGTTTTTTTTTTTTTTCTCTTGTCTTTTTTACTTAGTTTTCAAAATCATGGCTAATATGGTATTATATTCCTTGTCCTTGCTTTTGGGAATTTGTAGTCAATATGCTTTTTATCTACTCAATCTCTTAGATGGTAGAAATATTTTGTGATTGTCTCTTTCTCTAACCTTTTTTTAGTGGCATAGTTATCTTCTTTATTCAAAAATCTCTCTCAAGTTAAAAATTGTTTATGGAATTGAGATCTTTTCTTAAACTTGCTTCAAAAAACTCTATCTTATACTTATAATGTTTAAAGTTTTTTTTTTACATCAAAATTGCTCGTTACTCTTGTCCTTGATTATTGATTCTGCTTGTGATAACTCTTCCTTTGGTTAGAGAGAGTGCTCCTATTCTCTAATATATGAGAAGATCTATTCACAACTTTGTCTTTAAAAGATCATAAAAGAGACTATAGCTTGCAAAAAAAAAAAAGCCAATGATGCCAATAAAAGATGCGCAAAGCGCCAAATTGAAAAATATAGAATACACAAATTGTATCAAAAGATGCGCAGTGCGCCAACCAATTGTCAAGAGGCATAAAATGAGCCCACTCCAAAACAAGCTACTCTCTCTTTTTAAATCTTTTAGAACTTAGAAGTATTGGTTATCAAAGACTTGACTTCGATTAAATTACGATTGTGAAAAATTTACTCTACCTCATTATTGTATGAAGATAGTTTCTCTTAAGCCAAGTGTTAAGTAAATTCCTTTTTTTCTCATAACCAATTAATTTCTTGAGTTAGGTCATTGATTTCAAAAGACAATTCTACCCTAAAAAATGTCTGAGCTAAGGGTAGCCATGAGCGGATATTCTAACTCTATAGATTGATGAGCTTATTAACACATTAACTCACAAATTTTTGAATCAATCACATGGAATGCTATCATGTTCATGCCTTGATTAAAAAAAAAAAAAAAAAAAAAAGGGTCTCTTCGCTCTACTTTCTTGAATCCTCCTTTTTGATATGTCAAAAGGGGGAGAAGTTTATGAGGTTCCTTTTTACATCACTCCTGAATTTTTTTTTCCCATCTGTTTACGTAGTGGTTTGCCATCATCAAAAAGGGGGAGATTGTTGCAAATCTATTTTTTCATGGCTTATGTTTTGATGATTGACAAACACTGTTTCTCTTGGACTACTTGTTGCTTCTAACTTTTCAGGAATCGAAGATCGGACGATCAAGAGGAAGCCAAGTCCAGGATCGCGTAGGTTTAGGGTTGAGTCAGTCTGTAATTTTATTTTTCACCTTTTGAGTCTACTTGTAATAAATCAAAAAGACTGATGCTAAGTAACCCTTCACACACACACTTGAGAGGCTTAGAAATTCTATTTTTGCCCACATCGGCCCGGCCGATATTTATATCGTCCGGGACGATCAGCTTAAAACAGAAAGTCTAATTAAGGATTCTTAATTAAGGCAGCCGACATTAGCATATCGACCTGGACGATACGTGTATCGGCCAGGACGATAAGCTCAAAATAGAAAGAGATAGCCGCCTTAGACAGTTTAGGCATACTGAATTTTAAATAATCGTCCAGGATGATTCCAGGATCGGCCAGGACGAAATTACCAAATTATGCCTTAATTGATCAGGAAATCAAGGGTGTAATTAAGGATGATTGATACGATCATATCGTCCAGGACGATCGTGAGATCGGCCTGGACGATCAAGCCAAATTTCAATCGGCCAGGACTGTTCCCAGGACTGTGCTCAGGACGATTTGCCTCTGATTTGAACTAATCGGCCAGGACGATCATATGATCGGCCTGGACGATCAAGCCAAATTTCAATCGTCCAGGACTGTTCCCAGGGCTGTGCTCTGGCCGATCTTCCTTGATTTGTACTAATCGGCAAGGCCGATGTCCATATCGGCCTGGACGATAAAGTTGGCTACTTGCAATTAATGAGCTCCTCTTGAGCTCTTCTATTTAAAGAGCTCTTCTTCAACGTTTTTGAGAGACCTTTGGCTGCTGCCTTGACCTAAGAAGACCTTGAGGAGAGAAAGAGAGAGAGGGAGAGAGAGAGGATCTTATGAGGGGGAGCTTGTGAGGGGATTCACAAGGGTTGCTCAAGGATCGCTCTGCTTGTCTTTCGTCTGGAGTTTCTCGTCCGTGGAAGGGTCGGTAGAGGTAAGGAGTTTTGCCTTTGGTTGTGGTTCTCTGCCAGCTTCAGGAGGAAGCAAAAAGGAGGTAGGTTCTCTGCCTTGCCGGGGTGGCAAAAAGAAGTTTCTTGTGAGGGCTTCTCCGCCTAGCTGTGGGGGCTAAAGGAGAGTCATGTTTTGTAGTGCAATACTTGGAGGGTGCCTCCAAGGAGTGGACGTAGCTCGAGTCGACCGAACCACTATAAATCTTGTGTTCTTATTTTTGCTTCTGCACTTTTAAATTCCGCATTAGGTTTGGTGGTGTGATTTGGTTTGTGAATTTATTTCTTTGTCTTAAGAATTTTTAAAATACCAATTCACCCCCCCTCTTGGTTAGCTTGGGACTAAGTTCATAGGGCTTAACATCCCGAACGAACTTTCAATATGCTCAGCCTTCCACACTAGGCTCTAGGTTCTTGCTTCAATCGATATAAGGAAATCTTTAGTTTGAATACATGATTTAGGAATTATGAATTTTTAAAACATGGGGGTTGCTTAACATAAACATCCTCTTGGATCACCTATTTACGAAGGCACTCTTAACATCTATTTAATACAGTTTAAGCCCCTTAAATTAAGCAGAGGATACTAGCACCCTAATGTCTTCTAGTCTACCTATAAGGGCAAAGTTTATCTCGAAATCTAATCCTTCAAGTTTCATCACTAGGATCCAAAATTTATGAAATAAGGCTTCATCTATATTAGTGGGTTCTATTATAGAGATAAAAGCTAAATGACTAACTTCCTTTTTAAGTCCATGCCAAGTTCTAATAACTTTAGATGGGTCTCCTAAAATTAGTTCTTTATGATGACTAGAAAAATATCTCCATTCTCTAGATAATATTTCTTGAGGTGCTCTACTCTATCTCCTATAGAAATTGTTTCTACCCCATGAATGACCTACACTTCTTCTTCTTCAGGTTTAATTTCAGAGGTCTTATCTGATTCATTAAATATCACATTAGTAGACTCTTTTATCAGGATCCTCTTATTGAAGAATATATATATATATATAAGTAACTTAAAAAGGCACCTTCATCAGACTTGGGATCAAATTTTCTTAAGGGTTATTTTCCATTGATTTAGATGAAGCATATAAAGCTAAAGACATGCAAGTCAAATAGTTTGGGTGTAATACCCTTAAGGAGTTCATAGGGTGTCTTATTAAGCTCTAATATAACATTTACCCAATTAAAATATAGCAAGCAGAATTCATTACTTCTGTCCAAAAATACGTAGGGAGTGAATACTAATCTAGCATTTTCCTAGAAGCTTTGACCAAGGTTCTAATTTTTCTTTCAGCTATTTCATTCTGTGGTGGTCCTAGGGA
Source organism: Dendrobium nobile (assembly GCA_022539455.1). Lineage (NCBI taxonomy): Eukaryota > Viridiplantae > Streptophyta > Magnoliopsida > Asparagales > Orchidaceae > Dendrobium > Dendrobium nobile. The sequence continues at coordinate 63,752,361 of CM039735.1, forward strand.
TAAAGAACTTATTTTCTATTCCTATCTCTTGATATAAGGATTCAAACTTATCATTTTCAAACTCTCTACCATGATCACTATGAATTTTTTAGATTTTAAATCCTGGTTTTCTTGGAATCCAAATGGAGAAAATTCTGGAGAAAATTCTAAATTCCTCAAATGACTCACTCTTATGTGCTAGGAATTTAACCCAAATAAATTTAGATAAGTCATCTACTATTACAAACCTAAATATGTTTTCTCCTAGGCTAGTTATTCTAATTGGTCCAATTAGGTCCATATAAAGGATTTTTAGGGACCTAAAGTTATTAATGTCTTTGATGTAGTTTAATGAAGACCTAACTTGTTTTCCTAGTTTGCAGGCATCACACAAGTGGTCTTGAGTGAAGTCTAACTTATGTATGCCTCTAAGTAGGTTTTTTTGGGTGATATTCCTAAGAGTCTTCATACTTGGATAACATAGTATCCTATGCCATGGACAAGATTCATAATTATTATTTTTAAGCATAAGAAATTTGAATATTCTAAGCAATTCAAGTCTAGCATATAAATATTATTCATTTGTTTTCCTTCTAACACAAGTTTCCATATAAAATAATCATACTTTTTTTAAAAAGAAATTTTATTTCAAAGCCTTCATCACACATTTGACTAATACTTAATAAATTATATTTTAAACCATCAACTAATAAAATATTTCCAACAACAAAGTTTTTAGAGTTGTCAATTATACCTGAACCCACCACTTTCCTATTGGGGTTGTCCTTTAATGTTACCTTACCTCCTGACTTGGCATCCAGTGTGATGAACCGCTTCATATCACCAGTTATGTGCCTCAAGCAATCATTTTCCAGGTACTACATACTCTCACTATGTCTTTTATGAAAGTAGTCCTACATAGTCATTCAAAGGTTAGATTTAGGAACCCAAATAAGTTTTGGTTCCACCTTATACTTGAATGAATGTCATGAATGCATGCTATGTTATGATAAATTCAATTTAGCCCTCCACACTAGATGTATTGTATGGTGGATTGTGCAAGAGTGGACTATGTGACCAAACATTTCACAAGATTCACACCTAACACGAGAAAATAGATTTACTAACCTACATGGGTCATGGTGCCTTCTCCTAGTTTTATGCGATGCAATCTGTGTTGAAGGCTTATGAAATTGTTTTAAGGTAGGTGGCGATTTGTTATTCTTATGTGAAATTAATTTTGCTTCCAAAAATTTATTTACACTTTCAAGAATTGACATTTTAATTTTAAATGCATGTCCCTACCTTATATTTCTAATTCAGATGCTTCTAATTCTTTGTATGTTTTCTCTAATTCAAGATGTAATGTTTTTAAGGATTCATGTGCATTAGTTAAGTTGATATGCTTCTTTTTTATGGCATCATATTCGTCAAGCAAGGTCATCTAATCAATATCTAAATTAACATGCTCAGTATTTAAACTAGTATGCTCTTTTTATAAAGGAGATAATTCAATATTAAGACTAGCATGCATCTTTTTCAGCTTCATATACTAATCATGAATATTTTTAGAAATAATGAGTAATTAATCATAGGAAAGTTGACATACCTCATCTTGATCTCTTTGATCAAGATTATCGTTAGCAATAAAATACAGGTTATTTACCTCATACTTTGCTTCTTCTTCTGATTATTTTAAAGCAGAGTTAGCCCAAAAATCTTTATGTATCTTTTTCTTGCCCATCTTGAACTTTCGCTTCTATTCACCCTACACCTTGATCAGGTGAGTCATCAGGTTGAGGCATTCAGCTCAGAGGTGGCCTGGTTTCCTGCACTCAAAGAAAATTTTGTATGAATAAGCTTTAAATTTTTTGTTGCTTTTACCTTTGCTCCAATTGTGTTAATGACATCTTTATTTTTCTTTTTAGGAAACTCTTGAACTGTCATGACATTAAGGCAATGTCCTCATTCTCCTTCGCTGCAGAACTATCACTATCTGAATTATTTGCTTTTAGTGCTATAGTTCTCTTTTTCTTATTCTCTCCTACATAACTTTTCCTTTGACTCACTCATTACTCATAGGAAATGAGTTACCCAATCAATTTATCAGTGAACAAAACATTAAAGTATTTATATTCAAAAATTGCAGTTATCTTGTCATCATAAAAACTAGATAAACATCATAGAATATTATTAATTTTTTTAGAGTTTGATAGTTTTCTACATAGTGCATGTAAGGATGTCATTGTATGGGTGAACCTAATGCACATTTCAGATACAACCTCGCTAGGTTTCATGCAAAAGAGTTCATAGTTTTGTAGTAGAATATTTAGCCTAAACTATTTAACTTCACTAGTTCCCTCATAAGTGATACATAACCTATCCCAAATCTCCTTCCCTATAATACATGTAGAAACTCACATATAGTCTTCAGATTTTAAAGAATAAAAGAAATAATTAAAACATTTAGCATTTAACTGTGTAAGTTCCCTATCCTCATTACTTCATTTGGTAAAAGAAATATAAAAATGACACCATTAACTACATGCGATGGAAATGAATAGTTAGTTTGAATCATATGCCAAATTATATAGTCAATGAATTATAAATAAGTAGACATGTGTAAAAAAGTAATAAACACTGATTTCTAAAACCTTATTTTTAAAACTTACTTTGATACCACTTGAAAATTTGTGTAGGTTGTTAAACCTCAAAAAATCTGTTTAAAGCTCACCAGGAGGGGGGTTAAATTAGTAATTTTAAGAATTTTTTCCCAACTTCAAAATAATGATGACAATATTGTTGAAAAAGTTTTTAGAAATTAAAAATACCAAATTCTAATTGTTTGCATAATTGAATGAGTTTATTAAACTTATTAATTTAACAACGATGATATTTTAATTTATGAAATAAAGAGATAATCACTGATTTTCCCAAGCAATTATAAAAAAAAAACAAGAAAAATAAAAGTCAGAAAAGAAAAAACACACATAGAGATTTTTATAGTGGTTCGGTCAACCTTGACCATAGTCCACTCCTCGGAGTCCTCCGCTCTGAGTATTGCACTAACATAAAGTAACTCTCATTTTGCTCTCATAGTAAGGCGAAGAAGCCCTTACTGACTTACTTTCACTAAATTTGATGCGACTGAGTGTCAGATATTGTTATCTCACCGTCCCGGTGATGGTAGAGGATCTTAATTCCTTTTTCTCCCTCTTAGGGAAGGTAGAGAACCTCAACTCCTTTTTTTCCTCCTCGAGAAGGCAAAGTACCTTAGCTCATTTTTCTCCCTCCTATAGAAGGTAGAGTACCTCAAGAATTTGACAAAGAAATTTCTCTCCTAAAAGAGCATTCAAGAACTCACCAAGGTCATAAGAGGAGCATCGGTGTAGCTAGCCCAAAGCAACCATGTAATCCCCTCATACTACAACTCCCTTACGCTCAATCTAACCTTCTCCTTCCTGTCAAACAATAATTTTATTCCAAAAGCTCCCCTCTTAGAGTTCCTTCAGTAGCCACCCAATTCTCTCACTCGTACAAAGAGATTCTCAAAGCTTTACTTAAGTATTAGGCTTCAGGAAACCCTAAAAATTCAAGTTAGGTGTCACTGTTTATATAGTATGATTTGAGTTCGTACAGTATGATTAATTCAAATACTACACCCATCCAATATGATATAAATAGTTATTCAGACAAAATATTCAACTTTTCGTACACATCATACAATACAATCCAAAGATCATCCAGTATGTTCTGTTAGCGTTTCCTTCTTACAACATGATTTGTTGGACGATTAAAATTGTCATGTACTATTATCATTGTATAGTATAGTTAGTTGATTTCAAGTAGGTCATCCTACATGAAAAAAAGATAGTACAATACGATTACTTCAAAATTATGTTTTTGGTTGGTAAATTTTTTGGGACGATTAAATTTTGTCTCTATCAATCATTCGGTACAATCAATATCATACAGTATGATCTACTATCATTAATTAAACAATTAATTTAATTAACTAATTATGGTGGTTAGTTTAAGTAAGATTTCAAATAATAGTATAATACAAATCAGATCATATAGTATGATAAGTTCAAAAATTAAATTTTGAATATCTTACTTAATTTATCCGGAGGTTAGGATTTTCAAATTGTAATGAATCGTACAGTACTATCCAAATTATATAGTATGAATAATTCAGAGAAATTAATTATTAAGTTGGTCATTAAGCCCATTCTTTCTATACTTATCATACAATATTATTGTAAGTCATATAGTATAATTAATACAAAAATTTTTAACTTTTAAAATTTATCTCACTCCTTCTGTGTGTGTGCATGGTCACTCAATTGCATACACTCTTATGTGCCAGACTCAAGAAATAAAAAATAAAGAAAAATAAAACTAAAGACCTTATTTACTTGACATTCTTAATCTACCCATTCTTGAGCTTTCAATAGCCTTGAGCAATGCATGTCTTACCTACAATATTAGTGTTGACAGATAAAAGAAATATCTAAAATACTCAATGAGAAAAGTAACAATTCAATCAATAATATTCATCAACATTACAGACTAGGGATCCAGGATTGTAACATTAGGAACTAAATGTATACTTGTATATGCTTATGTAAACTATTCATAAGTACTTAATAGGTATCAGCCAAAATAATCAAGTCACTAAAGAGAGGAACTTACCTGAAGAGAATGTGACCCTCTAAAAGGTTGGTTAGTCAAGCTTGTCGATTCATGGACACTCTCCCGAAAAAGATTATTATATGAAGATTTATCCAAGAAAACTAGGCCGAGGAATGATCATCCTCAACAAGACCCATCAGAGGGCTAAGGCAAATCACTCTAAGGAATCAAGCTTTGTTACCTAGGGAAGGATCATTGCCTATTATAGCTATCTATAATCAAGGCCATATATTTATCGCTGACATCTTGGATCTAGCTACAACAAGCACACACCTTAGAGAACATCACATATGGCTTCCTGAGCTAAGTTTCTTCCCTACCAACCTCAATTTCCAATCTAGGAAGCTTTCCCTTCATGTCTAGTGGTCTGGAAAACACTTTTATAGACTCACATGTATATCTAAAAGACATGCCCTTACAGGCTCCCCATACATACTAAAATCCCTATGACTCAACCAACACTCGCCATCAAAAACATGCTCAAGTGACTCACCATAAAATTGACAGCTACTCCATAACAAGGGATCCATGTGGCATTGAACCCATTAAGCCACATGTATGTGATAGTTTGATATAACCATATCATTTGTTGTACTTTCATTTTTTTATAAGTTTAGCCTTCCCTGTAGCCCTCTAAGCTATATAAGATATATTTTAGATCTTTTGGACCTTGTGCTATTCACTGTGAGATTGATATAAATTCCCAAGTTTTTTCTCTTATTCGCTCCACTCTCCATACTTGAATCTTAGTTAACTTCCTGGCTTTTACATTCTTGTTACCTTCTAGTAAAATTTGTGGTCACCCATAGAAAAAAATTTAAACTCAACCTATCCAGAACAAAAGTAACCAAACTCATAACTTTTAGAATTTATTCTTAATTTGGAGCAAATAAATAATCATCATAAAAGATTTTTTTTTATTATTAGTCATCATAAACCATAGAATTTAATGCGGTAGTCTTCTAAAAAACGTCATTCCTATACTTATTAGCATAGAGATGCCAATTTTAACTTTAGCATTCCAATTAGCATGGACACAAATGCGATCATAATCTGTTTGGCTTTCCTCCACGAATGTGTTTGTTATATGCTTTGTAATTTTCCGATGGTTGCTTCCTCGAACTAATAAAACTATTGAATGCGTATCTTGCTGAATATAACATACTTCGATTTAAATAAAATATTTCTTAATTCTAGCCTTACCATTTTTGCCGTGTGCGCTTGAGGCAAGACAAGTCTATCTCTAGGTTCAATCAAATTATGCAAATCCTTTTGTCTAATATTTTATTTCATTTTAGAATAAAAAAATTAAAAAAAATAATAATAAAGAAGAAAAACATAACCAAACTAAGAAATTTAATAATTTTTAAATTCCATTAAAGATAATAATCAGAGTAATACAAAATAAACTCTTTCTTTGTTAGTCTTGTCTACAATGGGAGATAAGTTTGCTAAATAGAAAGATAGTAGTAAAGATAAATATATATATATATATATATATATATATAAAAGATAAAAAAGAAGATAGGAGGAGTAAAGATTTATTTCAAGTGAAGTACATTAAGGATGAAGATAAAAAAAGTGTTGATTTTTAGAAAAGGATATTCAACGAAGACGGATTGAATATTTTACTCAGCTTTTCAATGAAGATTGTGCTAGTACTATTGACTTTAATGACCTTAACACTCTTATTGAAAAGCAGATTTTTATTTTTATCAACGTAATTGTAAAACTTAAGTTATAGAGACTTCAAAGAAATTTTAGTGCGGAGAAACTAGTGAACCATGATATTCCAATAAAGGTGTTAAAATGCTTAGGTGATGAGGAATTTCCTGGCTTACTAAACTTTATATATATATATATATATATATATATATATGATTTATTTATTTATGCAGCCCAACATTGCCCGCTATAGTTGATAGAAACAGCTGGCCAATAGAATCAGACCAACTCCGGTTGCCGTAAATAATTTTCTTTAATCTGGCTTAGGAATTTTATAAAGATGGTTGTATGCGCTGCCAAACAATGGCAATAGTAAATTTAGGGCTCATCACCACAATAGACTAGCTTAAATCAGTATGACAATGACGGCTACATCGGTGATGTTGATGTCTCACCAAAAATATTGAAAGATAAAATAAATTATTAAAAGAATTTCTTATTTGAAAAGATTTTTTTTTCAATATCATAAATCGGAATAATATACTATTTTAAGAAAATAATAAATATATTAATTTTCTGGAGATAATATTTCACAAAATAAATATTTGTCTTCTTTTGTTTTTTTTTTTTTTTTTTTTTTGAAAATTGAGAGCTTAGCCCAATCTATTAATGATCAAAGGCGTACAAGAGTAAAAATATAAGAGCCAAAAGAAACAAAGGAAACAGAAGGTAGACAACAAAAGACAGGATTAACCTGTCGGCCTGAACTCAAGAACAAGTTAAATCACATAATTCAAATCAATACTTCCTTAGTTGTCCGAAGACCGTCCAAAGAGAAAGATAAGCAGGTCTCATCATCATCTAGGCCCTAGGCCCAAAAAAATTGTACCTGCTACTAATGAAAACTTCAGATTGCAAAGCACTAGCTGGAGCTTTGATTTCTCGGCAAAATGGCAAAGCCTGGTCAAAAGGTCAGCAAAAAGGCAGAGCCTGTTCGAAAATTCAGCCACACTATAGATAGAGTCATGCGCATCAGTTTCCACAAAAAAGCACCAAAGCAAAACCTGTATCCAAACTAACCCATACAGAACTGAATACCGCGGCCACCATTCAATTAAGACATATGAGAGCAGCATATGTAGAATACAGTTTTTCTTTAACTGCAAAGCCTTGCTTCCATCCTGAAATCTTGATATTAATGGCTCTAGCAATCCTCTTAGATATAGTGCTAACACACATTGCAGTATTGTGAAAACACCTGTTGTTTATTTCTATCCACATGTAATAGATAATGGCATTCAAGGTCAATAGGATAGCACTTCTAATTTTGGGGGGCACAGAAACACCACCCACATGATTAAAGGTTTGAAAAATATTGGGCCTGAGGTAAAAACTCTTGATAGTGGGAATCAGTTTTGTAAGCACTGAGAAGGAGTATTCACACTAAAAAAAAAGTGCTTCAGAGATTCAGAGTTTGTCCGACAGAAAATGCAAGTATTGCCATGTATTAGTATATTCCTTCTCAACAGCTCATCAGTAGTTTTTAAACCACCCATAGCAGCCAGCCAAGAGTAAGCAGAAAATCTAAGGGAATGCTTTTTATGCCAAATGAAAGGGAAGATATTAAAAGTATCTTCCACAGCAAAAGAACTCCCTATAGAATTCTTTAAAATTGACTTGCTCCATTCTATTCCAGAAAATATGCAAACTGCTACTTATGGAAATAGGAATGTTAGTAATGACATTTCTCAAATGCTCGTTGATAGCCTCAGGGAGGTCCCAGACGGAACCAAGCAACCATTCCTTAAGTCTGGCATTCGGCCTAAAGCCCACAGTAGGAGTACCCTCTTATAATTTTTTTTTAGAATCTCCATTGCACCAGTTATCCTAAAAAATAGCAGCCATACTATTAAGATTAATAGAGAATGAGAAATAATTTTTAGCATGCACAGCAGTGGTACAAATACACTTCCAAAAGGTGGATGCATAAGTTTGAGGAGGCTTCCAAGGAGAGATATATCTAGTGTTGAGCCAATTGATGAGAGGGGGGCTGGAGTTATAGCATATGTAGATAATACCACAATTATATGCAAATTGTTAAGCTTGCAGAGAGGCTATACCTAGCCCACCATTGGAAATGGGCTTGCATGTCCTGACCCACGATATGAGGTGCATCTGCTTGAGATCAAACCCACCATGTTAAAAAAACTTTGCACAAAGCTTGCCTATATTTTTTATGATGGTTTTAGGGATTGTAGACCCACGTATCGAGTAGGCTACCGTATTGGTGATAGTGTATTTTAAAAATTGAATCCTACCGATAAATGAGAGTAATTTAGCCTTCCAACCAGATAATTGATCACTGGTGACTTTTTCAATCAAAATGCTATAATCAGAAATTTTGCATTTCCCCTAGGTGATAGGAAGACCCAGATATGTGATGATATTGGTAGAGTTTGATATGTGGAAAACATTAGATATATCGGAGGAGTTGTAAGAGGATGGGGCTATAAGAAGGGAACTTTTTGTGGAGATTAAGATGCAAACTTGAGCTTTTGGAGAAGGAGTTAATAATGTTTGAGAGACGAATGCAGTTGTTTATATCAGCCAAACCGAAAACCAACAAGTCATCTGCAACTAACAAATGAGATAGGCTGAAATTCTCAAGACAGATCCCCTTGAATTGTTAAGCAATAGAGGTATCATCTATCAAGCAAGGGAAGGCATCCATTATAATGCAAAAGAGATACGGGCTTAAAAGACAACCCTGCCTGATTCCAGAAGAAGAGAGGAAATAGCCCTCTAAAGCCCCATTAATATTGATTGAAAAGAAGACATCCTTTATACAAGCCTTTTTCCAGCTAACAAAAGGAGATGGAAAACCCTTTTGAATAATCCTCTCTAACAAGAACTCCCTAGAAACACAGAAGAACTTGTTTCTATGATTTCTCTTGAAACAATTCAGAAGCTCAGCAGCTAATAAGGCGTTATCTATGGCCAACCGCCCATTGATAAAAGCAGCTTGACTAGGGTGAATAATCTTAGGCATTATAGCTCTCATACGATTGGACAAAACTTTGGCAATGATTTTGTTAAAGGCATTACATAAAGAAATCGGTCTAAAATCATGAATATCCATTACATGGTTAGTTTAGGGGATCAAGGAAGTAGCTGTAGCCTTGACACACTTAAGAGTGTAACATTTGGAGAAAAAGGATCTACTACAACACATATAGAGATACTAGTAATACTCCAAGTTTTTTTATAGAATTCAAAGTTGAATCCATCCGGTCCAGGAGATGAAGAGGAGCATCCAGCAAACACTGCTAATTTGATTTCATCATTTCGCATTGGTCTAATGAGGTCTAACATATCCAAATCATGAATAGTGGTACCCCTACGAAAAAGATTAATATCCAAGTTTTCAGGCGGTGGAGAGTTGAAGAGCTCTTTGAAGTGATTGATAATGCCTTCGACATTATTAGCAAACCCTAGAATAGTAGCATTTAAGGCATTATTGTTGAAACATTTCCTATTATGAATTTTGGTATACAAGAATTTCAAATCCTCCTCCACTTTTACTAAACATTTCACTTTATACCTTTGAATAGTCCAATCGGCCCAAGAATAATTATAGAAGACAAGTTCAGCACTTATCTTCTTGAATTGAGTACACATCTCTCTATTGTGTGGGTCAGTGTCTAATTTTAGCTGACTATGGGCTCTGAAAATTCGGCCCCGGCCTTCGCTCGTATGTGTTTGTGCTGCTTTTTTTTGGCGAGGGAGTTTTAACGGACTAAGTTCCGGGGTAAATTTTGGAAGGCAGATGAGTTTGTAGATAAGACACTACCTAGAGATTTCGTCCTAATTTTGCGAGGACTTTATGATATGAGTTCTGGTTTTCTATAGGTGCAAGCAACTATAGTTAATTACCCCTCCCGATAATGAGAGAGGACTTTCGATTATGGCTAGTCGTCAATCAGATACATAGAGAATACGTGTTATCTGGCATATAATAGCAGTATGGGTTTGAAATTTTGAGAATTTGGAGAGTTTGGGTGTTTGGAAAATTTTATATTTAAAATAGAAATTTCACCACCTTGCACTTAAAGCGGATGGTGGGGGGATGAATGATGGACCCGATCAAGACCCCATGGTTCCGTCGTCCCGGGCCATCATGATCTCTGGTCTACTTAGTCAGAGGAGGTAGTCAACCAAACCTGACAAAAGGATCCTTGTCGGCAGCCATAGGTATCTTCGTCCAAGGGTACCTCTTAGACCTGGGTTGAATATTTGTCTAAGGGGACAAATTTGAATCCACCTTAGCTAATAGAGGGCTTTGTGCCCTATCGATCATATCCTCTTGATTTATATCTCAAGGATTTGATGTCATCAAGGAACGTATTGGCTCTGGAAATAACCGATATTTCGTGGTGCCTTTTGGCGGTAAAACCACTCGGTTCAGAGGTCCCCGGATCATAATCGTTTATCCTACGGTACCATTTTATGGCAAAACCGTCAGTTAGAGGACACGTACCACGTCCTTATATCCTAGTAATATTTTTGACTAGGCATTTGGCTCTATATGAGCTTAAGTAAATTTTAATCTCTCCTCCCCGATAAACTATTGCGGAGGATGGATGAATTTTTCTTTAAGTGTTTGAATGGATTATTTCAATTTAAAATATTTTTTGGACTTTGGGATTTTTTGGATTTTTGGATTTTGGGGACATTTGGGATGGAATTTTTAAACATATTTGAAATGTTTTTGAACCCCTTCGGTTGAGATAGCATTCAACACAACCTTATCAGGGTGTTAGGGGTCATTTGAGAATATTTATTTCTTAAACCTTGTCAACCCTATCGACTTACTGATAGGGGATCGGGTTTCATAGGCTTTGAGCCTTCATTAGTGAATTCTCATAGTTATAGGACTTAACGGCCTAATATGAATGTAGTAAAACAAATATACCAATCATCACGACCGTATACTTATTTGTTCGTTCGAACCTTGTCGATTTCTATTGATCCGTATATAAGGAACGGTTCGAACTTGAATTCACTTGTCGACCCACACAGCATCCCTAGATGTCACATGTGTACCAATAACACATTCATCGGGGCCCATACTGGTGTTTGGGGGCATTTAATAATTAAACACTATCGACTCTTTTTTATCTACCCAAGAAGGTCAGGTCCAAATTTATCGACCCGCACAGCATCCCTAGGCATCACATGTGTACCAATAATATGCTCATCGGGGCCCATGCGAGTGTTTGATTATATACCCCCCCCCTTTTTAGTGTACCTATGTGTATACAAGCTACAATGTATGTGTGAGGGTATTTTGGAATATCTATAAACGCCTTCTGCCACTTGCATAGATATTGCGGATCTAGTGGCGTGGTGAAGCAGCTTTTGGATAGAGTTGTTTGCTGCTTTGTAAAGGTAGACTGTCGTGCACTACTTATCTCTTTCTACATGTGGGTTTATAGTGCTCCAACGAATCTCCTGCTTTAACCCGTAGGAGCTTGTATTTGCTGAAAGCCTTATTTTTTTGCTCGTAGATGACACTTAATGTTTAAAGCGGGTCTCTCATAGAAGCTCGTAGGAACTTGCATTTGCTACATTCTTTATGCATTTTGTTGTGGTCATTAGTCCCTACAATACATCTATTATTATTGTAGGTGGATGTAATCATTTGTAGATTGAAATTGACTACAGGATATTGCATTTATTGAAGTTTGTCTGCATGTATCCACAAGTGGAATGTGGTGTATACATCTGTATTTGTAGAGAACCCATTTGTAATGCAGATCTTCTGGTGTTATACAAAGGCTTTTGCATTTATCACATTTCTTTTATATTTGTTTGTGGATAGTGTATTGTGTATATGAAGGGTCTTCTACAATGACTTGAAGGAATTTGCACTTATTTTATTTCTTCATCCATATTTGTAGGAGAATTCATCATACTTGTAACATACCCAGTACCATGACCTGTGAGCATAATCATTAAATCAATTATAAATTTTAGGTTGTTCATAAGGGATCCACCATCCATGCAATATCTCTACCACTGTTGTTTGTAGGCAAATTCAGCACCTTTTATATGCCTATTAACATAGACTTCTGACAAGATTACATTGTTGATTAATGATTAGTTACACTTGCTTGTGTATCTTTTAGTTCTTATGGTAGCCGTCGTTTGTATCCATATGATATCTTATCTCAGTTGTAGGAGAGTCATTGCTTTTACGTCTTATCCATCATCATCGTTCATAAGTGGGCTAATTTGTTCATTATGTTCATCATATCATTCATTAGAGATCCCATTTGGTGGCAAGTGGTTGCCAAGGTTCTTTGTAGCAGCCTTCCCCATTCACACATGAATCCCCTTTGTTCATCAAAGATCGTCTGATCTTTTGTTTGTGGGCAAGTAACAACTACCTATAGTCCACCATTCTTTTCTTCATTTCCATTCACCTTGCAATTTGTTGCTCTTGTACGAGCTTGTTATTTTTAAAGTATGTCAACTCCTTCCGGTAGTATTTGATTGTATGATGATCCCTTGATACTCCAATGAGATTCATTGTTGTCGATTGTAGATATATCATTGCATTCTCTATTTAATCTTTGCTTGCATGATTGATGCTTCTCACTTTGTCAAATTACAAGCGTGATGATGATCCTTCTGGTGAGTCGGTAAGGATGCGTTCTCAAGCCAGAGGCTTTGAGGTCCCCACCAAAGAGGGGAAATAGGATGGAGGAGTTAGGAAGGGAGGGAAAGGATGCATTGAAGGAGGCAGAGGGATCCATAGGATCCCTCCGACGGAAGCGACCGAGAAGATGAAAGTAGCTGAAGGGGAGGAAGAAAAACCCTAGTTTTTTTACTGCTTCTTTTTTCACAAACCTTGTTTAGTTTCACTTCTTCTTTTATTTTTGCCGACAAAAAATCATTGAACTGCCTTTCAATGATTCAAATCAAGACCAAATAGCTGAGAAGGATGATTTCTTATATATAATTATTAGGAAAATGCTTTATTGTTACCGATATTAGTTTAAACTCATCCTCTTCTTATTTTCTAATGAGAACTTGTAGATATGATCAATTTCCTCAGAGTAATATCCACCAAGATAATGTTGAATCACTTTGCAAGAATATTAGATAAAGAAAAATAAATTTCCTTGGTCAATTCTCTTATTTAGCCATCTTTTCTCTTTTAAGGATTTCAAAGATGATTTGTTTTCTTATTCTCCTCTAATTATGGTTGAAAGGTTAGTTTGGATAATAAAATATATAGCTAGAAATAAATATTTTAGTTCATGAAGTAAACTAAAAAGTTTTCAACCAAGTTTTTTATCCTTTTCATTAGATTTTTCTCAGATTCCACTCGTGAGAAATGATGAGCATAGTCACTTCATTCAGATGAAGGATCAGTTTTTTAAATTAGAGGCACACACCAACTATAACAATATGGGATAACTGCTACTCTTAAGGTTTCTTTTTGTTTCTTAAATATGATGCATTTAGGATATGTTTTTGAAAGTGTCATGGCACAACCAAAAGGGAGAGTGAATTGGTAAAGTAAAACTTCAATAAAAAAACTTTATTTAAGAAACAATACGTGTAGCGAAATATTAGTGAAACATTAAAATAGAAAGTACAATAAATAATTTTTCTTAATTTTTAAATTTGACAACAATAAGATTACTAAAGAATAATTTGAGAGCAATTAAAAAATTAATTTTGATTAATATAGAGCTTACAAAAAGTTTATTTTTAATTATTTCTTAAATGATATCACAATAGTTTAAAACCAAAAATTCTAGATAATTAAATCTAAAATAAATAAAGTGTTAAAAGGGAAAAGAATATGTAACTAAGATTTTATAGTGGTTAGGTCAAACTTTATCTACATCCACTCCCCAAAGGTTCTCTTTGAAATTTCACTAATAAATGCTCCTTTTGGACTTAGCAATGCGGAGAAGCCTTTATTTATTCCCAGGTGGAGAATGACCTTCATATGAAATTCCTTCTGAAAAGCTTAGACTCACACCTTCTACTTCCTATAATGGCAGAGATGTTGCTTCCTCATTTCTCATTTTGTAATGTTTGAGATTCCACACCCGCCTCCTGCTCCTGGTAATACTAGAGAAGCCTCCTCTCCATTCTTCTCCTCACAATGGCAGAGATGTAACTCCCCTAGCCTCCTCGGCTAGTCACAAATAATTTGTCAAATGACTTCTTTCTTAGAGCTCCAAAACCATAACTGGCCAGAGGACAAAGGTGGAAGCCGATGAGGACAACAATGTGAACTCCCTTACACAATTCTTCACTCCATCAAGGAATAACCTTTCAATTTCATATTCTCTCTCCTAGGTGGATTGAACAATTCTCACTAGCACGAAGAAATCTCCCCCTCTTCAAAGTACTCTCTCTCTCTCAGGAAAAAAAATCTCTACCTACTCACATGCTCAAACACTCTTTATGAAAAGAAACAAATGGGCTATTTAAATTAAATGCTAATTACTAATTATAATAGACTGAACGTATAATAAGAAATGGGCATCAAAATGTTTAATTAGTTTAATACCTAATTTCAAGTTCTATAAAATAAGGTTGTTTGATATGAATCATACAATTCAATTATTTGAATTAGATCAAGGATCATTATGGATGAACAATTGATCATTCACCAAATATTTTACTATCTAGTACTGGATGATTTTAATTATACACTATGAATTCCAATCAATATTTAATTTTGAATTGATTACTTGATTTTTAGATTAAAATAGGCATGTTCTTTTATAAACATAGAGTATGTTTAAGATAATCAATACCATTAGTTCAAATTTTAAATTTGTACAAATTTAGAAATCTAGGATATCAAGCGGGTATTTATCAAAATAGCTTATCATCCTTTATAATCACATGTAATATAATATGATTTGTTTTACTATATTTTAATTTTATTAAACACTTGGTTTATTTTTCAAAACAACTAATTGACATTGTGATTGGGATCATACATAATGATTTAATAGAGAAATCAAGTGTTTAATTTTAATCTCCACTCATGAATGTTTGCTTGTTTGTCTCACCAACATACACCTAAATATATAAAGACTCATGAAAAAGAAATGTATACTCACATTACAAGGTTTGGCATTACTCAATACTACAATTTCTTGAGGTCTCTTCTTTTACTTGGCTTCTTGTATGTTGAACTTGAAATCTTAGTAGCACAAAAAAAAAAAAAAAAAAACAAATTAGTAAATGCTATATATATTATCAAGCCAAATAACAATCAAATAAACTAAGCAACCTATTATCCCTCTAAATTTCTTTTCATTAACTAGCTTTTAATCTTGATTCCTATCTAATTAAGTAGTTGGGCTCATGGGTGTGTTCAATCTCTTACAACCATTCATATCCAAATTTTTAAGATTTCCTTTATGTAGTTTGCTTGAATTAGGAAGGTTTCATTTTTCTCTTTGCCACATTAAATAAAAGAAAATAAGTCAACTTAACCATCATACTCATTTCAAATTCACTACTCATATTGGATAAAAATTTTTCACATAGATTAACATCAGTGGATCAAAAAAGAATGCCATCCATATATATCTACATAATGAGTACATCATTTCCAATTCTTTTAATAAATAGTGCAATATTTACCATTCCAATTACAAAAGATTTCTCAATTAGAAAGTTTTAAGCCTGTCATTTCATGCTAAAGATGCCTTAATCAATTTATATTATACCTTTTTAAGTTTATACACAAGATAAAGGAGTGT
Source organism: Dendrobium nobile (assembly GCA_022539455.1). NCBI lineage: Eukaryota > Viridiplantae > Streptophyta > Magnoliopsida > Asparagales > Orchidaceae > Dendrobium > Dendrobium nobile. Next base: position 63,768,506 of record CM039735.1, read on the forward strand.
TGAACTCTCAAACACTGGGAGTTATTCTACATAAATATCTTTTCTAATTATTCCATTCATAAAAGTACTCTTATATCCATATGGTATATCTTAACTTCTTTAATACAAGAAAATGCTAATAGTATCCCGATGGCTTCTAACCTAGAAATTAGAGAAAAACATTCCTTTAAATATATTCCTTTTATTTGATTTTAAACCTTTGCAACCAACCAAGCCATATTTCTCAAGATGGAACCAGATTTTTTTAGTTTATTCTTAAATGCCCACTTTATTATAATAATATTATAATAGCTAGGTCCAGCTACTAGCTCCCTTACATTATAACTTACAAATTTATTCAATTTTTCCAAAATTTCTAAAATCTAGAATCCATCTTCCAATGCTTGTTCTACACTTGTGGACTCTACCATAAAAATGAAGTATGCGTGGCTAACTTCTCTCCCATGTTTATATCTAGTCCTAATTCCTAAGGAAGGGTCTCATATGATAAGCTCCTTAGGATGACAAGATGCATATAAACACTCTTTAAGCGAGGGTTTTTGAGTTTATTCTATATCTTCTAAGCCTATATTTCTAATTTAAATGGTGATGTCACTCTCTTATTCCACTTCTCTAGAAGAAGTATCATTATAAAAATCACCAACTATAACATTGGTTGACACTTTTACTACTAGTGTTCTCTTATTAAAGACCCTATAATTTTACTTACTACTAAATATCCTAAGAAATTAGCTTCATTAGACTTGGAATCAAACTTTTTCAAATTAGATTTTTCATTATTAAGTATAAAGCATTTACTTCCAAAGATATGTAGGTAAGACTATTTCAAAGTTCTACCCAGTAAATTGCTTTGGGAGCTTTATTTAATTTAGATCTAGTATTCACTCTATTTAGAATATAACCCACTGTATTTATAACCTCAGCCCAGAAATATTTGGGTATCTTATTTTCATTTAATATGGCTCTAGTTGTATCTATCGAAGCCCTATTCTTTTTCTCTACTATGCTATTTTGTTAGGGCATCCTAGGTGCAAAAACATTATGCTTTATCCCAACCACTGGACAAAAAAGATTAAAATCTATCATTTGTAAATTCTCCTCCATGCTCATTGTGGATAGTGGCAAGTGTGCATCCTAACTTCTTTTGAATACAATTGGTAAATTATAAACTCCTCAAAAAGGTTAGTTCTATTCGTCCAAGAGAACTTGGTGTATTCATCTATGATAACAAACCCATATGATTTTCCTCCTAGACATTTGGTGTTAATGGGTCCTAATAGGTTTTTTTGCAATATCTCAAGTTGTCAACTTGTGATGATCTCCTTAGGTGTGTGAATAGAGAACATAATCTGCTTTTTTAGCTTGCACACTCTAAAAGGTGCTCCTTATAAACCATCTAAATTGGGTACTCATCTAATAAAGTTTTAGTGTGTGATCTTTTTTTAGTGTCATTATACTTGTGTGATAGTCTTCTTGCCACAACCAAACCACATGAATAGTGGTTTTCAAATATTGCACCATATAAACTATATTTGTTTAAACTTTCTAAACTAATTAAATAATATTTTTTACTAAAAAATCCTGAAAAATTGGCTTATTATCAAGCAAAAATAAACATTTGTTAAAAAAAATTTAACAATAAAGCCCTTATAACAAATTTGACTAATTTTCATTAAATTATGATTTAACCCTTCCATTAATAATACCATTTTAAATGCAAAGCCATTGAGTTTACCTATAGTCTCCATTTAATTAACTTCCTTATAGTTTTGTCTACTAATATTACTTTGCCTCAACTCCTAGACTCTTGCATCATAAATTTCATTATATCACCTATCATATGGCATGAACATCCACTATTCAAGCACCACATGCCTTCAATTAACCCCTTTTGTAGGCATGACTACAAGAATAATCAAGGTGACCACTATGAAACTTAGAGATTCTTAGATGTCAAAATATGAGAATATGAGGCCATGACATGCTATGCTACTTAGCCCACATGAGAGAATGCTCATTCCGACTTTCAAAATCCCTAACATGCTTGGGTCAGATTAGGTCAACCTAATAACGCACATGGGTTGAGTCCAATTCAGTAAGCCTGGTCCATTTGTAAAACCCAGTCAGCTTAGGGTTAAGATGTTTAAACCCTAGTTAACTCAGGTTGGACCTGAACCTAACCCGCTGACCCATTTTGACACCCCTAATCTGAATAATCCATCAATCCTATAGAGGATCCCTCACTAGCTGTAACATAGCTCTTTCAAAATCTTATGTAGTCTTCCTATAATATATTAGATAAGTATAACAGTTATATCAATGTCACTTAAGCATTCCTATTAATATTTCAAGTTTTAATCTCAAAAAGGCCTTCCTCGCTCATTGATCCACCCACTATTGGTCCTCTTTTTACTGGTGGGTACGAGTGTGCAACTCAATGGTAGTGGGTTTCCTACCCAGCACTTCTTTCTATAAAAGAATTTGATAATTATGCATAACAAGGATGCATTCTAGATAAGTGTGTGGAATTGAGCTGCCAGTATGGAGGGCGCTTCCTATGCCCCCAATATTTAAAGACATATTTAACATATTCTCATCCCTCCTAATATAATCTAGGCTGGCCTAACATCTTAGTCAAGCTAGCCAACAACCCTCACTAATCAAAAGTGGACTCTCGCCAACTTCATAATTAATATAAAAATATCTCACCCAAAATTTGACTTTTTTTTTTCAAAATTCTTTCTTATCTTTGCATTATGCTATAGTAACTAAAGGGGTAGTGGAGAAACCTATAGAATTGTTAAAAAAAAATTAGGGCTCTATCAATCCTTAAATAATGCTTAAATTTTTTTTATATAAAAATTATAAAAACTCCTCTTAATATACACAATTATATGTGTTAATCTAAATAATATAGTGATAAAGTAGAGTATCGATCCCATGAGGAAGAATATTTACTTGCAACTATTAGTACTATCTAGTTCAACAGTAATAATTATTCTATTCAATAAGGTAGAGATTCAATAACTTTATTTAAAATGAAAAATAATTAACTGGAACATAATATAAATAAATTTTTTTCGATTGATGAAATATAAATATAATATGTTTCATAATGATTCCCTTTTATATTGATGATATTTAGAGATATGATTCATCAACCACTCAATCAATCTTGAAGAGACAAAGGTTGGATTAAACTCTTACAACCTTAATACCACTCTAAACTCCAATAGTCGGTCACCCTATGAAAATCTTAGAAGAGCAAGAAAAGCATTTATTGTTAAAAATTCCTTATGATAATTCATCTCTATTAATTTGATACATGATAAGCACTATGCTTATGCTTGCATCATACTAATCCAATATAGCTAGTCATTCCTTCTTTTGATTCCTAGGCTCCATATTACACATGATATTGTTGACCTCGATTTTGTCAAACCCCTGGGCATGGTGGACTGAGTTGACCAAGTCAACCTTTGACTTGGTCAACCCAAGTCCTAATGGGTCAATTTTGACCCATTAGGCCCATTAAGAGCCCAAATCCATTTGAAATCAAATTGGATCCATATCATGGCTCAATCCTCATGCCCTTTTGAGCTAATTGACTGATTTGACTAAGTCAAATGTTGACTTAGTCAAATTTGGCCATTAATAGGTCATAATCACCTTTTAGAGCCCATTAAGAGCCAAATTAATGAGATTTATAGCTCCAATTGATTCCCTTTGAAATTCAAATTGAATCCATGGCCTCATGAGGCTATTCTCCCTCCTAATTAACTTCTGATTCAATCTTGGCCGTCCACTTTAGGTCTAGGGTGCTTAAATAGAAAAAAATAAGTCCAATAAAGGATCTTTTTGCAATTGCTCTTGCTCCAGACCTCCTTAGGCCTTGAGGTTTTCTGTGAGAGCTCCCACCTCTTTCCTCCACCTTCCCCCATCGAATCCCGACGGTCAAAGCTCGCCGGCGGCGAGATTTCGGCGACCCGAAGGCTTGGACGCTCAAAGCTTCGATCCGACCGATCCAGGGCTCGTTGGTTGCGGTTTCAACTGAAGATTTGTACGAGGACAGTCTACAAGCTCAACCATATCAAGATCTTGGAGATTCCACAGTGAAAATCCCTTAAAACTCTTAGAATAGTTCACAAAACTTCATGTTAAATAGCTTTTTAGAAAGTCGATTTTAAGCCAAACCAAATTTCCCCCATGATTTTTGTTCATACCTAGGACTTATGTTTAAAATTTCGTGAGATTTGGTTGAGAATCGAGAGAGAACGAAGAAAAAATGTGTTTAGGGTTTCGGACGTCAGGTTCTGTCCGCCTGAGGGAAGCCAAACCGTTGATCTATCGATCATTGGTCGTGATCCAGTCGTTCCGTGGCTTGGATCGACCGCGGGGCTAGATCCCGCGGTTAACGCTCCTGTGCGGCTCCATCTGGACTACTTGTTTCAGACAGCAGAAGATCGGACAGTCCCGCGGCCGTCCGACGTGGATTAGTGATGACCCGCTGTCAATGATTGCGCAATCACGGCACAATGATTGGCGGTGGTGCCAATCATTGCCCATGATTGGCGCGCCGTCTTCCCGGAACTGCAGAGCCAACCCGCGCCCGCCACGTGGTGCACCGACAACCGCCGACATCCGATTTTTATTAAATAAATTTAAAAATTATTTTAAAACCTATTTTAACTTCAAAAATTCATAGAAAATTCATTTTTTATCCTTTTTTGACGCACAATACCTCATTTTGTTCGTATTTTCATTCTCTACACTATAAATTTTATTTTATAAAAATAATGTATATATTTTTAATTATTAATAAAATAGTAAAATGACTATTTTAAAATATTATTATTTTATTTTTAATTGTTAATTCTTTATTATTATTATTATTATTATTATTATTATTATCATTAAATATTGTGTTTTCTATTTTAACCATTATTTTTTATTATTTTATATTAATTTTTATTATCATTATTATTTAAGTATTTTAAATATAATTCCTTTTTTTTCTCTTATATTACAATTGTTTTAAATAGGCCTAGTTATTTTATTATTTTTATTATTATTATTATTATTATTATTATTATTATTATTATTGTTATTATTATATTCTAAACTATTTGTAAATTTTAGAGATTTCAAACTCATGTTTTTATCTCATTACAATAAATATTTTCAAATATCTAATATTTTGAATAATTTTAAAGCCTTTATATATTTTAAACTTCCAAAAATCATAACTTTCCCGTTTTAAATCAGATTTCGATGCACAGCACCTTGTTTTGATTGTATTTGAATTCTGCATAGCTTGTGTCATCCTTGTTTCAGAATGTCAGGTATATCTGTAATTATTTTGAAAACAGCCAAACCACTATCTTAAAAATACCCTATAATTGCATTTAAAATTTGAAAAATCATAACTTTCTTGCCTTAAATCGGATTTCGGCGTGCAACCCCTCGTTCTTCTCAGAAAAATGAGGGCCTTATTTTAAAATTATTTTCAGTATTCCGTGCAGGCTGTTTGGATAGATTCCTGTTTGGATTGGCTTATGGGACTATTTTAATATTATTTATATAATTATTATTATAATTATTTTAAAACTACAAATTATTTTCAAACTATTTTAAAGCCTCGATTGGGTGGTCAGTGGGTCTCCCTACACTTATGTATTATAAATTGACTTATTTTTTTAACTACTTTATTTTCAATATATATATATATATATATATATATATATATATATATATATATATATATATATATATATATATATATATATATATATATATATATATATATATATATATATATATATATATATATATATATATATATATACTTATAAGTACTTTTAAACTATTTTAAAACTACTTATAATTAAATCCCCTTATCTTGGGAGATCCACTATTTCATGAAATTTTAAACATGGATTATATGCATGAAAAGCAATCATGGGGGAGTGGATTAGTGGATGGTTGGATTTCAATCATTCACTAATCCCTTCGTTACTCGTACTTACGTTTCGTTCGTCGTAGATTGCATGTGTAGGTCGCACCATGAGCACTTAGCTTAGGCTCTCCTAGATTTAAGGACATGGTGTGTTTACTACTTTTATATGTTTCCCATGCATTATTACCTTGAGGGTTAGTGTAAAACTCTATTTAAACCAATATGACGTAGTTACACCCTAAAGACAAAAATTAAGGACCCGTCTAGCGAACTTAGAAATTTTCTAGGGCTTAGGGTAGATCACTGATTGATATGAAAATCTGAACACATAAACTTAGTGACATCATAAACCTCCCAAAATTTCCTAGGATTTTTTAGAAGTCTTTAGACCCCTTAATTAACCAACCCTAATTAATTTGCTAAATAAGGCTCCGAGACCTTCCAAAAATTACAATAAATATACTTTAGGTCAGAAAATTACCCATAATATCTCAAGCTGACCAAAATCTGATCCTTGATCTTAGATAAATAGGTCTCCTTAGTTTGACTCTAGATTGATCCTTAATTTGACCATAGGTGGAATTTACCATTTTGCCCCTAATAATTCATTAAAAATTATTAAAAATCTTAAATTTTCCTCAAACACTTAGGAACACTTTCTCTGGTCATTCATGATCTTTGAGGGTGATTCCAATTAGTTTAGAGCTGATTTGGAGCAAAATAATAAAAATAGCCCTCTATTAGAAAATTTAGAAATTCCCTTAATACCCTGAACTTAGAAAATTCATAACTAATTGTAGAAAATTCCAAATTAGGTAAACTCACTTGAATTAGACTTCTATTAAGGTCTAGTATTTATTGAAAATATTATGTTTCCAAAAACTAGCCTAGATTAGAAAGTCAACTTTTTGGTCAACTGTAGTTCATTTATGGCCCGAAACTTAGAAAATTCATAACTTTGCCTAGAAAACTCTGATTTTAGCGTACTACATGGCTAGCTACTTCTCGTATTAAGGTCTAGTATTTTTCTAAAGTGTTAGGAGACCCAAACCTAGCTTATTTCTCATACTAACTTTTTCGACCCTTAGCCTAGTTCCTAGGAGGACCTGAAACTTTTTAAGATTTGCTAATATCACTTGAACTTTAAATATCAGTATCTTAAGCTATTAAAACTGATCAACAAAATGAAATATTTAAAATAGATCCTAATTCACTTATATTTGAATTTCAACTAAAATATGCTTTTCAGATCCCCAACAAACCTGAATTCTAGATAACTTTAACTAACTACCCTGCTTAGGACCTATCCAAACCACACCAGCCTTACACAGACATAGAATTGTTTGCTAGGGCGCCACTTTTAGATCTAGGTTAGCCCGCTGGGTTGTATTTTTCTACTGCGTGCTAGAGCTTTCCGTGGATTTCATTGCATGCTATTTTAAAAAGATTGGTGTGTTTGCTTACTTTTTCTGTACTCTGTAAATGATGTGATGAGCGCTAGATCTACCCCTAGGTTAGGAACGCCATATATAGATATATATATATATATATATATATATATATATATATACTATTCTTCCGTGCAGGTGGCCATACTCAGGCTAATAAAAGGGGGGCACCGTTATGATTTCTAATACTGTCTTATACAGGTGCTTGCTCAGCCCCCCCTAAATAAATTAGGGCTAAAAAATAATTATAACTGCTATAGGTGAAACTGCTTAGCCCTCATAATTAAGAGCATGGCTTAGTACAGGATCAATTATTTGTGTTATTTTTATTTTCATATAAACTGCTTGTGATTTTTATTAGGATAACCATGTAGGGAGTCTAGATTTTTTTTTTAAATGGATGTAATATTTGTAAAATTTGTTAAGAGTTGTGAAATACAACTTTAAGTTGGGATATTCTTATCCAACTCGAATTCCAAAAGAAGAAGGCATCCCTAAAGAGGAGAGTCTTCTTCCATTTGGAAGATCGAGTTGGATGACTTTAGATATCCAAAGAGAAAAGGCAATCATCCCCATAAGGGAGAATTATCTCTTTGTTTGGATATTCAAGTCATGACGGATCCAAGGAGTCCAAGGAGGAGAGATTCAAGGAGTCCAAGGAGGAGAGATCCAAGGAGTCCAAGGAGGAGAGATCCAAGGAGTCCAATGAGGAGAGTTCCAAGGAGCCCAAGGAGAAGAAGACACCTAGAAGACTGAAGACCAATATCCCACTCAAAGTCATTTGCGTCTGTCATAGGCTTAGAAATCTGGGTTGTTGGCAGTGGTGCCCGGCCACTTTATTTTTTTCATATATGGGTTGTAATAAGGGTAATTTGCCTATGGCCATTTAGTTGATTATTTTTGGATTTATATTGATGTTTTTACCTAATTGCGTAGTAGAAATTGCTTGCTTTTCTTAGGTTTTTTTCTTTGCATGCCGATTTTATTTTCACCTGGATTTTTGTTAGGCTCTTTAAGGACTATAAAAATTTTTTTACTCATAACCAAAACTTAATATTTAAGTTTTAAATAATTTAGAAACTTAACGAACTTAGGGAATTGCCGAAACCGTCGGGGTCGCATGCATATTATTGCATCCTTCTTGCCTTGTTATAATACATCTCCCTGCCTGCGGGTAGAGTCCGAATAATCTGGCCTATGATGATGAATTGCCGGACCTAGGGAGACCTAGTCTTTTCAAAAAATTATTTTCCATAAGCCTGTTTTTAAAATTCTATAGCATTCATGAGCTGACATTTTAACTAGCATGCATTACATTAGTAACCAATTAAATAAAATTTAATTGCATTAGCTAGGAGCATCTGACACACATAAGTCCAGGACCACTTAGGAAATTTTCTAGAAGTCGGTCCTATTTCTAATAAGTGTACCACCCACCCATCTTTCATAACTGACTTGATAGCATGATTTTAAAGCGACTAGGTGGTTAGCTGGCTCCCCAATCCAGGCCAGGATAAGTCCAGGTTTTGCACTACATTAGCTAAGACACGGGTCTTAGTGTTGAGTAGAATACTAAACCCAACCTAGATCTAGGATTCGAGGCTACTACACTCAGTCTCGTAGTATGCCTTAAATAGTAGGTAGGTTCCTTCCTTTTAGGGACTCTAAATCCTACTTATCCGTATCACAGGATGACGCCACCTCCATCTCTTCTCTCATGCATATGGTTGATTGCTTGTCTTTCTTTCTCCAGTCTCTCTTTAGTACCCTAGAGCCTCCGAATGCTGGTATGAGCCACGCATGATAATTTAGCCTCTTTGAGACCTTTCTCTCCTTTGAGTAGGATTTCCTAGTCTTCACCCCTATGCCAATCCCACTTTAGGAGAGGATAATATATGATCCTTAATCGAGAGTTTTCTCAGGCTCCGGAAACTCTGTCCCACATCTATTAAACCCCATTCGAACTATTATATCGGGTGGGGGAAACTCGTGATTAGGTCGTGTATATTACTACCCATCGAGATGTGTTGGCGACAGCCTCTATCCTCAATGGTTAGTCGTATGCACGATCCAATCTGTCCCTTCCAATTGACCCGTTCGTGCGGTGCTCTTGCGGAGGTCCACAGATATTAACTACATATAGATACACTATGTACATTAAAAGAAGACCTAGTATATATAAAACATCATAAAATTATTGATAAAGAGAACACTTTAGTACTTCATTCATTTATATCATCAATTTAAAACTAAAAAATTTAGCCAGACATAAGAACAAGTGAAGCATATTCATTTTGATTAATTGCACAAAAGAAAGAAAGTACAAAAGAAAACATATCACCATATGGGTTTATTGATCTCCTCTACACTCCTCTTAGAACTTACAGAATTGCTTCAAGATCACAAATTAAACACTCTAAGGTAATATATCTAGTACTTCTCTAAATTCTCTTATATGTCACTCTAAAGAAAAATCATAGAAGAACTATAAAAAAATATAAAAAAATGGATTAGGTGCCACAGCATTCAAGACACTTGCATCGTGACACACATAAAATGAACTAATGCCATGGAGGTGAAGGGTTTCACTGTGCACTTATAAAAATGGACATGTTGTTTAATGAATAGACACTTTGCTTCACTGGTAGATCATGGCATGAATAGTTATAACTATAGTGTCGTGTCACTGCTCATGGTTAAGTGCTATGACACCCACATTGTACTCCTATGACTTAGAAGCACTAGATTTTGCATTGCGGTGCTATGCAATTATAGACTGGGCTTTTTAACATTGACTACTATGATGTTGCAACACGGGGATAATAAAATAGGCTTTGCAATGCTGACTCATCCAACACAAAAAAAATTGTTAAACAAAGGCAGGGCACCGCCATACCTATATTTGGGCACTCCATTGGTGTCAAAGATGGCTCCACAATGGTATTGCATCTAACGCCATGGCATTGTACCATTCATTAAAATTTTGCTCCTTTCTTGTACTATCCCTCATAAATACAACTATAATAATACATTTTCACTAAAAAATTAACACGTATAATATAACATTATTTAAACTTATTAAATTTTCCCCAACTTAAACTCTTTCTTATCCTCAAACAAATAAAAAGTTTGTAATTCTGATTAAATGATTAACTAAAATAAAATGTGAAAATTTTAAAATTTCTAAAATAAAGTATAAAACAGCATTGTTTAGAAATAATGAAAATGAATCAAAGCTATACTTCTAGTTTTAAAAAATACCAATAATTAAACTTAATCAATAATTATTATGTTTATCTAATTTGAAGTTATAGGTTATAGATTTATTCTTTAACTTTTAAATATTGAAGTGAATAATGTAGTTTTGATAATTGGATATGATTATAGTTAAAATTTTTCTTTCATTAGTTCACCATCCCTTGTATTAGCTCTCTCATCTTATCATTTATAATTTATGTATAAGATTATTTTTTTAATCTTTAAGCTTTCACTGATACCAATTTTTGAATGTGTACATCTTTTTTCTAAATATTTTTCACTTCTTTTTCTTTTAAGAACTATTTCTAGTTATTTTTCTTTTCTTTTCTTTTGTGGTGTACATAATTAATAATTTTTAATATGAACTTCTACTTTAGAATTCTCATATAGTCTTAATAGTTTTGAATACAAACTTCATGAGATTACTAATTCTATCTTCAGGTTAGCAATAATTTCAAATTTTAATCTACTTATATCTAACTTTTAATACTAATTATTCATCTTACAATTTTTAAAAGTTCAATCCACAGATGTATAACTTATAAATTCAAATTAGGGTAATAGCCCAAATGGTTGAATGAGTTAAGTATTATATATTCCAACATATGATGTATAAACAAAGCTTATTCAAACTAGGATCGAGGGTTTTATTATTATCCTAATTTTTTGTAGTTTTTAATTATCATTTTTATAAGGGTTTTTTAAATAATCAGAATATAAAAGTATTTGGAGGACAATAATAATTTAAGCATAAAAAAATTTAATAATCTATAAATAAACACATAATATACATTACAAAACATGCGTTCATAGGAGTGATAAAAAGCACATAAAATATGTGTTGAAAATAAAAATATATTATTATTATTATTATTATTATTATTATTATTGTTATTATTATTAACATGAGACACTTATAGGATATCAAGAACACATGGCACCCAACATTTGATAATGATATAAAAACAAAAATTTTCGGTTAAGTATAATTACCCAAGCCAAAATCTCCCAACACTTCCTTCTCTTCTACAAAATAATAAAGTAGAATAACAAAAACACATACATATCCTTAAGAATTATTCACTCCTCTAATCACATGGTTTCAATCTATACCCATTGACTTCTATGGCTTACAATATTTTCTTGTCTTGTATCTAGATAGAACCATTAAGAAACATTCTAAAGATAGTGGAAGTATAATCCATCCAGAGTTGATTTTTTCATGGCAATACTTTTTCTTATAATCAAATAGCAATACATCTTGCCCAGGAAAGAAACCATACAAGAAAAGTCTACAACTATGCATCTTTCTTATTTCCAACATGTAATCCTTAACTTAATACAACTCCTCTTTAGATTCTTTCAACTCAGTAATAATGGTAGCACTTTGCATATGGAGAAGTGAAAAAGAATCCTCATTTTTGTAGGACTTTTATTTAAGTTTTTTGAAGAAGAGGATGTATGCTTGATTCTACCTATCACTTAGAATTTGATTTTCTAATAAAAAAAAATTATTCTCACTCAATAGTGGAGAAGTAATGAAAAGATAACTTTCTCCTAATTGGTTTTATAGATTTTAGTGGGAGGGAAGTTTGAATATTTTGAAATTTCAATCATTAATGGCCATCGGGGCACTGCGGCATCAAAAGTATGCAGCTGCAGTGCCCTATTCTTCTCTCAAATGTTAAAAAAAAATTTAAATGATGGCTAATCTAGAAGATAAGGTTGCCTCCCTAAAAGATCTAATTTTATAGTATTCAGTGAGACTAGATAACTAATAAGACCTAAGATTGGCTTTCCTCCCAAGCAACACCAAGTCTACTGTCTTTATCCATACTTTGTCGGGATTTTCCATTTGGCTTAGGTGGATGCTTGTTATTCTTCAATTAGGTCCCATTTGTATCTCTCTCATTCTCTTTAAGATTAACTTTAGTGTTTCTAGGAAGAGATCCAATGGGCCTACTACTCATAAAAATTGCCAGCAAACTTAATTGAGTTTCCAAATTTTTAATTGAAGTAGATTGGTTCTGTAATTGAGTTCCCAATTTCATTACTACATATTATAGAGGTGTCTTCCTAGTTCCATACTAATTTCTTTAATGAAATTTGAATTATCAACCAATTAGGTAAATTATGGTTTGGGCACTTTTTAAGCATCTCCATGAATCTTTCCCAACTCTCTAAAATAGATTTTCCTTCTAACTGAGTAAAAGAAGTAATATCATTTCTATATTTGATAATCTTAGAAGGTGGGAAATACTTTTTGATAAGATTATGGGCCAACTCGTTCCATGCTGTAATAGAGTATGGAAGTAAAGAATTTAACCACATTTTTGTCTTGTCTCTTAGAGAAAATGATAACAATCTAAGTCTAATGACATCATCAATAACACCATTATACTTAAATGTTGCACAAATTTCTAAGAAATGTTCTAAATATAGGTTGGGTCTTCAATAGGAGTTCCCCCAAATTGAAAATTTTGTACCATCATAATGATTGGAGATTTAAATTCAAAATTATCTTTGTGTATTATGGGTCTATTTATGGTTTGACAAATTTTGTATATTAAAGGGTTCATAAAATCTTTAAGGGCCCTTGAATATTCTAAGTTTTGATCAGGGTCACCTATTTTAAAATCCTATTGGTAGTTTTAATTTAGAAAGGTTTCTCTAAATTTTAGAATCCAAATTTAAATGTACCTCCACTTTATATCTTGTAAGCATATAAGCACGGATATGCAATCAAAATTAAAATTAAAGAATAAAAGAATATAGTATGAATAATTATACAATTTATTCATCAATATTATAAATTTATAAATAAAATAAATTCTTCCCTATAATAGTGCCAAAAACTTGAGTAATCAAAAAATTGTGAAAATGAATTAGGGCTCTATCAATCCCTAAATAATACTTATATTTTCTTTGATAAAAAAAATATAAAAACCCCATTTAATATACGTAAGTATATATCATTAATAAAGTAATATAGTGATAGAGTAGAGTATCAATCCCACAAGGAAGAATGTTTACTTGCAACAACTAGCACTGTCTACTTCAACTACAATAATTGTCCTACTCAATAATGTTTTTATGGAGATTCAATCACTTAATTTCAAATCAGAGAAAATTAACTATAATGCTATTTGGATAAATTATTTTAGATTGATGAAATGTAAATACAATATGTTTCCTAATGATTCTCATTCATATTGATATTATTCATAGCATACACGTCACTGACCACTCAATGAAGTTTGAAGTGACAAATAATAGATTAAACTCTTCAAACCTCAATACTAATTTAAACTTTTATAGTATATCACACTATGAAAATATCAAAAGAGTAAGTAAAATGTTTACTATTAAAACCCCCACATAATAATTAATCTCTATAAATTTGATACATAACAAGCATTATGCATATGCTTGCATTATACCAATCCAACATTCCTCGTTATGCCTACTTTCCTATTCTAAGGTTCCACATTAAACTTGATATTAACTAGACATTTGGACACTATGTGCATTAACGAAAGACCTTGTATATTAAATACCATGAAATTATTGATGAAGAGAACTCATTAGTTCTCCATATTTCAATTATACCAATAATTTAAAATTAGAGAATTTAGCCAAACATGAAGAACAAGTGAAGAATATTGATTTTCATTAATTACATAAAAGAAAGAAAGTATAGAAGAAAAGATTTTCATAGATGGCTTCAATGATCTCCTCTACACTCCTAGAACTTACATAATGTCTTCCATAATACAAGCCAAACACTCTAATGTAATATATCTAGTACTTCTCTAAATTCTCTTATTTATCATTCCTAAGAAAAAATAAGGCAAGCACAATAAAGTTTGAAATTAAAAAATTCACCGAACTCTCCTACTAACACTACATACAGTCTATTTATAAAAAAATACATAAAATAAATTTTAGCATAATAGCATTTGAGACACTTGCGCAAAGGCACCCATAAAAAAAATTAATGTTGTGGCACTGAATGGTTTCCTCCACTATGGTGCTTGCTGATATGGACTCTGTACTTAATGAATTAATGCATCACTTCATTGGCATATTGTCACCTAAATAGTTACAACTATAGCGCCATAGCGCTGTTGATGATTAAGGGCTATGACATCCATGTTGCGATGTATACATGGAACTAGAATTTGGCACCACTGCATTGTGCAGATAGAGATTATGCTTTCTATCATTGACCCCACCAACGTTGTGGCATGGGGATAGTTGGATGGGCTTTATAGTGCTAACTACTCCGACATAGCGGTGTTGTCAAATAGCTACTGGGCTTTTACATGTTCATATTTGGGCACTCCGGTGGTGTCAATGGTGGCATCATGCAAGTATTGTGTCTGACATCGTGGAATTGTACCATACTTCAAAATTTTACACATTTTCTATATTTTTCTGCACAAACACAACTAAGCAATACATTTTAATTAATAAATTAACACAAAAATTTTAACTTTTTTAACACTTTACAAATCATCCCTAGTTTAAACTCTTGCTTGACCTCTAGTAAATAAAAAGTTTATAATTCTGATTAAATGATTAACTAAAATAAAAAGTGATAATCTAAAATTAGTAAAATATAGAATAGTATATCACTATCTAAAATAACTAAAAATGAATTAAATTTACACTTCTATTTTTGAAAAATATCAATAATTAAACTTAATAAATCATTCTTATGTTTACCTAATTTGAGTTTATAGGTTATAGATTTAATAATTAACTTTTGAATATTGAAGTGAATAATGTAGTTTTAATAATAGGACATAATTAAAGTTAAAATTGTTCTTTCATTAGTTCACCATCCTATCTATTAGATCTTTAATCTTACCCTTTATAACTTTTGTATAAGATTATATTTCAAATCTTTAAACTTTTTCTCATACCGATTTTTAAATGTACTTATCTTTATATTTATATATTTTATATTTCTTTTTCTTTTTAAAAATTATTTATAGTTATTTTTCTTTTCTTTTTCTTTTGTGAAGTACATATTTAATGATTTTTAGTATCAACTTCTACTTTAGAATTGTCATACAATCTTAATAAATTTAATGTATAGATTTGATGAGATTACTATTCTATTTTCAAGTTAGCTATGATTTCAATTTTTAATCTACTCATACATAATTTTTAATACTAATTATTCATCTTAGAATTTTTAAGTTAAGATCATAAAGGTATATCTTATAAATTCAAATTAGGGTAATATCTCAAGTGGTTGAATGAGTTAAGTATTAGATTTTCCAATCTATGAATTATAAACATAGTTCATTCAAACTAGGATCAAGGTTTTTATTATTATTTTAATTTTTTATAATTTTTAATTATCATTTCTATAAGGGTTAGTTAAATAATCAAAATATAAAAGTGATTGGAGGATAATAATAAACACATAAATAAATATTACAAACACATAAATAAGTGATAAAAAGTGCATAAAATATGTATAACATAACATTCTTAACATAATACATTTACAAGATAACCAGTGCATATGGCCCCCAACATTTAATAATGACTCTCAAAGCAAAAAAAATTCAAATAAGTATAATTACACAAGCCAAAATCTTCCAACTCTTCCTTCTTTTCTACAAATCAATAAAGTAGAATAATAAAATCCCATACAAATCCTTAAGAATTATTTACTCCTCTAATCACATGGTTTCAATCTAAACCCATTGAATTTTATCATTTGCAAAGTTTTCATATCATGTATCCTGATAGCACCATTAAAAAAAATCTCATGATAGTGAAAGTAATAGCCCATCCTGACTTTATTTTAATGGGAATAAATTTTGTTATAATCAAATGGCAACACATCTTGCCCAAGAAAGAAATCATACAAGAAAACTCTACCACTATGCATCTTTCTTATTTCTATTATGTACTTATTCTTATCTTCATGTAACTCCTCAATGAATTATTTCAACTTTGTAATAATGACAAAACTTTGCATGTAGAGAAGTGAAAAAGAATCCTCATTCTGATAGAATTTTTATTTTGTTTCATTGAAGAAGAGAATGTATGTTTGGTTCTACCCATCACTTAGACTTTTAATTTCCAAGAGAAGAACATTTTATGCCCCTCAAGAGTTGAGAAAGACTAGAGAACTTCCTCCTAATTGGTGTTATAGATTTTAGGGGTGGAAAGTTTTAAAATTTTGAAATTTCAATCATTAAGGGGTCATCATAGAGCTGTGGAGTTAAAAGGTATGATGTCATGGTGCTCCCTGCTTCTCTCTGAAAGTTTTTTTTAAAGAAAATTAAATAAAGCCTAATCTTCAAGATAGGGTTGCCTCACTAAATTGATAAGTTTATAGTCTTTAACAAGACTGGATAACTAACTAGACATATAATTGATTTTCCCCCCAAGCAGCAATAAGTTTATAGTCTTCACCTAGACTTTACCAAGATTTTCCATTTAGTTAAGTGAATAATTAGTTTTCTTCAATTGGGTCCCATTTGTATGTCTCCTTCTCTTTAGGATTAGCTTCAATGTTAAAAGGAAGATATCTAATGGGTCTAATACTCACAAAAATTACAAGCTAACTTAGTTGAGTTTCCAAATTTTTTTTGAAGTGGCTTGGTTTAATAATTGAGTTCCTAATTGCATGACCACGTCTTCTAGAGGTGTCTTCCAAGCTCTATATATATTATTTTGATTAAACAAAGAAAGATATGTTGTTCTTAAGTTATTATTCGCTTAATTTTGATTATTCCAATTTTTACCTTGGTTATTTTGACTAAAGCTCCATTTATTTCAAACATTATTATTTGACCAATTAAAATTTGGGTGATTTCTCCAACCTGGATTATATGTATTTAAATAGGGATTGTTTTTTATTCCAATCAAATTAATATTTTAAACCATTAGATATCATTTTTTTAATTGTACTTTTATCTTCTAAATATAAAGATGAATCAAAATTTAAGCCTAAAGTGCTCAATTTCATTGATATTTTTGCAACTTGATGAGTTAAAATATATAAAAAATAATTTTCATAAGCTCCAAACACTCTTGTAGGATTCACACTGTTAGTTGGCCATTAAAAATTATTTTTTATCATTTCTCAATGAAGTTATAATCCTCTTAACATCAAAGAACCTCTAGTTGAGGCATCAATTATGGCTCTAAGGTATCCTAATAATCAATTCTAAAAAGTTGGATTTATGAATCAATCAGGTAAGCATGGTGAGGACACTTTCCCAGTATCTTCTTGAATCTTTCCCAACTCTTATTAAAAAATTTCCCTTCTAATTGAGTCAAAGCAATAATCTCATTTCTATTCTTAGCTATCTTAAAAGTTGGGAAATATTTTCCTAAAACATTATGGGCCAAGTAGTTACATTTGGCAATAGATCTTAGAGGTAAAGAATTTAACCATATTTTTTCCTTGTCTCCTATATAAAATGGGAACAATCTATGTATAATGGCATCATCACTAATACCATTGTACTTAAATATTTTACAAATTCATATGAAACTTGCTAAATATAAGTTGTGTTCTTCAATGGGAGTTCCCACAAATTAAGAATTTTATACAATTTGTATGATGGTAGGTTTTAATTCATAATTATTTTCTTGGATGGTGGGTCTATTTATGCTTTGGTGAATTTCATCAACTAAATGGTTTGCAAAATCCTTAAGAGATTTTTCTTAAGAGATCTTAAACGATTCAAGTTTTGAATAGGGTTAGTCATTTTAAAAATCTTATTAATTGCTCTAATTTTAGAAATGGTTCTCTCAATTTTAGAATGAAAATTTAAACATGTCTCCCATCTCTGTCTTGTAAGCATGCAACCACATATATGCAATCAGTAAATTAAAATAAAAGAATAAAAAAATAAAATAGGATTAATTTGGCTATTAATTCAATAATATAATATATTTGTAAGTAAAATAAATTATTTCCCAACAAGGGTGCCAATAAACTTGATGAGGGAAATAGATAAACCTAAAAATTATGAAAATGATTTAGTGATCTATCAATTCCAAAATAATTCTTATATTTTCTTTGATATAAAAATTATAAAAAATCCTACTTAATATATGCAAGTATATATGTCAAATCAAGTTAGATAGTGATAAAGTAGAGTATTAATCACAAGAGAAAGAATATTTACACGCAACTTCTAGTACTACCTACATCAATTACAATAATTATCATACTTAATAAAAACAAATTTGGCAGAGAAGCAATTACTTAATTTAAAATTAGAAATAATTAACTGAAATACTATTTAAATAAATTATTTTGGATTGATGAAATGTAAATACTATATATTTTCTAATTATTTTCTTATGTTGATGTAATTTAGAGAATATGTATAATCAACCACTCAGTCAAATATGAAAAGATAAAGGATAGAGTAAACTCTTCAAAGCTCAATACCACTCTAAACTCCTATAGTTTATCATCCTTTAAAATCTTAGAATAGCATGTAAAGTGTGTACCTTTAAAACCCACTCATGACAATTCATCTCTATAAATTTAGAATAAGACAAGCACTACTTATGCTTGCTTCATACCATTCCAACCTACCTGGCTATGCCAGCTTTTTTAACCCTAGGATTATATTACAACTAATATTAACTATACATATGGCCACTATGTGAATTAAATGAAGAACTTGTATATTAAAATATCATGAAATTATTAATGAAGAGAAATTATTAGTACTCCATATTTCATTTACACCATTACTTCAAAATTAGAGAATTTTGTAATGCATGAAGAACAAGTGAAGCATATTCATTTTCAATAATTACAACAAAAGGAAAAAAGTATAGAAGAAATGATATCTCCAGATGGGTTCAATGATCTCCTATATACGCCTCCTAAAACTCACATAATTGCTTCAACAACACAAGCTAAACACTCTAATGTAATGTACCTAGTACTTATCTAAATTTCATTTGTTTGCATTCCTAAGAATAAATTATAGAAGCACTATAAAGACTTAAATTAAATAAGTGATTGAACTCTCCTAATAACTTTACAAACAAACTATTTATAGAAAAATACATAAAACGGATCCTGGCGCTATGGTATTTGAAAAACTTGCACCATGGCACCCAAAAAATTAACTAACGCTCCAACATTGAAGGGTTTCCTCCGCTATAGGCTTGCTAACTTGGACTCATTATTTAATGAATCAACATGTCTCTTTGTTGGTAGATCGTAGTCTAAATAGTTATAATAATAGCATCATAGCTTTATTGATTATTAACTACTGCAACATCTGCGTGGCACTTCCTTGACTTATTAATGTTGGGCTTTGGAAGTGTGACGCTTTGTAAACATAGACCGGGCTTTGTGGCACTGACTCCTCCGACGCTGCAGAGTGGGGATAGTTGGATGGGCTTTACGGTGTTGAATCCTTTGATACAGCGAAGCTAAAAAATAGAGATTGGGCACAACCATGTCAAAATTTAGGTGATCCAACGGTGTCAATGATGGCACCACAATAATATTTTATCTGATGCTATGACACTATATCATACTTTAAAATTTTGCTCCTTTTCTATGTTTTCATGCACAAATATAACTTAAGTAATGTGTTTTCACTTAAATATTTAACAAAAAAAAAAACATAGGATTATATACACTTATCAATAACAAATGAAAATTTCTCTACATATAGGCATTATAAAATATGTCATTTTACATTACAATAATTAGAATGCAAGATGATTACAATTAGTGCTTATTACTAATCTTGAACTCTTGGAACCACATGTCCCAAACTTTTTAAGGTATTTTCTTCCAAGATACAGATAGAGCATCAAACTTTCTCCATATGATGTCTCATATCTTATGAACTAGCTACCTCTTTGAATGAAAACTGCATAAAATATATATCTTAAAATTTGTAAGAAAATCATCAAAATAAACTAAAATATTAATTACTTACATGTATTGGGGCTCAATAAGCATTTGGTTGTCTATTATTTATATTCATTTAGAATTAGGTCATTGCTCCATTTATGTGGATGGCCCTTTTGTAAATGGTTGTGGGTATGGTGGGTAAAAAAATGGCTATATGTATAACAAAAATGGGTAAGTGGAGTGGAATACCTAAGAAGATGGTGGGCGATAGTAGTAGTATAAAGGGTGTTGTGTGTAGGGTATAGGGAAGGAAATTAGGGATTTGGGGAATGAAAGTGAGGGCTGCCAATTGTGGCTATAGGCAAGGATGATCTCGACTGGCTGTAAGTTGTAGGATGTAAAGAAGAGAACCCCTTATAAGGTCTGGCCATACTATATGGGCTATTAGACACAGTTTTTTTGTCTGCCAATTATATTTATGATAGACCTAGAGGTGGCTCATTGCCAAAAGCCATCTGCAAAATTAAAAAAAAAAGGTATTTTTTATGCACATGCAAAAATAAGAAAATAAGTGCTATAAAAATAATCATATAATAAGCGTTGTGAAAAAAATAAATATAGGAAGTGTTGTAAAAGGCATGCATATATGAATTATTGTAATATATATATATATATATATATATATATATATATATATATAGGAAGTGCTATTAAAATATGAATATAGAAATTAAATTTCCTAAAAATATATTCACCTTTTTACTAAGACTCGTCACTTGATTGACATCGATATGACCATACCACCTCCTCACCAACAACTTTATCCCCACTATTTTCCTCACTATTAATATCAATCTCGTCTAACTGTAAATCACTCACATTTGATATGATTAGATAGTCAACATTTTTAACAAGCTCTTTAAAGTTTGACATACTCTCATATTGGTGTGCTACTTATATTATTGTATTACTCTCAATAATGACTTTCAATTTTGTCTTAATAACTAAAAACAAATCTTATTAATCCCTCACTCTACCTTGGTAGCAAGAAATCTAGACTTGGATTTCTTAGCCAATTATGACAAATGGGTCATATATTATGTATCTCCTATCTCACTTAAGTTTTGCAATATTATATAGTGAGTGAATTCTGGTACTTCTATTTAGCATAAGAACAAATCTCTTATAATTAAAGAGATATAAGTTATGCACTTCACCTATATATTATAACTATAAGACCTCCTATAATACCCCACAGTATTTTAACTCATCATTTATATGATTATTCGCCCTAATAGAGACACCATTATTTTCTACCTTCCATCCTTCACACCAAGATTTAATATAAAACCTACAACCATTTCTGCGTGAGTAGTGCACCCATCCAAACATGTTTTTGAGCAGCACATAATAACTCATTAAATTCTTCTGCTTCCCATCTGGTGACTATTCCATATATTATCTAAATTTTGGGGTAGTTGCATCATAAATCATATATTCATACTACCTAATATTTTCTTTCTCAACTAACTTCAAACTTCTTGATGGACCACATTGAAAGTCAAAATGTGGCTAGTACTCACCATTTTAAGTCCAAAACTAATATTCTAGCATAATCCTCTACAATATTAGTAAAATATAATCTCAACTGGTGTAAGGTATACTTGATTTTTGTGCTTTGAATAAGAACAACAAAAACACCTTTTAAATATAAAAAAGGTAGTTGGTAGGCCACCTGAATGAAAAAATTATCTCCTTTAATGAATTCATATGTTAATGTCTTTTGTTCAAGCAACAATCGATTATAGAACCAATTCCTTTGACATTGAATCTCCATATTAATGTGATATAAAATATTCTATACATGAATAATCCTTGAAAAAATATTAGGATGATATTTTCCACAAATCATTTTCATAATATCTTAAAGGATTTTTAACAATGACTTGTGTATGTGATGGTTTTGATCATGAACTTTTATAAGAATATAACTAAATAGTTAGTTTATTCCAAAAACCAATAGTTGACATTCAATAATCACATCTTAAGAAAGAAAAAAAAAAGTATTAAAAATAAAAAAATTTAGGACTAACAAATAATCTATGAAAACCATAAAAATAAATAGTGTTAAGCAATTCAGAGCCAAATTTGGAACTCTAACATCAAGGGCTTTGCAAATTCTAAGGTTTAGAAGAACAGAGAGGTTTGAAGCAAGCGAATACCTATCAATTTCAAAAGAAGAAAAAATATAAATGAACTTCTATTAAAGTTTGCAAAATTGGACAACCATTTAGTACAATCAATTGATCATTTGGAGGAGCTTCTACACAATTCCTTGTCATGGAATAAAATCATAAATGTTTTCCCTTATGTGATAATGTGAACCAATTTACAATATAAGCAAAACTCATTTTGGATTTCTTGCTAGTTTTACCCCTCTTAAAATCAAGATGAGTTAATAGAAGATGCAAATAACGATCTTTATAGTAAGTGAATGCTAGCTTGAATGTGGCTGGGAATGTGGCCTTGACTAGAGACTCATATATAATCGAGAATAGAGATTGAGAATGACAAATAATGTGCTTAAGATGGAGGGCAGAGGTGTCAACTGCATGAATTTGGTGGAGGAAAGAGTTCTAAGTGCGTGAAAGATTCTCGAAACAATTGTTCACATGAAAATGGTAAAGGCGGAGATGAGAGGAAAAAATATGGCCCATTCTAGCAAAATTTCCGGTAGAAATTTCCTCTAAAAAATTTGTTAGTATATGTAAATTTGGCAAAATTTTAACTGTAAATTTTGCCAGATATTCACAGTTTTGTACTGTCCAATTTTCTACTAGTTCTTCCAACGAATCACAATCCGTCAAAAATTCTTCCAAAACTAGTCATTTTTCCATTAGTGAATTTGATGGAAGCTTATTCTCATTAATCTCTCTTAAGTAGGCATTTTATAATTGTAACTTCCTCTTGTTATCCCACCTTTCTTTTAATGAATAGTCAAGATTGACTCCTCATTGTCTTGGTACCAAATCTCTTCAGCAGCTAAAGAAGAAGTTAATGTTTTAGCTCTAGAAGGTCTTCTTCTCCTCACAATAGATAAATAAGACAATAACAACAACTGAACTCTAGGATTTGTTCTTGAAATTCACTCCATGGAAAACAAAAGCATTCTTATTATCCATTCTTCAAATTCAACAAACTATCTATAGCAATGAATTCTTTGTTCTTCTCTATATTCATATGTTCTTCCCCACATCTATGTTGTTACTCTGCTTCATAAAGCACTTTTCTTCTAGTTAATAGCATGATTCTTGTTCTTGTATCTTTTAGGATGTTGAATCCAAAATTATCTGTGTATCACATCAAAATATAATGATAATATAGAGTAAACAAAAGCAAAAATTAGATATATTTGTAGAGAGAAAGAGAGAGAGAAAATTCTAGAGTGAGATATTTTGTGTTTTCTATAAAACAATCTTGAGTATAAAAATTATGTAAATTTAGCTCAACTCTTAACCACATATTTATAGATTTGGATTGGAGGTTCAACGTTAAGAATTAGCTACAAAAATAACTAAATAAAAAACTTAGAGAAAAATATAAATATTGTGTAGTCTAAGTAGAATGTTCGACTTGAAGAAGTTGCCCGTCAAACTAATAAGGAGTCCATACCTTGGTGTTTATAAGTCGACCAACAACGAAATAGCTTATCAATAGTTTTTCATACGAAGGAAGTCATCGACTTGAGTAGTCATTTGAGCCAACTACATAGATATATTGTATTTGTTATATTCAAGTAGAATTAGGTCGTTGCTCTATTTATGTGGATGGCCCTTTTGTAGATGGTTGTGGGTATGGTGGGTAACAAAATGGCTATGTGTATAACAAGAATGGGTGAGTGGAGTGGACTTCCTAAGAAGATGGTGCGGGATGGTAATAGTATAAAGGGGTGTAAAGTGTAGGGTATACGGAAGGAAATTAGTGATTTGTGGAATGAAAGTGAGGGCTGCCAATTGTGGCTATAGAGAAGGTTGAACTCCACTGTTGTAGGTTGTTGGATGTAAAGAAGAGAACCTCTTATATGCTCTGGCCATACAAGATGGGCTATTAGTCATAATTTTTTGTCTGCCAATTATATTTATGATAGACATACAAGGTGGCTCATCCCCAAAAGCCATCTGCAAAATTAAAAAAATGTATTATTTATGCACATGCAAATATAAGAAAATAAGTGCTATAAAAAATAATCATATAATAAGTGTTGTGAAAAAAACTAAATATATGAAGTGTTGTAAAAGGCATGCATATATGAAATGTTGTAAAAAATAAAATATAAGAAATGCTATTAAAATATGAATATAAAAATTTAATTGCCTAAAAATATATTCACCTTTTTAATAAGAATGGTCACTTGATTGACATCCATCTGACCATACCACCTCCTCACCAAAAACATTATCCCCATTATTTTCCTCTCTATTAATATAAATCTCGTCTAACTTTAACTCACTCACATTCAATATGATTCACTAGTCAACATTATAAACAAGCTCTTTAAAGTTTGACATACTTTCGTATTGGTGTTCTACTTATATTATTGTATTACTCTCAATAATAACTTTCAATTTTGTCTTAAAAACTAAAAACAAATCTTATTACTCCCTCACTCTATCTTGGTAGCAAGAAATCTAGACTTGGATTTCTTAGCTAGTTATGACAAATGGGTCATACATTATGTATCTCCTATATCACTTAAGTTTTGAAATATCATATAGCTAGTGGGTGCATTCTGGTACTTCGATTTAGCTCTAGAACAAATCTCTTACAATTAAAGAGATATAAGTTATTATCTTCACATATATATTATAACTATAACTCCTCTTATAAAACCCCATAGTATTTTAACTCATCATCTGTATGATTGTTCTCCCTAACAGAGACACCATTATTTTCTACCTTCCAACCTTCACACCAAGATTTAATATGGAATCTACAACCATTTCAGAGTGAGTAGTACACCCATCCAAACTTGTTGTTGAGCAGCACGTAATAACTCATTGAATTCTTATGCTTCCCATCTGGTTACTATTCCATATATTCTCTAAATTTTTGGGTAGTTGAATCATAAATCATATCTTCATACTACCTAATATTTTCTTCCTCAATTATCTTCAAACTTGTTAATGGACCACATTGAGAGTCAAAATGTAGCTAGTACTCGCCATTTTAAGTCCAAAACTAATATTCTAGCATAATCCTCTGCAATATTAATAAAATATAATCTCAACTCGTGTAAGGTATGCTTAATTTTTGTGCTTTTAACAAGGATAACAAAAACACCATTTAAATATAAAAAAGGTAGTTGGTAGGCCACCTGAATTAAAAAATTAACTCCCTTAATAAATTCATCTGTTAATGTCTTTTATCCAAGCAACAATAGATTATAGAACCAATTCCTTTGACATTGAATTTCCATATTAATGTGATATACAAATTTCTATACATGAATAATCCTAGATAAATATTAGGAAGATATTTTCCACAAATCATTTTCATAATATTTTAAAGGATTAAAAAAATTAACTCCCTTAATAAATTCATCTGTTAATGTCTTTTATCCAAGCAACAATAGATTATAGAACCAATTCCTTTGACATTGAATTTCCATATTAATGTGATATACAAATTTCTATACATGAATAATCCTAGATAAATATTAGGAAGATATTTTCCACAAATCATTTTCATAATATTTTAAAGGATTTCTAACAATGACTTGTGTATGTGATGGTTTTGATCATGAACTTTTATAAGAATATAACTAAATAGTTGTTTATTCCAAAAATTAATAGTTGACATCCAATAATCACATCTGAAGAAAAAAAATGTATTAAAGAGAAAAAAATTTAGGACTAAAACATTATCTATGACAACCATAAAAATAATTGGTCTTAAGAAATTCGGAGCCAAATTTGGAACTCTAACATCAAGAGCTTTGGAAATACCAAGGTTTGGAAGAATAAAGAGGTTTGAAGCAAGCAAATACATATCAATTTCTAAAGAAGAAAAAATAGAAATGAACTTCTGTTAAAGTTTGCCAAATTGGACAACCATTTATTACAATCAATTCATTTGGAGGAGCTTCTACACAATTCTTTGTTATAGAAAAAAGTCATAAATGTTTTCCCTTATGAGATAATGTGAACCAATCTACAACATAAGCTAAACTCATTTTGGATTTCTAGCTAGTTTTACCCCTCTTAAAAATTTTTCCTTATTAAAATCAAGATGAGTTCATAGAAGATGCAAATAAAGGTCCTTACAGCAAGTGAACGCTAGCATGAATGTGGTTGGGAATGTAGGCTCGAATGCAGCCTTGACTAGAGACTCAAACGCAGTCGAGAATGAAGATTGAGAATGACAAATAACGCGCTTAAGATGGGATGGCAGAGGCGACAACTGCATGAATTTGATAGAGGAAAGAGTTTTAAGTGCGTAAAAGATTCATGGAACAATTGTTCACATGAAAATGGTAGAGGTAGAGATGAGAGGCAAAAATATGGCCCATTCTAGCAAAATTTCTGGCAGAATTTTAACTGTAAATTTTTCCAGATATTACTAGTTTTGTATCGTCCAATTTTCTACTAGTTCTTCCAACGAACCACAATCCGCCAAAAATTATGCCAGAACTAGCCATTTTTCCATTAGTGAATTTGATGGAGGCTTATTCTCATTAATCTCTCTTGAGTAGGCATTTTATAATTGTAACTTCCTCTTCTTAGCCCACCTTTCTTTTTAATGAATAGTCAAGATCGACTCATTGTCTTGGTATCAAGTCTCTTCAGCAGCTAAAGAAGAAGTCAATGTTTTAGCTCTAGAAGGTCTTCTTCTCCTCACAATAGATAAAGAGGACAATAATAGAAACTCTACTCTAGGAGTTGTTCTTGAAATTCACTCCATGGCAACCAAAAGCATTCTTATTATCCATTCTTCAAATTCAACAAACTATCGTATAGTAATGAACTCTTTGTTCTTCTCTATAGATTTTTTCTTCCCCACATCTATGATGTTACTCTGCTTCATAAAGCACTTTTCTTCTAGTTAATGGCATGATTCATGTTCTTTGTATCTTTTAGGATGTTGAATCCAAAATTATCTGTGTATCACATCAAAATATAATGATAATATAGAGTAAACAAAAGCAAAAATTAGATATATTTTAGAGAGAAAGAGAGAGAGAAAATTCTAGAGTGAGATATTTTGTGTTTTCTATAAAACAATCTTGAGTATAAAAATTATGTAAATTTAGCTCAACTCTTAACCACATATTTATAGATTTGGATTGGAGGTTCAACGTTAAGAATTAGCTACAAAAATAACTAAATAAAAAATTTAGAGAAAAATATAAATATTGTGTAGTCTAATTAGAACGTTAGACTTGAAGAAGTTGCCTGTCAAACAAATAAGAAGTCCATACCTTGATGTGTATAAGTCGACCAACAACAAAATAGCTTATCAATAGTTTTTCATACGAAGGAAGTCATCGACTTGAGTAGTCATTTGAGCCAACTACATAGATATATTGTATTTGTTAGTTCCAACTTGATAAGCAACACATTTCCATGTGGAACAAGTATATAAATCTTAATCGCCTGCTTTAGGCGGCTTCATTTGTATGCTAGCATGTTTCTTTTGAATCGAGATCGAGTTGACTAAGGCAACTTAAATTGAATCAGGTGATCAATTTGTCTTAAACTATGAATTTTGAATATTTGGCTGCACAGGCACTAGTTGAAATATAAATAACTTCCCCTTCTTGAAATTCCCCTGACAGTATTTTATTTTGAAAAAAAATCAGGATGTTTTGAACAAATATTTTGTCGCTTTAAAATGTTTTGATCTGTTTTATATATTATATTTATTTCAAAATAAATTAAAAATTTAAATTTATCCTGTGCATTTTATGGTACAAATTTTTTTTCTTTTATTTTACCTGAAGAATTAGTTTTTTTTATATAAACAAAATTTTGATCACGTTAGCATTAGGTGATTGGTTGAACCGGGCACTACCAGCCCACCCCACACGTCTAGTAAGTAGTAGTCCATCCTGTACCCTACATTTCTTTTAAAAGGTTTATTAACCATTTCTTCTATGGTACATTTTTTTTGGGATTATCGTACATTATTATTAATATTTTAAGTAACAATTATTATTTTATTTGTGTTAATTTTCGTGCATAAAATTATTTTGAATAATTTTTTTTTTATAAAAATATTTCGATGTGTCGGAATAAAAACTGACATGGATCAATGAATTTTTCTCTTTAAAGAAACCAAGACTCGATATCTACAAAAAAATAAAATATTTACGAGGAAATTTATTTGAATAAAAATTAATTACACTTTTTATTTACGATAATACGAAATAAAATCATATAAAAATTTGTTTCAAAAAAATTTGAAACAAAATTTTTTGACAATTATAATGTAAAAAACGGTTAATATGTGTGAAGAAAAAATGCTGCTGCTTTTCCCAAATAGGAGGAAGAAAATAAGTGACAAGGAAAAATAATTTTAAAAACAATTATAGAGTTGAATGATATGATTGTACATTATCAATCGCTATAAATCAAAAGAAATTTGCGGTTTAGCATTTCTTTTTACTAAATTTGTACATTTAATCTTCTTATTCCTTATTTTTTTGATATTATATGTTGATCCGATTTCATTACATTAAGCAATCCAAAAATCTCATAAACCCTTTACCAATTACATCCGACATCTTTTTTTACTTGAAAAGAAGAAATCAGGCAACAAAGAAATTCAATCACTCACTAAATTACAATATCAACTCAGCATCCTCAGTTCTCAGCTCCGGTATAGCCACGAGCTTAGGCCGCCAGGCCGGCCTCAGCAATCGATACCGCAACCCCGCCAATCCAACCCGCCGGCCAATTACTACACCTCGATGACCCGACCCACCCAGCCCATCCATCGCAATCCTCTTCCAGCGACCGCTATCGTCGCCGCCGCCGCCGAGCACTGGTGGAGATGGCGGCGGAGATTTCACGAACAGGTCCTTGAGCGAGTTGCCGGCAATCAAGGGCTTCTTCTCCTTGGCGGCCTGCTTCATTCTGGAGAGATCCGCGTGGCGGCGGCGTCTTCGGCAAGAGAATGGACTTCTCAAAATCCTTCTGAGCTTCTTGCGCCGCCGAAAGCTGAGGAACGGCGAGGCGGCGGTGCATTGAAGAGCAAGGGTCTTTAGCTTCTGCAACGCTTCCATCTTTTTCTTTAGCGGGGAATGAGAGAAATAGCTTTACTTTTCTTTATTGAGACGGACGGCAAGTAACATGGTGTGAGGAGTCCGCTGGCCTGTGTGATTTATGTTCGTTTAGACGCAAGGATAACTTACCGCGGTGCTTTTAATTAATATAATGATTGATACGTTCTTTTGTCATGATGAAACCTATGAGCCGCTTAAAGCCACGTGGAAGTAGGAGGTGGGCGTGGTCATCTTGGTGAGGACACTCATTGTGATCTTTTAATTTTATTAATTTTTTGGGAGGGAATTAAGTGTATCAAGCCTAGGTGTCTTAAGGCATATAGAAATTATTATGTGCGCTCATTATTTAGAGGTGAATCAGGACGTGCCGTGTCATTATTTTGCTATATACCTCTATATACCGGGTGATATGGGTAATATCTTCTTCTTCATCATCATTAATTTTTCTAGCTTTATAAACCTTATAAAATTCATCAAATATAACATTAGTGGATTCCTCAACAACTAAATTTCTTTTATTAAATATTTTATAAGGCTTACTTATTGAGGAATAACATAAATAACACTACTTTGACCTTCGGATAAAATTTTCCTAAATAAGATTTTCTATTATTTAAAATATAAACTTATGCCCAAACACATATTGATGAGAAAAAAATAGATTTTCTACCCTTAAGCAACTAATAATGTGTCTTATTCAACTTAGATGTTATGTTCACCCTACTAAAAATATAGCAAGTAATATTCACTACCTATTTCTAAATGTACATGGGTAGATTATATTCGCTAAGCATTGCCCTAGTAGTTCTACTAATCTCCTTATTTTTTTTCTTTAGGCTATACCATTTTATTGCAATGTTCTAAGGGCCGAGACATTATGTTCTATTTCAGATTCCTAATAAAATAATTTAAATATCTCATTTCTAAATTCTCGTCCGAAATTACTTTGGAATGTAGAAATTAAATATCCTATTTTCTCTGAATCCAAACTAAGAATGTTTTATAATCCTTAAAAGAATCACTTGTATTTTCAAGAAATATAACGCAAGTGAGAACAATCATTAATGATTACAAATCCAAAAGGCTTTTCTCCTAATCAAACTAAATGAATAGGTCCAAATAAATCCATATGAAGACCTCCTAACATTCTAGTGGATACTACATACTTAATGGAATGAAATGAAGATTTACTTTATTTCCCTAATTAGCATGAATCACAATGAAAATTTTAAAAATACCATAACTTAGGAATGCCTCAAAATAACTTTTGCTAGGTGGTCTTTCTAAGAGTATTCATAATTGCATGGCATAATCCCCTATGCCACAACCATTGTTCAATCAATAGTGGACTTAAAAAAAAACATCATTAGATTTATTAATACAACTTAGATCAATCATATAAACATTAATAATCCTTAACAATTATAATAAAATTTACCATTTAAGCTTTGTGCATAAAGAAATTTTATATTGAATTATATATATAAATTTTAATAATCCTCGTCCAGGCCACTGTAAATTATTTCTAGTCATTTACTCAATTAATTCATAAGCTTAATAAACAGTCTTAAACATTAAAGTTCCTCTAGTTACTGTATCAATAATCAACTTAAGGGATCATACTAGTTCATTGTAAAATTTTTGAATAACCAACCAATCAAGTAAAAAATGGTAATGGCATTTCCTATGTATTTTCTTAAATCACTCTCAACTTTTATAAATTAACTCTCCTTCAAACTCAGTAAAAATGTGATATCATTCCTAAGTTTGGCAGTTTTGGAAGGTGGGAAATACTTAGTTAGGTATTTGTATGCCAACTCATTCTAAGAGTTTATAGAACCTGGGGGAAAAGAATTCAATGACATCTTAACTTTGTCCCTTAGAGAAAATGGAAATAAATGAAACCTAATAATATCATCGCTGACACTATTATACTTGAATGTTGCATAAATTTCTAAGAAGCTAAGTGTTGCTTGGGATCCTTAATAGGAGTTCCCAAAAATTAGGAATTTTGAACCATCTAAATTATGGTGGGTTTCAGCTTAAAGTTATTATCCTGGATAGTATGTCTATTAATACCCTGGTGGATTCCATCTATATAGAATTTTTATACTCCTAAGAGGTCATGGAAGGTCTTGATCTTTCATTGGTTTAGCAGTATTTAAAGTTAAAATATTTTGCATTTTTTTTAGCATTTTTGTAAGGGTCCTTTCAATTTGAAAATAAAACAACAAAGGAACATTACTAGATGTATAACACATGGAACAAGAATTGACTAAAAAGTAAATAAAGAAACTAATAAACAAAAATTTTTTAAAAAACTTTTTAATAAAAATGACAAAATAAAGATATAAAATATAAGTAGGTTTAAATTACAACTAGTTAACAATATAGTTTAAATTTATAATATGCATGTTATTTTCATAGCAAAGGCACAAAAATTTGATGCAGGGCTAGACTAGTTAAATGCAGGTATGAAATAGAATATGCCTATAACTTATGCTTTTGTTTGATATAAATTGCCCAAAAGACGCAAGTATACATGTTGATCAAGCAATAAAGTGATTGAGAGAGTGTCAATCCCATGAGGAAGTGTTATGCTAGATTGATGTTTGAATAGTTGCTATTTGAATGAGTTATATTTATGCAACTTATGTAGTTTTGATGATTCCAAACATTATTGTTCAAATGTATAGTTATCTCCTAACAATTTCAGAAGATTTGCACTTGCTCTTGTGTGTACTAACATTTCAGGAAAATCAGACTCCAGACTACGAAAACTTCAATTCAAATTCAACATGAGATATTATGTATAATTGATGTTTATCTTTTCTTTGAATTAACTTTGAAAGGGAGTGATTGTAATTGAGTGAATAAAATCTCACACACACACACAAATAAGGAGATCTTGAAATTCTATACTGATCGTACAGGACGATATTTATCGTACTGGACGATCTGTCAGTTATCTCCTATAGAGCACTTGGAACGAATAGGAACTTGCCTTGAAAAATTTTCTAAGTCCTATTCGTCCAGGACGAAATTTATCATCGTCCCAGGCGATGGGTTCTCTGCAAAATTTTCGTCCAGACGAATGTTACCATCGTACGAGGCGACCAGTCCTCTGGAAAATTTTCGTCCCGACGAAAATAAATATCGTACAGGACGATCAGCTCTCTGGAACTTTTTTTCGTACAGACGAAAACAAGTTATCGTCCGCGGCGATAGGTTCTCTGGAAAATTTTCGTCCAGACGAAATAAATAATCGTCCAGGACGATCGGCTCTCTGGAAAATTTTCGTCCAGACGACCACATTTTCGTTCAAACGACAAACCGACTTAGAACAGTTTTCAGCAGTTTCTAGAACCGACCTTGTAATAACCGTTCGTACTGGACGAACCAAGTTCGTACAGGACGATCAGATGTACGAAGTCAGTTCGTACACATATACAAATTGGGTCGTTTCAGATCGTTTAAGTAAAATCGTCCAGGACGATCCAGAATCGTACAGGACGATCCACTGCGTACAGAATTGAAAATTTGCAGTTTTTGGGCGGTTTCACTTGTCTTTTATATAAATAGTCCAAATTAGACTGCCACCCAATCTTTTTGTCATTTGATCTTCGTGCCTTTTGAGAGAATAGCCAAGGAGAGAGTGGAAGAGAGCATTCAAAGGAGGATTCCTACCACTGGAGCTAGAAGGCTTCACTTGGATTGCTAAGGTAAGAGTCTCTACTTGTGAAATTGGATTTCTTCACTCTTTTTCTTTCTTCCTTCTAGATTCTTGTGAGAAGATCATTCAAGAAGGTCCGGTTCTCTGCCGACACTTGGAGAGTGTGAACAGACGAAGGGTTCTCTGCCCACACTAGGAGAGTGTGAAAGGACGAAGGGTTCTCTGCCCACACTAGGAGAGTGTGAAAGGACGAAGGGTTCTCTGCCCACACTAGGAGAGTGTGAAAGGACGAAGGGTTCTCTGCCCACACTAGGAGAGTGTGAAAGGACGAAGGGTTCTCTGCCCACACTAGGAGAGTGTGAAAGGACGAAGGGTTCTCTGCCTACACTTGGAGGGTGTGAAAGGACGACGGTTCTCTGCCGACACTGGGTTTTGTGTAAAAGGACGGACGGTTCTCTACCGCACCTGGGAGTGGTGAAAAGAGTGTGTTGTAAGGGCTTCTCCGCCTTGCTGTGGGTGCAAAAGGAGAGTCACTATTGGTATTAGTGCAATACTCAGAGGGTGCCTCTGAGGAGTGGATGTAGGTCTGGTTATAGACCGAACCACTATAAATCTGGTGTCATTTACTTTATAGCTTTTACGTTTCCGCACTTTTAAAATTCAGTTTTAACAACTCTGTGGTTGAAAAATATTTTTCTACTAACTTTAAAAAAAAAAAAAAGGAAATTTTATTTCGGTTCAACTTTATTTTTAAGAGGGTTTAAAATTTTAAAAACTACCAATTCACCCCCCTCTTGGTAGCCTTGGGACACTTACTTAGGCTTAACAACCTAATTACTGGACTCAACAAGTGGTATCAGAGCAGAGTTTCAAAATCATAAGTTTGAACTACTTTTTGATTAACGTAGATGGCTACATTTGGAAACCGAAACACACCTGAGGGTTACTCTATCACTAGACCTCCACTGTTTGATAATATTCCTTTTGATTTTTGGAAAACACGCATGTCTACTTTCTTACAGTCACTTGATTATCGCATGTGGATGCTAGTCCAGGAAGGTTACACAAAACCAACTAGATTAGTTGATGGAATTAGGGTAGAAACACCATATGCAGATTGGACTATAGAAGAACGTGACTTAGCACAATTAAATGCGAAATGTTTAAATAGTTTCTTTTGTGCTTTAAAATCTGAAGACTACATGCGAGTTTCCACTTGTAAAAGCGGAAAAGACATATGGGATAGACTTTGTATTACTTATGAAGGGACAAATGAGGTTAAGCAATCAAGACTCAATATCTTGTTACATGACTACGAACTGTTTCGCATGAAACCTAATGAATCTATATCTGACATGTACACAAGATTCACTCAAATTGTCACCTCTTTGCATGCACTTGGTAGGGAATTAACTAATGCTGAAATGGTAAATAAGATTCTTCGTTGTTTACCTACTACATACGATGCTAAAATTACTGCAATTACAGAGTCAAAAGATCTGAACATTTATTCTATTGACAATCTTCTTGGTTCACTCATTGCTTACGAGCAAGGAGTAAGTCAAAGAAAGATTGATGCAGGTGAACCAAGAAAGGACAAGAATCTTGCATTAAATGTGGAAGAGTCAGAAAGTGAACACTCACAACCTGAGGATGAAGACGATATAGCACTGATGACTAGACAATTCAGAAGCTTTTTAAAGAGGAAGCAGAAGAGACGCCAGCAATGGAATAGAGGTAAGTATAACAAAAATGGCAGGGTTTCTAATGAATTGATTTGTTATGAATGCAGGAAACCAGGTCATATAAAAACTGATTGTCCAAAACTTAAAGCCACTCCTAGCAAGGAGAAGGTAGAGGAGAAACCAATGGTAAAAAAGGGCAAGAAGAAGTTTCAAAAGGCTTTTTGGGCGGACTCAGCTTCAGACTCATCTGAGACTGAAAACGAAGAAGAAGTCACCAACCTTTGCTTGATGGCAGATAAAGCTGAACAATCAGATCAAGAAGAGGTATGTGATTTAACATATGATGAACTGTTTGAAGTTTCTGAACACATGCATGATGCATATAGGAAAACTAAAAAGATGCATTCTAGTTTAGTTTTAGAATTGGAAGAGCTTAATAAGGAACACGAAATCCTTAGGAAAGATCATGCTTTAATTGATAGCAACCACATGAAACTACTTGATGAATATGATGACTTGAATAAAAATTTTGAAAATTTAAAATCATCCTATGCTGAACTTGAAAAAGAATTTAAGAAATTTAAGGATGAATCTGAGCACAAGACATATAGAATCAATTATACAAATCGAATCTTGGAGGATATGAATTCATTTTACAAACTTACTATAAGAGCTCTCGAGGATAATAGGAACCCCCCTAAACTTGAAGATTTTACAAATCCTAAATATTATCCTAAATTCATGAAATCCCTTAGAAGACAATCATATGAAAGAAAACATAGGAATATTTTTCCTAATGTTAAATGTAACAATTGTGGATTTTTGGGACATATATCTCACACCTGCACTTTAAAGATGAAACCTAATTTGGTGTGGAGAACTAAGATGCATAAACCTAGACATATCACACATGCATCTGATTATAAATTTCATAAAGGTGAACCCAAACTAGTTTGGGTTCCCAGGTCTAACAATTGAGAATTTTGCAGGAATACTCTCACACAAGACCTCGTGAGAGTATATGGTACCTGGACAGCGGATGTTCTAAGCACATGACTGGAGATACTGCTCAATTCATAACGCTGGAAGCCAGGAGTGGAGGCAAGGTTACACTTGGAGATAATACCACAAAGAAGGTGGTTGGATCAGGTATGATTGGAAATTTGAAAAACTTTTTCATAGATAATGTTTTATTAGTTGAAGGCTTAAAACATAATTTGCTTAGCATAAGTCAGCTATGTGATAAGGGCTATAATGTAAAATTTTTACCTACTAGCTGCATAATTAGCCTAAATGGGAAAATTGTTTTAAATGGAAAAAGGGTGAACAATGTCTACATGCTAGATTTAAATTGTATTCAATCTCCTACTGCTTTTTGTTTGAAAACTGTTTCTGATGAATCATGGCTTTGGCATAGGAGACTTTGTCATTCTAGTATGAAAAATCTTAGAAGAATTACCCAAAAGAATTTGGTTAGAGGAATACCTAAACTAGACTTTACTAAGAACCACTTATGTGATGCATGTCAATTAGGAAAACAAGTGAAGTCCTCTTTTAAATCCAATAAAGATCTTAGGACCAGTAAACCTTTAGAAATTCTTCACATGGATCTTTTTGGACCTGTAAGCACGGTTAGTCTAGGAGGAAAGGTATATGGATTTGTAATAGTAGATGATTTTTCAAGATTCACCTGGGTTAAATTTCTTTTTCATAAGAGTGAATCATTTGAGGAATTCAGAAATTTTTCAACTTGGATACAAAGAAAACTAGGATGTGAAATAATTTCTATACAAAGTGATCATGGAGGAGAATTTGAAAATGAAAGATTTGAAGATTTCTGTAAAGAAAAGGGGATTGATCACAACTTTTCTGCACCTAGAACTCCTCAACAAAATGGAGTAGTTGAAAGAAAGAACAGAACATTAATAGAAGCCGCCCGAGCAATGTTAGCAGAATACTCTCTTCCTAGATATTTTTGGGCTGAGGCGGTTAGCACTGCATGCTATGTTCTAAATAGGGTAAATGTGAGATCAAATTTGAATAAAACACCCTATGAATTGGTAAAAGGTAGAACACCAAATTTGTCTCATTTACATGTATTTGGTTGCAAGGTGTTCATACATAATAATGGAAAATCTGCCTTAGGAAAATTTGATCCAAAATCAGATGAAGGAATTTTTGTTGGATATTCAAGTGTTGGAAAATCTTATAGAGTATTCAACAAAAGAACTTTAGTCATTGAAGAAACCACACATGTTGTTTTTGATGAAAATGGAAACATAGAAGAGCCAAAAGTTGTTGAAGAAGAAATTGAAGAAAACTCCCAAAAGATTGATAGATTAAATTTGGAAGAAAATGTGGAAGAAAATATAGAAAGAGAAGACCCTTTACCTAGAGATTTGAGATTCTCTAAAAATCACCCAAAGGAATTAATTATAGGTGAACCAAGTGAGGGTGTTAGAACTAGGCGTGGATTAAACAAGGAAGTCAATCATTCAGCCTTCATTTCAACTATTGAACCCACTAACATTGATCAAGCACTTTCAGATGAATTTTGGATATTGGCCATGCAAGAAGAGTTAAATCAATTTGTAAGAAATAAAGTTTGGGAACTAACTACAAGGCCAAAAGATCAAAGTGTTGTTGGAACCAAGTGGGTGTTCAAAAATAAAATGAATGACTCAGGAGTAGTCATTAGAAATAAGGCTAGATTAGTAGCTAAGGGGTATAATCAAATTGAAGGAATTGATTTTGAGGAAACTTTTGCCCCTGTAGCTAGACTTGAAGCAATTAGGGTTTTACTAGCCTTTGCCTGTTTTAAAGGTTTTAAATTGTTTCAAATGGATGTTAAAAGTGCCTTTTTAAATGGAGTAATTGAAGAAGATGTTTTTGTAGAACAACCTCCAGGTTTTGAAAATTCAAAATTTCCAAATCATGTTTTCAAATTAAAAAAGGCATTATATGGATTGAAACAGGCACCTAGGGCTTGGTATGAGAGGTTAAGCACCTTCCTACTTGAAAGATCTTTTGAAAAAGGAAGTGTGGATACAACTCTCTTTTTAAGAAAAATTGGAAAGGATATACTTATTGTTCAAATTTATGTGGATGACATCATCTTTGGATCTTCAAATAAACATCTTTGTGATGAATTTTCTAAAACAATGAGTAATGAATTCGAAATGAGTCTAATGGGAGATTTAAATTACTTTCTAGGATTTAGCATTAAGCAACTTGAGGAAGGTACTTTTCTTAGTCAAAACAAATATATTAAGGACATCCTCAAAAAAATATGAAATGGACAATGCTAAACCTGTTAGTACACCAATGAGTTCTTCAGTTCAGTTAGATAAGGACCTTAAGGGAAAATCTGTTGATCAAAAGAAATTTAGAGGGATAATTGGATCTTTACTTTACTTGACTGCTAGCCGACCAGATATTATGTTTAGTGTTTGCCTATGTGCTAGATTTCAATCAGATCCAAAAGAATCACATTTGACAGCAGTAAAAAGGATTTTAAGATATCTACTAGGAACTCAAAACTTAGGAATTTGGTATCCTAAGTTTAGCTCTTCATTTGAAATTATTGGTTACTCAGATTCTGACTTTGCAGGCTGTAGAGTGGATAGGAAAAGCACTTCTGGAACATGTCAATTCATTGGAAATTCATTAGTTTCATGGTCTAGTAGAAAACAAAATTCAGTGGCACTATCTACTGCAGAAGCAGAATACATTGCATTAGGAAGTTGTGTGGCACAAGTACTTTGGTTAAAACAACAGTTGATTGACTTAGGATTAACTATAGGCACTATTCCAATTTATTGTGACAATACTAGTGCTATTTGTATTTCAAAAAATCCTATTCAACATTCTAGAACCAAACACATCGATATAAGGCATCATTTCATAAGGGATCACGTATCCAAAGGAGAAATTGAACTCATACATGTTTCAACTGAAAATCAACTTGCAGACATTTTTACAAAACTTTTAGCCTTTGATACCTTCAGTACTTTAAGAACAAGGCTTGGTGTTATTGATTTGAATGCTTAACTCAAATGTCTTTGCAAACATTGATACTTGTTATGTTTTGTTTTTGAAATTTTGTGAATTTTTGTGTGTTTTTTAATGAATTGTTTTTGGATTTATGATTTTGTTTTATGTTTTCTGTGTTTCTGATTGTTTTTGTTGATTTTGTTAATTTAAAAATTTAAAAAATCAAAATTAATTTTTGGAGGAAATCGTCCAGGACGAAATATTTTCGTACGGGACGATGTGTAAAGGAACAGTTTGCGAAAATTTAAACCGTTTTAGAGCAGTTTTTTATTGGATCGTCTGTACGATCTGTGATCGTCCAGGACGAAATTTTTTTTTCTCTCAAACGTCGGGACGATTGAATGCAGCGGTTGAGTGGATAAGATAGTTTTTAATACGAACTTCGTCTGTACGAAATTTTCGTTCGTCCAGACGAACATGTGTCGTTTCATTGTAGGGGACGGTTTTCAAGAGTCATTAAAACGAAATACTTTTCGATCGTCTGTACGAAATTGTTTTCGTCTGTACGATCGGTCAAGTCAAAAAGCCTGTACGAAGGGACGCATCGTAAGTTGTGTTGAATACGAAAAGCCGTTACATTTTGGACGAATTGGATCGTCTGTACGAACATGTTTCGTCCAGACGAATTATTATGTTCGTCCAGGACGAATATTTTCGTCCAGGACGAAAGTATCGTTTTTCCTTTAAATATGAAGGCTTTTCAAACTTGAAAATCACACTTTCAAATTTCTTTTTCAATCCCCTTCAACTTCAAATCAACAATGGCCTCCTCTAGCAAAAGACAAAAGGTTTTGGTGAAGAAACCAAACAGGAATGCCCCAGACAACTTTCTTTCTAAGGAAAATGAGGAATCTTTTCCTCGTTTTGCTTCAGCAAAAATCACTCCGTCTCGCATTCTTATCCCTGCAGAGTTGAAATATCGGGTAATGCACCTCTTCGCCTCAACCCAATTTCAGTTCATTCTTTCTCTCGTTTACCTCTACAACAAACAAACCTACCATTACTTCCTTGCCAACATGAGTTTCAATTCTGACCACTCTATCATTAGTTCTTTTGTTTTTAAGAAAAAAGTTGAGATCACCAAGCACGATCTTGGTGCATTTTTAAACTTAAGAACTGAGGGATATAGAGCCCACACCCTAATGTCAGAAAACTCCTTCAAATGGTTTGAAATCAATAGGGTAATTAGAGGAAATGCAATTGACAATCATGTTGCTAGAGTCTCAGGTATGACCCAAGATGCCCGAATCATCCAGCATATCCTTAGATCCTCAATTATTCCTAAAGCTGGTGATAGGATTAACATCACTCCTCTCCTTTCTTGTCTAACTTTTTTAATCATGTCAAGACATCCTATTGATGAAGCCCAACTCATCATAGATCATATCTATAGGCTTTCAGAAATAGGACATGCTGATCAGAAGAAAAAGAAAAACATTTCATTAGGGCACTTAATTACCTATATTTTGGAGAAGAAATACAATATAGTGCATCCTGATGAAGAATATGAAGAGCCAGTTTACTATAACAATACATCATTCAGACTGCTCTTCAAGGAAGAAAAAGAAAAAGGGAAAGCACATGACAGTGCTTCAGAAGAAGAAGAAAGAGAAGAAGGAGAGCATACCTCTGCACCTCAGTCAGATTATCAGAATCTGATTGAGAGATTTGATCGTTTAGAGACTCATATTGATCAAAGATTTGATCAATTTGATGCTCAACTTGTGCAGCAACAACATGACATTGGTGTTATTAGAAATGAAGTACATGATATCAATACCAATGTAATGTTGATGGCCTCCTACTTTAACCTTTTCGGTGGCATTCCTCCTCCTCCTCCAGAACAGTAGAGATGATTTTATGTGTTTTTGTAGTACTTGTGTTGTATTTTTTGTTGTGTTGTTGTGATTGTTACTCATTTTTTTTCTTGTTATGTTAATGTTTTTGTTAAATGTAGGTATTTGTCTTTTATTTTATGTTGTGTTTAGCTTTTGTGAAATGTAATCTTTTCATATAAATCAATGCATTTCACACTTGTTTCAGTATTGATTTGTTATTGAAATGTGGTTAATTTTTTATGAATTTCATTAGTATTATTTAATCTTCATAGTGCTTAAATTAGATTGTAATTGGAGATTATCTACATTAGAAAATCTAGTCTTTCAAAATTTAAAAGTTGTTTATAACTTGTTGTAATTAGAATTTTTAAATTCATGTCTATTCATTTAGACTACATAAAAGTTAAAATTATTATTGCAATTTAGATGTTTACTTATTTTGTATTTCTTTGTTCAAATAATATTTATGTACTTAGAAATATTTGAAATTTTAGATTATTGATTTTGGAAAGAATTGGTGTAAAGTACTCTTGAAAATTGTACAAAAAGTACAAAAAATCAAAAGAAATGCGCAATGGTTCGCAAATATGAAAAAGAGGCACAAAATCAGCTCAATATCAATAGATGCACAAAAATGTGCTCAAAAAGTTGAAAAAGATGCGCAAAGCGCCACATGTGGTAATTCTCTTCTTTCCAAATTCTTTCAATCTCTTAATTCAAATTGATCTTATGTTCATTTATATTCTATTGAATTTTGAAATATAGAATTTTTTCTTCATCTCTCTTGTAATGATTTTCTATATTCAAATGTCTAAATTGAATCATGTCTTTGCTAAATTCTTCTTACTTACAATGTTATATCACTTTTTAAATCTCCTGAATTTCTATGATTGACCTAATGTTTTTAGTTTAAAATTGCATACCCTATGTCAATCACCATTTAGATTAAATTTTAACAATGAATTTCATATAATTATTTACATTTCTGGTCTTTTTCTTCTTCACTTTTTGTTGCTGTCAAAAAGGGGGAGAAATTATTAGTTTGTGTATGTTTGTGTTTTATCTTTTTTAGTGTTAGTGGTTCTGTTTGCAATTTTTTTAAAATAAAAAAAAAAAAAAAAAAAAAAAAAAAAAAAAATATTGTTCTTTAATGCCTCCTTATTTTAATGTACTCATAAATTCAGGGGGAGTTTAGGAGATAAAAAATGTGTTTTAACTTGAAACCATACTAATAATAATTGTTTTGCCATCATCAAAAAGGGGGAGATTGTTTGAATAGTTGCTATTTGAATGAGTTATATTTATGCAACTTATGTAGTTTTGATGATTCCAAACATTATTGTTCAAATGTATAGTTATCTCCTAACAATTTCAGAAGATTTGCACTTGCTCTTGTGTGTACTAACATTTCAGGAAAATCAGACTCCAGACTACGAAAACTTCAATTCAAATTCAACATGAGATATTATGTATAATTGATGTTTATCTTTTCTTTGAATTAACTTTGAAAGGGAGTGATTGTAATTGAGTGAATAAAATCTCACACACACACACAAATAAGGAGATCTTGAAATTCTATACTGATCGTACAGGACGATATTTATCGTACTGGACGATCTGTCAGTTATCTCCTATAGAGCACTTGGAACGAATAGGAACTTGCCTTGAAAAATTTTCTAAGTCCTATTCGTCCAGGACGAAATTTATCATCGTCCCAGGCGATGGGTTCTCTGCAAAATTTTCGTCCAGACGAATGTTACCATCGTACGAGGCGACCAGTCCTCTGGAAAATTTTCGTCCCGACGAAAATAAATATCGTACAGGACGATCAGCTCTCTGGAACTTTTTTTCGTACAGACGAAAACAAGTTATCGTCC
This sequence comes from Dendrobium nobile, assembly GCA_022539455.1. NCBI lineage: Eukaryota > Viridiplantae > Streptophyta > Magnoliopsida > Asparagales > Orchidaceae > Dendrobium > Dendrobium nobile. The sequence goes on from CM039735.1 coordinate 63,811,451, forward strand.
GCGGCGATAGGTTCTCTGGAAAATTTTCGTCCAGACGAAATAAATAATCGTCCAGGACGATCGGCTCTCTGGAAAATTTTCGTCCAGACGACCACATTTTCGTTCAAACGACAAACCGACTTAGAACAGTTTTCAGCAGTTTCTAGAACCGACCTTGTAATAACCGTTCGTACTGGACGAACCAAGTTCGTACAGGACGATCAGATGTACGAAGTCAGTTCGTACACATATACAAATTGGGTCGTTTCAGATCGTTTAAGTAAAATCGTCCAGGACGATCCAGAATCGTACAGGACGATCCACTGCGTACAGAATTGAAAATTTGCAGTTTTTGGGCGGTTTCACTTGTCTTTTATATAAATAGTCCAAATTAGACTGCCACCCAATCTTTTTGTCATTTGATCTTCGTGCCTTTTGAGAGAATAGCCAAGGAGAGAGTGGAAGAGAGCATTCAAAGGAGGATTCCTACCACTGGAGCTAGAAGGCTTCACTTGGATTGCTAAGGTAAGAGTCTCTACTTGTGAAATTGGATTTCTTCACTCTTTTTCTTTCTTCCTTCTAGATTCTTGTGAGAAGATCATTCAAGAAGGTCCGGTTCTCTGCCGACACTTGGAGAGTGTGAACAGACGAAGGGTTCTCTGCCCACACTAGGAGAGTGTGAAAGGACGAAGGGTTCTCTGCCCACACTAGGAGAGTGTGAAAGGACGAAGGGTTCTCTGCCCACACTAGGAGAGTGTGAAAGGACGAAGGGTTCTCTGCCCACACTAGGAGAGTGTGAAAGGACGAAGGGTTCTCTGCCCACACTAGGAGAGTGTGAAAGGACGAAGGGTTCTCTGCCTACACTTGGAGGGTGTGAAAGGACGACGGTTCTCTGCCGACACTGGGTTTTGTGTAAAAGGACGGACGGTTCTCTACCGCACCTGGGAGTGGTGAAAAGAGTGTGTTGTAAGGGCTTCTCCGCCTTGCTGTGGGTGCAAAAGGAGAGTCACTATTGGTATTAGTGCAATACTCAGAGGGTGCCTCTGAGGAGTGGATGTAGGTCTGGTTATAGACCGAACCACTATAAATCTGGTGTCATTTACTTTATAGCTTTTACGTTTCCGCACTTTTAAAATTCAGTTTTAACAACTCTGTGGTTGAAAAATATTTTTCTACTAACTTTAAAAAAAAAAAAAAAGGAAATTTTATTTCGGTTCAACTTTATTTTTAAGAGGGTTTAAAATTTTAAAAACTACCAATTCACCCCCCTCTTGGTAGCCTTGGGACACTTACTTAGGCTTAACAACCTAATTACTGGACTCAACAATTGATACCCTAGTGGATTCCATCTGAGAACATGTTTACCAATTTTTCTAACCACTACAAGTTATCATGCCAACTAAAAGTCAACTAGTAAAAGTAAGTATATCTTAAAATTTCTTTTTGGATTTTTTATTTTACAAATATATAAAATTTCTAAACTAATAATGTCTTTATTTTTTGCAAAATAAAAATATAGATTATAGCAAGTTAGAGTTCATCAGAGTAATCGTAATCCGTCGCCTCGGTTGATTTTTTCCATATTCTAATAATAGTTGCATTTCAAAACATCTCCATAAGATCTCAAATACTCAATTAGCCTATGTCCAGCTTGAATTAACACATGTTCAAATTTCCATGATTTATTTTATTATGCCTCCGTCTAGGTCATAGATCACACTTAAAATTAGAAAGAGAGTAACAAACTACATAGTTAGATTAAACATGGAAAAATATGAAATATAACATAGCTTTGGAAAAATATGAAATATAACATAGCTTTTCAACACAATTAATATATTCTTTGAACATGCATAAAAATCAATAAACTAATAGTAAATAAAAGTATAATTTCATTACCAAGGCTCTAAATATAAAGGGACAGTAGTTTGCTACACATGAAAATTAGAAAATAAGAATAAAAATTTGAGGGATAGAACCAATATATCGATGTGGAGACTACTAGAAATTGAATATGGTCATACTTGGTCCCTCTATTACCAATCTCAATGTTGCACTTCTCTATCATAAAATCTCAACACAAAATAATGGACACAACTACTATCCACACTCTCCCATAATAATACCCTCCCATTCATAAGAAATGTGCTACCTATTTATAGTTTTTCAAAATAACTAAACTAGCTCCACAGTGCTAACCTAAGTGGCACTATGGTACTACTAAACCAATATGTTAGTTCACCTATCATCACATATGTTCACAGATTCAACCATCAATTACTATCACCCACCGTGATGACAATCAATCTTGTGCTATTACATTCATTTTATGGTGCCTCAAATACCTTGCTCTCTATTTTAGATCCAACACTTTACTACTATGGTAGTATCTATATCACTTCAATATAGATGGGTGCAGCATTGAAAATCTCCTTTAATTGTTATTTTTTATTTTTCTTCTTTCATGCAAATTCACAAAAATATAATTTAGGTACCATTTTTATAATAATAAGTGTACTTTGAAGTATATATATTTTTATATTATCATTCATGAACTATTTGGATTCCATGATCTTGTCGAGAATGCATTTTCCACCTCACTTGCATTTGTGACATTTGTCGTTAGGTATAACACCCATTGAATTACTAAATCAAAAATCTCTATAAGCTATTAGTGGGTTATGAAATCTATGTTCTTCATGATCAAAAATTTATCTCCAATTTTATTACCTACTGACTTCTCGTTAATAGCATCTATCCATCCTTTAGGCACTTAAAAGAATGTTGAATCTAAATTTGCCTATGGATGACATTTTGACAATACTAATAATAATAGTTAATCTATCAGATATTAAATAAGGAAAAGGTACACATGTAAAAGAGGAACGTTGAGACCTTTTTCCTTGTTATGAGTAATAAACCAGCATAGCTCAAAAAATGGTCTCTAAACCCTATATTAATTGGGCTTGGTTTGTCATAAAAAGATTTAAGCCAATACTACAACAACATCAGCAAACATGTATCCCACTACATGGGGTTGGGTACACAAATCCTTTTTCTCTATTTTGACATGTTAAAATTCAAATTCTCATTTCAATATAATAAAGAAAAGTCATTTGTAATATTTTCTATCTAAGTCTTTTTAGGTCTACCTCTACCTTTCTTAACATAAGATAAATCTAATACATTTACTCTCCTAACTGGGTCATCAGATGGCTATCATTTTATTGGACCAAACCATAGAGCGAGGCTCTCTCTAATCTTATCTTTCATCAGATGGCTACTCACATCCTTTCACATATATCTTCATTTATTATGATGTCTCTATGAGTAAAGTCGCTCATCCATAGGAGCATCCTCAACTCTACAACATTTAACTTAATATGAGTTAAGCCAACAAAAAAATTAATTAATATATGATTTAACAATTATAAACATATGTAACTATTATATGCTTGAGCCAAAAATAATATATCAAGGAAATCATTAAGAAATTTGATATGAAAGGATGCATAAGTATAATCACACCCATGAGCCCAGCTACCTAGTAAGATAAGGATCCAAATGAAAATATTGTTGAAAAGAAAATTTATAGATGAATGGCCGACACATTACCCTATGTTACCGTAAGTAGTCGTGATGTTATATTTAGTATTTTTATGTGCTAGATTATAGTTTGAACATACGGAATAACACATAGGTATAGATAAGAGGATTCAAGATATCTTTTAGTCACACCAAATATAAATATCTAATATCCTAAAAATTGCCGAGGAATTAATAAGATGCTCAAATTAAGAGTTTATTGGTTGTAAGGTAGATCAAAAGAGTACTTCAAGGACTTGCCAGTTCATTGGAGAATCATTAATTTTATGATCAATTAGGAATTTGAATTCATTAGTTCTATCCACTACAAAGACAGAGTACATTTCAACAAGGAGTTGTGTTGCTCATGTTCTATGGCTAAACTTATAGCTTCTTGATAATGGATTGAAGGTGGGTATTGTACCTATAATATGTGATTATAGAAGGGAAATATGCATCATTATAAATTTGATATAACACTCATGCACCAAATATATAGATATAAGAGAACATTTTATTAGAAACCTTGGGTCAAAAGCAGATATATACATTCAATTTATAGCATTAACTATCAATTAACTGATATCTTTACCAAAACCTTGCATTTTGAGAGATTTAGAGAACCTAAAACAAGATTAGGAATTATTTATTTAGGTTCTTAAAGGGTTTAAATATATAGGGGCATATTGATGTTTTAATGTGAAAGTTCCTTAGGGATGTTAAGCCCTATGAACTTAGTCCCAAGCTAACCAAGAGGGGGGTGAATTGGTATTTTAAAATTTCTTTTAACAAATAATAAAAAACATAAACCAAAATCACGCCACAAAAATAAATGCGGAATTTAAAAGTGCTGAAGCAAGAAAACAAGAACACAGAAATTTATAGTGGTTCGGTCAACTCGACCTACGTCCACTCCTTGGAGCCACCCTCCAAGTATTGCACTACAAAACGTGACTCTTCTTTAGCCTCCACAGCTAAGCGGAGAAGCCCTCACAAGAACCTCCTTTTTGCCACCCCGACAAGGCAGAGAACCTACCTCCTTTTGCTTCCTCCAGAGAACCACAACCAAAAGCTAACTCCTTACCTCTACCGACCCTTCCACGGACGAGAAACTCTAGACGAAGAAGAAGCAGAGCGATCCTTGAAGCAACCCTTGTGAAACCCCTCATAAGCTCCCCCTCATAAGATCCTCTCTCTCTCCCTTTCTCTCTTTCTCTCCTCAAGGCCTTCTCAGGTCAAGGCAGCAGCCAAAGGTTTTTCAAAACATTGAACAAGAGCTCTTAAATAGAAGAGCTTCAAAGGAGCTCATTAATTGCAAGTTGCCGACAATATCGTACAGGCCGATATGGACATCGTCCTGGCCGATCAGTACAAAACTCAGAAGATTGGCCTGGGCAACGCCCGGTTTTGGGTGCTGGACGATTGAAATTTGGCTTGATTGTCCTGGCCGATCTTACGATCATCCCGGCCAATTAGTTCAATTCAGAGGAAAATCGTCCTGAGCATCACCCTGTTTTTATGCTGGCCGATCTCGATCGTCCAGGAGTGACCAAGGATATTGAATATATCGTCCTAGCCGATCCTGAGATCGTCCAGGATGATGTGATCGTATCAATCATCCTTAATTACTTCCCTGATTTGACTGTTCAATTAAGGCATAATTGTAAATATTGTCCGGGCTGATCAGTGATCGTCCTGGCCGATAATTTAAAAATACAGTATAGCTTAATTATCTATGGAGGCTACTTCTTTCTGTTTTGAGCTTATCATCCTGGCCGATACACGTATCGTCTAGGCCAATATGTTAATGACGGCTGCCTTAATTAAGAATCCTTAATTAGACTTTCTGTTTTAAGCCTGATCGTCCAGGATGATGTAAATATCATCCTGGCCGATATGAGCAAATACAGAAATTCTAAATCTCTCAAGTGTGTGTGTGTGTAGGGTTACTTAGCATTAGTCTCTTTGATTATTACAAGTAGACTCAAAAAGTGAAAAATAAAAGTACATACTGACTCAACTCTAAACCTACACAATCCTGAACTGGCTTTGTCTTGTTCGTCAACAAGCAGTCTAAGAGAAATAGTGTTTGTCAATCATCAAAATATAAGCCATGAAAATAGATTTGCAACAATCTCCCCCTTTTTGATGATGGCAAACACAAGTAGGAAAATATCCAAAAAAAAAAGTCCATTAGAATTTCAGAGTTACAATCCCAACAACTTTTCCTACCTTACCCTACTCCCCCTTTTATCATCACAAAAAGAGGGTTCAGATACAAAAGAAAAACACCACAACAAATAAAGACTAACAAGCAAACTACATAAAACAGGAAATAAACAACAGAAAAACACAGACTAAAAAAATGAAGGATCCTGATCATCAGATGGAGGTGGTGGAGGTGGCTGCTAAAAGTAGCTGGTAAGCGTGGTAAACTGAGCATTGAACCAGGCGATGTCCTGGTCATGCTGCTACTAGTGAGTAAGGAAACTGTCAAATCGGGCTAAATCCTCAGTGTGGTGCTGCTCGTAGCGGGCAATGTCCTCAGAGTGTTGCTACTCCTGTGCAGCAATGTAGGCGTCAAAGAGGGTCTCCCATCGATCAAACCTCTCAATCAATTGATCAACCGGAGAGTGCTAGTGGAGAGGAACAGGGTCAGGAAAGGGAGCGGGAGCGGGAGCCTCCTCCTCTCTAGCCCCCCGAGGTTCCTCAGGGTGGAGATGAGTACTGTGAAGGGTAGTGAAGGAACTGTTTGAGTAGAAGAGGATTGGGAGGTCAGGAGGTGTGGGATATTAGAGTTGATATTTAGTTTCAAGGACATAGGCTATAATGTGTCCTAAGGCTAGATTGGGTTTCCTCTTATGACCTGGATCGTGAATTATGGTTAAATGGTCAATGTACCGAAAGAGCAAGTCGACTGTATTAAATTCTCTATGAGCCATGATGTAGAAAGTAGTCAGGGAAAGTAAAGGGGTGATATGGATTCGGTCACCGGCTTTTGGAATTATGGAGGTGCGAAGGACATGTTGGATTGTCCTAACATCTTTGATTAAAGAGCTAGTCTCTCCAATATGAAAAGGTGCATTTGTCTGGCGAAGGAAGTGATTTGTCGTTGACCAGTCAAAGTCAGGATCTGAAGCGATTAAGTGCAGCTTATCCCCGATGGTGGATAGCTGTAAAAGATCAACACAATCCTGATATGTGATTTCGACAGGGCGTCTATTCACATAGGAGGTCAGGGCTGTGAAAGTAGGGTTGATGCAAAGATTTGCAAAAAATTCAAAAAGAAGCTCAGTGTGAAAAGGAAAGGCGAGAGAAAGAATGAAGCAAAATGAAGTGTGAGAAAAGAGATCCATTACCGAATATGAAATGTGGGCAGGATTGATGATTCTAGAGACAGTTATCCCACACTCTTTGTAGCGACGGTAGGCAGCCTGATCCTCTGCCTCCTTGAATCGAGGGTCTAGAGTGGCCCTCGAGGAACTCCCAGAAGCCTATCGAACACGTTTCCCACCAGCCATAGAAAAGGGATTAGCAAGAAAACACAAGAGGAGAAAGGGTGAAAAGTGAAAAACCATGGCTGGAACGGCCATAATTTAAAGAAACGGCCATATCGTCCTGGCCGATCGCAGAATCGTCCAGGCGATATGGCTCAATAATTGCATACAGGCCGATTGGTCAAAAAGATGGTCCAATCGTCCGGGCCGATCAGATATCGGCCAGGCCGATTAGACATAGGCGATCGGCCCAAGGAGCCAATCCGGACGACTGTTGAAAAAGCAGATCGTCCGAGTCGATTAGGTGTATCATCCAGGACGATGCACAATAATTGATCATACCGGCCGAATTTAAAACGTTTTACATTCTTGTCATGTGTATCGTCCTGGAGGAATAGTGGATCGGCCAGGACGATTGTCCAATAATGGATCGTCTAGGTCCGAATTTAAAGATTCAAACGTGTTGACATGTGGATCGTCCAGGACGATCCAGTGTATCGGCTAGGACGATGCACATAAATTGCATCAGCCAGACGAAATATTCTATCGGCCAGGACTATCTTCATGATTGCAACAGAGTTCGATCAAATTTTTCAGGACGATATAGGATCGTCCAGGATGATGAGTTACAGCAAGCATAGAAAAGGTCAGCAAATGGATTTTGAAGAGAATTTGCCCTATTATCCAAGACGATAAAAAATATCGGCCAGGACGATGTGACTAAAAATTGAAACCAATAAAAAGATGGTGATGATCAAGGCCCTTAAGAATAAAACAAAAGAGAAACAGTCAAAAAAGCACAGTAAAAGAAAAGAAAAAACACAAGGAAAATCAAAAAATGAATATTTTTGTATTTTAATATTTCTAATTTTTTTTTTTAGCAAAGCATTTCATATGATAAAATCTCAAATAGTTTTAAACTTTATAGTTCCAAGAGATCAAGGAGTTTAACAAATTCCAATCAGAAGAAGGTAGAACATCCGAATCTGTTAACCCTAGATCGGACATTCTTCAGGGTACAAAATTTCTTTTGGAAAATAGAGGCCTAACTCAGAATAACTAAATAGAATAAAAAGAAGATCCATTCAAAACTTGTTTACAAGAAAATATCTCATAATTAATAAAACAAAATAGTTTGTCTCAATCATGGAAATTGAATTCAAGTTTTTGAAAGTATCACATAATCAATGAGTTCTCTAAGTTTTAAGAGTTTTAGCAAAGAGATGATAGCTTGCTTTTAGTGGGCTCATTTTATGTCTCTTATCACTTCGAATGGCTCTTTATGCATCTTTTGATTTTTTGATACACTTTTGTGTATATAGCTTTCTTTTCAATTTTGGCTTCGTTGGCCTCTTTCCTTTTTAACTGTTGCAAGCTAGAAACTCTTTAATATACCCTTAAAAAAAACTTAGTTGCGAGTATATCCTCCAAATATTAGAGAATAGGAGCTCTCTCTCTAACATAGGGAAGAGCAATCCACAACACAAAATCAAAATCATGTGATAAATGCAATGGCAAGATTTCAAAAAAAAAACTTGAAAGATATATAAGAACTTTGGCTATTATGCATAAGATAAATTAATGTAGCAAGATAAGGAAAGGATCTTAATTAAAAAAAAACATTGGTTAAACTGAGTTTAGACTTTTGTTTAGAGAAGAAAATCATACCACTAAACAAGGTCAGAAGAAAGGAAAATATCAACAGTATTTCTCCCTTTAACCAATTTATAGAAGCTAAACAGTATCTCCAAAAACTCCAAAATCTAAAAGCTTGACAAGATTTACCATATGTGACACCAAACAAAAAGGAACAAAAAAAAATGAAAACAAAGCAAACTAGAACAACACAAAGCAAGCACAAAAAATATCACAAAAACTAAAAATTTCAAGCAAGTGATAAGGCAGTGAGTTTAAACAATTTTGAGCTGTCAGCCTCCTTATGTCCAGTTATTCTATGCTTCCACGAGGTTTTTGGTGAGAGCATACTTGCAAGGCTTAACAACAGTCAGATTTAGGAACCCAAACAGGTTTGGGCCCCTTCTTAGGAAAAGTAAAGTGTAATGCAGATATGGTATGCTGTGAATCATGCATCTTAGGTCTCCACACCTAATGTGTATTATGGTGAATGGTGCAAGTGTGTGAGATGTGTCCTAGCATGCCACATGAGAAACATCTAACTCCAGGAAAAGGGTTTCTTAAATGGTTTGAGTTATAATGCCTCTTCTTAGGTTCTGGCTTAGGATCAAAAGTAGATGTCATCCAATTTTTCTTACATGTATCCAAATTATTTTGGATCCTCAAGTTAGTTTTCTTTAATGCATCATTCTCAATCCTCAAATTTTTCTCAATCTCTTTAGATTTCTTAAGATCAAAATTAAGTGAGGTGTGTGAAACTTTTAATGCCTTATGTTCATCAATTAATTCTGAATGCTTTTTGTTCAACTCATCAAATTCATCAAGAAGAGCCATGTGATTAGAATCAATCGTTGAATGATCTTTAAGAATGACTTCATACTCTTTCTGCACATTTACAAGTTCCACTTTTAAGCTTGCATGTGTCTTCTTAAGTTTTTTGTATGATGCATAGATTTTTTCATAAATTTCAAACAATTTATCATAGGTTGGTTTACATACCTCTTCCTCATCACTTTACTAAAGATGATCTTCCCCTATTAAGCATAGGTTTGTAGTCTCTTCCTCTGGTTCAATCTTAGAGGAATCAGTATCAGATTCTGCCCAGAACCCCTTTTGGATTCTCTTCTTCTCCTTCTTAAACTTAGATTTTTCCTCAATCTTTTCCTTGCTTGTATTATCCTGAAGTGTTGGACAATCGGCTCTCACATGTCCAGGCTTCCTGCATTCAAAACAAATAACATCAGAAGATCCTTTAACATGTTTATGATCCTTACCTTTTCTCCAATTTTGATGATGATTTTGTTTCTTCCTTAGAAAGCTTTTGAATTGCCTTGTGATGAAGGCAACTTCATCGCTTTCAGACCCGAAAGATTTAGAATCCGATTTATGCGCTTTCAGTGCAATTGTTTTCTCCTTTTTCTTCTCACCTACATCAAGATTTCTTTGATTCACCCCTTGCTCGTAAGCAATGAGTGAGCCAAGTTATCAAAAGAGTAAGTGTTCAAATCCTTAGATTTAGTGATTGTAGTGATTTTAGCTTCATATGATGAAGGCAAGCATCTCAAAATTTTGTTCACTTTTTCATAGTTCGGAAGCTCTTTTCCTAAAGCATGCAGTGAAGTAACTATCTGAGTAAACCTAGTGTACATGTCAGAAATCGATTCATGCGGTTTCATACGAAAAAGTTCGTAGTCATGCAAGAGAATGTTTAACTGGAATTGTTTAACCTCATTAGTACCTTTATAGGTGATGCATAATTTATTCCAAATCTCTTTACCAGTTTTGCAAGTTGAGACACGCATGTAATCCTCAGATTTTAAAGCACAGAAAAAACAGTTCAAATATTTTGCATTTAATTGAACTAAATCTCGTTCATCGAAAGTCCATTTAGTAAAAGCAACTTCAGTTTTAACACCATTAATTTCACGAGAAGGTGGAGAATAACCTTCTTGAATAAGCATCCACATGTGATAATCAGTAGATTGTAAAAACGTTGACATGTGGGTTTTCCAAAAATCAAAAGGTAGGTTATCGAACAGGGGAGGTCGGGTAATAGAATACCCTTCCGTAGTGTCGATTCCCAAGGTTAGCCATGGATCTAATTCAAAAAGTTTTCAAACTTAAATTTTTGAATCCCGCTCTAATACCACTTGAAAGTTCATTAGGGATGTTAAGCCCTATGAACTTAGTCCCAAGCTAACCAAGAGGGGGGGTGAATTGGTATTTTAAAATTTTTTTTAACAAATAATAAAAAATATAAACCAAAATCACGCCACAAAAATAAATGCGAAATTTAAAAGTGCGAAAACAAGAAAACAAGAACACAAAAAATTATAGTGGTTCGGTCAACTCGACCTACGTCCACTCCTTGGAGCCACCCTCCAAGTATTGCACTACAAAACGTGACTCTCCTTTAGCCCCCACGGCTAGGCGAAGAAGCCCTCACAAGAACCTCTTTTTTGCCACCCCGACAAGGCAGAGAACCTACCTCCTTTTGCTTCCTCCTGAAGCTGGCAGAGAACCACAACCAAAAGCTAACTCCTTACCTCTACCGACCCTTCCACGGATGAGAAACTCTAGACGAAGAAGAAGTAGAGCGATCCTTGAAGCAACCCTTGTGAAACCCCTCACAAGCTCCCCCTCACAAGATCCTCTCTCTATCCCTTTCTCTCTTTCTCTCCTTAAGGCCTTCTCAAGTCAAGGCAGCAGCCAAAGGTTTTTCAAAACGTTGAACAAGAGCTCTTAAATAGAAGACCTTCAAAGGAGCTCATTAATTGTAAGTTGCCGACAATATCGTCTAGGCCGATATGGACATCGGCCTGGCCGATCAGTACAAAACTCAAAAGATCGGCCTGGGCATCGCCCTGTTTTAGGTGCTAGACGATTGAAATTTGGCTTGATCGTTCTGGCCGATCTTACGATCGTCCCGGCCGATTAGTTCAATTCAGAGGAAAATCGTCCTGAGCATCGCCCTGTTTTCATGCTGGCCGATCCCGATCGTCCAGGAGTGACCAAGGATATTGAATATATCGTCCTGGCCGATCTTGAGATCGTCCAGGACGATGTGATCGTATCAATCATCCTTAATTACTTCCCTGATTTGACTATTCAATTAAGGCATAATTGTAAATATTGTCCGGGCCGATCAGTGATCGTCTTGGCCGATAATTTAAAAATACAGTATACCTTAATTGTCTATGGCGGCTACTTCTTTCTATTTTGAGCTTATCGTCCTGGTCGATATTTGTATTGTCCAGGCCGATATGTTAATGACGGCTGCCTTAATTAAGAATCATTAATTAGACTTTCTGTTTTAAGCTTGATCGTCCAGGACAATGTAAATATCGTCCTGGCCGATATGAGCAAAAAAAGAAATTCTAAATCTCTCAAGTGTGTGTGTGTAGGGTTACTTAGCATCAGTCTCTTTGACTATTACAATTAGACTCAAAAAGTGAAAAACAAAAGTACAGACTGACTCAACCCTAAACCTACGCAATCCTGAACTGGCTTTGTCTTGTTCGTCCGATCTTCGATTCCTGAAAAGTTAGAAGCAACAAGCAGTCCAAGAGAAATAGTGTTTGTCAATCATCAAAATATAAGCCATGAAAATAGATTTGCAACATAATGCATTATTTTTCTAATTGATGTTCATGATTTTTTTAGATTATGTCTCTTTCTATTATGTATGCATAATTATATGTTATGTTTTATATGTTGTTAGTTATTTTATGTGTTTGCATTGTATTGGCATTACTTATAACTATGTTGAAATTATTGTTTAGTTGAAACAAAAGGCCCTGATCATTAAAAAAAAATGACATATCATACTGTATGAACCCCTTCATACTATATGATATACATAGACAAGTACACTTCCTAAGCCATAATTGGAACATTTATATAATAGGAAGAACATTGATAATAAATCTTATTGTATGAACACCTTCAGACTTTATGATATGTGTTAGAATGTTATATAAAATATACTAATTATAATATTAACTAACTTGTGATGAATAATTATTATACAACATGATTTAACTTAATCAAAAGATTTGGCCACCACTATGATAGGACAATCTAAAGTTGAAGATTGTACCAAATTCCCAACCCTGCTGGAATGTTATATTTGTAGGTGATAAAGATGGTAAGTCTAATAGGCACTATGAGGAGGTGTATATAAAAGATTCAAAAGTTTTAGGTAAAAAACATTTAGGGATCAAGGTGTTTGACCTCTTTTTTGGGATAACCCTTTAATTTATCATCTTCCCCACCTTCCCCTATCTTATAAAGCATCTTCTATATTTTTTTTTTCAAAATTGAGAATAACTAGTGATATGACATCCATGTAATCCATGGTGTGCCAATGCCAAGTTTTAATCACTTACCAAGACCTACATGAGTACCTCCATATTTCTAATATTGGCACAAAAGCCCTATAATAGTTTAGTGCAATTACACTACAATTGGTTCAATCTAAATATGTGTAATGACCCTAATTTTATCTCTCTTAAATTATAAAAACACTACAACACTAAGTTTTTGTTTGCTTGTTAAGTGAAAATTATGTTAATAATTTCTTTCATATATTTATGTAAACATATTTGTTTTGGTTGATAATGGGCAAGAAAATTTATGAAAAAAGGCCATAAAATAGAAATTTGGCTCCAGCACTACAACGCCCATACAATCTATACCATAGTACCATCAATGCCCCATCACGACTTTTGAGCACAGGTGCACAACTATGTCTGATAAATTTGAAAATTTATTTAGTTCCCAAGTGTTGAACCTTCAAGCATCACATCATCCAAATCACCCTAGACCATCATTTAGAGCATTATTGTGCCACTCCATTCAAGAAAATGCATAGTTAATTCAATTCCATAAAGTTAACTTCTTGAGTTCCCCATGACCATGTTGGTGCCATGGTGCCCAATCACAAGGAATGTCATAATAAGGATGTTGGAGTAGTTTACTTACTAAAGCGTCACATCAATTTAACTCAATACCATAGCTTTTAACATCAACTAGCACCAAAGATCTAGCTAAATTAGTATTGTTGGGGCGCATAACTTTATAGAACTATGACACCAATATTAGTTTGGTGAATTAAGTATAAACTGTTTTCATTTCTAATATGTAAGGGATGGACATTTATTTTTGTAAATAAAATTATTTTTGAGGATGAGTAAATTCAAAGGAGATTTTGTACTTCAAGGAAATCATTCCAAAAGATCTTCAACGTTAGTGAGTGATTGTAAAAGGGATTTTAGGTGATATTTCAAACTACTCACTCATGTATTTTATTGTTGTTTATAGGGGTGTCAATATTGGACCCGAATCGAAAACTCGATCTGAAAATTTCAAGTTTCGGTTGATCCGAACCCAAATGGGTCAAGTTCGGGTCCCAAAAACCAACCTGCTTGCAAAATCGGGTTGAGTTTGGGTTGACCCAAAAACTTAAGAATGACCCAAAAACCCAGCTTCCCTACTACCCCGCTGCTCCGCTACCCCAATGCTAGTAGCCCCACCTGCCCCGTGACTCGCCTACTCACCTACTCACTTGCCCCACATCACGTCGTGTCACATTACATCACATTGAGCGATTGAGTTTCATCTGCTCCACGCATCACCGGCTGTCGCATTGCTGGCACCACTACCGCTGCCCTGTCGGCCGACGGCACTGCTACCACGCTATCCCTAAACCCTGAATGGGTAGGGTTGGCTTGACCCAAACCCGAAGTGAGTCAGGTTCAGGTCCAAAAAGTCAACATGTTTGCAAAAATATGTTAGATTGACCCGAACTCAAATAGTGCGGGGTGAGTTCCGGGTTCGATCCGAATCAAACCTTTGACCCGAAATTGACTCCCCTAGTTATTTAGTAAATAAAATATATTTTATGTGAATGTCACTCCATGGCTACTAATCTTATTATTTTAAACTTATGATGTGAAATAGTGTATATTTTTACTTAAGTTGATTCTTGGACTTAAAATGATGATTGTTATTTTTAATTATTCCCATACTTCATTAGGTTAGTGCAATGGCCATTCTCTAATTTAAAACATAGTGTGATTCACTGCCTTAAAGGAGGAATGATTGAATAATAAAGAACCTTGCAATAGAAAACTACGATGCCTAGATATACAATGGTTAGGATTTTGGGATCTATAGAGATATAATAAATTTAATACGGTGAATCTTTACTTTGAACTCTTACGGGCTTAATAAGTATCTAAGAGTTCATATACTCTAATTCACATAAATATTATGAGAGCCAACTTAGGAAAACATTACATTTATTACCATCATAAGTTCAAAACACTCTTAATTTTTTAAATCATTTCCTTTAGCATTTATAATAGTAAAATTTAGGAAACCATTTTTTATTAGATTTGTTAGGATTAATTTTGCAACTTAATTATATAGACTAGGATACTATTTTTTTCCTAGTGGGTTCAACACTCTACTGTACTCTTTATTACTTGTTCAGTACTTACACTTTTGTATCGTTTAGATTCTACAAGATTTACACTTTCAGCTTATTTAATAGTGCATGCCAAGAGCTACCCATCATGTTTTTATGCCATTGTCAGGGAAAACTTTGGATTATCTTGTTAGTTGATTTCTATTATTTTAAGAAATACATATTTAGTTTTGTCATTGTGTTTTTTCTTTAATTAGTTTTTTTCATGAACTATTTATAAGTTTGTGAAAATTTTTAAATTGTTTTTTTAATTTAAGTATGTTTAATTATTTTATTTCATATCATTTTTCATTTGTGCCTTGTGGTTGTGCATGTATTATAAATCTAGTAAGAAAAAAATATTTGTCCGACTTAGAGATAAAGAGGAACCCTATAAAAAATAGAATAACAAAAAAGAAATATGCTATAGAAATGGACAAACTCAATTGAAGAGCATGAAACACCTAGATCTCTTAAAAATTATGTTAATCCCTTCATAAATGTTATTAATCAGAGCCTCCAAAGTCCAATAATCTAAGACAATAACTTAGAGCTTAAACCTATTATTATCAAAATGGCTATGAACTCACAGTTCAGTGTAACTTCTATCAAAAATCCCAATCTATATTTAGTATGTTTACTAGATATCTGTGTAGCATTAAACTATAATAGAGTCCTTGATTATCTTATTAGAGTTTATTTATTTCCCTTTTATCTATAGGATAAGGTAAAAATATGATTGAATTCCCTACCCTCAACTTCTATAACCACATGGAATAATTTGTCCCATTAATTCATTGTTAAGTACTTCCCTTCTTCAAAAATAACAAAGATTAGGAATGAGATCACTTCATTTTCCTAATTTGATGGAAAGTTGATATATGAAGCAATGGAAAGTTGATATATAAATCAATGGAAATATTCAAAGAGATGCTTATAAAGTACTCTTACCATGTCTTACTATACTGGTTGGTTATTCAAATCTTTTATAATGGATTGGTAGGATCCCTTAGATCTATCATTGATATGGTTGTTGGTGGGTCATTGATATCAAAACCTTAGGATGAAGATTATAAATTAATTCAAAAAATGGTAACAAAAAACTTCCATTGGCCATCAAATAAGGTGAATCCTAAGAAGATAGCCAATGTCTATGAGTATAATGCTGTTTCAATTTTGACTGCCTAGGTAGTGGCCATGTCTAAGAAATTAGACCATCTTGGAGTTAGTCCAGCCTCAAGATTATCTATGGTTATATATAAGAATTTATTTAGTCCCTCTAGCGATCCTAATGTGAAGGAGGTAGAAATTACAAATGTCATCGGTGTATAAAAAGTCCCCTATTCTAATGGATATAAATTAGGTTGGAGGAACCTCCCAAATTTCAACTTGAATAATACTTATAATGGTAAAAACTAGTTGAATGCTAATTAGCCAAACCATGAAGGATTGTGCAACCCTTCTTAAGAAAAATTTGAAAATCATAGGCCCAATTTTCCCCAAAATTTTAATTATGGTAATCAGCCTAAGGATAAGAAACCATCTTTGGAGGAATTTGTATTGCATATGGGAACCCAATTATTGAGCTAGGCTACTACTATTTAGAACTTGGAAACCTAATTAAGGTAGCTAGCTAGTTCAATTAATAGTAGACCCCAGGGAGCTTTGCCTAGTACATCAAAGTTAATCCTATGTAAAAAGAAAATGAGCAATACATAGAAATTTAGTTAAGTGGAAAGGAATTAGGTAAACATAGTAGAATCAAGGAGCAACAAAATGAAATTATGGTAGAGAAAGTGTTAGTATCAGACATCGTAAGGAACAACCTGACCTAGGTAAGAAAGTGGAAAAACTAATTTACAAAGTTTAGAGAGGTCACCATCACCTTTTCCACAAAGGTTGATCAAACAAAATTTACATAAGTAACTTTATAGATTTTGGGTAGTATTTAAGAATTTTACTATTAAACACCTTTTTAAAAGCCTTAGATTAGATGCATACCTATTTAAAATTTATGAAAAAAATCCTTAATAAAAAAAGTAGACTTAAGGAATTTGAGACAGTAACATTGACTGAGGAGTGCAATGAAATCTTACAAAAGAAACTCTCCAAAAAGCTAAAGGATCCTAGTAGCTTTATCATTTTAATGGCTATATATGACAAATTCTATAGACAATCATTGTGTAATTTAGGTGCTAGTATTAATCATAGGCCTTAGTCCATTTTAAGATGTTAAAATTAGGAGAGATATTGACAACCTCTCTTACCCTTCATCTTGCTAATATATCTTTTTCTTATCCTAAGAGAGTAGTAGAGGATGTCCTTGTTAAGGCCCATAAGTTTATTTTCCCTATAGGTTTCATTATCATAGAAATAAAAGAGGATATGGAGATACCATTATCTTAGGGAGTTTTTTCTAGCAATGGGTAAGGCTATAATAGATGTCTAGAAGGGTGAGCTTACTATGAGAGTCAAAGATCAGAAAGTGACAGTTGACATGTTTGAGACTTTGAAGTTTCATAGAGAGAAAAGTATGAATTAATTTTTAGTCGATATGGAACAGGCTAGTATTGAGGATTGTAAGGAAGATCTTTTATCTAATAAAAATTTGGATGTATCTTATAGTGAAAAAGACGTTAGTGAGGGGTTGTAAGAAATAATTCATTTTATTGGGGAGGCCCTTAGGTTATTTAGAGAGAGGTATTAGACTGTGGATACTTGCACCATAGGTAGAGCTTTGAGACCATCTATTAAAAAGGCGCTTAATTTAGAGATTAACGCCTTGCTTAGCCATCCTAAGTATGCCTTCTTATGTTAGAAATCACTTTTGCCTATAATTATTTTTGTATATTTAGGAGAGGAATAAGAAGATAGGTTTATTAGAGTTGTAGGATTGTATATGAAAGCTTTTAGCTAGACTATAGCTGAAGTAAAGGGAATAAGTCCATCTTTATTTATGCACAATATCATGATGGAGGAGAATTCCCTAACAAAAGTGGATCCATATAGGAGATTGAACCCTATCATAAAAGAGGTAGTTAAGAAGAGATTCTTAAATGGTCAGATGCATGAATCAAATATCAAATTTTTTATAGTGCTTGGGTGAGTCTGATTTACTATATCCCTAATAAAGGTGGCCTAACTATAGTTTCTAATGAGCATAATTAGTGACTAGGAAGAGGATTTGTATTAATTATAGGAAGCTAAATTAGGCTGTTAGGAAAGATCATTTTCCCTTTCAATTTATTGACCATATGTTATATAGATTTGTAGGGTGTTCATTTTATTTTTCTTAGATGTGTTTTCAAGGTATCACTAGATTCATATAGCACATGAGGACCACGACAAGCCCACCTTCACTAGTCCTTAAGTAACATTTGACTTTAGATGGACATCTTTTGGGCTTTATAATGTCGCTACAACTTTTAACACTATAAGATATATATTTTCTAGAATTGATATAATAGGGCATTGAGGTACTTATGGATGACTTTTTATTTTTGGCACCACCTTTGATTACTACTTAGATAATTTAACCACTATGCTTAAATGATGTGTAGACATAAATTTGGTGTTGAATTGAGAAAAATGTCAATTTATGGTGGCCAAGAGATTGTTTTAAAACATAAGATTTCAAAACAAGTACTAGAGGCGTGGATAAGTATTTTAAAAATTTATATCCTCTTACTTTTGTAAAAAATATAAGGAGATTTTAGGACATGTTGGGTTCTATAAGAGATTTATTATGGACTTTTTAAATCACAAATCCACTATATCATTGGTTAAAAATGATGTTATATTGGTTTTTGTTGATGAATGACATAATGAGTTTAAAATTATAAAGTAGTATATAAACATAGCACTTATTATTGTTGCACATGATTGGTCTTTACATTTTCAGTTAATGTGTGAGGCAAGTGATTATGGAGTTTGAGCTATTTTTGGTCAAATGAAAGGAAGAAAATTTCATGCAATATTTTTAATGATAGAAGAACTTAAATACCACTCAATATAACTATACCACTACTAAAAAAAGCTTCTATCTTTTTCATAAACAAATTCAGGTCTTATTTAATTAGCACTAAGGTTTTGGTTTATACACTACGGGAAAACACGTGATTACCGTCGGAATTTCCGGCGGATTTTTTTGCGCCAGCATTGTCGGCGCAGGTTCCGGCGGAATGATGCGACGTAACGTTTACGGCGTTCTTTTCGGCGGAACTGACGCCGGAAAGTTACCGGCGCCAATTGCGCCGGAAATACCGCCGGTGAAAAGGGCTCTGGATTATTTCCGGCGCAGATTACGGCGGAAACGTTCTTCTAAACTCAACGAAACTGTTCCGGCGGATTATGCGCCGGCTTATTTAAACTCAACGAAAAATATCCGGCGCATTGTCCGCCGGTAACATTACCGGCGGAGGTACCGCCGGAAACGCCGCCGCTAAAAGCCCTAAAATGCGAATCGGAGCCCTGTGGGCCGTCATTCTTTTCGCTACTCTCTCTCACCTCGCCTCCTTCTCCCGTCGCCGTTCGTCGCCCTCCGTCGACGTTCATCGCTGGCCGAAGATTGACGTCGCCGACGGTCATCGAACTTCGCCGCCGACGGTCACCGGACTTCGCCGAGCATCTCCCTCTCTCCTGGTCGCCCACCGCCGAGCATCTCCCTCTCTCTCAATCGAACTTCGCATGCACCAAGGTATTGCATTTTTTTTTTTGCTATCTTTTTGTTTTAGTCATGGATGTTATCACTAGACATTTGCTAGAGGATATACCTTGGTGCATGCTTTTTGTTGATGATATTTTTCTTGTTGATAAGATTAGAGAGGGAGTTGAAGGTAAATTCACTACAAGAAAATAGACAATTAGCGACCAACAAAATTGGTCTCTGAAAATGATAATTTGGCCGCTAAATGAAATAGCGACAAAAAATATTTTGGTCGCAGATTTGTCGCAGTAGCCTCGTCGCTGAGGCTTTTAGCGACCACTAATTAGTATTGGTAGCTAAAAATGGACATATTAGCGACCATGTTTTTGGATGCTAATGAATATTTATTTGGATGCTATTTAAAAATTTAAATAATTAATTTTATTTATTACATTTTTCCTATAGTGACCAAAATAAAACTTGGTCGCAAAATGATCAACAAAATAAATCACTTGCCCCTTTAATTATATTTATATATATATATATATATTATGGATATAAAATTTGGTTATATTTAATAAAAAAAATTATTATCCAATTATTATGCCTTGGTAATAACAATAAAGATCAATCCATTACTCCTTTATATTACAATTAGCTATATAAATTTCATAATAAAGAAATAACACAAATTTTAAAAGCTTGAGATAATAATAATAAAAAGCATAGAATCCAAAAAATATATTCATTCATCAATATCATTACCAAAGATTTGCGAGGAGAAAATGAAAATTATATTAATCATTCATATACTTTTACAAATGCATCCCTCAATTAACTTATAAAATATGATCTTAGAAATCATTAATCATAAAATCTTAATGTTTACAAAATCAGAACATCTAGTTAACATCAAAATCTCTTTTTAACATGGATGTAAATAAATATAAAATTACAAAATTATTAATTTCTCTCATATCATCTCTATCAAATGCAAATGCACAACATCAATCTTTAACCATGCTAACGTCAATCAATATCTAGTATTGTTACAGTGTGGGATCCAGCTCCATATCCACATCAATACATATTTCGGATGCTCAACTTGGCATATAAGCAGGCAACCCCTACATAAAAATTTTATAAACAAAAATACCAGGTTATTTCAACAATTCTGAGATATTTCAAGGTAAAAAAATAGAGAACTTGATATGCATACCGCTCACCTTCAGCAGGACTATCATGCATTTCCACCACGATTGCCATTTCTGTACAATCATATGTTGATAGAAAATAATAGACAGGAGAAGCGTACCGTTTTATTTAAATGCAAAAGGCATGACATGGGAAAACACGCAATTAGTAAGATGAAACGTCAGAAATAAATTTACCTCTTTGAAGGCATATGATCAAGTTTGACAGTGAACTCATTGTTGACCTGGGAAAGAGGGACAATTGTGAACAAAGTCTTTTCGCCATCATAAGCTCTCCAAGGCTGTATAAATCCTTGCTAATGATTTAGAATCATAATAACCGTTTAACAAGTCCGCAGTAACTAAAAAAATGGATGATAACAACATTATGTGACTCAATCCTCATACAGCAATAAACTATAACAAATCCTAAAACAGTAAAAAAAAATAATATTGTTTATTCATCCTTAGACCATCAAATGAATATGCACAGACAATTAAAAAAAAAAAACTTAAATTACACATAAAAGTAAATAAATTTCTTATCCCATATTTTGAGCAAGCGGTGTTTAAAAGAAAATAGAAACATTAACTAAAATCACTAAAAATATTCTTATTATTATTGATATGATAAGATTTCATCTTAAAAGAATTCACTTTTCATTCTACAACCAGTTGTAACATAGTGACCTTTAAAACATTTTGTACGTTGCAGCCAAAAAACAAAGTAAATATTGGATGCCAAGGAAACTGTAGTGTCTACTGCATAGAAATACCATAATGAAGTTCCCTTTGCATAAATGGAATGGAGATATATGAGTATGTTACAATTCCATAGATTCTAATAAATAAAACAGAAAAGCTGCATGGCTAGACCCTTGCAAAAACAAATATATAAAATAGGGCTGTTGACGTCGAAACGGATGTGAACTGACGTCGAAACGGATGCGCTCCACGGCACGGAGAAGAATCGGAGAGCAATTCTGCATAAACAGAATTTGAATTATGACCAGAACAAGATCTGGTACAAAACTCAGAGATAAACAACACCTGATGGAAGTCAGGATACAGACATCTCAAATCTCAAAAATGACAAACAAAGCCAATCCCAAGCCGTCTTTCTATTAAGAAGAACCTCTATTTATACAGAATGGCCATTGGCTAAAAAGGCACGCTACAGTTTTAGAAAATACACAAATAACTAAATACAATCTACAGTAAAACAGAAAAAAAATGTTCAGCTAGCTAACTATCCAGCTCCGGCGTCAGCAGTTAACTAAGAAATATAGGAATGTAGATTGATGGATGAGAACCAAAAACATGGCCATAAGCAGATGATGTCGCAGTGTCATTTAATGAGCTCGAGTGACTCAGGAAACTTAAGTAATTAATTATTTAACAAACACCAACGAAGAGATAAGCAAGCCACTAATATAGTAATGGATTCTACTCTCTCCAACAATAATGAGGGATAAAGTAACCAACAAATTCTTTCTCAGAAGAGCATAACAAGCCAGAGGACATCAACATGGAAAAACAATGTTCGGATTCAATGATATTGAAATTGCTTAACATTAATTTTATATATATATTCTCACCCAACTCTTCTTTAGCATAAACTCAAAAAATGGTATGTAATATACATTCAAATTAAGTAAAAAAATATATATTTGCCATTTAGAATCTGTTAAATTATAACATGCATTACAAATTTACCATTTACAATAGTTATTCCACCAAATAAAAACAAATTGTATAGCAAATATCTTCATTATTTCTGTAATATTTGCAAAACAAAATCTAAACATCAAACTTACACAGAAAATTTATTACAAGAAAATAACATGCCACATAACAAATCAAGATCTTAGCCAATAAGAGGAAAATTAAAAGATGAAATCAGATCTTGACAACCAGGAAATGGTTTTTAAATAATCTAAGTAAAGAAAGAAAATAAAGCAAATATCAGTTGTTACCTACTTTATTATATGCTTCCAGATTCTAGTTTCTATTTAACAAAAATACAAGGTAAAATTACCTTCTAACAGACTGACTGCAGGTGTCCTTAAAATTGTATAGATCAGGCGACAATAATCACTTACAAAACTTCCATCTCATGATCTTGCTGCGAGTAAATGTCTGGAATAACATAAACAAAACAAGATTGGAAGGCAATATTTGTACAAAGTACAAACCATCCATCCATTGTGCTACAATGCTGGATATTGGAACAAGTTTTAGTTTCTTCAAGTTAATCACAATTGCTCTATGTGAAAGCCGTGAGGATACAGATTGCCAACACCATTAGGAGCCTTGGTAAGGACATTAACGAAGAAGTACCTTCAATTGTGAAAATAATAAATGAGAAATGTAGACCAAACTTATTTGTTCAAACTGTCCTAATCAATATGTACATAAGCAGATAAGATGCAGGGTTAGTATATAAGATGTTTGAGGATTTACCTGAATGAAATATTGTGGAATGGACTGCAATAATAAAAGCTTATATTACTATGGTGATGTGAGAAGTGTTGCGCATCTTTTTAAATAGTTAGAGTAGCATAATTTAATCCTATGGGACATCATTGAACTTGGATATATGACTATTGCTAAGGAGCCCTTCTCGAGGACGCTGGTGCGGGATGTCAAATCTTGGAATTCTATCTTACTCGGCTATGCCAATGGGCTAGGTATTGGAGCTTGTGAGAGCTTCTTTGAGATATAAATTTTAAGAAAACATTCCAACTACTCGACATAGAACAAACATTATATTGAATCAAGGCAAAGCTTATATTTGAAATATAAAATGTTCCAACAGATTTTCAACATAATTATATACGTGGTTGCCATATAAAATCAAACAAGTGTAGAAATTTCAAGATTCAAAAATCTCTTTACTAATGATGATTCTCCAAAGTTAGATGTAAGCAACAGTACTATTCTCAACGCTCATGATGCAGATTTTCAAGAACTCATCACATAGAAATTTCTTTTCATATTAAGTGTAAGCCATTTTAACATTCAAGTTTTACAAAAGAAGAGCCAATGTCAGTGAAGAATAAACTTCTATACTTAAACATGAGGCCAACTAGTAGAACGGAAGATCTACCGAAATGAATGTATATGCAAAGAGAATGATATTTTGGTTAAATCTTTCGAAGCATCATCAGATTTCAACAATGAAGGAAATGAATCTCTATTATCTTCCTTCACAAAACCAAGAATGAGAGGAAAACTAAAGGAGAGGAAGGAGTAGAGGAGAAGAAGATTACACAAGATTGAGAATATTACTGGCGTTGGATAGGGCTAGGGCCGGCGATCGGCGTCGGAGATCCGTGAGAGGGAGATGCGGCCGGTTCTTGCGAATGGGGCTAGGTTGGACTTTGGCTACCGCAAGGGCGGACTGGAGACATCGCACGGAACAGAGAGGTGAACGGGAGAGGGATCTCGTCTAGGTCTTGATGTCCGAATCCAAGGGAGATGGGGAATTTCGGTCCTTGTTTGCGAATGGAGGATCCCACCTATAGCTTCTCACATCAGAGAGCAAGGAAGAAGGAGGGAGTTCAGCCTGGGTTGTGCGAACAGGGAGAGAGCGAGCGGGCTGGGGTTCTTGCGGCTTTTCTTCCGAACAAACAGAGAGACCAAGAGGGAGACGTTCGGGCTGGGAGATTTCACGAAATTAGAGTGATGGAGAGAGAGCAGTTTGCGAAATAAGAGGGAGAGAGGAGCGGTTCTGCGAATGGGGCTGGGGCTCGGTTCTTTCCTTAATTGGTGTCGTCTAGAGTAGAGAGACCAGTGGGGGTTCTCAGGTTCGTTCAGTTTTGCGAATAAGAGGAAGATCGCGGGTGTTTTGTTTGAACTGGCTCCAATCAAACCTAATAACTGTTTATTCAAATTAATCTTAAATTTACAATCCTACCCTCTCCAATCAATGACTGTGATTAAACATTTATATTTTAAGAGATGGTTGATAAAAATCATGAATTAAGTTAACGAATTTTGTCTAAATTTAATTTTATAATATTTTTAATTTGATTGATTCAACTCAATTAACATTGATTTAATTTTAGGGGGTTTGTGACGAGTCGATTTGGGTAAAATTGAAATCGTCATTTGTTAAAACAAATTTACGTCGAGTCAATTTTATTTGAATTAATGATGACTTAGGTCGAGTTAGGAGGTTGTGTTGATTTGAGTTTAGTTTGGAGTTGAATTAGATTTATATTGAATTGATTTTGATTTGAGTTGAATAAAAGGCCAAGTCAACGCTACGTCGTTAGGTATCCACCTAAGGAAAATCCTAAGGGCGACGTCTATGCTAGATTACAAAGACCTAGGCACTAGATTGAATCGGAGAAATTGACCTCGAATAATGATGTCAACAAGCACAAATTATTAGATATCTTATCTCAAAATTTTTAATAATTAATTTTAATTTATCAATTCATAATTTTAAGTTATAAATTTTTATTTATATCTATGAAAATAAAATATTTACAAATATGAATAAATGTTTGACACATCTGTATTAATATTTAGAAATATTTTTTGTCATTTAATTATATCCTAATATTTAAATATAAACTTTTAAAAAAAAAAGTGAATTATTTTTTTTTCTAAACTATAGAAAAATTAGCGACCTATTCTCTTTTTTGGTAGCTAATGCTTCATGTTTACTTAGAGGCCATTATCATCATTGGTCGCTAAAACATACTTTTAGCGACCATTTTATTTTCGTCTCTAAATTTTTGGTCGCTAATGATCAGTTTTCTTGTAGTGATTTGAAATATCTTTTTGCTTTAGTCATGGATGTTATCACTAGACATTTGCTATAGGATATATACCTTGGTGCATGCTTTTTGTTGATGATATTCTTCTTGTTGATAAGACTAGAGAGGGAGTTGAAGGTAAATTTGAAATATCTTTTTGCTTTAGTCATGGATGTTATCACTAGACATTAATTTGCTATAGGATATGTACCTTGGTGCATGCTTTTTGTTGATGATATTCTTGTTGTTGATAAGACTAGAGAGGGAGTTGAAGGTAAGCTTAAGTCTTCATATCTTTTTGCTTTAGTCATGGATGTTATCACTAGACATTTGCTAGAGGATATACCTTGGTGCATGCTTTTTGTTGATGATATTCTTCCTGTTGATAAGACTAGAGAGGGAGTTGAAGGTAAATTTGAAATATCTTTTTGCTTTAGTCATGGATGTTATCACTAGACATTAATTTGCTATAGGATATGTACCTTGGTGCATGCTTTTTGTTGATGATATTCTTCTTGTTGATAAGACTAGAGAGGGAGTTGAAGGTAAGCTTAAGTCTTCATATCTTTTTGCTTTAGTCATGGATGTTATCACTAGACATTTGCTAGAGGATATACCTTGGTGCATGCTTTTTGTTGATGATATTCTTCTTGTTGATAAGACTAGAGAGGGAGTTGAAGGTAAATTTGAAATATCTTTTTGCTTTAGTCATGGATGTTATCACTAGACATTAATTTGCTATAGGAATGGATATTAGAAATCAACGAAGTTGGATGTATAACCGATTATCTCAAAGTCGGAAGACATTAACAGATGAATTCATCAATGGGGTGAACTTTTTCATTCAGCAAGCGAAACAGCTGCCGATCTTTATATCTGAAGGAAAGTTTCGATGTCCATGTTCTTAACACAAAAATCTAGTGATCCTAGAACCAGATGACGTAACTGTTGATCTGTATCGCAGAGGATTTATGCCACGGTATTGGTATTGGACTTGTCATGGTGAGTATGAGCCACAATTTGATTATCAATGCGGTCCTTCTACAAGTAGTAATGTTGCTGAGGCTGAAAATATCCGTCCAAATCTTGAGGAATTAGTTCATGATGCAACTGGAATTTATGAAGAGTTACCGAATACGGAGGCACAAAATTTTTATGATTTATTGCATGCTGCACAGCAACCAATCTGGAAAGGGTGCACGACTCACTCAGAATTATCTGTTGTTGTGAAGATGTTAAGCATCAAGGCTGAATATAATGTTGCTCGTGAATGTTTTAATCAATTCATTGGGCTGCTTAAGGAAACCAATCCGACAGATAATTTAATTCCTACAGATCTATATCGGACAAAGAAGTTAGTTTCGAAACTTGGTTTGACATACACAAAGATAGATTGTTGTGTCAATGGATGCATGCTATACTTTAAAGAAGATATTGCAGAAACTGTATGCCGTCATTGCAATGCACCAAGATTTAAACCCAAATCTAGAAATAGAAGAAAGCAGAAGGATGTGTCTGTTAGTAAGATGTTCTACTTTCCAATAATTCCAAGACTACAACGGCTATATGCATCCATGAGATCTGCTGCACATATGAGATGGCATAATGATCACATTCCACAAGAAGGTGTTATCACACATCCATCAGAAGCAGAGGCTTGGAAGCACTTTGATCGTACACATCCCACATTCGCGGCAGAACTAAGAAATGTCAGATTAGGTTTATGCGCAGATGGTTTTACTCCATTCAGTCAGTCGGCTACACCGTACTCATGTTGGCCTGTGATACTCACTCCTTACAATCTTCCTCCAGAGTTATGTATGACTACTCCTTATATGTTTTTGTCACTTATAATTCCAGGGCCACATAATCCAAAATTAAAGATTGACGTATTCTTACAGCCTCTGATTGATGATTTAAGTTTATTATGGGAAGAAGGAGTAAGTACATATGATATCTCCACCAAACAGAATTTTACACTAAGAGCAGCATTACTTTGGATAATTGGTGACTTTCCTGCATATGGTATGCTCTCAGGTTGGAACACTTCGGGCAAGTTAGCTTGTCCATATTGTTTGGAAAATACAAAATCATTCACTTTAAAGTATGGCAGGAAGAACAGTTGGTTCGATTGTCATCGAATGTTTTTGCCTCAAAGTCATCCTTTCAGGCGAAATAAAGAAGCTTTTACTAAAAATAAAATGGTGATGATTCCTCCTCCACCAAGATTCAGTAGTGAAGAAATTTTTGAAAGAGTAGAGTTCTTGCCCACCATAATGGAATCTCCAAGATTAGCTGAGTTCAGATTGCGGGAATATGGTGTCTACCATAATTGGACCAAGAAAAGTATTTTTTGGTCGTTGCCATATTGGAGAACAAACTTGATTAGACATAACTTGGATGTTATGCATATAGAGAAAAATGTTTTTGATAATATTTTCTATACAGTTATGGACATCAAAGAGAAATCAAAAGATAATATAAAAGCAAGGATGGACTTAAAGGAGATTTGTAGAAGGAAAGCTTTGGAATTGAAGGATGGTGGAGCGGGAAAATTTCTCAAACCAAAAGCTCCATTCACATTAACTTTAGAGCAAAAACGAGCAGTTTGTGAATGGGTGAAGACTCTACGAGTACCTGATGGATATTCTTCCAATCTAAGCCGGTGTGTTGACATAAGATCAGGGAGATTATTTGGATTGAAAAGTCATGATTGTCACATCTTCATGCAATGTCTACTATCCACTGCTTTCAGTTATCTGCCAGATCAGATTTTGAAGCCCTTGGTCGAGTTAAGTGTCTTTTTCAAAGATTTATGCTCTTCTAAATTAAATGTGGAGAATTTGATTCATATGGAGCAGCAAATTCCATTCATTTTGTGTCAACTTGAGAAAATATTTCCTCCAGGCTTTTTTGACTCTATGGAGCATCTACCTATTCATTTACCATATGAGGCTATGGTTGGTGGACCTGTTCAATATAGGTGGATATATCCTTTTGAGAGATATTTAAATAAACTTAAGAAGACCGCTAAGAACAAAGCACGACCCGAAGGCTCTATCTGTGAAGCATATTTAACATACGAGACTACTCAGTTTTGCTCGTATTATTTTGAAACAATATCTCAACCAGGTGAAAGTTCAACATCTCAGAATGTTGGTAAATCCTCTAATATATCTGTATTTAGTGGAATTGGGGAACCTTTAGGCGCTAGTACCGTGCGTTATTTGACTGATAAAGAGATGACAGTTATCACATTGTACATCTTGCTTAATTGTGATGAAGTTGAGCCGTATCTCGAGTAAGTATGATTTCATTTTGTTATATTTTTAGTTCTCTTTTATACTTTCTTCTAAACTCAAGATATGAATTTGTAGGAGGTTCATTGATGGTCTTAGTATATCAGAAGAAGGAGAAGTCCAGAAGATAGTGGAAAAAGAATTCACTGCTTGGTTCAAAAATACGGTATATTTTGAATAATTATTCTTACTTAATGAGTTAATTATTTCTACAATTAATATTAGTAACAATGACACAATGTCACATTTAAAGGTACACGCTGAAGACAGTTCCCAGTTTTCAAGGTTATCTGAGTTAGCTTGGGGACCAAATAGATTAGTAAAATGTTATCAAATATTTGAGGTTAATGATTATAAATTCCAAACAAAAAATTGGTGTGAAGGTAGGAAGACAGAAAATTCAGGCATATGTGTAAGAGGGAACACCCATACAGGAGATGATTCTGAATACTACGGGGTATTACAAGAAATATTAGAGGTTGAATATCCCGGTTAGAGGAATACTGTGTATCTCTTCAATTGTGAATGGTTTGATCCAGTACCAAATAGAGGCACGAAAGTTCATCCAATTTACGGTATAACAGAAGTAAAGCGGGCTAGGAGATATGCAAAGTTTGATCCTTTCATCATTGTTAGTCAGGCAACTCAAGTCTATTATGCTAACTATCCAAGCGGAATACGAGGCAAACAGGATTGGCTGGTAGTTATGAAGACTAAATCAAGGGGAGTAATTGAGAAAACCAGTACGATACCAACAGCACACCAAGAAGAGTTTATGTCTAATTTAAAAGATCTCCCAATCAATGTAGATGACCAAATCAGATTTAATGAGAGCGAGTTGCAGTTAGAGGAGGTAGATCTAAACATAGAGGAAAGTGATGATGAATCTGATTGTGCTAGGAGTGTATCATCTGATGAAAGTGAATCAACAAATGATGAGTTAACAACATAAGGTAAATTATTTTACTTCCCTGTATTTTACTTCACTGTTTTTTATAACTACTGCACTCCGTTTTTTTTACTTACCTGTATTTTACTTCAGTCCATTTTTTTAGCTACTGCACTGCGTTAATTTCCATTTCTATTATAACTCATATTTCTAATATTTCTTTTTTATTTATGTGCAGATGGCTTCAGGTGAGGAGCAGCCTAATAGAGGGTTGATAAAAAATATTTTTAACAGGCGCACTAAGAAGACTACAATTGGACCACATAGGTCACTACGTACTGAGGAGACCACCTCGGCTCAGCCTGCTATACAGTCTCAGCCTGCTACACAGCCTCAGCCTGCTACACAGCCTCAGCCTGCTACACAGCCTTTACCCACTCTTGGAGCCAGTAGCCCGCAGTTCTACTCACCGGACCTTCGATTTCCTTCACCAGATCTCGGGCAGGCTACTCCTTTCTACCCATACTTCACACCCCCACCTTATGCTGGTGCCCCTCCTACTTATCCATTTCCACCATATGCTCCACCATACTATCCCCCACCACCCCATCAGCCTGCTACAACTGGACCTTCGACAGCAGCTGGACCTTCGACAGCAGCTGCAGCAGAGCAACAGACAGATGGTAGAATGTTGATAGCACCTGAGGGTGACACGTACGTATAGTAACTTTTTTTTAAACTAACTAATTGTTTTATTTTATATTTTATATTTGTTTTACATAACTTTATTTTTGTAGGTTCTATCCATCAAAACAACCAACACATAAAATACGGGACATCATACGGAGCAGGTTTGACGCTCCTAATGTTTCTTGGAAGAAAGTCCCAAAAGAAGTCCGGGAGATGTGGTTTAGAGAGTTTGAGGTATTTCTGTGTTTTTGTTTTTATGTTAAATGATTTATTCTTTCTTACTTAAGGTAAATTGATTGTTTTTTATTGCAGAAAGAGTTTTGTTGGCTGCCCCAACACAATGACAAGATTAGAAAGAATTTTGAGAAGCGTGGCTCTACTCGGATGCGCGACATGTTCACAGATGTTAGAAAGGTTGGGAAGCGACCATTGTGGATTGGAGAGGAGATATGGGCTGAGTTAAATGCAGCTTGGGGCAGCGAAGAGTACACTAGGAGGAGGGATCAAAATCGACAGAACAGAGCTTCTGATGTTGGGGGCTTAGGTAGTGCACTTCATACAGGAGGCTCCGTTCCACATACTGAGCACAGGCGTCGTTTGGTAATGAATTTTAATTATTTTTTAAAATTGTTTTTTAATAATTAGTATTGATAAAACTCTCTTAATTGTAACAGAAAGCGTCACTTGGTAGAGAACCAACTCCTGTGGAATTGCATAGTCGCACTCATAAGCGACAGGAGGATCAACAATGGATTGATGAGAGAGCAAGGAAGGCCCATGTAAGTATATTTTTATAAATATTTGATATTTTATAAGTTTTAGTTTAATTATATATATACTTATATTCGATTTTCACAGGAGGAATATACACGGATTCGAGAGACTCATGCCGCATCAGGTGAGGGCTCTTCTGGCGGCTCTGTGGAGTATTCTGAGTATCGCATGTGGTCGCAGGCCGTCGGAGGAATGCAGCATGGTAGAGTATATGGCTTAGGTGCGCAAGCTCAGGCATACGAGGGGATGACCTCCTCTACTGCATCCAGCTTCGCATCCAGTTCGCATGAGTCCTTACAAGCTCAACAAATAATTGCCCTTCAAGCTGAGCTAGAACAAGTAAGGAAATCACAAGTTGATTGGCAAGCTCAGCTGCAAGCACAGATTCAAGCTCAGCTGCAAGCACAGGTGCAAACAAGTACGGAGCAACACAATCAGTTGCTGGATGAAATGCGCAAGATGAGGGAGCAACTGAGTGGAAAAGACGTAGCTCCACCTGAGGAGGAGTCGACGGAGTCAGAGTAGTGTAATTTAGTTGAAATGAACTTGTATTTTTATGTGAACTTATGTTATTGGACAATTACTTTTAATATGATGTTATCAGTTGATTTTTAGTATTAATACTGTTGTGAAACTGTTATAAATTATTGTGAAGTTGTGGAACTGTTGTGAACCTGTTGTGGAACTTGTATGTGTTAGAATTGATAGGTTTGCAGGTGTGGAAATTGGATTGTTGGCTGGGAAGGCAATTTTTTTTTGTCAATGCTACAGGTTTCCAGCGGATTATGCGCCGGTAATCCGTCGGAAAAGACGATACAACGAAGTGTATTGTACGTACCGGCGAATATGATCCGTCGGCCACTACCGTCGCAAGTCCGGCGGATATTCCGCCGGTAATTACCGGCGCAAGAATTGCGTCGTAAAATAACCGTGGAATTTCGATGGCGCAACTCCGGCGACCTATCCGTCGTTAATTACCGTCGCATTATACGACGGTAAATACCGGCGCATTAGGCGCCGGAATTCTCATATTCTTCACGTCGGCAAACAAACCGGGTAATGCGCCGGTAATGCGTCGGAAACTGCGCCGAAAATGTTTCCGGCGCAAATTATACGTCGGAAACAAATTATCGACGCACCATAAACCGGCGGAGATATTTGCGCCAGAACATGCGCCGGAAACTAACGGTTCCGTCGGATTGTGCATTGTTTCCGGCGGATTTCGTCCGCCGGTAATAACAGGTTTTCCTGTAGTGATATAGGTAATTCTGCAATCTAATAACATATGACAAAAAAAGGATGTCATGCTAGTTTGGTGTGGTATATTATTTTTCTACAATAATTTGAGTTAGAAATCCTTGATATGAATGGTAATGAGAACCAAAGAATTAATCATTTATCTAGACTAGAGAAGAAAAAATCTTCATCTCATGAGTGCGACATTAATGAATTCTTCCTTGATGAGCATTTGTTTGCACTAAATTCTAGGGTTTCAGATTAGTATATCGTTATGGTAAATTTTATTGTGAGTGGTGTTTTACTTTTTGAATTATCCCACTCTCAAGGGAAAAAATTGATGCATGATGCCAAGTTCTTCTTTTTGGATACGTTATATCTCATTAGAAAATGTAAATATAAAATCATTAGGAGAAGTGTCCCTGAGGATGAAACAGAACCTATTATTAACAAGTGACATCTAGAGTATGATTAGTGATGTTTGAGTCACTTTGATAACTAAAGAGTTGAAGCATTAATCTAAAAGTTTGGCATTCAGCATAGGGTAGCCATAGCTTATCACCCTCAGACAAGTAGGCAAGCTAGGATTAATAATAGGGAGACAAAGATAAACTTATAAAATAACAAAAGCTCAAATAGAAAGATTGGTTATTAAATCTGAATGATGCATTGTGAGCTTAAAGGGCTGCATTAAGGATACCTATTAAAATGTCTCATATTGATTTGTTTTTGGGAAAGCTTTTCACCAACCATTAGAGATAGAGTCAAAATTAATATGCAAATTTAAAATTTTAGAAATTAAAGACTCAAGAATAATGTCAGTAAGTTTGTTGTAATCCCAAGAATTGTTAGAGATAAAAGAATTAACTTTAATAGGCGCACTGGAAAAAGAATTAATATAAGAATCAATGGACTGAACTCTCATCTAGTTATCTTCCCAAAAGAAAAGAGAAGCATCATTACTAAGGCCTCATTTAAAAGGAGGTTCAACTCTCCACTTGATACTGCACAACCTTTTCCAAACCCTAGAATAACCATTATTATAACATCACAAAGTAGCATGCTTACCAACATAGTACTTAGCATTCATAAACTTAGCCCAAAGACTAAGTTTAGAAAAAAAATTGAACCACAATTTAAAAGAAAATGCGTAAGATAAATCATACATATTTTTACAACCCAACGCCCCTTTGTTAAGGACCCCATAACAGTTAGTCCAGGAGGACCAAATAACTTTATGATTCATATTGGAACCTCTCCCAAAAAAATTATTAAATATTTTTTCAATCCTATTACAAAAAGCGGTAGTAGGTTGTAAAGTTTGAAAGATATAAATAGTTAAGGAACACAAAACACTTTTGATAAGGATTAATTTACCCCCAAAACTAAGAAAGATGGAGTCCTAAGAAGTAAGCCTTTTTTTCATAGAAGTTAGAAGATCGTCAAAAAGAAAAGATTTCTTCCTTCCTTTATAAAGATGAACACCTAGATACTTAAGAAATAACGAGCCTTTAGAAAAACCAGTACAATTTTTAATGGAAAGCATACAATCATGAGAAACCCTGTTAGACATAATAAAGCTACTCTTGCTTTTACTAATGAAAAGACCACAATAATTTGACTATATGATATGCTGTTAAATTAAGCAAATCTTAATGTTTAGGGTTTGATTAAGTTAATATAAATACTCTTTTATACTCTTTTGATAGAATTCTTTGGACATCTAAAAATTTATGCAGAGATCTAAGAGCGTAGAGAGAGAGTTCTTGGAGAGACTAATTTTATTTAGTGAGAGATAGAAGGTGAGAGAGATTTGAAAGATTATGAGAGACTTCTTGTAAGGGTGTCCAAGAGATTGAGTTACACAATATATGTTCTTCCTACTCTATGTCCTCCTTTCATTTATTTTGGTAGAGTTAAGGCTCTTTGGTTTAAGAGTTCTATGGAGTCTTGGTGAAAATACTCTTATACTAGATTGGAAACCAGTGGTGAGGCATCCTCACTAGGCTAGGTATAGAAGGAGGGAGGCTTCTCAAAAGAGGGAAGTGGTGTACAAGAGTATTCTTCGATCCCTATGAAGGAGGACTTTTTTGCTTTGCTAGGGTAGAATGAGTGGATAGTAGAGTTCCTCAGGAGAGGACTCCATTGAGTGGATGTAGGTTAGGTTGACTAAACTACTATAAATTTTAGTTTGCATACTTTTTTTCCCTTTTCTTTACTTTATTTCCTACATTTTTAATTTATTGTGTTTATTTGTTATAGTTTTAAATGAATTCAATTTCAATATTAAATAAAAAATATAAAATAATTTTTTGAAGATTTTTATTTCTCTTATAATTAATTTCAAATAAAAAATTTAAAATGAAAATTTTGAGTTTACCAATTAGTTTATTTCCGTTATGATTTATTGTTAACATTGTGAAATTATTGTTATTACTGTGCAAAAAATTAAATTAAATAAGCCATTTCATACCCAGCCCCCCAATGCCTCAATAATGATTGAATGCATCCTTGCTATTCTCACCTCCATCTTCATAAGATTAGGGTGAGTGGCGTGTACTTTTGGACGACAACGTTTGGTGACAACTCGAGATTGAGTTATTTGTCAAGTTTCATCTTTTTTTTGGTAACTAGTATCAATCCACACTAACTACACTTTTGAGGATTTTCGATCAAAATTTATCTATGGATGATAGCCAACCCTATTAGCGTGTAAATTTATGAGACAAGAATCCAATATCTTATGGTGAGTATGGAAAGAAAGAAAAATACTATAGAGGTTTAGAGGGAGTGCTAAGAAAATCTGAGAGGAAAATAATCCACTAACTTACAAAAGCATAAAAAAAATTAATATATCCAAAATGTGCCTCTACCCTTTATTTATAAAGATTCGAGAGCTTCAAGGAAGGCAATACCAAAAATTATATAGTACAATAATAAATTAGACTTAATATAGACTGCTTAGGAAACATGGCGTGATTTAATGGGTGCTTAACTAGAATGATTCTTCTCATTTATCCTAACTTTTGACCATATAGTGAGTTCCCTTATGTTGAATATTCATGGCCAAATCGATGAAAGTGTCTTCATATGGGTCTAGCTAGAAGACTCTAACTTGACGAACCTTTAACCTCATTGTTGACCTCTTGGGTGCAACTCTTGGATTGGTGAGCACCCACTACAGGATAATCAGCCATTACCGGCAGATTTTTCTGACGGAATATTTTCAGTCGGAATTTCTGCCGGTAATGCGCTGAAAATGTCCAAATCCGCCGGAAAATTATCAGATTTCCACTGAAAAATCCGCCAATAAAATGAAATTTTCATGTAGTGACCATGGGTTACTTGTCGATGAAAATGGTAGCATCTTTATATGGGAGGAAAATCCCACTGAGCAGATACAAATTCATCAAGTCTCGGGAGCCTTGTGTGGTTGATCTTCTTAGGATTCTTTACCAAGTTCAGACAAGTGTTGGTGCTATCAAGTACCATTGATTGAGGGGGACCATTCTTGGCCATTTCTTTGCTGCTAGCATATATTAGGCATGGGTTCTTTTATTGAAACCTATTAAGAACCTATTAGATAATTGAAAATACATGCACGTGTAGAAACATATGGCTCGAATTAAGAAAATGTATACTGGCATTTGCACCCTATTGGCCTAGACACTGCTGAGATATTCTTAGCATTCTCTGAACAATGCTTCTTTCCTTCTGGTAAGTTATTAATACACTATATTCTATAAGTCTAGCTCTACCAAATAAAGTAATATTGGGCATAACAACGGGTGGTATAGATAATCCAAGTTATGTTCAAGACGATCTATTGAGAATTCTGTTAGATCCATAACTTTGGAGTCTGTAGAGGCCCATAAAACCTTAACATCGACAGCATTAATGATCCTCAATATCTCTTAATTTGTGGAAACAAAAAAAATTCCTTTTTAGGGGAAACTGAGGGAAACAAAGCCATCATTTTCATTAAAAGCAAAGTTGCAACATGGTTACAATTTCCACATAAAAATTGTTATCAAGAGATACTAAAGAAAAAAAAAATTTATAAAAATAATAATTATCTGATAGATGAAGAAACTACAAGGAAGAATTCAAACTTAGGCAATGAAAATTATCAAAATCTGAGAAAACATCAGGATCTTATACTTGCCATTCGAGGTGGCCAAAAAAGTATAATATCTAATATGAATCTGTTGTAGTGAGGGGCATCATCAGATCACAAAAGAAGCAAAAAATAGGATATAGCAGAAGGAATTCTATATATAGAGCATTCCCACTCCATCCACATATCAAGCTATTCCCTTACAATTTTTAATAAAGAGCATCTTAGAAATATCAGCCAGTCATCAGGTCCCATACAATAATAGAGAATGACAGAAATTTACTAGTAAATATTAGAAAAGTTAAATAAATTTGAAGAATTTGTGCAGAAGATGAATGCACAAGAGAAAAAGGATCCTCATGCAACAACAAATAAATAACATAGATAAAAAATATTAGCTTATAACTCATTCTGATTAAAAAATTATAAATCTTGCATATGACCTTGGTATTATGTACGGAACATGCCTCATTTTTATTGTCGTGATCTATTCCTACGTAAATTAATTAAGAAACTGTGTTGTGCACCCTTTTGATAGTCTGTCAGCTCTATTTCTCTCTCTAAAATTTTTAGTTTATTTAAGTACCTTAGCAAGCATATATTTTTAATAAACCTTGATTATTTTATCACTCTATCATGACATGGGCCCTTAATTAAACCAATTATACATGATTAGTGACCAATTCTCATAATTGAAGAAATGACGCCAATAAAAAATAATATGTGTAATCATTCAGAGATCTTGATATAGATCTTATTTTATAAGACACTTTTATAGCCATCACATATTAATAAAGTTCCACAAATGCCTTTTGTATAGATAAACATGATAGACTAAATACATTGACTTCATTTGAGATAACTTTCTTATTGCTGTCTAATACCATTGTTTTGTTTAAGGCTTCATCTGAGATAGCTTTTTAGTTGCTTTCTAAAACAACTTTCTAGTAAAAAGTTTCTTGAATTATAAAATTTTATACTAGAAAGCCATTTAAAGAAGCAATATCAAAATTGTCTCAAATAAAGCATAAGAAACTTGTATATTAAAAAACAGCTTTAGAAAACAGTAAAAAAAGTGTTCCAAACGAAGCCTGCATCTTATACCCCAACCACGGATCCACCAAAAAAATAATTTCGATAGATAAATTGAGAAACTAATAATTAAGTATGCTTACTGATTTTAGAGCTTCTATACATAATTAAGCCTGCATCTTATCTTCTATAACGATACATACATATATTCAGCACGTCCTCTACTTCCCTTTTCGATAGAATGTTATCAAAACTAAGCAAAGAGGCTTAATTATTAAATCGTTAGTATATAAGATTTCTCAAAGATTATTTCATAAACTATCAACACTATGGAAAAATCGTTCATTACCGGTGTATTTTTCTAGTGGATTTCCAACATATTTAGATGAAATATTTTCGGCAAATTTTCCGACGAATTTTCCAACGAATTTTGAAAAAAAATATTTTCCGTGGATTTTAATAATTTGTGAAATATAATATTCGTAATTTAAAAATAAGAATTAAAACTATTTGAAATAAACTAATAATATTAACATATTTAAATTAATTATTTAAATATCTAACTAAAATGATTAAAAATTTAATGTTATTATTTATTTTTTTATTAATTTAATAATTTGTTTTAGTTAATTTTATAGTTTATTTTAATTAATTTTAAATTTAATATTTTATTATAATTAATTATTAATTGTAATATTTTTCTTTTATTTTAGTTTATTTTAAATTTTAATTTTCGTATTATTATAATTTAAATCTAAACGATAAATCCTTGTAGCGCATTTTCCTTTCCAACAAAGTGGTAAAATGTTTGAACTTTTTTCAGGTTGTGTTGGAATCCAACGGGAGT
The DNA here is from genome assembly GCA_022539455.1 of Dendrobium nobile. Lineage (NCBI taxonomy): Eukaryota > Viridiplantae > Streptophyta > Magnoliopsida > Asparagales > Orchidaceae > Dendrobium > Dendrobium nobile. Next base: position 63,850,107 of record CM039735.1, read on the forward strand.
CACGCCATGGGCAGGCTCGCAGGTAGTCTCTGCTGGAAGGCAGGCTAGCGGGCAGCGCATAATGTAGCGGCGCGGCCAGGATGGCAGGGCTGTCGAGCTGTTGCTGTTTTTTTTTTTTTACTGCATCATTTTGGAAGCCTTTTTCGATAGTTTTTTTTTTTCACCGAAAATTTTATTTTACACGGGTTTTACTTGAGAAAGATTTTCCGCCATAAACTTCTAAATCCGCTGAGAAATGAATAATTTCTGCTGGAAAAATTCGCTAGCAACAGCTAACTTTCTTGTACTGCAAGTACAACACATAAAAGCCAATATAAAATATTTTTTAGAACATCTAGAAATTATATATATATATATATATATATATATATATATATATATATATATATATATATATATATATATATCATCTGTACATTCATGTTCAACAAGAAAATAGTCTATTGGACATTTTCGTAGTAATTTGAATTTTCCAACAAGGTGGTTATGGAAAGTGATTGATCAACAACTTACTTAAGATTTTGAAATTCTACCACAACTTAATATAAATAAATATTTAATAGTTTCAAGTTTCTATTCTTCTTGACTTATTATAAAAATAATATATGTACCGGTAAGTGCCTCTGTCTTAATAGCTTAATTATTGCATGGTATATAAGTCAACAAATTTAGATTGTTGTACCTCTTAACTTAATTTTCATTCTCATAAATCTTTCCAAAAAAATGTACAGCAATTTTTTATTACTCTTCAAAACTACTTTTTTATAATAAGATTTTGAGTTTTGCTTTGTATCTATTTTTACAAATATAATTTTGATTCAAAATTGTCAACTTAATATGTTTCATTTTTCAATCTCGTAACAGGAAAATATGTTGTATATGCAGAATAAAAATATGTCATTAGCGCCAAGATTTGCTTCTCCGTGTCCTGATCCTCTCCATAGATGTCCTGAACGCCTCCGGCCCCCCTAGATTTGAGATATAGAGCACATGAAAGCTTGGTTTGGGGAATTTTTATTAGGTCCGAACACCTGACGTAGCTCTACATCCGGACGCCAATAAAATGTCGCCATGTGCTCTTACTCTTTACCGCACGGCCCAACGACACGACCCGGAACGGAAACCCAGTATTGCTATGTTCATGTATTGCAAGGTATTGCTCGGTATTGCTAGGTATTGATTGACAATAACTAGAGATACCGCTCTGTCAAGACCAATACCGAGCAATACCTAGCAATACCTAGCAAAACCAGGGTATTGCTTGGTATTGCTAGGTATTGGTCTTGACAGAATGGTATTTCTTGTTGCCAAGCAATACCGAGCAAAATCTAGTAATACCCTGGTATGTACAAATCAGCTAATACATATCAATATTGGGTTCCGGTCCGGGTCGGGTAGTCAGGCCGCGCGGTAAAGAGTAAGAATACGTGGCGACATTTTATTGGGGTCCGGATGTGGAGCTACGTCAGGTGTCCGAAACTAATAAAAATTTTGGTTTGGGACGATTTCTTACTGCTTCTTAGAGTAGTTTTTTAGTAAAAAATAAAATTTTTTTATTAGAAACTTGCTTTACGAAGCAATAAGAAAACCGTCCCAAACAAAACCAAAGTGTTGCTTCATGTTTTAGAAATCAACAAGAAACATTATTCAAACAATAAAAATTTATATAAAAGTATAGCATAAAATTTTGAAAAGTTTTTTTTAATAATTGAAAAATATGAATAATGTTTAAAATAACGATAACTTCAAAGGGAAACTGGGCTTTGAATTCTACTTACTTTTTCTACAATTACTAATTTAGATTCAAAATCCACAACTCAATTACATGTTTCACATTCAAATATGTTATTGGGAAAAATGAGTATGCTCATACATACCTTTTTCAGGTATTTTGCATATAGTTGGCGGGTCACAGCAAAATAGCTCATATCTTGTGGGCCTACAAAGGAGCTCTCCCCAAACATCATGAGATCTAACTCGGAATGGAGCTTCCTCCCATACAAAAAGCTCAGGGTCATTGTAGATCTTGTAACTCGCCACTCGCCTCCTAGGCCGAACTAGCTATCAAAGTTTCTTTCCATCACCCCAAAGTATCATCAATCAAACTCTCTACCTTAGTTACAAGATAATGCCTATTAAACGTGCTCATAGAATACCCAATCATGACCAATCAACCATAAAGTCCACCTTTTCGGTAAGTCGCCCACCACCCTTTGGTGATCTGGAGCTCTAACACTTGTCGCCAAAAACTCCTAAACACTTGCTAGTCACTTATCTCTCAATTTATGACCCACTAAATGAATCACCTATGTCTTTTCATCCGTACACACTTGGCAATATTGAACTCTCCTTTACATAAAAAATTGAGTTTAAGGAAATAAACTGCCCTCAAGCTAATCAAAGAGTGACACATGTATTAAAGATTCCTTCGATCACGAATTATTTTGTACCCCTTAGATCCCTATAAATAAAAGGTGACAAAAAATATTTTGAATCTTTTGTATCTCTTACATCTACTAGCACTTGTAGTGCATAAATTTGAGCTAGTTGACTACATTCTCTCTCTCTCTCTCTCTCTCTCTCTCTCTCTCTCTCTCTACATCCTCATATAGATTTTAAGGACATACTCTCAGAGCTTACCTAGTAGTAAGGTCTGGTATCACCAATGGAAAATTTTGAATCCAACATCCTCAAAGATGACATGAGTGTGGAACACCCTACAACTTCTAAAAGAGTAATGATATTTATTTTATAAATTTATTTTAAATATAATAAAAAATAAATTTATCATACATATTTTCTGCAATTGCCAATATATAAAGTTTTGAGACTCGGGCTTCCGATTTTATGATTTTGATGATAACAAATAATATTGATTAATCTTTTATTTCTCCTATTATTTGTAGTGCATATTTGTTTGTGTGTTGACTAATATTTCAGGTATATCATGCACCGTTCTTTGAAGATTCAAGGCTCAAGATTGTGTAGAACTAGTTATATTAAATGAGTCTGTAATTTTCATTTCTTGAGTCAAGTCTTATAATGATGTATGTTAGTTTGTTGATCATGCACACATACAGAGGGAGCAAAAAATAATTTTAAATATTTTAATTTTTTTTGTACATCGTATGGTATGATCTGAATCATACTGTACGATCAGGTGTAACAGAAATTAATTAAAATATTTTATTTTCCTGAAAAAAATTCTTAAAATATAACTAATCATACTATATGAATACCACATCGTACTGTATGATCTATTATAATTAAAAAGCCAGTTGTCCATTAAATTAGGCAAAAATTTGAATTTGAGAAGTTGTTCTAATTATCATACAGTATGATCATGATCGTACTGTACGATGTTTGAAATATTACCTAATTTAATCCTATGATTATTCAATAAAAAAGGCTTGATTTTGATATTTTGATCGTACTGTACAAACTGGATCACATTGTATGATCAACAGAGATGATTTTGGTCATCCCATGCTTCGTCCTGGACGAACTGCTCATTTATTGAATTGTTCGTACAACACATCGTACTGGACATTATACAGTATGAACTTCAACTGAACTGTTCGTACAGTACTAACTGGACATCGTATAATACTTAGAGGTCAATTTCTCTACATAGTATTGGACGATCTTGCGATCGTACAGTACGATCTTTGGCAGCTAAAATGAGTTTTTAAGGGTTTTTTTAGCCGTCTATTTAAGAACTATCATAAGACTTTGTAAGAGTCTTTTGGTAGCCATTGTGTCTTCATTCTTTTGTAGAAAACTTGAAGAAAGGACTTGAAAGGGAGAGAAAAAAGGGTGGAGTTTGAGAGAGGGAGAAGATCCTTAGAGTGGATTTCAAGGGAGTGTGAAGTAGATTTAATACGGTTGCATAGACGAGCTTGTACCTCAGTACCATCGAATTCAAGGTTTATCTTGAAAGAAGTTTTGAGAAGAAGAAGATCTCGTTGGTGTCAATGGACCCGACTCCCTCGCCTCACCGGGGAAGGTAATGAAAGTGCTCAGATGGCACTAGAAAGTTCGTTAGGGATGTTAGGCCTCATGAATTGACCTAAAGCTTATTAAGAGTAGAGGTGAACTGGTAAAAAGTATCTTTCAATCAAAACACAAATCAAACCAATATCACCACAACGAAAACCAAAGTGAAGAAACTAAATGCGGAAGTAATAAAGAAAGAACACACCGAATTTATAGTGGTTCGGTCAAACCTTAACCTACGTCCACTCCTTGGAGGCACCCTCCAAGTATTGCACTAAACTAAGTGTCTCTCTTTTAGCCCACACTGCTATGCAGATAAGCCCTTACAAAATCACTTCCATCTTTCCCGGTGCAGCGAAGTCGCCGGGTCCTTTGACACCAAAGAGATCTTCTTCTTTGGTGCTTCCCTCGAGACAAGCCTTGAATCCGACGATATTCAGGTGAGAGATTGTCGAAGCAACCGTATGGAACCCCCTCCACACTCCCTTGAGTCCCCCCTCACAGGATCTTCTCCCTCTCTCAAACTCCACCCTTTTCCCACTCCCTTTCAAGCTCTCTCTTCAAGTTTCCCCCAAAAGAACGAAGCTACAATGGCTGCCAAAGACACTGTCATGTCATAGCTTAAATAGAAGATCTCAAAATGAGCTCATTAATACAAGTTGCCGACATTATCGTCCAGGATGATACTAATATTATCCTCTACGATCAGTGCAATTTAAGCCCAATCAGCCGGGACGATTTGAGATGATCAGAAGAAGTTTGTTCATACCGTCCAGGATGATAATATATTGTCCTGGACGATCAGTACAAATTCTGGAATATCATCTTTGACATCGCCCTGAAAAAGAGCTGTCTGATGTCCAATCGTCCAATATATCGGCTGTTTTGATTGAAATATATATATATATATAATTATTTTTAGGAATATTAAATTTGAATTTTTTTGTTTTGTAATGGAACCCAATATTAGGGACAATATCATCTCAGAAAGGCGAGGATATCATTCACTAATTGGTTCAAATTACAAAGCTTTAACCTTATTCTTATTATCATAGTCAAACCCAAAAATAATCGTATTTGACCTCAAAAGATCAAAATGGGATTTAATCGAGCATTTGGCTAAGCTAATATGGATTGAAGACCATTAATTTCATAATCAAAACCACGATAATAATTGATATATCTCTCTGAAGAAAGAAGATATCAATCATTATCGATCGATTGAAAATGACGATAATGATCGTTGTATTTAATTTTTCCAAAGAGAATTACTTAAAGATTTTGAAAGATTTATTTTGAAAATCAATTCTGGGTTTCTAAATCTCCTACGAGCGCAAGCCCTCGTAATTAATTACATCGTAGAAAAATTGGAATTTTCCTACGAATACTCTCGATTAAAATAACGATATAAAATTTATTTAGATTTTTAAAGCACGATATCAAAGGAGGTTAAGGGTTGGAATTTTCAATTGGGATTGGTTCAAAATTGAAGACTTATTTTTGGAATCAAAGGAAGAATGGTAGAAGGTGTTTTAGGATTCTAAATTACTTCAGAAAACACCTCAGCCTATCCTACCTATTGGGCTCAAATTTGATTGAAAGAGATTTTTAATTTGAGTGGTCAATTTTATTTGAAATTTGGGATTCGATTCCCAGAGGCTGAGGTCTTATAGCCCGAGCTTGCCTCGGAACCGAAGTCTAAATTGGGCACTAAAAAGTGACCCGAACCTAGCTAGTGCAATGCAGATCTGGACTTACCCCGGCCTGGATTGGGGAGCCAGCTAAACCACCTAGGCGCTTTAAAATCATGAATTCAGTCTTTTAATGTTGAGTAGTATGGACGTTGTTTAAGAAAAGTTTTTGAGAACGAGGCCGACATTTTAGAGCGGATCCTAATTGGCACCTTTGACTTATGTTGGGTTTGATGCTTAAGCTAGAAATCAAATTTGAATTTTAGAAATTTAATTAGTTATTAATCTAATGCATGCTGATCGACTCGATTAAATACTTGAATTTGAATGAAGGCTATGCAATGAAAACTTCCGGCGGTCCCGGGCTTATTTCTTAAAATGTTAGAGTTTCTATGTTGTCTTAAAAATTTTATTTAATTAAAGTAGAAGAATTTTTACAAGACCTTAAGAGCCTAAGATCGAGTTCCAGGCTAAATCAAAGTCGACATGCAAGAATTGCCAAAAAACTACAAAAAGCAGGCAATCCTATATCGCGATGAACACATCAATTAATAAATAAATCAATTAAATTAATAGCTCAAATTGAATGTCCATATGGCAAGTGACACTTATTATTACATCCAAAATTGCAGAAAAGTAAAGTGGTCGGGCACCACTGACAACAACCCGTATTCTACTCCTAAGACTTAAGTGATTTGAGATTTGGGATTCTTCTTGCTATCCACTTATTCATCCTTCTACTGCTTCTTGGATCATTGGGTCCAGATATCCAAATGGAAAGAAACTTCCCCTTGAATGGGGTGTTGTCTTTCCTCTTTGGATATTTGAAAGGGATCCTAATTTGACTTCCAAATGGAAGAAGACTCTTCCCTTTAGGGATGTCTTCACTTCTTTGGAATTCAAATTGGATCAAATATACCAAACTCAAATCATCTCAAAGATTTACAATCTTATTCAATCAAATTTATATTAATTTAAAATAGAAAAATCTAGACTCGATCCTACAAGGTTATCCTAATAATCAACAGTTATATATTAAATCCCAAGCAGTTAATATTTGATCTCAAGTAGTTAATATATTTAAAATTTAAATGCTCAACAGAGTGTAGTAAATAAATAAACAGACAATCAATCAATTCTAAGCTAACAACCAACATGTAGTGAAAGCTCAAAAACCCGTCACAAAGCAGAAAAGTAAACATCGGCCTAGCCTAAAACTAGAGTTGGTTGTCCTAGTAAACCATCTACAGTGTGTGAGGCAGGTCGTGTGGTTTTGATATGTCCTATAGAAGGCAATTTGTTAAAGTTGCTTAAGGTTCTGGTCGGTTGAAAGGTTTAAGGGAAATTTAATTAAAATTTAAATCTTAATGACTTTGAATAAAATTTAAAATTAATTCTTAATTATTTTTTTAAAACCACCTTTGTTTCACACCGAGGCCGTGAAGTTTATTTCACCTTCCTTGGGACTAAGCAAATAGCCTCGTAGGCCTGGGTTACCCAATGGTACCTGATATAATTAAGTGATTTGATTTAATTAAGATTTAAAAGTTAATGAATTTTAGTTTAAGTTGGTTGATTATTGATTTTAAGGTTTATTAAAGATTTCTGGAGTTTTAAAGTGATTTTCAAGTTTTATGAATTTTTTGATTATTTTAATCATTTAATTAAGGGGTTAGAAATAGACTTTTACATTGAGCTCAAATTCTGGAAAGCTTGTATTTTATTAAAATACTAGACCTTAATACAATTCGTTAGAAGGTAAGTACATTGAAATCAGATTTTTCTATATTTTATTATGAATGTTTGAAGTTTTGAACTAGTTTTGACATAAATTTGACCGGTTTGTTGACTTTTTGAAATTAATAATTTTTTGGAACTTCAATATTTTTAATAGACACTATTGTGAGTTGAATTCAAGTGATTTTGTTCAATTTTGATTTTTCTGGAATTAGTTATGGAGTTTTGAAGTTTGGGATATTTAATGAATTTTTAAAATTGCTTAATTAGTGGCCCTTTTTGCAATTTTGCTCCAAATGAGATCCCAACTCCTTGAAATCAGCTCCAAAGGTTAGGGAGGACCTAAGAAAATATTCCCAAGTGTTTGGAAATTTTTTGGAATTTTAAAATGTTATTAATTAATTATATTAATTAAATATTGAATTTCAATTAAAATTAAATTAAAGTTTAATTTGCTGTCAAATTGAGTTGGTTTCAATTTTCATTGATTAAGAACTTGAACCTGGTAAATTTGAGGGATTGTACATATTTTTTGGGTTTAAATTGTATTTATTACATTTTCTGGAGGGTTTGGAGGCTTAATTAAGGCTTAAACTTAATTAGGTTAATTAAGGGACCTAATGATTTCAAAAATCAGTAAAACTCTTTCTATGGGTTGGACATGTCACTAAGTTCAAGTGTTCAAAGTTTTGAGTTAAATGGATTTGTATCCTAATTTCTAGAATTTCTCTAAGTTTTCTAAACATGTCCTTAATGTCACTAGGTTAGCTAGGTTTGAATCAGTTGTTCTCTCTAACCCTTGGACTAACATACATAGCATGTAATCACACTCATAATCAAATCCTAGATCTAGGAGAGCCTAAGCCATGTGGTGTGTGCACAACCTAAGCATACAAACTTTGATATTAATTAAGGTGGTAAAATTTTGATTAGTGAATGATTAAAAAATAATCATTCACTAATCATTCCCCAACGATTTCAATTCATCCTTCGAATCTATATTTAAGATTCCAAAGGAATCTCTCAAATCTTTAGAATTTATATATATGTATTTTAAAATAGAATTAAAAGATATATATATATATATATATATATATATATATATATATATATCTAAATATATAAATATATGTTTTAAATTAAAATAATTCAAAATATCATTAAAGTGAATTTACAAATGATTGAGAGATTCACTGATTTTTGTAAAGTTATTTGAAAATAAAATTTAAGTTTCGAAATATTTAATATAATATTTAGTTAAATATTAATTAAATATTAAGGATATTCAAATAATTAAAGTTAATCAAACTAAATTGAGTTTTAAAATTTGAAAATAGATTTAAAATAAAATTCTCAATTTTCTGGAAATTTTAATATATTATTTATATATTTTTTTATTTAAAATGAATTTCTTTTGAATTTTTAAAGATTTAACTTAATTAATGTTTTAAATTATTTTAAAATAAAATAGTAATCAAAATAATTATTAAATCACTTTAAATTAAGTCTTAAATATATCTAAACTTTGAAAATGATTTAGAATAATCTTAGTTGAATTTTCAAAATTATTTAAAATTAGTTTCAATTGAGTATTAATTAACATTTAAATAATTAATTAATATATAAAACAAAATATTCAAAATATAATTTAAATTAAACTTAATTTTAAATTAAGCTAATTTAAAATAAATATTTAATTATTTAACATATTTTGAGATATAAAACATTAAAAATAGAATATATTTTATAAGATATTTAATTAAATTTTAATTAAATATTTAAAAATAAGTGTTTCAACATTTTATAAAATATATTTAATATTTAAAATAAATTTAAATTTAGATTAAAAGATGTGATTTTATGGATATTTTGATATAAAATATTATTTTTTTATTTTTGTATAATTTGTAACTTAAATTTTAAAATTTCCTGTATTTAAAAATGAATTTAAATTAAATTTTAAATAATAAATCAAAAAGAAAATGTCAGCGGCGGCTTTGCCACGTGGCGACCTCTAGTTTAGGCGGATCAAACCCAGCGGCGGCGGTTAAGTGGGCCCCACCCACTTATCCAGCGCGGCACCCTACCGCTGCCGTCGGATCTTCGAGGGCTTGATTCAACGGTGGTGATTGGAACCCATCTTTTGATCTCGATTCAGAGAGATCGGACGGTAGAGAAACAATCCAGCAGTCAGACATACACGGTGCAAATGGAGCCGGACGGGGTTTCAATCCACGAGGGGGGTTTCACGCGGTCAGACATACATGGAACACCAAGATCTAACCCGTTCATCACGGCATCAACGGTTTAGAACTCGGGTATCATGAAACGAATGTAAACTGTAACCCTAGAGCTAGTATTTTTATGATTTCTCTTAATCTACTCGATAGTTTTGCTTAAAATTTTAAATAGAGATAGAATAGATGAACATAAATAGTGGGGAGGTATTTTAATGATTAAATATGCACGTATTTAAATGTTAATTAAGCCTAAGTGTCCTAAACTAGGTTTAGGTTTTTACCTCAATCCAACCAGTGGATTCCAGAGATCTTTAGTTTTCTGAGCTTGTTGACTGTCCTAGAAACTTTTTCCTCTTGAACTCGTGGCCTAAAAAGCTCTGGATCGAAATGTATAGGCCTTGGACGGAGTTGGACGTTGGTTTGGTCGGAAGCTCACCGGCGGCAGCCTCCAAACACCGGATTCTAGCCTGGGGGATGTTGAGGATTTGATTCAGAGATTTAAAGAGCAAAGAACTCGGCTGGAGGGATTTGAATCTGGAGAGAGAACCACAAGGAGAGAATGACAGCTCAAAATGAGATTCTACCCTATTCAAGCTGCCCTAGACCTATTGGACGGCTAGGATCATTTGATTGCACCTCTGGATGGCTGCCACCTGCCCCTGAAGTGGTTGGAAAGCTGGGAGCAAGGATAGCCCAAGGACATCCATGTGGAGAGGTCTTATTGGCTCCAAATAGGCTTTGGAACCACTTGAGCTGGTTCAAAACTAATCCAAAGCTTAATCCAATCTTAATAAAGGTTTAGAAACCTTTTGGAATTGGTTTAAATGGTTGGAGTGGTTTAAGGATCAAGGAGATTAGTCTTAAATGGATTTTGACTAACTTTGACCCACTCTAAGGCCTTGATTTGACAAGTTGATTGGTCCCCATGCCATATGGCAGCTGTGGTGGCATGGGTGGAGCTTGAGTAGCTGATTTTATGGGTCTCAAGGCATTCATATAGTGAGATTGAAACTTGAAACTGGTTCAAGGGAGGATTTGACCACATTTGAACCCTTCACTTGATTTGTTGACCATATTTACTGGTCAAAAGTCAAATGGCTATCTAGGTGGCATTAAAAGAGTAGATTTAAATGCTGGAATGTTAAGAGCTTAAGGCAATCCACTAGGAGTTTGAGGGTTTGAGCCATTTGGACATTTAAAGGGTTGTTGACCAAATGTTGACTGGTCAATACTCAAGTGGACTGTTGATGTGGCAGCCAAGTGGCATCAAAGATTGATTAAAATGAATCAAAACCAAAGCCAAGTGAAGGGATGGAGATTTGAATTTGATATGGGGTTTGGAATAGATTTAACTCAACCTTAGAGCTGACTTGGTCAACTCTACTTGGATTTGATTGACCAATATCCCAAAACATGGTTAGGCCATAATTAGAGGTTGGTTTGAAGCTTAAAATGTATTCAATGGATTCAATGGGTTAAAATAACCCATTAGAGCCTTAAAGGAGTTTTGAGTCAACCTAGGTTTACTGGGTCAACTAGGTTGACCCAAGGGTTGGGAATGGGTCCAACAGGTTTGAAATGACATTTGAAACTTGCTGGAGGTGGTTGCATTCAATTCGGAATTCATTTGGTTGGAAATCAATATTTGAACCCTATAGGGGTATTTTGGTCATTTTGACCCCTGGTCAACTGGTGGTCAAAGTGGGTCCAGAAAAAAATACAGTTTAATGTTCAATAGGTCTGGATTAATGGTTTGGAAGTGACTAGAGGCTTTGGTGAAGGCTCTAAGGTCAGAAACTTCTTAATGGCAAGTTTAGTGGCATAATCCATAAATATTTAAAGGTTTTACAGCCTTTAGAATTTGATTTAGTTTTTGGGGTCAAAGACCTCAGAATGGGCTCAAACCTAAAGGGTTACCTCCAAAGACATGTCCCATCAGTATGCAACTAACAGAATCTGAATTGGAGGTCATTTGATTAAGTTTGAAGTGTTTGAAAATTTACTTAAAAAGGCTTTTAGGATTTGGATCATTAGCCTTGGATTTTGGTTTGATTGATCTAAGATCTAGGTAGATCCTAAGGTCTGAATCCTAGAATGGTCCTAAGGTCTAGAGTAGATCCTAAGGTCTGAATCCTAGAATGGTCCTAAGGTCTAGAGTAGATCCTAAGGTCTGAAGCCTAGAAAGATCCTAAGACCTAGAGTAGATCCTAAGGTCAGGATTCTAGGAGGATCCTAGAGTTTAGATTGGTTTGGATATTGGATTGATTTAAGGTCAAGATTAGTCCAAGTAACCTCATACAAAAATGAGGTCAACATCGGCAAAGATGATCTGGAGATCGTCCAGGCCGATTTGATCGTGAAATGAAGTCATAATTGCTTTCCTTAAATTCCAAAGAAATTTTGGAAAAATTGACCTGGATCGTCCTGGACGATATTTTATAGTCCTGGACGATGTCCAAAATAGGTTATTTCTAAATAGATCTGGCAACAGATTCTTTCTGAATTGAGCCTATCGCCCTGGCTGATACAAAATTGTCCAGGACGATGTGTTTTGTATAATGACAGCTGCTTTAATGAGGATGCCCTAATTAGGATTTCTGCTTTTGAACAGATTGTCCAGGCCGATATAAATATCGTCTCGGAAGATGTTATCAAAAATAATAAACTCTAGGGAACAGTTAGAAAATCTTTCAAGTTACAAAGCATCAGGAGCCACACCAAATATAATAGACTCAAGAAAGGAAAAAGGTTACAAATTGACTCAAACCTAGTCTACCCAATCTTGAGTTGGTTCCAAAATACAGTCTGATCTTGTGGACCTGAAATGTCAGTAAATAAGGCAGTCGTAAAGAAATAAGAGTGTTTGCTATCATCAAAATCATAAATCATGAAAACAGATCCGTAACAATCTCCCCCTTTTTGATGATGGCAAACATTACACTTTGAATTTTTCAAAAAGTAAATACTCTCTCCTAATCTCCCCCTCACTAGAATAAAACTTTAAAAACTAGGGGAGATAAAAATATTTTTATAGTTTTTAATTTTTTGAAAGAAAATCAATAGTACAAAAATTTAACAATACGTTCTCCCCCTTTGACATTATCAAAAAGAGAAGGGGCACAAACACAACGATAAAAAATGATCCCTGATCTAGAGAACACACCAAAAATTCTCAAAATGAGAAAGTTATCTCTTGGTTTTAATCCAAAAACTTAGTAGAATTGGATTGACAACGCATAGCCCAGTAAAGGTTAGAAAACCAGAAATTGATAATTCAAACTCAAGTTCTTTAAAAAGGCTTAAAAATTTTTTTAATTCAATATCTAAATCAATGAATAAATTAGAGAAAGAAACAATCATTTTTCAAAAACTCCTTCCATAAAATATATTTATTAGAAGATTAATGCACAAATTATTGAATCAAGAATCAAGATTTTCAAACTCAAGTATCGAAAGTATCAAGGGTTTTCTTAAGCTTTTAAGAAGTACAAGAATGGTAAGTATTAAACTTTGTGGGCTCATTTTATGCCTCTTGACAATTGATTGGCACATTGCGCATCTTTTGATACACTTTGTGTATTCTATTTTTTTCAATTTGGCGTCTTTGCGCATCTTTTATTTTTGACATCATTGGCCAATTTATTGAATGTGCTATCTTTCTGAAATCTTAAAAACCAAAAGTAAATCCATACTATTGACAAAAACAAAATTCTTGATTAAGAAAATTATGATGTAGATTCAACACCTTGCAAAAGATTTCTATGCGATAAATAAAATGTAGGGAGATAAAAAAAATTATTTCAAAAACCAATTTAAAAGATGAAATAGATTTTAAATCAAAAGTAGAATAAACTCTTCTAGGAAACAGAGATTGAGAGTCAAAAATATGAGTTTCCTTCTTTCGACTGTTTTTAGAGAAATCAATCGCAACTTACCAAATATTTCAAGAAAGAATAGAAAGTAGATTTGTCATTTTTAGAAAAGTGAATGTGCATGTTGATCAGAGAAAAAATTTTATGAAACAAAAACAATTCAAAGAATAAACAAAAACAAAAACATAAAATAAAATCGAAACAAAAAAAAAAGAAAATAATTAAAAACAAAACACAACACAAACACACAAATAAGACTTTTAACCATTATCAAAAGTAATATTTTCAAATAAAGGTGTTCTGGTGATGGAAACCTTCCATAAAATTACGATTACTAAAATTAGCCATGGATCAATAATTCAAAAGTTTTTAAACTCAGTTTTTATGAATTCCGCTCTGATACCACTTGAAAGTGCTCAGATGGCACTAGAAAGTTTGTTAGGGATGCTAGACCCTATGAACTGACCCAAAGCTAATTAAGAGATAGAGGTGAATTGGTAAAAAGTATCTTTCAATCAAAGCACAAATCAAACCAATATCATCACAACGAAAATCAAAGTGCAAAAATTAAATGCAGAAGTAATAAAGAAAGAACAAACCGGATTTATATTGGTTCGGTCAAACCTTGACCTACGTCCACTCCTTGGAGGCACCCTTCAAGTATTGAACTAAACTAAGTGTCTCTCCTTTAGCCCCCATAGCTAGGCGAAGAAGCCCTTACAAAATCACTTCCACCTTCCCCGGTGCGGCGGAGTCACCGTGTCCTTTTATACCAAAGAGATCTTCTTCTTTGGTGAATTTCACTCGAGACAAGCCTTGAATCTGATGGTATTCAGGTGCGAGCTTGCCGGAGTAACCTTGTGGAACCCCCTCCACACTCCCTAGAGTCCCTCCATCATAGGATCTTCTCCCTCTCTCAAACTCCACCCTTTCCTCACTCCCTTTCAAGCTCTAACTTCAAGTTTTCCCCTAAAGAATGAAGCTACAATGGCTGCCAAAGACACTTACAAAGTGTCATGTCATAGCTTAAATAGAAGATCTCAAAATGAGCTCATTAATGCAAGTTGCTGACATTATCGTCCAGGATGATACTAATATCATCCTGTACAATCGGTACAATTTAAGCCCAATCAGCCGGGACTATTTGAGACGATCAGAAGAAGTTTGTTTATATTGTCCAGGATGATAATATATCGTCCTGGACGATCAGTACAAATTGTGAAATATCATCCTCGACATCGCCCTGAAAAAGAGCTGTCCGATGTCCAATCATCCAGCATATTGGCCAGGACGATCTGGAGATCGTCCAGGTCGATTTGATCGTGAAATCAAGTGATAATTGCTTTCCTTAAATTCTAGAAAATTTTTGGAAAAATTGACCTAGATCGTCCTGGACGATATTTTATAGTCCTAGACGATGTTCAAAAATAGATTATTTCTAAATAGAACTGGCGAAAGATTCTTTCTGAATTGAGCCTATCGTCCCGGCCGATACAAAATTATTCAGGACGATGTGTTTTGCATAATGACGACTGCTTTAATGAGGATGCCCTAATTAGTGTTTCTGCTTTTGAACAGATCTTCCAGACCGATATAAATATCGTCCCGGATGATATTACCAAAAACAGTAAACTCTAGGGAGCAGTCAAAAAATCTTCCATGTTACAAAGCATCAGGAGCCACACCAAATATAATAGACTCATGAAAGGAAAAAAGGTTACAAATTGACTCAAACCTAGTCTACCCAATCTTGAGCTGGTTCCAAAATACAGTCTGATCTTGTGGACCTGAAATGTCAGTAAATAAGGTTGTGGTAGAGAAATAAGAGTGTTTGCTATCATCCAAATCATAAATCATGAAAACAGATTTGTAACAGGTGGAAGTGATTTTGTAAGGGCTTCTCCGCCTAGCTTTGGGGGCTAAAGGAGAATCACTAAAGGTTTAGTGTAATACTCAGAGGGTGCCTCCGAGGAATGGACGTAGGTCATGGTTTGACCGAACCACTATAAATCAATGTGTTCTTTCTTTTATTATTTTCGCACTTTAGTTTTGCATTCATTTTTTTTCGATTAATTCTGTGGGTGAAATTGATAATCTATATTTTTATTATGAATGAAATTTGCTTCCATATAAAGTTATAAAAGGATATTTCTTTTTGTTAAAGAAGTTTTTTTTAACAGTCCAATTCACCCCCATCTTAGTGCATCTAGTAATTTCAATGGGTATCAGAGCGAGGTTTCAAAAATAGTGTTTTAGAAAACCTTGAAAAATTCAATTATGGAATATCTTGGAAATTGTAACATTGCGGAAGGTTATTGTATTACACGACCACCTTTATTTAAAAATATTTCTTTTAATTTTTGGAAAATTTGTATGTCAACTATTTTACAATCAATTGATTATCGAATGTGGCATATGATTCAAACTGGCTATGTTGTACCTTCACATATGATAGATGGTGTAAAAAGTAATATTCCTTTTACTGAATAGAGTAGAATAGAATAAGTCTATGCTCAAATAAATACTTGAATTATTTTTTCTATGCATTAAATTCTGACAATTGCATGAGAATCTCTTTTTGTACTACTGACTCAGAAATTTGGGATAGATTATACATTACATATGAAGGTACTAGTGAAGTCAAGTAATCTAAATTGAATATTCTAATGCGTGATTATGAACTTTTCAGCATAAAACCATATGAGATATTTTAGACATGTATACTAGGTTTAATCAAATTGTGATGTCATTGCATGATTTAGGTAGAGAACATTCAAACTTTGAAAAGGTTTATAAAATTCTACGTCCTTTACTTGATAAATTTGATGCCAAAGTTACAGCTATATGTGAATCAAAATATTTGAATGCTTATTCTTTAGACAATCTAATAGGCTCACTCATTGCTTATGAGCAAAGTGTGAGTCAAAGATTTTTGGAAGCAGGTGATGAGAAGACTATAGTACTAAAAGTCAAAGACACAGATGAATGTGGATTAGTAGACGATGAGAGCAAGGAGATAGTATAGATAATAAATAAATTTGAAAGTCTATTGAAGCACAAGCATAAGCATCAACAAAAGTGGAACAACGATAAAAATTATAAAAATGTTAAATTTTTGTCAAACATTATTTGCTTTGGGTGTAGAAATCCAAACATTTGAAGTTTGAATGTCCCAACTTAAAAACTCTTCCTGCAAAGGAAAAGAGTAAGAATAAATCAACCGTAATATGGGGAAAAGATAAAAAGAAAAAAATCTTCTGGACAGACCTAGCTTCTGAATCATCAGAACATGAGCAAGACGATGAGGTCTAAGCATGTTAAGGTTTGTTTGTATTTGATTTATTTGTTGTGTTTTTGTGTGTTTGTTTTTTATTATATTTTAAACATAATTTTATGTTTTATTTTTTTATTATGTTATTATTTTTATGTGTTACTTTATCTCTTCTTTTTGATAACGTCAAAGGGGGAGAATGTATTGTAGTTGGTTGTCTTTATGTTTTATTTTTTATTATTTAACTTTAAAAAATAAAAATGAATAATAAAAAAAATAATTTCCCCAATTTTTTAATGTAATTCTTTTAGTGAGGGGGAGTTTAGGAGAAGATTTTTTTTATTTGCAAATTCAACCAATATTATTTGCCATCATCAAAAAGGGGGATATTGTTGTGGCTCGGGCTTCCAATTTTATGATTTTGATGATAACAAATAATATTAATTAATCTTTTATTTCTCCTAGTATTTTTGGTGCATATTTGTTTGTGTGTTGACTAATATTTCAGGTACATCATGCACCGTTCTTTGAAGATTCAAGGGTCAAGATTGTGTAGAACTAGTTATATTAAATGAGTATGTAATTTTTATTTCTTGAGTTAAGTCTTATAATGATGTATGTTAGTTTGTTGACCATACACACACATAGGGAGCAAAAATTGATTTTAAATATTTTAATTTTTCTGTTCATCGTACGGTACAATCTGGATCGTACTGTACGATGAGGTGTAACAGAAATTAATTAAAACATTTTATTTTCTTAAAAAAATATTCTTAAAATATAACTAATCGTACTGTACAAATACTACATCATACTTTACAATCTATTATAATTAGAAAGCCCACCATCCATTAAATTAGACAAAAATTTGAATTGGAAAAGTTATTCTAATCGTACGGTACGATCATGATCGAACTGTATGATATTTAAAATATTGCCTAATTTAATCCTATGATTATTCAATAAAAAAGGCTTGATTTTGATATTTTGATAGTACTGTACGAACTGGATCACACTATACGATCAACAAAGATGATTTTGGTCGACCCATATTTCGTTCTAGACGAACTGCTCATTTATTGAACTTTTCATATAGCACAACGTACAATACGAACTTCAACTGAACTGTTTGTACAGTACTAATAGGTCAATTTCTACACATAATACTGGACGATCTTGTGATCGTACAGTATGATCTTTGGTGGCTGAATAGAGTTTTTTAGGGTTTTTTAGCCCTCTATTTAAGAACTATCATAAGACTTTGTAAATGTCTTTTGGCAGCCATTGTGTCTTCATTCTTTTAGAGAGAACTTGAAGAGACAACTTGAAAGGGAGAGAGGAAAGGGTGGAGTTTGAGAGTGGGAGAAGATCCTTGGAGGGGTTTCAAGGGAGTGTGAAGGAGATTTCATATGGTTGCTCCGACAAGCTTGCACCTCATAGTACTATCAGATTCAAGGTTCGTCTTGAAGGAAGTTTTGGGAAGAAGAAGATCTCATTGGTGTCAAAGGACTCAGCTCCTCCACCGTATCGGGAAAGGTGGAAGTGATTTTATAAGGGCTTCACCGTCTAGCTATGGGGGCTAAAGGGGAATCACTAAAGGTTTAGTGTAATACTTGGAGGGTGCCTCTGGGGAATGGACGTAGGTCATGGTTTGACCGAACAACTATAAATCGGTGTGTTCTTTCCTTTATTATTTTCGCACTTTATTTTTGCATTCATTTTTAATGCGATTAATTATATGGGTGAAATTGATAATCTATCTTTTTATTATGAATGAAATTCGCTTTTGCATAAAGTTATAAAAGGAAATTTCTTTTTATTAAAGAAGTTTTTTTTAATAGTCCAATTCACCTCCTTCTTGGTGCATCTAGTAATTTCATAAAGTAGGTAATGTATGGATAAAAGAGGAATCTATTTCGGAAGTGATTGTATAATACATGCTCCCAAAAAATTGATAATTATTGCATTAGAAAAATTGCAGTGATAAAGATTGAATTTTTACATCTTCTGTTTTTACGAAGTTCCAATAAACATATATATATATATAACAAAAAAAAAATGTTGTTAACACCAAAATTTTTATGTGAAAAATCCTAAAAGGAAAAAAACAAAAACGTATAGCCTAGTTGAAATAATCCATAATAGAAAATCTGAAAAGTCCACTCACCTTCTCAATTGGATAAGATGGAATTACATATTTATATTTCTAGAATTTTGAGAAAGAATGTTCAAGATGCAATAATCAAATGACTTTAAACTAGTGATGATGGTCAAATAATGGCAATAAAAAAATTGCATAACAAGATGGTAATTTGATAACAGAAATTAGGTGATGATAGTTAGATAATGCCAGTTATGTAGAAGAGTTAATGGTTAGGTGATAGTATATAAAAGATGGCGAACAGAGCATGATAATTAATAAATGTTGGTGGATGGCGTGATTATCAATTTTGAATGTCAAGCATAGCTATAGATATTTTTTTGATCTACAAGGTCTCTCCTAAGTCAAGTTTAGGTTCTCCTCATGTATAGAATTTGGGTTTTTTTATAGTACTTTAAGAGTAATCACTTTGGTAAATTTAGGCAAAATTTTATAACACTCTATGAGAAGTCTCATATCAAATAATTTAATCATAAATTATTTATTTAAATTTTAAGTATTTTTATGGCCTCAAAATTAAATTATCTTAGGTTTGTTAGACTCATCCCATTAAGATACTCATTTTAAATATAAACATGCAAGATTCAAGGACTTTTAAGAAAGTGTTCTGATGTTAAAAAAAGTTGTATATAACAAAGAAGAGGGGGGGGGGGGAGTTGGAGTTTATTAAGAAAAATTAATCTTTATGCAAAAGCTTTGAAAAATAAGAAGAATAAACATAATAATTAGATCTATTAAAAAACCTTTTTGAAATTTCAAGAAAAAAAAAATTTCTTAGTAACAAAAACTATTTTGAAATTATTTTTCAAGAGAAAATTAAAAGGTGCTTACTCGCAAAGCTAATAATTTTTCACATATCATTACAATATCACAAGTAAGAAATAAAATATATAACAATGTAAATGAAAGAAAGAATAAAGAAATGCAAACTAATTTATAGTTGTTCAGTCATTCTTGACCTATGTCCACTCCTTAAGTCATCCACTCAAGAATTCCACTGAGACTATATATTTAGTACTTGCAAGGTGGAAACCTCTCTGCTTCTGCTCTCAAAAAGGTGGAGAAGCCACTCTCCTACATATGTGGTGGAGAAACCCAACACCATTCTCCTTGAATGACCACTTCTCCTTGTCCTTCTCAACTAGATATGAGACTTCTCATCAAGACTCAATGGACTTCTTCACATAAGATTTTTTATAATAAATTGAGTAATGAAGGAAAAAATTGGACTAAGCAACATTTGGTGAATCTCTTACTCACTTTTTTGGTCCCTACAAAAAGATCTATCAAAACCTCTCTAATTTGTCTTCCAAAACTCTCATAAAAGCTTCTCTCTAAAAGCTCTCACAATCTCTCAAACCAACTTGAAAAAGTTTTATTAACTTCTTAAGTATGATATATATACCTAGGTTTTGAAAGAAACCCTAAGTGGGTTACTTATATAAATTGTTCGCTTGATAATATAGTACAATCAAGGGATTGTACATTATAATTAGTATAAATAGCCTAAATATTTCTCTCTATTTTTATCAGCTTGTGTATTGTATATACTATAATCAGATTATTTCAAATCTTTGTTTAGAGCACTAAATCATCCTGTTTGAATGAATATCCTCTATTGAGATTGTTGCAACTTAGTTTTTTGATTGTTGAGATTATTGCACCATGTGTGCTTTTTATGATTCGAAATATTATTATTTTAATTACAGTTTCTCCTAACATATTTTGAATATATTGCTTTGGTTATTTATGTGTACTAACATTTCAAGAAAATCATACTCCAGATTATTGACGACTTTAAGTCATATTAGATTAGGGTTCATTGTAAATGGAGTTTATATTTTTTATTTTATTGAGTCTGAGAGAGTGTGATTATAATTAAGTAACTGTGCACACACATACTAGGGAGTGTTTAGAATTTGTATTTTTTAAAAATAATTGTACTGTATGAATTCATTTTGTACGAGATAATTTGTTCAGTTATTTCCTCCTATGAGCAGTTAAAAGAATTATAGAAAAAAAATTTTTTTTGACTACTAATCATATAGTACAAAACATTTTTCTTACAAACAACATCTAGAGTACAAAATAGATACGTCCTTATTCGTCCCGATGATCTTTGAATTTTTTTTCAGAACTAATCGTACTATATGAAGTGACCTTCATATAGTTGACATCTATAGTATAAAAAGAATGGGTCTCTTTTCATCTCGATGAACTCAAATTGTTTTTGAACTGGTCATAAAGTATGACGCCTTATTGGTACATATGAAGCCAGAGTACTAAAATGTGGGGTATCTTTTCATTTTGACAAACCAATGACGGTACTCCGTCGACACTTGAAGGGCATAAAAGGATGATGGTATTCTACTGCACTTGGGATTGGTGGAAGAGAGGAAAATTATAAAGGCTTCTCCGCCTTACTGTGGGCGCAAAAGGAGAGTCACTTTGGTAATAGTGCAATACATACAGAGGGAGTCTTCAAGGAGTGGACATAGGTCTTATTAGATAGAACTACTATAAATCTTTGTGTTCATTTTTTTCGCACTTTATATATTAGCATTTTATATTTTGTGGTTGAAAAATTATTTTTGAAAATTATATAAAAATCAATTTTCTTTAATATCAAAGAGAATTTTTTAAAATACAAATTCACACCCCCCCCCCCCCCTCCTAGTTTTTTTTTTTTTTTAAATAAAAGATGCATATTGCATTAAAGCTAAAGAAAGAAAGGAAATTACAACCTCCTAAAGAAAAATAAACCTATTACAATCCTACCTAATCAAGTCAACAAAGCTTGATGGAAGTTCTGTATCTAAAAAAGTTTCCCAATAAAAGTCTCCTAATAACGCAAGATGGCAGAAAAAATCTGCCACCTTATTACATTCTTTTCAAATAAAATTAAAAATGATGTTGTTGAAGACTTCAAGAAAATAAAGGCCCGGCCTCTGTGATTTCTTCTTCTTTGATTTCCTCTTTATTGAGACTTGGAGTTATTAATGATATTTACATTGTCTCCTTCCACTATTATTCCTTTATATTCACTCATCCATCCTTGAATGTAGTTGTCAAAAGTAATTATTGACTTGAGATCCAAAAAAGTATGTCCCAGTGTATCTTTTTTTCCCATAAGCACACATCATTCTCCCTTTGAGAGCTCTTAGCACTCTTGCAATACCTGCCACATTTGATGGTAAAACTATCGTGTCCACATTCAGTTTGATCCAACCTTCGGGTGGGGGGCACCAAGCTTTGGACAGCTTTTACGGATTGGTGTCCTAGTTCTTCTCGATTAGAGCTAACTGTATAGAGCAAGCATTAAATAAAATTTTAGCTGCTATGTATGCTGTTGTTGGCACATTTTTTCCATGTTTGAAGATGTTCTAAAACATCCAGTTATAGTAAACTGTTGATATATAAATTCTTACAAGTCTAGCATTCATTCTTCCTCTATTTTTTAATTCATCTTTGCACTGCCACATACTTTGAAATAAAGGAATATTGATTACCCATTGTCTCAACATCTACAATATTTAAATTAGTTTAAAGCAACTAACAGCAATGTGATATGTATCCTCTAGAATTTTGCATCCTCTAGGACATTCCCTATTACTTGTCAATCTTCTATGGTGTAACCACTCATTGATCGGCAATGCTTCATTCAGCAATCTCCACCAAAATAGAAATTCCCTTCAATTTACTTTAAGATTTTTCATATATCTAATGTTTTTCTCATTGCAGTTTTAACTTTGGGTGATTGCTTCTTAAAACAGTGATGTGATTAATCTCCCATAATTATTGCAAATTAATTCAATCTTGTCTTCATCATCCTCATTTTCAAATGAAATTTGTTGTATCAGTTTGCACATTTCTTCTGAAAAATAAGTGTTCAACTTCTCCTTATTCCAATTTCCATTATCTTTTATTAATGAAGAAACCTTCTCGTCATTCAACTCATTAACATCGCAGGTGGCTAGCCAAGAGTTAAGTCTTCTGTCAAATATCTCTTGTAATATTGATTTTTTTCTCCATTCTTTACTCTCCATCTTATTATTGGTTTTAGGTATTTTGCTCCTTCTTTCAAAATTCTCCACGTTGGAGATGTATTTCTTTTAACACCTTCATCCCAAATGCCTTCACCATACTTGAATTTCAATACTCTGTTTAAGAGAGAGTCTTGATCTTATAAGAAATTCCAAGCTAATCTTGCTCTCAATGGGCCTTATCTTTTCGATGCTCCTAGTATACTAAAACCTCCTTCCTTGATAGACAGACTTAATGTGTCCCAAGCTATGTAGTGCAGTCCTTGTCCCCCCTCTTTCTTATGCCATAAAAACTTCCTGCTTAATTTATCAATTGTCATCAAAATGGTTTTTAGTATTAATGAATGCACCGACTGATATGAGATCATGGAAGTAAAAGTTGATTTTATTAATATCAATCTTTCTGCCATGGATATCCACCATCCTCCCCATGAATTCAATCTATCCATTACTTTCTCAATTGTATAATTAAAATATTGTGCTTTCAATATTCTTAATGCCAATTTTATTCCCAAGTATTTTAATTCCTTGGCTTCATTTATTCCCATCAGTTTATTTAATTTCCTTCTTCTCCTCTTTGCTACCTTCTTTCTGCAGAGCATAAGGCACTTTAAGTAGTTGATTTTCTGACCTGTCCAGCCACAATACTTATTGAAGATTGTTGCAAACCTATTTTCATGCCTTATGTTTTGATGATTGACAAACACTATTGATTCTCTTAGATTACTTGTTTCTTCTAACTTTTCAGGAATCGAAGATCGAACGACAGACGATGCCAGTTCAGGATTGCGTAGAACTAGGGTTGTGTCAGTCTGTACTTTGTTTTTTTCACTTCTTGAGTCTACTTGTAATGGTCAAAGAGACTAATGCTAAGTAACCCTACACACACACACTTGAGAGACTTAGAATTTCTATTTTTACTCATATCGGCCCGAACGATCATTGATCGGCCTGGACGATATTAAAAAATTATGCCTTAATTGATCAGGAAATCAAGGGAGTAATTAAGGATGATTGATACGATCATATTGTCCTGGAAGATCACAGGATCTGCTAGGACGATCAATTCAAAAACCTTAAGTTACTTCAGAACGATAAATATCGGTCAGCTCGTATTCAGGGCGATGCTCTGGACGATTTTCCTCTGATTTGAACTGATCGGCCGGGACGATTGTGAGATCGGCCTGGACGATCAAGCCAATTTTAAATCATCCAGTTTGCATTCAGCCTGAACGATATTGTCGATAACTTGCAATTAATGAGCTCCTTTGAAGCTCTTCTATTTAAGAACTCTTGTTCAACGTTTTGTAAGACCTTTGGCTATTGCCTTGACCTGAGAAGGCCTTGAGAAGAGAAAGAGAGAGTGGGAGAGAGAGAGGATCTTGTGAGGGGGAGCTTGTGAGGGGATTCACAAGGGTTGCTTCAAGGATCGCTCTGCTTCTTCTTTGTCTAGAGTTTCTCGTCCATGGAAGGGTCGGTAGAGGTAAGGAGTTAGCTTTTGGTTGTGGTTCTCTGCCAGCTTCAGGAGGAAGCAAAAGGAGATAGGTTCTCTGCCTTGCTGGGGTGGCAAAATGGAGAGTCACGTCTATAGTGCAATACTCGGAGGGCGACTCCGGGGAGTGGACGTTGGTCGAGTTGACCGAACCACTATAAATTTCTGTGTTCTTGTTTTCTTACTTCCGCACTTTAATTTCTGCATTTATTTTAGTGGTGTGATTTTGATTTATGCGATTTTTATTCTTTGTGAAAAGAAAATTTTAAAATACCAATTCACCCCTCCTCTTGGTTAGCTTGGGCCAGTTCTATAGGGCTTAACATCCCTAATGAACTTTCAAGTGGTATCAGAGCCGGATTCATAAAAATTGAGTTTGAAAACTTTTTGAATTTTGATCTATGGCTAACCTTGGGAATCGTAACACTACTGAAGATTATTCAATTACACGACCTCCCTTATTTGATAACTTACTATTTGATTTCTGGAAAACCCACATGTTAACGTTTTTATAATCTACTGATTATCGCATGTGGATGCTTATCAAAGAAGGTTATTCTCCACCTTCTCGTGAAATTAATGGTGTTAAAACTGAAGTTACTTTTATTGAATGGACTTTCGATGAATGAGATTTAGCTCAATTGAATGCAAAATGTTTGAACTGCTTTTTCTGTGCTTTAAAATCTAAGGATTACATGTGTGTCTCCACTTGCAAAACTGGTAAAGAGATTTGGGATAAATTGTGCATCACCTATGAAGGTATTAATGAGGTTCAACAATCCTGTTTGAACATTCTCTTGCATGACTACGAACTTTTTCGTATGAAACCTCATGAATTGATTTCTGACATATACACTAGATTTACTCAGATAGTTACTTCACTGCATGCACTAGGAAAAGAACTTTCAAACTATGAAAAAATTAACAAGATTTTGAGATGCTTGCCTTCGTCATATGATGTTAAAATCACTGCAATCACTGAATCTAAGGATTTAAACACTTATTCTATTGATAACTTACTTGGCTCACTCATTGCTTACGAGTAAGGGGTGAATCAAAGAAATCTTGATGCTGGTGAGAAGAAGAAGGAGAAAACAGTTGCATTGAAGGTGCACAAATTGGATTATGAATCTTCCGGGTCTGAAAGCGATGAAGTTGCCTTCATCACAAGGCAATTCAAAAGCTTTCTAAGGAAGAAACAAAAGCATCATCAAAATTAGAGAAAATGTAAGGATCATAAACATATTAAAGAATCTTTTGATGTTGTTTACTATAATTGCAGGAAATCAGGACACGTGAGAACTGATTGCCCTACACTTAAAGACCACTCAAGCAAAGGAAAATGTGAGGAGAAACCTAAGCTAAGGAAGGACAAGATGAGAGTACAAAAAGCATTTTGGGCGGATTCGGCATCGGACTCATCAGAGACGAAACCAGATGATGAGACATCAAAATTGTGCTTGATGGCAGACGACAATCCTAATCAAGAAGAGGTATGTGAACTTTCCTACAATCAACTTCCTGAAATTTCAGAAAAAATTCATGCATTATATAGGAAATTAAAGAAAACTCATGCTAGCTTGAAATTAGAATTTTTAAATCTACAAAAAGAGCATGAAATTTTGATAAAGGACCATCAAACGATTGATTCAAATCATATGACTTTGCTTGATGAATTTGATGAGTTAAATAAAAATCATTGTGAATTAGTGGAAAAGCATGAAGCATTAAAAGTTTCACACACATCATTTGAATCTAATTTTAAGAAGTCTAAGGAGATGGAGAAAATTTTGAGGATTGAAAATGAAATCTTAACGAGCACAAATTTGAAGATTCAAAATAAATTAGAAACATGTAAGAAAACTAGGATGACACCTACTTTTGATCAATTGCCAACATCTAGGAAGAGGCATTATAACTCAAACCACTTAGGAAATCCCTTTCCTGGAGTTAGATGTTTTTCATGTGGCATGCTAGGACACATCTCACACACTTGCATAATTCACCATAGTACATATTGGGTGTGGAGACCTAAGGTGCATGATCCACAGCATACCACACATGCATTGCTTCTTCTCTTCATAAGAAGGAACCCAAACCTGCTTGGGTTCCTAAATCTAACATTTGGTAATTTTGCAGGAGGGCTCTCACAAAAGGCCTCGTGAGAGTATGTGGTACCTGGACAGTGGATGCTCTCGACATATGACTGGTGATGCCAGCCAGTTTGTTGTACTAGAGTCCAGGACTGGAGGCAAGGTTACTCTTGGAGACAACACCACCAAGAAGGTGGTAGGCGCAGGTATAATTGGTAATTCCAATAACCTTATGATTGAAAATATTTTGCTTGTAGATGGATTGAAGCACAACTTGCTCAGCATCAGTCAATTCTGTGACAAAGGCTTCATCGTGCAATTCTTTGCAAATTCATGCATTGTAAGTTTAAGTAACAACACTATTTTATAGGGAAAGAGGATCAACAACATCTACATGCTTGATTTAAATAACATTGAATGTGTTGCTTCTTTTTGCTTAAAAACTGTGATTGATAATTTTTGGTTGTGGCACAGGAGGCTTTGTCATTCAAGTATGAAAACCCTTAGGAAAGTGACCCAAAAGGACCTAGTTAGAGGTGTCTCCAAACTTAAGTTTTCAAAAGATCACCTTTGTGATGCTTGTCAACTAGGAAAGCAAGTCCACTCCACCTTTCACCCCATTAAGGACATTAGCACCTCTAGACCTTTAGAAGTCCTTCACATGGATTTGTTTGGACCCATTAGCACTGCTAGCCTGGGAGGGAAAGTCTATGGTTTTGTGATTGTTGATGACTACTCTAGATTCACTTGGACTAGATTTCTTTCACATAAAAATGAGTCTTTTGAGGAGTTTAAAACATTTTCTACTTGGATTCAGAAAAAGCTAGGCTGTGAGATTTTGACCATTCATAGTGATCATGGGGTAGAGTTTGAGAATGAAAGATTTGGAGATTTTTGTGAGGACAAGGGGATTAGCCACAATTTTTCAACTCCTAGGACCCCTCAGCAGAACGGAGTAGCTGAAAGGAAGAACCGGACCTTGGTGGAAGCCGCTAGAGCCATGCTTGCTGAGTATTCACTTCCAAAATACTTTTGGGCTGAAGAGGTTAACACAGCTTTTTATGTGTTGAATAGGGTGAATGTTAGAGCCAAATTAGAGAAGACACCCTATGAGATCCTTAAGGGTAGGACACCCAATCTTTCCCACCTTCATGTCTTTGGTTGTAAGATTTTTATTCACAACAATGGGAAGTCTCACTTAGGAAAATTTGATCCTAAATTGATGAAGGTATATTCTTGGGATATTCTAGTGTTGGGAAGTCTTTTAGGGTGTTTAACAACAAAACTTTGATGGTGGAAGAGACAACCCATATAGTATTTGATGAGTCTGATCCTAAGAAACATGGAGTAGAAGATGATGTTGTTGGAGAGATTACAAGTGGAGTAAAAAATTTGGGGAAGGGGAGAGAACACCAAAGTAATGAAGGAGTTGAAGAAGTCACCCAACGAGTAGAAAACTTTGATTTGGATGAAAGGGTTGGACCTACATACACTTTGCCTAGAGATTGGAGATACTCTACAAGTCACCCCAAGGATTTGATCTTAGGAGACCCTTCTAGTGGAGTTAAGACTAGACATGGACTTAGGAAGGAGGTGAACCACTCTGCCTTTATCTCAATGACTGAACCCACCACCATTAACCAAGCCCTTACTGATGAGTTTTGGATTTTAGCAATGCAAGAAGAATTGAATCAATTTGTTAGGAATGATGTTTGGGAGCTTGTAGAAAGACCAAAGGGACTAAGTGTAGTTGGGACAAAGTGGGTCTTTAAGAACAAGGTGAATGATTCAGGAGTGATGGTGAGAAATAAAGTAAGATTAGTGGCTAAGGGGTACAATCAAATAGAAGGGATAGACTTTGAGGAGACTGTTGCCCTTGTAGCAACATTGGAAGTCATTAGAGTGCTATTAGCCTTTGCCTGTTATAAAGGATTTAAGCTTTTTTAAATGGATGTCAAGAGTGCATTTTTAAATGGGGAAATAAAAGATGTGTTTGTAGAACAACCCCCAGGTTTTGAGAGTTCCCAATTTCCAAATCATGTTTTTAAATTAAAAAAGGCTTTGTATGGTTTAAAGCAGGCACCAAGAGCTTGGTATGAGAGGCTTAGCACATTCTTACTAGAGAGGGAGTTTGTCAAGGGGAGAGTAGACACCACCCTTTTTCTTAGAAGAGTTGGAGATGATTTACTCATTGTTCAGATTTATGTGGATGATATACTCTTTGTATCTTCTAATAAAAAATTATGTGATAATTTTTCTAAAATAATGAGTTGAGAGTTTGAGATGAGTTTGATGGGAGAATTGTCCTACTTTTTAGGGTTTAGCATAAAACAATTGGAGGATGGAACCTTTCTAAATAAAACAAAATACATAAAGGACATTTTGAAGAAATATGAGATGGACAAAGCTAAGCCAATTAACACTCCCATGACTTCTAGTGCTCCATTAGATAAGGACCCAAGTGGTAAGTCTGTTGATCAGAATAAGTATAGAGGCATGATTGGATCTTTACTTTACTTGACTGCGAGCCGACCTGATATCATGTTTAGTGTTTGCTTTTGTGCTAGATTTCAAGCTAACCCTAAGGAGTCCCACATGACTGCTATTAAGAGAATTTTTAGATACCTTTTGGGGACACAAGGCTTAATGATTTGGTACCCTAGACACAGCACTTCTTTTGAGATTATTGGATTTTCTGATTCTGATTTTACAGGATGCAAGGTGGATAGAAAGAGCACTTGAGGAACTTGTCAATTCATTGGACAGTCTTTGGTCTCTTGATCTAGTAGGAAGCAAAACACTGTTGCTCTTTCCACTGCTGAAGCTGAGTACATCGCTCTTAGAAGTTGTGTGGCCCAAGTCCTTTGGTTGAAACAACAGGTATTGGATTTAGGATTACCTATAGGCACCATCTCAATTTTTTGTGACAACACTAGTGTCATATGCATTTCTAAGAATCCTATCCAACATTCAAGGACTAAGCACATTGATATTAGGCATCACTTCATTAGAGATCATGTGACTAAGGGAGACATTGAGTTACACCATGTGACAACTGAAAATCAACTGGCTGACCTCTTTACTAAACCACTGGCCTTCGACACTTTCAGTTCTTTAAGGACCAAATTGGGTGTGATTGACATAAATGCATGAAACTTGATCTTTTAGTTACTTTCTTTTGCTTTTGTTTTTTATTAGTTTTTAGTGTGTTTTATTTTTCTTTTGTTTCTTTTTACTTAGTCTTCAAAATCATCGCTGAAATGATATTATATTCCTTGTCCTTGCTTTTAAAAATTTGTAGTCAATGTGGTTTTCATCTCCCAATCTCTTAGATGGTAAAAATATTTTGTGATTGTGTCTCTTTCTCTAACCTATTTTAGTGGCATAGTTTTCTTTTCTAATCAAAAATCTATCTCAAATTAAAGATTGATTATAAAATTGAGATCTTTTCTTAAGCTTGCTTAAGCAAATCTATCTTGTATTTATAATGATTAAAGTTTTTCGTCACATCAAGATCCTTCGTTACTCTTGTCCTTGATTATTAACTCTGTTTGTGGTCTCTAATATCTAAGAAGATATACTCACAACTAAGATTTTTTTAAGAGGTTATAAAAGAGAATGTAGCTTGCAAAAAAAAAAAAAAAGGCCAATGATGCCAACAAAAGAAGCGCAAAGACGCCAAAATTGAAAATCTATAAAAAGATGTCAAAGCACCAACTCAATTGACAAGAGGCATAAAATGAGCCCACTCAAAAGCAAGCTATTCTCTCTTTTTTAATCTTTTAGAACTTAGAAGTTTTGGTTCTCAAAGGCTTGATTTCGATTGTTTTGCGATCGTGTCAAATTTACTTTGGTTCATTATTTTATAAAGATAGTTTTTTCTTAAGCCAAGTGATGGATGGATTCTCTTTCTCATATCCAATTAATTTTTTGAGTTAGTTCATTGATTTCAAAAGACAATTCTACCCTAAGAAAATGTCTGAGCTAAGGGTAACCATGATCGGATATTCTACTATTCTATGGATTGTTGAGATTGTTAACTCATTAACCCATAAGTTTTTAGATCAATCACATGGAATACTACATCATATTCATGTCTTGGTTAAAAAAAAAAGGGTTTGTGATTTGCCATTGTTCTTTTGTGTTCCCTCCTCCTTTTTGATATGTCAAAACGGGGAGAAGTTTATGATGTTCTTTTTACCTGTCGATCCTGAACTTTAACTGCTAATTATCTTCGTAGTGTTTTGCCATCATCAAAAAGGGGGAGATTGTTACAAACCTATTTTCATGCCTTATGTTTTGATGATTTACAAACACTATTGATTCTCTTGGACTACTTGTTTCTTCTAACTTTTCAGGAATCAAAGATCGGACGAACAGACGAAGCTAGTTCAGGATTGCGTAGGTCTAGGGTTGTGTCAGTCTGTACTTTATTTTTTCACTTCTTGAGTCTACTTGTAATGGTCAAAGAGACTGATGCTAAGTAACCCTACGCACACACACACTTGAGAGTCTTAGAATTTATGTTTTTACTCATATCGGCTTGGACGATATTTATATCATCCTGAACGATCAGGCTTAAAACAGAAAGTCTAAATAAGGATTCTTAATTAAGGCAGCCGTCATTAACAGATCGGCCTGGACGATAAGCTCAAAACAGAAAGAAGTTGCCGCCATAGACAATTAAGGTATACTGTATTTTTAAATAATCGGCCCGGACGATCATTGATTGGCCTGGACGATATTAACAAATTATGTCTTAATTGATCAGGAAATCAAGGGAGTAATTAAGGATGATTGATACGATCATATCGTCCTGGCCGATCTTCTGAGATTTGTACTGATCGGCCAGCCCGATGTCTATATCAGCCTGGACGATATTGTCAGCAACTTGCAATTAATGAGCTCCTTTGAAGCTCTTCTATTTAAGAACTCTTGTTCAACATTTTGTAAGAACTTTGGCTACTGCCTTGACTTGAGAAGGCCTTGAGGAGAGAAAGAGAGAGTGGGAGAGAGAGAGGATCTTGTGAGGGGGAGCTTGTGAGGGGATTCACAAGGGTTGCTTCAAGGATCGCTCTGCTTCTTCTTCGTCTAGAGTTTCTCATCCGTGGAAGGGTTGGTAGAGGTAAGGAGTTAGCTTTTAGTTGTGGTTCTCTGCCAGCTTCAGGAGGAAGCAAAAGGAGATAGGTTCTCTGCCTTGCCAGGGTGGCAAAAAGGAGATGCTTTTTAAAGGCTTCTCCGCCTAGCTGTGGGGGCTAAAGGAGGGTCACGTCTGTAGTGCAATACTCGGAGGGCACCTCCGGGGAGTGGACATAGGTCGAGTTGACCGAACCACTATAAATTTATATGTTCTTATTTTCTTGCTTCCGCACTTTAATTTCCGCATTTATTTTAGTGGTGTGATTTTGGTTTATGCGATTTTTATTCTTTGTGAAAAGAAAATTTTAAAATACCAATTCACCCCCCCCCCCCCCCCCCCCCCCCTCTTGGTTAGCTTGGGCTAGTTCTATAGGGCTTAACATCCCTAACGAACTTTCAAAGATTTGCTTCAAAGTTTTAACATTATTTCTATAAGCTTCAGCAACTAGTAACACATCATCAACAAACAGTAAGTGCATTATTCTTTCCACTTTAGAAGTTAATCTTAGGCCCAACATATCAGAGTTTGCTTGGCTTTAGCTAATAATTCAGAGAACAAAATGAACAAACTTGGAGATAGTGGGCATCCCTGTCTGAAGCCACATTGTGCCATTATCCATCTTGTCCTTCTACCATTTATGTTAATTGCATATTTAGGATTGCTAACACATTGTATAATCAGCTTTACCAACTTCTCTAGAAATCCCAATTTTTTCATGACTTGATTTAATGTTCCCCACCTCTTGGTTAGCCTTGTGACATTTGCATAGGTTTAACAACTTATATGGACTTTACAAGTGGTATCAGAAATTTGTTACAAAATTTAAAGTTTAGACTACTTTTTGAAAATGATAATGACTACTTTTGAAAACCATAACTTAGTTGAAGGGTATTCGATCACTAGAACTCCGTTATTTGATAATATCCTTTTCAATTTTTGGAAAACACGTATATCTACTTTTCTTCAATCGCTTGACTATTACATGTGGATTTTAGTTTAGGATGGGTATACTAGGCCAACTAGACTTGTAGATAGCATTACAATTTCTTTTATGCACTTAAGTCTGAAGATTACATGCTGGTTTGTACTTGTAAAAGTTGAAAAGATATTTGGGATAGGCTTTGTATTACATATCAAGTGGTTAACGAAGTGAAATAATCTAAATTAAATATCTTGTTACATGATTATGCATTATTTCGTATAAAACTAAATGAATCCATATCTAACATGTACACATGATTCACTCAAATTGTCACTTCTTTGCATGCATTAGATAGGGAACTAACAAATACTGAAATGATTAATAAAATACTTCATTGTTTGCCTATTGCTTATGATGATAAAATTATTGAAATTACAGAGTTGAAAGATTTAACTATTTATTCCATTGACAATCTTCTTGGATCACTAATTGCTTACGAGCAAGGAGTGACTCAAAGACAGATTTATACAAAAGAAAAATGAAAGGAGAAGAATATTGCTTTGAAAGTGGATAACTCGAAGAGTGATCAGTCACAACTAAGGATGAGGATGATATTACCTTGATGACCAAACAATTTAGGAGTTTTCTAAAGAGAAAGCAAAACAGACGCCAATAGTGGAATAAAGCTAAGTACCACAAGAATGTTATGGTTTCTAATAATATTATTTGCAATGAATATAAAAAAACTGGAGATATCAAATTGGATTGCCCCAATCATAAATCCACTCCTAGCAAGGAGAAGGTGGAGGAGAAAATAAATGTGAGAAAGGGCAAGAAAAAATTTCAGCAAGCTTTTTAGGCAGATTCAGCTTCGAATTCATCAGAAATAGAAAAGGAAGAAGAAGTCATCAATCTGTGCTTAATATCCGATAATCTTGATCAATCAAATCAAGAGGAGGTATGTGACCTAAGCTATAATGAATTACTAAAAGTTTCTAAAAGAATTCATACGACATATAAAAAACACAAAATAATGAATGCTAGTTTCAATTTAGAATTTCTAGAGTTATAGAAAGAGCATGAAATTCTTAAGAAAGATCACACACAGATTGATAACAACCACATGAGTTTATTTGATGAATTTGACGATTTGAACAAACAAAATGTGTTATTAAAATCATCCTACACTAAATTGAAAAAAAAAGAAATTGAAATGTTTAAGGATGAATCTAAAAATAGATATCAATAATTGAAATATGATAACACTGTGTTATAAAATTTAAACTCATTTCTTAGAGTGAAAATGAAAGCTATTGAGGATAATAGGATCCACCTTAAGCATGAAGATTTTAATGATCCTATTTTAAAATAAAAAATCTTAAAACCTAGGAAAAGATAATTTTATTATCAGAGATTGAAAAATCCTTTTCCTAGAGTTAAATGTTTTTTATTAAGGAATGATTGGGCATATTTCACACACTTGTACTATTCATAGCAAAACTCATTTAGTGTGGAGACCTAAGATGCATAAAATAAGTCATATTATACATGCATCTAGTTTAATTTTGCTAAGAGGAGAACACAAACTTATTTGGGTTCCCAAGTCTAACGTTTGGTTATTTTTTAGAAATGCTCTCATACAAGACCTCGTCAGAGAATTTGGTACCTGGATTTGTTTTTTGAAGAAATGCAAATTGCATTAAAATTAAAAAAGGAACAAAAGACCTAGATACAAACTAGAGAGTCACATTCTTCCTTCACCAATTGAGTAAAAGGTTGAGGAAGATCACTCTCACTATACAAATCCCAAAGGAAATCATAAGAAAAAGCTAAATTGGCACAATAATCGGCCAACTTATTAAAAACTCTAGGTACAAAATGTAAAATAACATTATTCCAATCACTAAAAATCAAAGAATCTTCATCTTGAATGCTCCCACTAAGTTCCCTCGGTTTGCTATACAACTTGTGAAGAAACTGGATCACATTCATGTTGTCTCCCTCTATGATAATACCTTTAGCATCTTTCTAATTTTCCTTTACCACATCCTTTTAAACTTTGAAAGCCAATAACTCAATCTGTGCTATGTCCAAATGAACTCCAATACAGCCAAAAGCTGTAACAAATCTGCCTCTACTATCTCGAATGATCCCTCTAATAGCAGCCCTATAATTCTCTTTAATAGAAGCATCAATATTTACCTTATACCACTTTGGAGGAGGAGGATGCCAAGAATTTGAAGACATACCAAAAGACCGATTTACTTCCCAATGATCTGAGAAGATACCTTTGTATGCAGTGCTTACAAAATTGAGAACCTTAGCAGCTATCAAAACTGCACTATCAACTATTTTGCCATGCTTTACCTTGTTTCTTTCATTCCAAGAGAACCATAAAAGCATTACATATAATCTCACCACCATAGTATTTGTCCCAGATAACACTTCCAGCTCATCTATACATTCTTTGAAACAAGTATACTTTGGTACATTAAATCCTCATACCTTTAATACATCAATCACGTTAATCAACTTAGAACAAGTAGCTATAATATGGTCGCTGCCTTCAACACTTCCACAACCTCTTGGGCACAAATTGCTGTTGGCAAGCCTCCTTTTCACTAGAAAATCTCCTTTAGGAACCGCATTCTTACAAATGCACCACCAAAATAATTTAACCCTGGCATTCAACTTCAGTTTGTGAATCCATGAAGCCAAATCTGCATTCACTTCATCCTTCCAGCCGTCTTCAATAAGCATTGAAGAAATAGATGTACCTGTCCATTTCTTCTTTAACTCCATAAAGTCATCGTTATGATTTTGAAAAATCTGGATACTACATATCAAGTAAACCAGCTCTTCTACAAAATACAAAGTAAGCTTATCAAAATTCACATCACTATATAATTCATATCACTAGTGGTACCTGGATAGAGGTTGTTCGAAATATATGACTTGAGACACTATATAATTCATATCACTGGAAGCTAGCAATGGAGGCAAGGTTACATTGGGAGATAATACCACTAGGAAAGTGGTAGGCATCGGTATGATTGGCAACTTGAACAATTTTTTTCATTAATAATATTTTACTTGTAGAAGGTTTAAAGCATAATCTGTTGAGTATTAGTCAGCTATGTGATAGAGAATATAATATTAATTTTTTTCCTACTAGTTGTATATTAAGCCAAAATGGAATTGATATACTGCATGGAAATAGGGTAAATAATGCGTATATACTAGATATAAATTTTATTAAATATCCTAATAATTTTTTATGAATCATGGTTATGGCATAGGAGGCTTTGTCATGCTATCATGAAAAATCTTAGAAAATTTATCAAAAAAGAACTTGTTAGAGGTATACTAAAACTAGACTTTACTAAGGATCACCTTTGTGATGCATATTAACTAGAAAAATAGGTGAAGCCCTCATTTCGTTCTACTAAGGATCTTAGAACTAGCAAACCATTGGAGATTATTCATATGAATCTTTTTGGATCTATTAGCACTGTAAGTCTAGGAGGGAAGGTATACGAATATGTGATAGTTGATGACTTTTCAAGATTCACATGGGTTAAATTTTTATTTTATAAGAGTAAATCATTTGAGAAATTTAAAAACTTTTTAACTTGGATTCAAAGAAAACTAGGATGTAAAATTTTAATAATTCAAAGTGATCATAAAGGTGAATCTAAAAATGAAAAATTTAAGAATTTTTATAAAGAAAATAGAATTGATCATAATTTTTTTTGCACGTAGGACCCCTTAACAGAATGGGGTAGTAAAACAAAAAAGAATAGATTATTAATTGAAGCGGCTAGAATCATGTCGGCAGAATATTCACTTCAAAAATATTTTTGGGCTGAAGCAGTTAGTACAACTTATTATATTCTGAATAGGGTGAATATTAGATCAAAATTGAATAAAATGCCCTATGAGCTTCTTAAAGGAAGAAAACCTAATTTGTCACATTTACATATATTTGGATATAAGGTGTTCATACATAATAATGGAAAATCTCCTTTAGGAAAATTCAATCCAAAATCAGATGAAAGAATTTTTCTTGAATACTCTAATTTTGGAAAATCATATAGAGTGTTTAATAAAAAAAAATTTGGTAGTTGAGGTGATGACATATATTGTATTTGATGAATTTAGTATTTTGGAAGAGCCAGAAAATAACTCTCAAAAGATTGAGAAGATAAACTTGGAAGAAAATCGATAGATAGAAAACCCTTTGTCTAGAGAATTGAAATTTTCTAAAAATAACCCTAAGGAATTGATTATAGGTAAACTTAGTGAGGGAGTTACGATTAGGCGTGGACTTCCAAAGAAGTTAACCATTCTATCTTTATTTCTATGATTTAACCCATAATTGTTAATCAAGCACTTTTGGATAAATTTTTGATTTTGGCCATGCAAGAAGAGTTGAATCAATTTGTAAGAAATGATGTTTAAGTTGCAACTCGAGCTTATGAGTTTATATTTTTTATAATAACAAATATTATGGCTCACTTTATATTGTCTACTTATATTTTTAATATATGTTTATTTATGTGTATACTAACTTTTTATGATTACAATGCACCATTCAAGACTCAAGTTTTGATAGAACATGTTTTATTTGTAATATTGATTGTTGCATTTTTAATTTCTTTAGTCAAGTTCTGTAAGGGAGTATGCTTACTTGGTGACCATGCACACACACTTTTAGGGGAGTGAGATCTAGTTAAATCCAAAAGATCAAGTTTTGAACTAATCGTACAGGACGATTTTGGATAGTCTAAGATGATCCTTTATGATCTTGGAAACTATTTCTATTGATAATTTAGGCAAGGTTTTAAGATTCAATTTTTGTTCTAATCATCCCGGATGATCTAGATCATCCCGGACAATCAATACAAATCATGCCTAAATTGATCATGTGATTATGGATTAATTATGGTAAAATTTTTGAATCTGATTGTCCTGGACGATCTGTATATCGTACAGGATAATGTTTACTAACATACTTAATTTTCCTAAATCATCCAAGATGGAATATCATAATTTTTCTTCTAATATTCTTAGATGATCCACAATATCAACTTGGGTGATCTGTATAAATTTGCACTGAACATCCTGGACTATCCTAATATTGTCTGGGACTATCATGTCAAATTCTACACATCATACTGGATGATCCTGCGATCATCCAATATGATTTTTGGTGCTGGAATCGAGTATTTAGTGTTTTTTAAATCCCTTTTTTTAAGCATTTAGTATGGGACGATCCTATGATCGTTCTAGATGATAATATTGATTTGGTGCATTTAAGATCCTTTTTAGAGCTCTTCTATTTAAGCTTTGTCAAAGACTTTGAAAGTGTCTTTGGCAGCCATTGAAGCTTCATTTTTCTAGAGGAATCTTCAAGAGAGAACTTGAAAGAGAGAGAGAAAAGGGTGAAATTTAAGAGAGGGAGAAGATCCTTGGAGGGGGTTTCAAGGGAGTGTGGAGGGGGGTTCACATGGTTGCTCCGGAAAGCTTGCACCTTAGTACCATCAGATTCAAGGTTCATCTTGAGGGAGGTTTTTGGAAGAAGAATATCTCTTTGGTGTCAAAAGACCCAGCTACTCCACCGCATCAGGGAAGGTGGAAGTGATTTTATAAGGGCTTCTTCGCCTAGCTGTGGGAGCTAAAGGAGAGACACTGAGTTTAGCGCAATACTCAGAAGGCACATTCGAGGAGTGGACGTATGTCAAGGTTTGATAGAACCACTATAAATCTGGTGTGTTCATTCCTTTATTATTTTAGCACTTTATTTTTATTGTGATTTACTGCTTGGGTGAACTCTCTGATTGATCTTTTTATTATTAATTCAATTCATTTTTGCTGTAAGATATAAAAAGATTTCTCTTTTATTTAAAGAAGTTTTTCACCCCCGCCCCCCCTCTTTGGTTAGCCTCAGGACTTGTTTAGAAGGGCTTAACATCCCTAACGAACTTTCAAGTGGTATCAGAGCGGGATTCATAAAAACAAATTTTTGAAAACTTTTAAATTTCATTCCATGGCTAATTTTTATAATCATAATATTATGAAAGGATATTCAATCACCCGACCACCTTTATTTGTGGTAAATGATTTTAACTGGTTATTATGTATCGTCACGTGTTAAAGATAGAATTAAAACTAATATTCCATTTAATCAATAGAGTATGGAAGACTAAATCAATGCTCAATTGAATGCTAAATTAGTAAACTTTTTTTATGATTTAAATTTTGAAGATTGTATGTTTGTATCGATGTGCACTACTGGCAATAAAATTTTGGATAAATTACACACTATATACGAAGACACTAGTGAAATCAAGCAATCCAGGTTGAATACTTTAATGCTTGATTATGAACTATTTTGCATTAAACCTTATGAGATGATCTTAGATATGTATACTAGGTTTATTTAAATTATGACATTATATGCTTTAGGTAAAGAATTTTTAAACTTTGAAAGAGTTAATAAAATTCTACGTTGTCTACTTGATAAGTTTGTTACCAAAGTTGTTGCTATTTGTGAATAGAAAATGTGAATGAATATTCTAATGATAATTTCATTGTCTCACTCATTACCTACGAGAAAAGTTTGGGCCAAAGACTTTTGGATGTAGGAGAGATGATAGCGCTAAACGCTGAAAACATAGAGAAAAGTGGCTTAGTTGGTGACGAAAGTGATGACTTATCAAGCAAATTAAAAAGCTCACCAAAGCATAAGCATCAACAAAAGTGGAATAAAGGTAAAAATGGTAGGAATGTTAAGATTTTTTTTGACATTGTTTGCTTTGGATGTAAGAAGCCTGGACATATGAAAAATAAGTGTCCTAATTTGAGAACTCTTCCTAGAAAAGAAAAGAGTAAAGCTAAGTAAATTATAAAAAGGAAAAATTAAAAAAAAAAATCTCTTGGGCAGACCTTGCTTCTAAATCATCAGACCAGGAGCAAGATGATGCTTAAAACCTTATTTGTGTGTTTATTTGTTTGTGTATGCATGTTTTTATTCGATGTATTTTTGTTTGTTTTCTGTGTTTTCTTTGGGTTTATTTATTTATTTGTTTATTTTTCATTATTTTTTCTTTTCCATTATAATTTTAAATTTATCTTTACTTTTTATTTTTGTGAAGTTCTCTCTCATCAACACACACATTCACTTTTCTAAAAATGAAAAATCAATCTCCTATTTTTCTTCAATTCTTATGTAAGTTGTGGTTGACTTCTCTAAAAATAGGCAAAGGAAGGAAACTTATGATTTTGTCTCTCTATCTCTTTTCTTAAAGAGATTATTTTATTTTTGATTCAAAATCTTCATCATATTATAAATTGAATTTTGAAATTGAACTTTTTCGTCTTCCTACATTTTGGCTATCGCATAGAGATCTTTTATAAGATTGTAGAATCTATCTCATAAATTTCTTAATCAAGTAGTTTGTTTGACAATAAAATGGGTTTGCTTTTATTTTTAAAATTTTAGAAAGGTTGTATATTAAAAAAAAAGTGGCCAATGATGCCAAATCAAAAGATGTACAATAATGCCAAAATTGAGAAAGATACACAAAGTGTATCAAAAATTAAAAGATGAACAAAGTGTGCCAAAAATTGACAAGAGGCATAAAATGAGGCCACAAAATATAAGCTTTCCTTTCTTGTACTTCTTAAAGTATAAGAAAATTCTTGATATTTTTGATACTTGAGCTTGAAAATCATGATTCCTGATTCATCAATTTTTACATTAATCTTCTATTAGATATATTTTTGGAAAGGAGTTTTGAAAATTAGTATTTATTTTTCTAATTTATTTCTTGATTTAAATATTGAATTAAAAAGTTTTTGAGCCTTTAAAAGAACTTGAGTTTGGATTAACAATTTCTGAATTTCTAACCTTTCTGGGTTATGCGTTGTCAATATATTTCTTACTACGTTTTTGAATAAAATCAAGAGGTAAATTTCTCATTTTAAGAATATTAGATTTTATTTCTTTCACTTAATCAGGGATCGTTTTGTTTTTTGATCATTTTAATTGTACTGATTATTTGTACCCCTCATCTTTTTAATAATATCAAAGGGGAGAACGTACTGTTGTATATATATTTATTTTCTATTTAAAAAATACAACAAAATTTTACCTTCAAATTTTTAAATTTTTATTCTAGTGAGAGGGAGATTATGAGAAAATGTTTTTAATTTTACAAATTCAACCAGTAATATTTACCAACATAAAAAAGGGGGAGATTGTTGAAACTCGAGCTTATGAGTTTATATTTTTTATGATAACAAATATTATGGCTCACTTTCTGTTATCTACTTGTATTTAGAATATATGTTTATTTGTGTGTATACTAACTTTTTAGGAATACGATGCACTATTCAAGACTAAAGTTTTGGTAGAACATATTTTATTTGTAATATTCATTGATGTATTTTTAATTTCTTTATTTAAGTCCTATAAGGGAGTATACTTTCTTGGTGACCATGAACATACACTTTTAGGGG
Source organism: Dendrobium nobile (assembly GCA_022539455.1). Taxonomy (NCBI): domain Eukaryota; kingdom Viridiplantae; phylum Streptophyta; class Magnoliopsida; order Asparagales; family Orchidaceae; genus Dendrobium; species Dendrobium nobile. Next base: position 63,891,288 of record CM039735.1, read on the forward strand.
AGTGAGATCTAGTCAAATCCAAGAGATCAATGTTTGAACTAATCGTAATAGACGATTTTGGATCATCCAGGACAATCCTTTATGATCGTGGAAAACTGTCGCAAATGATAATTTAGGCAAGGTTTTAAGATTCAATTTATGTTCTAATCATCCCGGACGATCTAGATCATCCTAAATGATTAATACAAAACATGCCTAAATTGATCATGTGATTAGAGAATTAATTAAGGTTAAATTTTTCAATCCAATTATCGTGGATGATCTGTATGTAGTATAAGACAAGGTTTGCCAACATACTTGATTTTCTTAAATCATCCAAGATGGAATACCATAATTTTTCTTTTAATCATCATGGATGATACATAATATCATCCTGGATAATTTGTACAAATTTTCACAGATCGTCCTAGACTATCCTAATATCGTCTGGGACTATCAGGTCAAATTCTGCACATCGTACTAGACGATCCTACGATCATCCAGGATGATTTTTGGCACTAGAATCGAGTTTTTAGGGTTTTCTAAAGTTCTCATTTTAAGTGCATCGTATGGGACAATTCTGCGATCATCTTGGATGATAATGTTGGTTTGGTGCATCTAAGAGAATTTTTGGAGCTCTTCTATTTAAGCTTTGTCAAAGACTTTGAAAGTGTCTTTGGTAGTCATTAAAGCTTCCTTTTTCTAGAGGAAACTTGAAGAGAGAACTTGAAAGGGAGAGAGGAAAGGGTGGAGTTTGAGAGAGGGAGAAGATCCTTGGAGAGGGTTTCAAATGAGTGTGGAGGGGGGTTCACATGGTTACTCTAACAAGCTTACACCTTAGTACCATCGGATTTAAGGTTCATCTTAAGGGAAGTTTTGGGAAGAAGAATATATCTTTGGTGTCAAAGGACCTGACTACTCCGCCGCACCGGGGAAGGTGGAAGTGATTTTATAAAGGCTTCTCCTCCTAGCTGTGGGGGCTAAAGAAGAGATACTAAGTTTAGTGTAATACTCGGAGGGTGCCTCAGTGGAGTGGACGTAATTCAAGATTTGACTAAACCACTATAAATCTAGTATGTTCTTTCCTTTATTATTTCTGCACTTTATTTTTTTTGTGATTAACTACTTGGGTGAACTCTCTGACTGATCTTTTTATTATTGATTCAATTTATTTCCGCAGTAAGATATAAAAAGATTTCTCTTTTATTTAAAGAAGTTTTTTACCCCCCCCCCCCCTCCTTGGTTAGCCTCGGGACTAGTTCATAAGGGCTTAACATCCCTAACAAATTTTTGATTTGGGAATTGATTGAAAGGTCAATGGATCAAATCATAGTTGGACCTAAGTAGGTATTTAAAAATAAAATGAATCATTTAGGAGTTGTGATTAGAAATAAGGCTAGATTGGTGGCTAAAGGGTATAATCAAATTGAAGGCATTGATTTTAAAGAGAATTTTTCCCCTGTAGCTAGAGATAAAGCAATTAGGGTTTTATTAGCATTTGTCTATTTTAAAGGTTTTAAGCCACTTCAAATGGATATTAAGAGTGCCTTTTTAAATGGGGTGATATAGGAGGATGTTTATGTTGAGCAACCTCCAGGCTTTGAAAATTCAAAATTCCCTAATCTTGCATATAAATTGAAAAAAGTATTATATGGATTGAAATAGGCACCTAGGGCTTGATATGAGAGGTTAAGCACTTTTCTAATAGAGAGATCTTTTGTAAAAGAAAGTATGGATACTACTATATTTTGAAATAAATTAGGAGATGATATACTTATTGTTCAGATATATGTTGATGATATCATTTTTGGATCTACAAAAAAATTTTATGATGATTTTTCAAAAATAATGAGTATTGAATTTGAGATGAGTTTAATGGGAGATCAAATTTATTTTCTTAGTTTAAGTATTAAGCAATATAAGAATGGAATATTCCTTTGTCAATTAAAATATATTAAGGAAATCCTCAAGACATATGAAACGAATAATGCTAAACTAGTAACTACACCAATGAGTTCTTCAGATCAGTTGGATAAGGACCCAAAGGGAAAATCCATTGATCATAAGAAATTTAGAGGTATAATTGGATCATCGCTTTATTTGATTACCAGCAGACCAGATATAATGTTTAATATTTGTTTGTGTACTAGTTTTCAACCTGATCTAAAAGAATCACATTTGATATCAGTGAACAGAATTTTAAGATATCTTTTAGAAACTCAAAACTTAGGAATTTGGTATAATGAGTACAACACTTCATTTGAAATTATTGGATATTCTAATTTAGACTTTACAGGTTATACGGTTGATTTAAAGAGTACATTTGAAACTTATCAATTCATATGAAATTCATTAGTTTCTTTGTCCAGTAGGAAACAGAATTTTGTAGCCCTATCTACTGCTGAAGCTGAATTTATTACCTTAGGAAGTTATATGATATAAGTTATTTGGTTGAAACAACAGTTGATTGATTTAGAATTTATAATAGGAATAATTCCAATCTACTATGATAACACCAATGCCATTTGCATTTCAAATAATCCTATTTAACATTTTAGAACCAAACATATAGATATAAGGCATCATTTAATTAGGGATCATATAGCCAAAGGAGAAATTGAATTGAATCATGTTTCTACTGAAAATCAATTTACAGATATCTTTACAAAATCACTAGCCTTTCATACCTTAAGAATAAAGTTAGGAGTGATTGATATTAAAGCTTAGGTAAAATTTTTTGCAACCTTGATATGTTCGTTATGTGTGTTTGGTTTAATTTTTCTGTTTCTATTTATTTTTATTTTTATTTGTGAGTGTTTTAATTTTTCGTTTTATTTTGTGAGTTTTTAGTTTGGTCATTTGTCACTTGTCGAAGGATGATGGATTTTGAAAAATGTTTTTGGTTTTCATGCTTTATTTTCTAAATGGTTTATTCATATAATACAATTTTTTTTTATACTATATGAATTTTGTAGCATGTCTTGAATGGTGTTGGAGTTGAACTTGCAAAATTTAGAATTTTTTATAGATTCATACTATATGATGATGTATCATATGTACGATTTGCACATATTTGTCTGTATGCATAATGATAGTTATTGGGTCAGTATCAGTTATTATAACTAATCATACATATAAAATCACCTTTTGTCTATACGATCCAGTTGTCAGTTTCTATGAGGGATGAACTGAACCGTCTTTAAAATAATCTTAAATTTCTGATTGTCCAGGATGAATACTTATTCTTCTGTATAAATGCATGGTCAAAAACACTGTATGAAAGGCTACCTCATAAATGGCACTTTACAAAAAGTCATTACATTTTGGACATTTCCATTCATACGTACATAAATAATTTTCTCCTGTATGGTCTCAAGATCGTATGTAAGAACCCATTATCATACTATATGATAGGTCATTTTTCTTTATATAGAGTGGCCGTTGAAATCATTTTCATTCACTTTCAAACCCTTCTCTAAACCCCTTATAGCCTTTGACCTAGGAGTGGCAAGCTCCAAAAAAATTTCTTGAGTTTCTAAGGGAACATCTTCTAGGGGTGAGGATGACAACTTTCTGTCTAGAGATAATGAGGATGCATTATGTCGGTATATAGCCACCAAAATTACTCCTAGACTCCTCATCCAAGATAAAATCCATTTTTATGTCATGCCACTCTTTGCTTCAACTCAGTTCTCTTTTATTCTGACCTTAATCTATGCCTACCACAAAGAGACTTTTCATTATTTCTTAACAAACATGAGGTTTAGTGATGATAAAACTAAGATAACATCTTTTATCCAAAAATAATGAGTCAAAATCACAAAGGAAGATTTATAAACTTTTCTTCATTTAAGGACTCATGGCACTAGAGCTCACACCTTGACCTCTAAATCATATTATGATTGGTCGGAGATTAAAACCTTAGAGGTATAACTCCAGAATGTCACTTAGCGAGAGTCTACAGATTAAACCAAAATGCCCGGATCATCCAACATGTCTTAAGAACTTCAATCATTCCTAAGGCTGGTGATCATATAGATATAACTCCTCTCCTATCCACCATCAAATATTTGATCATGAATGGATAGCCTTTTAATGGGGCCCAACTCATCATAGATTAATTTTTTAATATTTTGGAAATTGGGCTTCCTCATCATAAGAATAAGAAGAATATTGCCCTAGGACACTTAATGACATATACTTTAGACAAGAAGTACCCCATTTTTCATCCTGATCCTCTCACCGAATTACTAATCTATTTTATCGATGCTTCTTTTTATCTTTGTTTGGGAGAGACCGGAGTTCTTGTGGAGATTCTGAAGAAGAAGGGGGAGCTGCAGCACCTGCACCTGGACCTAATCAGCACTACTTTCAGGAGTTTGTCCAGCATTTGTATCATATAGAAACTTACTTTTATTAACATTTTGATCAAATTGAGACACGTTTAAATCAGTAGGATGCAAGGTACTAGGAGGATATGGGGAGGATCCACGGTCAGCTTGACATAGTAAATATAATTGTAGCTATGATGAATAGCTATTTTTCAGTGTTCAATGATCCATCTCCTCTAGATCAGGAGTTTTTATTATACTTTTATGATTTTGCTTCTATCAGTCTTTCTCTTGTGATCTGTTGTTGTATTTTCTTTCTGTTGATATTTTTTATTTTGAAATTATTGTGTGTATTATTAGTTGTTTAGTTTATCAATGTGACGACTATGTGTGTTATTTGAAGTAATATCAATTAATATTATTGTACTGAATATATTAAATCTTTTTTATATCAATTAAAAAATGTTATGTTTTGAAAACTTATTTTTGTTTCTTATTTTGAAATGTTAGTATGTCTATATGAAAAATCTTTTGTATTTGTCTAAAAATATGCTATAAATTAACTTGCATTATAAATTTAGTTTCATTATGAAATCTAATTTTTCAAAAATTTAAATTAAATTATAATTTGATTAAGTTAAGAAGATCAATTTTACATCTTTTAGGCAAACAAAATTATAATAAAATTATTACAATTTTGATGTTCTTATTTTCATTATTTTCTTTTTCAATATGATTATTATTGTTATTAGAAAGGTTTTTTTTTACATTACTGATTTTGGACAAACTCAAAATGTATAACAAAAAAAATGCACAATGTGTTCAAAAATTAAAAGTGCACAATGGTTTGCAAAGTAAAAAGAGACATAAAATTAGCCCAAGTAAAAAAAAAAATTAGACAAAGTGTGCCACACATATTTGAAAAGATGTGCAATGTGGCTAATTCAAATTTGTCTTCATTGTGTTCTTTCCACTATCATTTAATGTCTAATTCAAATCAATCTAATTTTTAATTATATTATATATTGAAATTGAAGTCAAATAATCTTCATTTCATCATTTTTGCAATAATCATCCTTATTTAATTTGTCTAGGATGCATTATTGATGTTGATTAACTTTTCTTATCTAAGTTGTTCTTCAATTTAAAATTTTTGAATCTTTCTTTTTTGTCCTGTGTAATTGATTTTGTTTTTGCAATTATTTTACAATAGATTTCAAGGTCAATACTTTTGATTTATCATTTGACATCTTTCATTTCAATTTCTTTTTTTCTTTTTTGTTGTTGTCAAAAGGGGGAAAAATATTATTATTTGTGTTTATGTTCCTACTTGTTTGTGTATTATTGTGTTTATGTTTATGTTTTTTCTATGTGTTTTTAAATTGTTCTTATTTTTTTATGAATTTTTGTGTTTTTAGGGTTCTTGTGTTTTATTATTTTTTAATTAATAATAATAATATAAATAATTTTTTTTGTTATTTTGATCTTTATGGAAAATCCCTATATTCAAATATGTTTATTTATTTAGGGGGGGGGGGGGGGGGGGGGGGGCTAAGAAGAAATTTATGGTATAAATATTAACTCTAATAATAATTATTTAGTCATCATCAAAAAGGGGGAGATTGTTGAGATAATTACAACTTAGTTTTTCTATTATTGAGATTATTTCAACATGTGTGTTTGTGATGATTCCAAATATTATTATTTTAACTACAATTTCTCCTAACATATTTTGGATATATTGCTTTTGTTGTTTGTGTGTACTAACATTTTAGAGACATCATACTCTAAATTGTTGATGATTTCAAATTAGATTATATTAGGGTTCATTATAAATGGAGTCCATATCTTTTATTTTATTGAGTCTGAGATAGTGTGATTATAATTGAATGACTATGCAAACACACCCTAGAGAGTGTTTAAAGTTTGTAATTTTTTAAACTAATTGTACTATATGAATTCATTTCATACGGGATGATTTATTCAGTTATTTCCTCCAACGAGTTGTTAAACAAATAGTAGAAAGAATTTTTTTTAAGTATTGATCATATTGTACTAAGAGTTCTTTGTATAGAAGACATCAAGAGTACGAAATAGATACATCTTTGCTCATCCCGATAATCTTTAAATTTTTTTCAAAACTAATCATACTATATGAAGTGCCCTTCGTATAGACGATGTACATATTACAAAAAGAATGGGTCTCTTTTTGTCCTGATGAATTCAAAGATTTTACTATACGATACACTATTTGTATAGATGACGTCCAGAGTATAAAAAGAATGGGTCTCTTTTTGTCCAGATAAACTCAAAATTTTTCTAAACTCATTGTACTATACGATGCCTTGTTCATACAAATAATATACATAGTACAAAAATATGGTGTATCGTTTCGTCCTGACGAACTAATAAATTTTCTTAACATTTCATATAGTACAAACATGGTTCGTACTGGATGATTATCATGTATGAAAATATTTCATACAGGTTCGTACACAGAAGTTTTTGAACTATTCGTATGTATGAATTATACTTGCCTAAAATGGAAATTTTTAGTTTTTTGGACGATTTTTCATATAAAAAGTCCTGGAAACTGACTTGAAAGTATTATTCTTCATGATTTCTTTGAGTGCAAGTGAAAGAGTATTTTGGGAGAGTCTTTGAGAGAGACTTCTTATAAGTGGAGTGTGAAGGGTTCACAAGATTACTCAAACATAAGAATCTCTTTTTGTGTTTTTATTATTTCACTTCCTTTCTTCTCTCTAGTTGCTCGAGAGAAGATCTTTGAAGAATATCTAGTTTTCTGTCGACACTTGGAGGGTGTGAAAGGATGATGGTACTCTACCGATACTAAGGATGTGAAATGATGACGATACTCTGCCGACACTTGGAGGGTGTAAAAGGATGATGGTACTCTGCCGACACTTGGAGGGTGTGAAAGGAAGATGGTACTCTGCCACACTGGGGATTGTTGGAAGAGAGAAAAATTGTAAATTCTTCTTCGCCTTGCTGTGGAGGAAAAAGGAGAGTCACTTTGGTAAGAGGGAGTCTTCAGTGAGTGGACATAGGTCTTGTTAGATCGAACCACTATAAATCTTTGTGTTCATTTTTATTTTTGCACTTTTATTTTTCAGCATTTTACATTTTTTGGTTGAAAAACTATTTTTGAAAAACATATAAAAATTGATTTTCTTTAATATCCAAGATAATTTTTTAAAATACCAATTCACAGCCACCCCCCCCCCCCCCCCTGCCCCCCAACCCTCTCGGTTAGCCTTGGGACATTTGCATAGGTTTAACAACCTATATGGACTTTACATCCTCTAAACTAGCTCTCTATTTATTTGACTTATACAATATGGATAATATAGTACACAATATATTTTTATTTAGCTCCTTGATTTCAGATCCTAAAACAGGTAAATATTTAACTAATGATTTAATATTCATCAAATTTGATTTAAATTTGTACTAAACAAGCTATTCAAAATTTTAATTTACCTATTTTTTAAATATAGAAAATAGATTATCTAAATTTCAAATAATATATAGTATAGGATGATAGAAACCATATGGTGTGATTCATTTTTTAAAGTTTTAATTTTAATTTTATGTTAATTAATTTCATTTGATTTTCTAATTTTAAAACATTGCCAAAGAAACATCATACAATATAACATAAATCATATAGTACGATTTATCAAAAATTAAATTCTTTAATTAGCATTCATATATTTATATCCCTAATGTTTTTGCACTCTTATGTGTGAGTTCTAGGTTATTATGTCCAATTTAATCATGTACAAGAAAGAATAAAATAAAAAAATTATAATTTGATAAATTCATTTTCTTTTACTTCTTTCATCCTTAACGACCTTAAATTTGTAAATTTTTTAGCTCAACCAATTTCTCCTACTAATATAATCTCTTGTATGCTAGATATTTTTACCTAAAATATTAGTTTAATTGAAAAGCCTTGCACACTTAACTCCAAGTTGTAATAGCATGACTGGTAGTGCTTGAGATCATTAAAACCACAGTGTGTACTCTAAGCTCGTGGGGTTCAACAATATCCATATTTTTTATGATGATAAATATTCCTGGTATATATATATATATATTTCTTTAAATATTATATCATTTTTATTTTTTCCCCCTCATTTTGTGCTTCCTATAAAATATGATATAAAAATTGATATAAAGTGCTATAAATATTTTTATTTAACATTAAAAAGAATATAATTTTTACTCAACCAAACTAAAACACTTGACCTCCTTCTGAAATCTAAAAAAGGAGAAAAAAAAAATAAAGGAACTAAAATACCAAAGACACCAACTTTAGAAAAAAATAAACATAACATAATATAAACAACACAATTCAAAACAATAAAATCAGATGTTTGAGATTCCCTGATTAGATGGTGGCAGTGGTGGTTGAAAGTAATTATAAAGGGAAAAAAATTATTCCTAGAACTAAGAGTGACAGATGGCTTATATACATCCCAGGAATTTTTCCATGCAGATTTCATTATGTTAATCAGCAATGTCCAGATCGTCACTGGGATGGAGGACCGCAGAGAATTGCTATGGAAGATGTCGGGTAAGTCAATTTCGGCTATTTCATTTGAATATAACCTGAAGTGCAATTACAATTTTGAGTATGAGGACTACTTCACATGGGTGTTTAAGCTTAAACTAAACAAGAAGGTTGAAATTTTCTGGTGGAGGCTTGGAAAGTCAGCTATTCCCACACAGGTTTTTCTATATTACCGGAGACTTGGGCTGGATAAAAACTGTGTGAGGGGCTGTAATAGTATTGAAAGCTATGAGCACATTATGGTAAATTGCAAATACCTGCTGGATGTTATAAAACAGATACAAAGTTGGGGCATCGGTATTCCGGTTTTTCAAAGTATCAACAGCTGTCTAGAGAAGCTGAGGAGATTGTCAAACCGTCAGCCTGGCATGGTGAGAATTTACTGCATTGTTGTGTACTTAAGTTGGAGAAATAGAAACTGTGTGAAGCATGGGAAATCAGCGTTACCCTCTTCTGTGACGGCTTCAAATACTCTGGCGTTGGCTAGTATTAAAAGTAGTCCTTATCTTTCTAATTGGGGAACCAATCTCCTTTGGGAGTCTCATGAGTCTTGGTGCCCTCCTCCGAAAGATTGGATGAAAATCAACGTTGATGCTTCACTGTTCAGATCCCATTATGCTGGAGTGGGGGGAATTTTTAGAGATCATAAAGGAAGGTTTATTCTTGCTTTTGGAGAAAAGAGGATTCATTGGGACATTAACAAACTTGAGATGGAGGCTATTCTCTCGGTCAAAGACTATATTAAAAGTTGGATGCTTGAGTACAAAGGGGTGATTATTGAGAGTGATAATCTCAATGTTATTAGATCCATTCAAGCTTCATTCAAGAAGAATAATCAAATTGTGGATAGATGGCCTTTGGAGGAGATTCTTTTTGTCAATGACTTTCATAAAGTGGCTTTTAATCATGTTCATAGAAATTGTAATAAGGTAGCCAACCTTTGTGCTACCATGGCTAGTAGTAGGAGTTTTTTCTTTGATAGCTTTTCTTTTAGTAGCATTCCTTACTTGCTTTTATTTGCTATCAAGGAGGAATGTGATGCTTTTCATTCTTTCCAAGTGTAATTAGTTTTACTTTTCCCTCTTAATGCAATTTTTGCAAGCCTTCAAAAAAAAAAAATTAGTGATCTTCCTCACACAGGCATTGCATCTCCTCCCATTGCCAATTTGACCATTAGATATGATCACCCATTTTAATGTTGAATCATGCAAAGTGGTCCATTCAAGCAACCTATGGGTACTAATATGCTTGAGGAAAGGGTTGAGCTAGGGGTCCCCCTTCTACTTCTTCTAATTACTCAACTATATCTTATCTTGGTTGACGTCTCTCATGATATATAATGTGAAAAATATTATTTATGTAGTAAGAGGGTAGGTGGTTGAGTAATGTATTGCAACTCGATAATCCATATTGAGAATATGATTTTTTATGATAACAAAATATTATTGTTCTGTTAATTTTATTATTTCTCAGAGCATGTACTAGAAATTTTTTATTTTGTGTTTGTATGTACTAATATTTTAGGAAAATCTTACTCCAAATTGTTGAAGACTTCAAGATGAAATAGATTAGAATTTTATGTAATGAAGTCTATAAATTATTATTATTATTTTTTAGTCCTAGAGAGTGTGATTGTAATTGGATAATCATACATGCACATAAAGGGGGAGAGAGTCAAAAATTAAAATTTAAAATTAATCGTATTATATGACCTCCAATTGTACTGTACAATTTGTCTTATTTATCCTCCAAAATGTTGTTAATCAAATCATGACTTGTATTTTTGTATTGTTTGTATTGTACGAAGTTAATTCGTAAATATAACTGACAGTATATAAAATTGGGTGCATACCAATTCATCCCAAACAAATTCATTTGTTTTTTTACTGTTCGTATTGTATGAAGTTAGTTTGTACAGATGATTAATATTGAATGAAATTGGGATCATCCATGTTCGTACTAATGAAACATGATTTATTTTAACTATTTATACTGTATGATATTAGTTTGTATAGATGGCTAACAGGGTACAAAATAATGTTCGAACCATCTCCTCCATTTGAAAACATTTAGTTTTGATATGTTTATACAATACGATGTTATTTCATACAAACGACTAACAGTGTACGAAATAAGATTCATACAGGATCATACTTGGATTTTTGAACTATTTATACATATGATCCATGATCGTACTGTATGATCTTAAGTCAGTTCACTTATAATTTTCAATTTTTTGGATTTTTTTTGTGTTTTCTATATAATATGTCCTAAAACTATCAGTCAATACCTTTGCTATGATTTTTTACTTAATAGTGGCCATTGTGTATGAGTGTTTGGGAGAGGTTATGAGAGTGAAGTATGAGAGATCAAGTGAGAGGGAGTTGTGAGGAATTTATAAGATTGCCCAAAGTGAGGATCTCTATCTTCTTTAAATTTCTATATATCTCCTTTGGAGGCTTTTGAGAGAAGTTTTTAAACATTATGTCGAGGTACTCTGTCTTCACTATGAGGGTGAAAAAGGATGAAGGTTCTCTACCATCACCAAGAGTGTAAGAATGATGAAGGTTCTCTGCCTTGTTGGTGGAAGAGAGTTTATAAGGGCTTCTCCGTCTTGTTGTGGGGGCAAAAAAAAAGTCACTTTGATTTAGTGTAATACCAGAAGACTGAGTCTCCAAGGAGTGGACGTAGGTCTAGTTTGGACTGAACCACCATAAATTTGATGTTCTTTTATTTACTTTTATTTTTTTGCATTTTATTTTTCTACACTTTATAAGTTTTTTTTGTTTGAAAAATCTTTTGAGAAAATCATATCTAAAACAACTGCATACTCAAGGATCGTTACTAAAATTTTCTATAAACATTTTTTAGAATTCAAAGATTTTTTTTTTAATTACAAATTCACCTCCTCTTGGGTAGCCTTGGGTAGTTTAATAAGGTTTAACAACCTACTCAAACTTTCAAGTGATATCAAAGCTTATTTCAAAAATTAAGGTTTAGATAACTTTTTGAAAAATGGTCATGGCTACTTTGGAAATTGGAACACTCCTGAAGGATGCTCTATCATTAGACCACCTTTTTTTGATAACTTCCCTTTCAATTTTTAAAAACTCACATGTCTACTTTTCTGTAATCACTTGACTATTGCATATGGATATTAGTACAGGAAAGTTACACTAGACCCACTAGACTTGTTGATTGCATTTGAGTTAAAGCAACATTCACTAATTGGACATTAGAAGAAAAAGACTTAACACAGCTAAATGCAAAATATTTAAATAGTTTTTTTCTGTGCATTGGAATCAGAAGACTATATGCATGTTTTTACTTGTAGAAGTAGAAAAGAAATCTATGATAGATTTTGTATAACTTTTGAAGAGACAAATGAGATTAAAAAATATAGGTTGAACATTTTATTATACGACTATGAACTAATTCACATGAAATCGAATGAGTCAATTTTTTATATGTATACACATTTTACTTAGATTTTTACCTTATTGTATGCTTTAGGTAGAGAACTAACTAATTCAGAAAAGGTTAATAAAATCCTACTTTATTTACCTACTAATTATGATGCAAAGATAACTGCCGTAATAGAGTCAAAAGGTCTGAATGTATATTCTATTGATAATTTGTTAGGATCATTAATTACTTAAGAGAAATGAGTGAATCAAAGACAGATTGATACAAATGACAAGAAAAAAGAGAAGAATATTTCTTTGAAAGTGGATGATTTAGAAAGTGATTAATCAATATTTGAGGATGAAGAAGATATTGCACTCATGACTAGGAAGTTCAAAAGTTTCATTAAATGAAAGTAATGAAGATGTCAGCGTTGGAACAAAGGTAAGTTCAATAAAAATGTAAAATTTTCTAATGAAGTCTTTTAATATGAATGCAAAGCCTGGATATATAAAAATATATCGCCCAAATCATAAATCTAATCCTAATAAGGAGAAAGTTGAGGAGAAAACTAATTATATGAAGGGCAAGAGAAGAGTGCAAAGTGCTTTTTGGGCTGACTCAGCTTTTGACTCCTCAGAAATAGAAGCAGAAGAGGAAGTCACAAAGTTGTGCTTAATGGTAGATAAACTTGATCATTAAAATCAAGAGGAGATATGTGACTTATCCTACGATGAATTATTTGATGTTTCTAAGAAAATTCATAATTCATATAGGAAGCTTAAAAGTTACATGGTAATCTTAACCTTGAGCATTTGAATTTATAAAAAAAATATGAAAATCTTAAGAATGATCATGCATCTATAGATAGTAATCACATGGCCTTGTTGGATGAATTTGATAATTTGAATAAGAAATATGAATTACTAGAAACATCCTATATTAATCTTGAGAATGATTGTAAAGTGTTTATAGCTGAAGCAGATCAAAGAGTATATGAGTTGAAAGTTGAAAATTTAGTTTTAGAAAGTGCAAACTCATATCTTAAGGAAAAATTGAAAACTTCTGAGGAAATAAGACACCTCCCACACTTAAACAATTTCATAATCTTGATAAAAAACATATAATTTCAAAATCTAGAAAAAGACATTATAACTCACATAGTTTGGTAAATCCTTTTCCTGGTGTTAAATGATTTTCATGTGCTATAATAGGACATATTTTCCACACTTGTTCAATTTATAGTAGAACATATCTATTGTGGAGACCTAAGATGTATAAATCACAACATATCAAATATGTATCTTGATATTCATTTTCAAGAGGTAAACCTAAATTTATTTTGGTTCCCAAGTCTAACATTTGAAAATTTTATAGAATGGCTCTCTTATTAGGCCTTGTGAGAGCAGTTGGTACATGGATAGCAGATGTTTGAAACATATGACTAGAGATACAACTCAATTCATAACACTGGAGGTAAAGTGATACTAGAAGATAATATCACTAGGAGAGTGGTAGGTATAAGTATGATTGATAATAAGAATAATTTCTTTATTGAAAATGTTTTATTGGTTTAAGACTTAAAACATAACTTATTAAGTATTAGTTAGCTCTGTAATAGTGGTTTTAATATTAAATGTTTACCTACAAGCTGCATTAAAAGCCAAAATGGAGTTAATGTGTTACATGGAAATAGGATAAATAATATATACATGATTGATTTAAATTATGTTAAATCATCTATTGCTTTTTCTCTCAAAACTATCACTAATAAATCTTGGTTATGGCATATAAGACTTTGTCATGTGAGTATGAAAAATCTTAGGAAGATTACATAAAAAGAATTATTTAGAGGTATACTCAAATTAGACTTCATTAAAGATCACTTGTGTGATGCATGTTAATTATAAAAATAAGTCAAGTCCTCCTTTCATTTAATTAAGTATCTTAGAACTAACAACCCACTAAAAGTCATACACATAGATCTTTTTTAACTAGTTAGCATTATAAGTTTAGGTGATTAAGTTTTTAGGTATGTAATTGTTGATGATTATTTAAGATTCACGTGCATTAGATTCTTATCATATAAGAGTAAATCATTTGATGAATTTCAAAAATTTTCTACATAGATTCAAAGGAAGTTAGATTGTGAAATTCTTATAATTTAAAGTGAACATGGAGGAGAATTTAAAAAAAAAATATGAAATTTATTATAAAGAGTAAGGAATATATCACAAACTTTTAGCTTCTAGGACCCCTCAACAGAATGGAGTTATTGAAAGGAAGAATAGAACTTTGATAGAAGTTGCTAAAGCCATGTTGACTAAATATTCACTTCCAAAATATTTTTGGGCTGAAGCTGTTAGTACTGCTTATTATGCTTTAAATAGGGTGAATATTAAATCTAAGCTGAACAAGACACCTTATGAACTTCTTAAGGAAAGAACACCCAACCTTTTATATATGTATGTCTTTGGATGTAGAATCTTTATTCATAATAATAGTAAAACTCTTTTAGGAAAATCTAATCCTAAATCTAATGAAGGATTTTTTTTTGGGATATTCAAGTGTTGGTAAATCCTATAGAGATTTTAATAAAAAGAAATTTATAGTTGAGGAGACCACTCATGTAATTTTTTATGAATCTAATATTTCTAGACAATCTAAGTTGGAAGAAGAAGTTGTAGAATCAATAACCCAATGAATTAAAAATACAAATCTTGAAAAAAAAGTTGAAACAGAAAATGTATTGCCTACAGAATGGGAATATCCTAAGAGTCATCCTAAAAAATTGATTTTAAGAGACCAGAGTGAAGGTGTTAAGACTAGCCATGGACTTAGCAAAGAAGTGCATCACTCAGCATTTATTTTAATGATCAAACCCACAAATATAAATCAAGAACTTTCGAATGAATTTTGGATTTTGGCGATGCAAAAAGAATTGAATCAATTTGATAAAAATGATGCTTGGGAGTTAATTGAAAGATTTAAAAATTAAATTGTTATTGAAATTAAGTGGGTTTTCCAAAATAAGATAAATGATTCAGGTGTAGTGGTTAAAAATAAAGCAAGATTGGTGACTAAGGGGTACAATCAAATAGAAGGAATTAATTTTGAGGAAATATTTGACCTTGTAGCCAAACTTGAAATGATAAGGGTGCTTCTACCCTTTTCATATTTTAAAGGAATTTAAATTATTTCAAATGGATATTAAAAGTGTCTTTCTTAATGGGGTGATACAAAAGGATGTTTATGTTGAGTAACCTCTAGGTTGTGAAAATTCCCAATTCCCTAAATATATGTTAAATTGAAAGACATTGTATGGATTAAAATAGGCACCTAGGGCATGATATGACAGGCTAAGCATGTTCCTACTAGAAAGATTATTTATTAAAAGAAGTGTGGACACCACCCTTTTCTTAAAAAGGGTAGGAGATGATATACTCATTGTTTAAATATATATTTATAATATCTTATTTGGATTCACTAATAAAAATCTTTGTGATGATTTTTTAAAAATAATGAGTAGAGAATTTGAAATGAGTCTGATGGGAGACATGAGTTACTTTTTTGATTTTATCATAAATTAGAAGTACACCAATGAGTTCTTTAGTGGAGTTGGATAAGGACTCTAAATAAAAATATGTTGATCAAAATAAATTTAGAGGAAAAATTAGATCATTACTTTATTTAATTGCTAGTAGACCATATATCATGTTTAGTATTTATATTTATGCTAGATTTCAAGATGATCCAAAGGAATCCCAATTGATTATAGTTAAAAGAATTCTTAAATATCTCTTGGGAACTTAAAACTTAGGGATATGGTATCATAGGCATAACTCTTATTTTAAAATCATTGGATATTTTGATTCAGATTTTGCAGAGTTTATGGTTGATCAAAAAAGTACTTCTAAAACTTATCAATTTGTTGGAAACTCTTTAGGTTCATGGTCTAACATAAAATAAAATGTAGTAGCCCTTTCTAATGCTGAAGCAGAATATATTGCCTTATGTTTTGTGTGGCACAAGTTCTTTGGTTAAAATAATAACTTATGGATTTAGGATTTTTAATTGGTACTATTCTAATTTTCTAAGATAATACAAGTTTCATATGCATTTCAAAAAATCTTATTCAACACTCTAGAATCAAGCATATAGATATAAGGCATCATTTCATCAGACTCCAAGTCACTAACAGAGAAATTGAGCTACATCATGTAGCTACTGAAAATCAACTTATAGACATTTTCATAAAACCACTTGCTTTTGAAATATTTAGCACCTTAAGAATTAGATTGGGTGTTATTGATATTCATGCTTAAGATTTAAAATTCAACAAATTCTATTTGTGATGTATCTTATTATTGATGTTTATGTTTTTTTTATTGTTTCTGATTTGTCTTTGATTGATTTTTTTACTTTTTTTCTCTATTTTGGGTTTGATTTCTCTTTTGCATTTTTTTTGTGTCTTATGGATATTGGTTGACTTGTTTTTAGAAAAGAATCATGATTATCATATGCAAATCTAAAAATTAATTTTCTAATTGTACTGTACAAACCACTTTTGTACTGTACAAAATCACTAGACTTTTCATGATATTTTTTCAAAGTTTGTAAGACAAAAATGTATTTTTTTAAACAAATCGTACTGTACAAATGTGTTAGTTCATTATACAAACTGTTCATTTTTCATCTGTATGAATATGGAGGGAATTTAAAGTGCACATATTTTTTAAAGATCGTCATAGATGAATAACTTTTCATCTGTATGATCTTGTTATCAACATGCATGTGGATGAACCTAACTACCATGGTACAATCATTATTCTCAAATAATCTCGGACAAATACCTATTCATTTGTACGATCATTTTGGTCAAAAATTCATATAAAATGACTCATCGGGAATGGCAGTTCATGAAAAGTCATTTCATTTGTATATATGAAAATCATTTTGTCCCAAACAAACTCTGAATCGTACATAGGAACCTAGTTTGATAATGTATGATCATCCTAATTTCTTTAAATTAAAAGGTATTCATTGAGTTTTCTTCACAACATCTTTCAATCACAAATCATCTTTTGTTTAAACTCTTTACATGGCAAGCAGCAGCAGTAAGCAGGTTCGTCATTCCAGAGGCTCTTCTTCTTGTTCTAATCAACTAGATGATAACTTCCTTTCTTAAGAAAATGAAGAAGCCTACCATCATTTCTTTGAGGCCAAAATTCTTCATCTCGTCTTATTATCAAATAAAATATTAACTTTTCTGTAATGCCTCTTTTTTATTCTACTTAATTTTCTTTCATTCTCACCTTAATCTATGCATACCATTCTAAAACCTTTTACCATTTCCTTGCTAATATGAGAATATGGGAGAATCATACCAAGATGTTTTCATATGTGTTTAAAGAGAGGGTAAAGATTGCTAAGGACGTTTTAGATACTTTCCTACATCTTAGAACTAAAGGGGTAAGGGCACACACTATGACTTCTAGAGATGATTTTGACTGGCCTATCATAATCAAACTCTTAGAGGTGTACCTTCAGTTTATCACCAATCTCATGTACATACTTTAAACCAAAATGTAAGGATCATTCAACATTTTTAAGAACATCCATTATTCCTAAAGATGATGATCATATCAATCTCACTCCCTTGCTTTCTATTGTCAAATATCTTATAATGTCAATTGATGAAGCCCGGTTGATTCTAGACTACATCAATAATCTTATTGACATTAGACTTCTTACCACTAGAAGGAAGAAGAATGTGGTTTTAGGACATTTGGTCACCTTTGTGCTTGAAAAGAAATACAACTTGATTCATCCTGATCCACCTACTCATCTTCCAATCTATTTCTCTGATGCTTCCTTCCATTCTCTATTTCACCAAGATCAAGAGGATTTAGGAGATGAAGTTGGAGAAGGAGAAGCTCCTGCACCTGCACCTACTCCTGGACCTGGTCATTAATTTTATCAGGAAATGGTCCAATGTTTTGATCGACTTGAGTCTCATTTTGATCAACAATCTGATCATATTGAGACTCACTTAGACCAGTAAGATGCAAGACACAATGAGGATATGGGCTAGATCAAAGGGCAAATTGATTCTATCAACACTCAAGAAGCAACCATTAATAGTTACTTTACCATGTTCACTCCTCCTTGGCCACCTCCAGATCAAGATTCTCCATCTTTTTAATTTTTATTTTCTATTGCAGTTGATGCATGTTTTGTTTCTCTTTAGTATTTATCTGATGGATTGAGATGTTTTGCATTTTGGTATCAAGTTGTAATTGCATTCTATGTTGGTAATGAAATGCTTGTCTTTGCATTGGTTTTAATTCACTTAAATTGTCTTTGAGTTTCTATTATTCAAATTACTAATATTGATTTAAGAGAAAATTTTAAAATATCTTACACTACAACTAAAGTACCTAGAAAAATTGGTTTTTTCTTCTTAAAATTTAAATCAACTTACAAATTAGATTTAGATAATAATAGCATTTCAATGTTATAAGAAAATTGCATCTTATAGTTATAATTATTACAAAATTGGTAACTTATATTTTCCTTCTATTTTTTGTTATTCAATGTGTTGATTTTATTCTTAACAATAGGATTTTGTTTTGTAGATTATTCTTCTTTATATGAGAAAGTTTATTCTTTTATTAAGAAGGTAATCACATAATCACACAAGTTAAGACTTACTGAGTTATGTTCTAGAAAGAATGAAATGTCAAAAGATACATAAAGAGTGCCAAATTTGAAAAGAGGCACAAAATGAGCCCAACACGAAAAGATGCGCAATGTTTTCCAAATTTAAAAAGAGACACAAAATGAGCCCAAAATAAAAAGATGCATAATGTTTTCCACTCAAATAATTCCTATTGGTTAAGAGGCATAAAATGAGCTCACACTACATTTAGTTCTTTCCTCTATATCTTTGATTTTTAAAAAAATCCTTGCATTAAATAAGAATTTCAACTATTGAACTTGAAACAATAAGAATTCTATTGAATTAATTTTGTGATGATTACTCTATTTGATTCTATTTTTTAGAGCGAACAATGACATGTTCAACTTTTCTTATCTAAATTACTTTGATTTAAAATTTGAGACTTTTTTTTTCAATTAGAACTTTAATGTTGTCTATTCAAATAGGTTAAAATTCTCTTCTTTGTAATCTATTACATTTATCTATAGAAACTTTTTTTTCATGATATTTTTTTTTATAATGTCAAAAAGGGGGAGGTTATTATTTGTTGTATTTATTTGAAGTCTCCTGGTTTGTGTTTTGGTGTGTGTTTTGTATTTTTATGTTTTTGGTTTTGTGTTTTTGGCTTTGTATTTTATATTTTTTTATTTTTTTATTTTAAGTTTATTTAGATTTAATATTTTATGTTCTATGAAATAATATTCTCAGGGAGAGCATGCTTATGGTTTATGTTTTCTTGAGTTTTTTTTTTTTTTTTTGTGTTCATGTCATACTAGCTTATTTTGTGTTTGTCTCTAAAACCAAAATAAAAAAGAGGGTTGATTTATTGTTTCCTAATGTTTTTTATGTTTAACTTCATTGATGGGGAGTTTAGGAGAAAAGAACCTTATTTGTGACTCAAACAATAATTATTTTTACCGTCATAAAAAAGGGAGAGAATGTTGCAACTCAAGAATCCAGATTGAGAATGTGATTTTTGATTATAACAAAATATTACTTTCATATTAATTTTATTATTTCTCTAAGCATGTACTGAACATTTTTTATTATGTGTTTATGTTTACTAATATTTTAGAAAAATCATACTACAGACTGTTGAAGATTTCAAGACATAATATATAAGGATTTCATGTAATGAAGTCTGTAAATCATTATTTTTTATTTTTCTTGAGTTTGAGAGAGTGTGATTATAATTGGATAGTCATGCACACAAATACAGAGGGAGAGAGTAAAACTTAAAATTTTAAAACTAATCATACTGTACCACCTCCAGTCATACTGTACAATTTTCCTTGTTTATCCTCCAAAATGTTGTTATTCAAATTATGATTTGCATTTTTACTGTTTGTACTGTATGAAGTTAGTTCGTACAGACGACTAACAGTATATGAAATCAAGGGCATGCTAGTTTGTCCCAAACAAATTCATTTATTTTTGTACTATTCATACTATACGAAGTTAGTTCGTACATATTACTAATAATGTACAAAATTGGGATCATTCTCATTTGTACCAATGAAACATGATTTGTTTTAACTATTCATACTATATAATATTAGTTCATACAAATGACTGGCACTGTATGAAATAAGGTTCATACTAGATTGTACCTAGATTTTTGAACTATTCCTCCAGATGATCCACGATCATATTGTATGATCTTAAGTCGGTTCACTTGTAATTTATAGTTTATTGGATGTTTTTTCTTATGTTTTATATATAATATATCCTAAAACTGTCAGTCAATACAATTGCTGTGATTTTCTCCTAAGAGTGGCCATTAAATGTGAGTGTTTGGCAGAGACTGTGAGAGTGAAGTATGAGGGATCGAGTGGGGGGGAGTTGTGAGAAACTCACATGGTTTCCCAAAATGAGGATCTCTTTGTCTTCTTTAAATTTTTTCCCATCTCCTCTGGAGACTTTTGAGAGAAGATCTTCAATATTCTATCGTGGTACTCTACCTTCACTAGGAGGGTGAAAAAGGATAAAGGTCCTCTGCCATCACCAGGATGGTGAGAAAGGATGAAGGTTCTTTGCCTTCACTAGGAGGGTAAAAAAAAACATCGGTACTCTACCGCACCGTATTGGTGGAAGAGATTTTGTAAGGGATTCTCCACCTTGTTGTGGGGGCAAAAAGAGAGTCACTTTGATTTAGTGCAATACCTGGAGAAGGAGTCTCTAGGGAGTGGAGGTAGGTCTAGTTTGTACTGAACCACTATTAATTTGGTGTTCTTCTGTTCACTTTTATTTTTTTGCACTTTACATTTTTTGATTAAAAAATCTTTTTAGATAATCATATCTAAAAAATCTCATACTCAAGGGTCATTGCTAAAATTTTCTATAAACAATTTTTAAAAATCCAAGAACTTTTTTTTTAATTACCAATTCACCCCCCCCCCGCACTCTTGGTAGCCTTGGGATAGTTTAATAAGGTTAACAACCTCCTCAAACTTTCATAATGTAGGGTTGGTGAGGTTGTATTTGGTTTATAAGTTTTAAGCTATGATGTGCTCTAGGGATGGATTTTTCTTTTGATGAGCTCTAGGATTCACAAGTTTTTTGGTATAGCAAATTAACATATTAGCTACATTAAACTCCAAACTAGTCAATAAAAGTTAAGTTACTAATAATAAGAGAGTAATATTTTTTCTATTTTCAGCTTTAGAGATCATAATATATCTACGTGCATGTTGGATAACATGTATATTTTATACCATGTGCTAACAAGTGGCTAGCAGTGATTTAATGGTGCGTTACTCAACCATGTTTAAGGTAGTCAAGTGGTATTATAGGTCATTTGTGATGTCATGTGGTTTGGCACAAATTTTAGTGACTCTTATTTTTTCATGTATGTTTTTATCAGTGAACACTGCTTAATGACTAAAGATTAAAGACTACCTAGTGGCCTTAATAGCTATAATTCAAAAATAAAAATAAAAATAATCCAAAAGTAGTTTAGTGTAATAGAGAAAGGGTTGTGAAATTAGAAACTAAAGTGTGGTGCAAATAAATAGATCGAGAATTTGTCTTTTCTCATCTAAAGTGAGTTGCTCCCCATAAGACCTCTTTTGCTTGTTGTTATGTGTAAATTTTTTAGTGTTTTACTATCTTAAATATCAATAAAAAAAATTTATTTTTAGTTGTTGTAGTGCTGGAATGCCTTAGAAAAATGGAAGAAATTCACAAGTATTAACTAGTACTGTAATGCTTCAACCACTAGTGCCACAACGACCATAATACCCAAATGCTAGATCAAGAAATTGTATGTATGGAGCCTCTGGAAAATAGAAATTAAATTAGATCCCAATAGAGCCAATTTTTTATGTCAATGAATTGAATGTCTACATCTCCTTATGACATATATCCTCTAACAAAATGGTGCCTAATATCAATGTGTTTAGTGTAAGAGTATTAAAATAGGCTTATTGTTAATTATATCATGTTGTGTTATCACACATGATAGCGATGGTGTCCACTTGTAAACCTAAATAAAAATGTTGTTGGTTCAACTATATTCACATAACTTTTTGTAGCTAGGTAGCTGCCTCTATAGTGGATAATGCTACTGAGTCTTTTTTTTTTACTAGAACAAGATACTAAATATTATCCCATAAATTAACACATTTATTAAGTTCTTTCTTAATCTATATTACAACCTAAGAAATTTGAGTCTGACTATCCTACTAATTCAAAGGTCATGTTATTCTTAAAATACTATATACCTAAAATTGGTGTCCCTATGAGATATCATAAGATTTTTGTTATGCCTCATTTTGATGGTATTTTTTAGGTTCATTCAAAAAACTAGTATATAAGCATACACTAAACATGATATCAAACCTACTAGTAGTCAAATATTGTAATGATCCTATCATCCCTTTATACCTATTTTGGTAAATAGGTTTGACACTTGGTTTCTTATCTAGCTGGGTAGTTTTCCTCATGGGAGTTTTTATACTCTTACAACCTTCCATATCAAATTTTGTAATGATTTATTTGATATACATAATATGGAAAAGGATGGTTCCATCTTTTCTTTGCTTAACTTTGAACACTGGAAAGTATATTAGCCCACCCATCATGCTCATCTCAAATTTATTTATCAGGGTTGATGAAAATACTTCACATAGTTCATTATTTATGTATTCAAATAGGATATCATCTATGTATATTTTTATTATTAATATATGTATTCAAATTTCTCTTAATGTATATTTTGGTGTCTATTATGCCCTTAACAAATAAATTACAATTAAAAATGTGTTAAGGCTATTATACCATGTTCTAGGTGCTTTTTTTAATCCATAGAATGCACTTTATGTTTATAAACATGACCTAAACTGGCAAACTTTCAAACCTTAGTGGTTTCTCTGTGTAAATCTTCCTTTATAACTCCATTTAAGATTATACATTTCATAACCATTTGGTACAACTTAAAGCATCTAAAATAAGCAAAGACTAGTAAGACTCTAATGGCTTCAAGTTTAGCTATTGGTGTGAATACTTATTCAAAGTCTATTCCTTCAGTATTATTATAATATTTTTCTACAATATTAGCTTTTTTTCTTAATACTAATCAAGAGACATTCAATTAATTTTTAAACATCCATTTTACTTTAATCACACTCTGATCAAATGGCATAGCTACTAGCTCACACACATCATTTCTAGTGAATGATTTAGTTCATTTTACATAGCCATAATCCAATATTCCTTTTGTAATGCCTCATCAATTATAGTGGGTTCTACCATTAATATATATGATGTATTGCTAATATCCTTCCTAGTACTATGTTTAATCTTAACTCCTAAGGAATGTTCTTCTATGATCAAGTCTTTAGGATGAATTGATACATACTTCCAGTCATTCAGTAGTGATTCCTTAATTTTAACACTACCTTCTGGTCTTACATTTTCAGTTCTAGGTATAAAATTCTCCTATTTTTAATGTCCCTAGAAGAGACAACCTTATCAAATTTATCGAAGGTAACGTTGGTCGACTCTATTACTACTATGTCTTCTTATTCAATACGTTACATGCCTTTATATCATAAAAACACTATGTCATAATCCTTAGTATCCTTTATTCATAATGCTAATGGGTCCAAATAAATCCATGTATATTATCTTCAATAGTCTATTGGAGGAAACTTCCCTAATTATGATAAATGAAGATTTTACTTTGTTTCCTTATTGACATGCATAACACAAGTTTTCTTTGGTGAGCTTAACATATATATTTCCCTTAATAGTTTTAAATAAGTGATATTTGTAAGTGTTCTCATGCTACAACCATAATTCATTTAAGGTGGTTCTTAAGCTGCAAACTGTTGACCTCGATTTTGCCCAGACCCTTGGTCAAAAGGTTGACTTGGTCAAATTGACCGAGCCAGACCCCAGGACCCTCTCTAATAGGCTCAGTGGGTTGACCTGAGTCTGCTGAGCCCAGACCTAGGCTCTGAGTCAACCCAGTTGACCAGGTTAACCAGGGTGGACCCAAATTGACCCAAACACCTCCTATTGAGCCAAAATTAATTTCAGAGCTCTTCGAGCTCATTTCTCTCCTCCACTAGACTCAGTAGGTCAAACCCAACCTATTGGACCTAGCCTTGGGCCTTGAGTCAACCCAGTTGACCAAGTCAACTAGGGTTGACCACATAGCCCATTTAAAGCCCAAATCAAGTTTGGATGCACTTGGACCTTGGCTTGGCTCAATCCCTCATCCCTATGAACCCCTTGACTGGTTTGACCAAGTCAAACATGGACTTGGTCAATCCTAATCATAAATGGGTCAAATCAACCCATTAAGAGCCATTTAAGCCCTATTTATTGCTCCAATTGATTCCCTTTCGTTTTAAAATTGAAACCACGGCCCCCCAAGCGGGTTTTCCCTCCTAATTTGATTGGAGATCAATCCTAGCCGCTGATCGTAGGATTAGGAGCTTTAAATACCCAAAAATTAGGTTTTGGAGGGACTTTTTGCTCTTGCTCTTTGGAGAGACCACCTCAGGCCTCCAAATTTTCGGGGAGAGCTCCCACTTCCTTCCTCCATCTTCCCCCATCGAATCCCGACGGTTAGACCCCACCGGCGGCGAAATCCCGGCGAGCCCGAGGCGAAATTCCTTCCAAGGCTTCGTCCCATCGATCGAGCGTGAGTTAGACCGCGACGTCAACAGGGAAGTTGTTCTAGAGGATCCCACGAGTCCAACGAGACAAAGAACTCCTGAATCCACCGCGTGGATTAGGTAAAAT
Source organism: Dendrobium nobile (assembly GCA_022539455.1). NCBI lineage: Eukaryota > Viridiplantae > Streptophyta > Magnoliopsida > Asparagales > Orchidaceae > Dendrobium > Dendrobium nobile. The sequence continues at coordinate 63,916,573 of CM039735.1, forward strand.
CCTAAACCCTAGTTAGAACACATGAAGTTAATTAACTTTTGATTAAGTGCGTTTTAGACCTAGTTATTCATCTCCCATGGATGCTCTTCATTAGTAGAGAGCACGTCTAAAATTTCATCGCGTTTGATCCATCCGATCGGGAGAAAATCGCGAAAAACACCCTGGACCTCTCGGTTTTGCCCTAGCTGGAGGTGTACGGGTTTTGGACCGTTGATCGCATGATCAACGGTTCAGATCTCTTTGTACCACGGCTCTGTCCGACCACGGATCCGAGCCCGCGTGCATTTGTTCCGTCCGACGCCATCACCACCGTTGATTCGAAACGGCGGGAGATCGGACGGTCTGTGTGACCGTCCGACGTGGTTAAGTTGCCGCGGGACCGCCGCCGTGATGATTAGCTAATCATAGCTAATGATTGCGGCGGCGCAATCATTGGCCGAGAACCGCGGGACGAACCCGCTGTCGCCACGCGTCGCGCCCGGAGCCGCCGCCGCCAAACTTTTTATTTAATTCTTTTTTAAATTATTTTAAACACATTTTAACTTCAGAAATTCGCCATAAATTCGTTTTTTATCCGATTTTGACGTGCAATACCTTGTTTTGTTCGTATTTTCATTCTCTACACTACAAAAACGAATATATATTTTTTAAATTCGCCCTAAACCCTAAATATATATTTTTTAAATTATTAATGAAACAGTAAAAATACACATTTAATATTATTTTAAAAATATTATTTTTATTATTTTATTATTATTATATTATAATATTACTATTTTAGTTATAATATTAATAAATATACATTATTTTGACTTATTTATGTTGTTTGTCATTATTATTTTTGTTGTAATATTATCATGTTTATTTAAATATGAAAATTATATTTTTAATAATTAAATATTATTTTGATTATTTTAATTAGTTAAAGCTACTTAATATATCATTAATAATTAAAATATTATTGTTATTGCACTTCTTCAAAATTATTTTAAATTTCAGAAACTATAAATTCTATTTTTGTTCTTGTTTAATGATTATCCTTAATTATTTATTCATTTTAAGTTATTTTAAAATTATTTTAATGTATTAAACTTCGAAAATTAATAACTTCCCCGTTTCAAATCGGATTTTTGCGTACAGCACCTTGTTTTGGGTGTATTTGGAATTCTGTACAGCTTGAAACTACTTTTGGGTGAAAATTCTGTTTAGATTTTCTGTCATTTCAAAAACAGTAAATCGACACTATTTTAAAATACTATTTTATTATGTTTAAAACTTCGGAAATTCGTATCTTCGCCATTTTAAGTCGGATTTTGACGTGTAACCCCTCGTTCTTTTCAGAAAGATGAGCTTTATGTTTTGAAACCATTTCCAGCCATTGGTTTTGGCTGTTTTGACTAGTTTAGTTTTAGACCGCCGTTCCGGGTCTTTTCCTTATTAATTAAATATTAATTATCATAATTATTTTTTAAATACAAATTATTTTCAAACCTTTTTGAAACCTCGATTGGGTGGTGAGTGGGTCTCCTAAATACCTATGAATGGGACTATTTTGAATTACATTTATTTTTACAAAACCTTGTTTATCTTCATTTAATGTATATACTTATTTTAAATTATTTTAATTATCTATATTATTAAATTAATCTAGTTTTTGGGAGATCCATTGTGCGATGAAATTTTAGGCATAACTTCTATGTGTGAAGAGCAATCATGGGGGAGTGGGTTAGTGGGTGATTGAGTTCCAATCATTCACTAATCCCTTCATTAAGTGTCTGTACTTTTATTTTTGCGTAGAATGCATGTGTAGGATCGCACCACGAGCACTTAGCTTAGGCTCTCCTAGATCTAAGGACATGGTGTGTTTATTTCATTTATGTATTCCCCTGCATTTATTACCTTGAGGGTTAGTTCAAAACATCACTTTAAACTCCTACAACGTAGTGACACCCTAAGGACAAAAATTAAGGACCCGTCTAGCGAACTTAGAAGTTTTCTAGGGACTAGGATAGATCCCAGAACAACATGAAAACTTCAACACTTAAACTTAGCGACATCATAAACCTCCCAGAATTTTCTAGGAATTTTTAGGAGCTTTTAGAGCCCTTAGCTAACTAACCATGATTAACCCGCTAATTAAGGCCCCGAGACCTTCCGAAAAATACAATAAATACATTTTAGGTCAGAAAATTACCCATAATATCTCAAACTAACCAGAACCCGACCCTTGACTTTAGATAAATAGGGCTCCCTAGTTTGTCTTTAGGTTGACCCCTAATTTGACCATAGGTGGAAATTACCTTTTTGCCCCTAATAAATCATTAAAAATTATTAAAAATCCCAAATCTTCTCCAAACCCTAGGGGATCACTTTCTCAGGTCATCCCTGACTTTTGGGAGTGATTCGACTCAGTTTGAGGCTGATTTGGGCCAAAATTGCAAAATAGGGCCTTCTCTTTATTAATTTAGAAATTTCCATAAATACCCCGATCTTTAGAAATTCATAACTTTGCCTAGAAAACTCCGATTTTAGCCTACTACCTGTCTAACTACTCGTATTAAGGTCTAGTATTTTCCTAGAATGTTAGGAGACCCAGAATTAGTCTTTTTCCCATAGCGACTTTTTGGACCCTTAACTTAGTTCCTTGGAGGACCTAGAACTTTCCAAAATTGGCTAATGCAATTTAAACCTCAAATATGAATATCCTAAGTTCTTAAAACTGATCAACAAATTGAAACAATCAAAATTCATCCTAATTCACTAATATTTAAATTTCAACCAAAATTTCCTTTTCTGGCCTACAACAAACCTGAACTTTAGACAATTTTAACTAATTACCCCACTCAGGATCTATCCAAACCACACTAGCCTTACACACACATAGAATTGTTTGCTAGGGCACCACTTCTAGATCTAGGTTAGGCCGCTGGGATTTACTTTTCTGCTGTGTGCCGGAGCTTTCGCGGATTTCATTGCATGCTGTTTGAAAAATGATTGGTGTGTTTGCTTACATTTATTGCACTCTGTGATGTGATGAGCGCTAGATTTACCCCTAGGTTAGGAACGCCATATATATATATACTGCTCTTCCGTGCAGGTGGTCATGCTCAATGCTAATAAAATGGGGGAGCATTATTATGATTTCTAATAATGTTTTATGCAGGTGCTTGCTCAGCTCCCCCTAAAATGAAATGAGGGCTAAAATTATTAAATTATTATAACTGCTACAAATGGAGCTGCTTAGCCCTCAAAATTAAGAGCATGGCTTGGCACAGGGTCAATGGTGTTAGCATTTTTTTTTTATATATATATAAATTGCTTGGGATTTTATTTAGGATAACCATGCAGGGGGTCTAGAATTTTCTTTTTCAAATGGATGTAAATTTGTATGTAATAATAGTTAAGAGTTGTGAAAACAACCTTGAGTTGGGGTATTCTTATCCAACTCGGATTCCAAAAGAAGAGGGCATCCCTAAAGGGGAGAGTCTTCTTCCATTTGGAAGACTGGGTTGGATGGCTTTAGATATCCAAAGAGAAAAGGCAATACCCCCATACTGGGGAAATTGTCTCTTCGTTTGGATATTCAAGCCACGACGGATCCAAGGAGTCCAAGGAGGAGATTTCCAAGGAGTCCGAGGAGGAGAATTCCAAAGAGTCTGAGGAGGAGAGATCCAAGAAGTCTGAGTAGAAGATATCCAGAGGACTAAAGATTTGAAGACTCAATATCCCACTCAAAGTTGTTGGCGTCTGTCATAGGCTTAGAAATCCGGGTTGTTGGCAGTGGTGCCCGGCCACTTTACTTTATGCATATCTGGGGTGTAATAAGGGCAATTTGCCTATGGCCATTTAGTTGATTATTTTGGATTTATATTGATGTGTTTACCTGATTGCGCAGTAGAAATTGCCTGCTTTTCCTAGATTTCTTTCTTGCATGTCGTTTTTGTTTTCGCCTGGATTTCGTAGGCTCTTCGAAGGACTATAAAATTTTTCTACTCGTAATTGACTTTTAAAATTTTAAGTTTTAAATAACATAGAAACTTAACGAACCTAGGGAACTGCCGGAACCGTCCGGGGTCGCATGCATATTACTGCATTTCTTCTTTCCTTGCTATAAGACATCTCCCTGCCTGCGGGTAGAGTCCGGATAATCTGGCCTATGAGGATGAAGTGCCGGACCTAGGGAGACTCAGTCTTTTCTAAAAATTTATTTTCTATAAGCCTTTTTTTTAAAAGTTCTATAGCATTCATGAGCTGACAATTCAACTAGCATGCATTGCATTAGTAACCAACTAATTAAAATTTAATTGCATCAGTTAGGAGCATCTGACCCACATAAGTCTAGGACCACTTAGGAAATTCTCTAGATGTCGGTCCTATTTCCAGAAGCTATACCTCCCACCCATCTTTCATAATTGACTGGACAACATGGTTTTGAATCGATTAGGTGGTTAGCTGGCTCCCCCATCCAGGCCGGTGTAAGTCCAGGTTTTGCATTGCATTAGCTAGGACACTGGTCTTAGTGTGTGTCGAACACTAAGTCCAATCTAGATTTAAGATTCGGGGCTACTACATTCGGTCTCGTAGTATGCCTAAAATAGTAGGTAGGTTCCTTCTTTTCAGGGACTCTAAATCCTACTTATCTGCGTCACAGGATGACGCCACCTCCATCTCTTCTCTCACGCATGTGATCGAGTGCTTGATTTATTTTATCTAGTTTCTGTTTAGTACCCTAGAGCCTCCGAATGCTAGTATGAACCGCGCATGTCTGATTCAGCCCCTTTGGGACCTTTCTCCCTTTTTGAGTAGGATTTCCTAGTCTCCCCCCTCGTGCCAATCCCACTTTAAGAGAGGATAATGTATGATCCTTAATCGAGAGTTTTCTCAGGCTCCGGCCTGGGATGTAATTAACCACGGGGGCTTGCGCCCGTGGGAAACTTGGTTCCCACAATCTACAAAACCCCATTCGAACTTTTTCGGGTGGGGGAAACCCGTGACTAGGTCGTGTATATTACTATCCATCGAGGTGTGTTGGTGACAGCCTCTATCCTCAATGGTTAGTAGTATGCACGATCCAATCTGCCCTTCCATCGACCCATTCGTGTCGAGTGTAGAGGCCTACGATCGTTTTGTCCTACAGGATAGTGCGGCCGTACCCTCTGCGTTCGTACCCCACGAGCGGTGCTCTTTCGGAGGTCCACACAAACTTCACTTTTATTGTCAATACAATTTAAATTAATAATGCATGTTATTTATCCATAATACTTTTAGCATGGTTTTGTTTTCCAAGATCAATAAAAAAATTATCATAATAAAATTTAATGTCATACAACTTATCAAATTATTTACATATGCTTAATAAATGATGCTTAAGTCCTTACATTAGTAAAGCTTTTTCAATTATGAAACTATTAATTTATCCTATAATGCTTAGACCAACAACCTTTGTAGTGGGGTTATCTCCAAGGGTCACCCTCCATATATGGATTCCATTATGATAAATTTGATTATGTCTCAAGTCATGTGCCATTAATACCCACTATGTAAGTACCACATGTTTTCATCAAACCCATTATCGGGGCATACTTCATCATCATCGATGTCACCAAAAATATGTTTTTCCATTAAGCATAGATTGGTGATTTCTTCTTTAGCTTTAGTTTTAGAAGATTCAAAGTCATAAATGGCCTAAAATTTTTTGTCTAGTTTTCATTTCTTCATTTCCAGTTCAGCATTTTTTTAAGCTTTATCTTTTTGTTATTGCTGTTTAAGATTTAAGCATTCCTATGTAATGTGACAAAAGTATTATCTTAATTACCTTTCCCTTTCCATTTTTTCCCATGCCATTTTTGCTTGCTTTGTAGGAATTTCTTGAATTTCCATTTCATGAGCATAATATCCTAATTTCTATCTCCTTCATAGTTGTATCTATCAAAATTATCATATTTTAGTGCAATGGTTTTCTCCTTTCCTTTATCACTCATGCTATAAAATCTCTGACTAACTTTATGTTCATATGCTATAAGAGAATCAAGAAAACTTTCAATGGAATAAGCAGTTAATTCCTTTTATTCTTAATTTAGATTATGATATAAATGAATATTTCCTTCTTAAAGATCCAAGTTATTAAGTTCATTTTCAATTGCATCCAAACTAATCATTCAAAATAATATCATGGTTGCTTTTAAATGAGTGTTTCCATAGCTATGAGTTACATTTTCCTTACACATACAAGACCCAAGATCAAGACTTGGAAAAATTTTGTATTCATAGAATAATGTGCTAAAAGAAAACATTGATAGAAGGAAAAAAACCTTTTTTTTAACTATTACTTATATAAATATTTTGTAAATAAAAGAAAAAAAGAAGAAAAAGATATATAGTAAGGATTAGGAGACTTCAATCACTAATCCCACTTTCCCCATAGCATGCCTCCTCTTCCAAAACTAATTGGTGAAGAACAGTTATCTTCAAACTTATTATCAACCTATTTGGAGCATATTAGCTTTTTTAGGAAGAACCTCATCATGATTTTGAACTTGTCACCAAGTATCTATTTTGTACTTTGGATATTTAAAGAAGGAATCAATCCTCTACTACGCCACCTTAACTTGATCTGCTATCTTAGAAACCTCCACTTCAATTTTTTCCATCACGACATTCACCTTTTTCAAGAAGGCAATTTCCTTTTTTAGCTACTCCTACTGGGTTACCTCCTTCTTTGTTAGCTTGGGTTGTAAAGATCAAGCTAGCCCTCCACCTTTAATCATATAATGATCTCCTCTTGAGGTGATCCTATATAGATAAGTAGAATTATAGGGATCCAAAGAGAAATTGGTCTCCCGCTCTTCATTGTACTCCATTATCATCTTTGGCTAGAATATTCTTTTGTCTTATGCCCATTGCCTGACAACTTCTACATTGATCATTTTCATCCTTCTTTCTATAGTGGGAGGCACTGTATTCTTCTTCGTCATGGTCATTGCTTCCTTACTGGTCTCACTTAACTTAAATATGATCTTGTACAAAGTATAGTGAGATCAACTACACCACTAGTAATGTGGTTTCCCCTTCTCCTACTTCAGAGTAGGCTTCTTATAGAACCCCCCCCCCCCCCCCCCCCCCCCCCCAAAAAAAAAAAAAATCCTCCACCAAGCTTCTTCACTATGGACTACTTTGAACAACTAGCTATCTCCATATTTTGCTTCTTGGGAGGCACCTCCTCAAGACTTGCTATACTCCTCTTTGGCTGCCTTATCTCCCCTCTCACCCTTATTAGGAGGTTCATCATCAAAGAATGAAATTACATTTAGGTCATTAAGTATCATAGCTTGGTAAATCTTTTATGAGGAGTAAAAGAAGTTAAAATAAGTACAAAAGTTAGACAATATTTTAGAAGAAGAAAAAAAGGACTCGGTACTATATAAGGATTCATGGTTATTTCATGGTCCTAGGAGGTGGGTGATAATCATTCGCTTCCTAATCAAGAAAACCATGGTTTTTTGCTCCCTCGTTATTTAGTTCTAACATAACTATATTATCTTTGGTGAAGAAGATAGGTGCAGTTGGCATTGACTAGGTAATACTCAAATGCTTGACCACAAACTTTACCTATTAGTCCCTCACATTATTTGGAAGGCTACTTGACCTCATGGACACTAAACATAATTATGCTTATTATAGAATGCCTTCATGGTGACAATGTGTTTGAATATGGCATTGTTCAAGGGATTTGATGCAGCTAATGGAAGAAAATGAAAGTGTTGATGCTCGATATCATCATGGGTAGGATCTAGCAGGGATTAATCTATAGAAGTTTAAAATATTAGTAAACTCCCTAAGGAATGATGTTCAAAACCTCAACTTGAATTAAAAATAGGGATGCATAGCTTTTTCCATTAAAAAGTGTTTAACTTGATTTCTTCAACAAAAACTCACCCTTGTAGGATCACATCATTATAGTAGTAGTTGATGCATGTACATCATATTATAAAATCTTGAGGCACCTTGGATGAATATAAGTAATTAGTAAATATGAATATTGTGGCAAATTTATTGAGGTGAATCAAAAAGATCCCTCTTAAACCCTAAGGAAGATAGAAAAGTTTTGGGATGAAAGTTAACACCCTTCTTGAGCAAATAAGAGAGTATTTATAGGAATGAAAAATAAATAGAATTCTATGGTGCTTGCCATATCTATAATTAATGATTATATTACAGACATATATTTATCAATGCCTAAATATTTGATGCATCATCCCTAACTCAACCTCAATGATAGACAATATTAGGTATTTCTTGAGAGTTCACCCTAACATGGAAAATTTTCCTCTTATCTTGCCTCATTTAGTAAGGATTCATCAATAACTCACCTCACACATTTCTCAATGTTTCCATTAACTAACCACAAGCTTCAAATTAAATACACTCATTGCTTCTAACAAAATAATGAACTCATTATGGTAAAGAATAAAAAATGATTAAGTTCACTCCTCATTGTTAATTCTTACCATCAATATAAGTCAAGGTGTATAATACAAACAAAATAGATAGTTACCATCAAGCGAAAATGTGGTAAAAAGAGATAAAAAGGAAACATAAAATATAGTACTAATTTTCCACGTAGGTACTCAATGAAATGAATTTTTATTACTTATATTTTTTTAAATTTATAGTACTTGCTTATGATAAAAAAGTAAAAACTAAGGGGGGTGTATTTACCTACTTGTCCCCACCAAAAATCGTATAACTAGTTTTTATACTACATTTGGAGATACATATCATATATTTATTAACTATTATAGGAGGGATCATCACCCTCCCCACCCCCCCCCCCCCCCCCCCCCCCCCCCCCCCCACACCCAGAGCAATATAAGGACTAACCATGATAAAGTGTTGAGTAACTTCTATATTAACTCAAAATATTGCCATCTCAATGTGCACCTAAGTTTCAAAGTCTAAGTATTTCTCTCTCTACAAACTCCCTACTCCCTTACCTAGCAAGTCATGTATTTAGAACCTTCTTCATTAGGCTAAATCTCTTAGCTAGGCTCTCTAAAGTGAGTGGTGCTTACTTTGGAATCTGATAACTAATTGAGCTAATATAGAGGGAAAAGGTAGGTTACCTAAAATCCTTTACAAGAGGGACTACACCAAGTCTTTAAACTAAGGGTGGCATGATGGTCGTCTTAACACACTCACCCCTCAAGGACTCAAAGACCTCTACATCATTCTTTTCTTCCATTTTTGGTAGCAGAGGTTCTCCATAGTACTTATTTCTTTAGGGTAACTACTGCAGTCAATAATAAGGGATCAGGATCACAAAAAGCATGATATAAAAAACTTAAAGGGATAGTAAGAAATATACCATGGAGGACCATCATCTTCATATATAAGCTTTTAGCTCAATTCATTAAGGCTAGTGCTTCAAACTAACTTCGTGGATATGCTAATAACTCATTGGAGGTTAGTACACCCTTAGCTCACTAATTGAAGGCAAAGCTCGACCATCGTACAATTCATTCTATAAATTTTATCTCCTTTCTTCACCTTGACCATTAATAGACTTAACCATCATAGTAGTCATCACCATTCTAATGGGATACGCTTCCTTAATGGGTTCCACTTTTACTAATAATATGGTAGGAGGATGCCTTATTTAGCTCACCAAATAGTCAAAGGCACATCATCATAGCATGAAGATAGAATTACTCTCCCTTGGCAATGCATAATTAGTATAATTACCACTATCTTATTTTAGTGGATGACTCAAGACTCAATTGTACTATAGTTGCTTCCAAATTCACTAGTATAGCACGTGTCAAAACCATACCATCAAATCTACTAGTCTCAACCCAATAAGTACACTCATCTCAACTATCATTGCCTTCTTTGCTGGTGACCCTATCTCCATTTCTTCCTCTTCTTCCTATTTACATTTCTAAAGATATAACCTCTTCACTTTAAGATAGAAAAAACGTCCTCAATGAGGTCAATTTTAACATTCTTGTGTAAGTCAACACTAATAAAATATCAAGTGTAAAGAGGTGGTACCCCTTAACCTAGTAATAATTAGGAGAAAGAATGAGTGGAGTCAAATTATTATAATAAGGAATATACATGATGTCTATGACTACAATAATAATAGGAAAGTAACTTAAACCTATTGTCTTTTTTACTTATTAGGGAAAGCATTAGATGTTCATCATAAATCTACTTATCATTTAAGCTAGCCACTCTCCTATCAAAGGCAAATGTGAATTAGGAAACTAAAATGTATAATCATATATGTTAATATAGGTATTTCACAAGTGCTAAGTAGGTTCTAACAAGAGAATTTATCCAAAGCAATCATAACATCTATCTAATTTACTCATGAACAAGGATTATGAGTCATCCAAATTAAATTAACTAAGAAGTTATTCTAGGCATGTACATTAAATATTTTTTGTTATAGATTCTTCCAAGCTTGAGAGAGACACTTTCCTCGATGCATATTAGTCTCACAAGGTCACTCGTCAGTACCTAAGCCATTATGTCACCACAAAAAATCCCATAATCTAGCTATAAGAAGTATAATTATCGTACGATCCATGACTATAATCTCCTAGAATTAGATAATACTATGTTCACAATTGTCATAAGCTTGGAGAACTTCCCCTTTGCACCCAAATGATGAAATGCACAAGTTTAGGACTCTCCTCCATATCCACAAATCTCACACCTATGTATTAATCCTAGATAATTCATTCCAACAGACTCACCAGGAACTTGCCAGTGAAGGCTCACCCATATATGCATGCATGCTTGTTGACAGAAATGCTTTTTTGCACAAGATTGTCAAGGTATATGAGCATTGGCTCAATAAGGTCAATTTTGGTCTAATGTCATTATTCAGCTCTTCACTTTATTATTATTATTATTTAATCTAAAATATAATCATATTTAATTAATCATGACTTTTTAACAAAGAAACCATAAATTCATAAATTTATTTTGATAAAAAATTAATTTAATGCATTCTCATTTCCTTATCACAATTGTTTGTGAACCTCTATAAAATTATTATAAGTAACATTCAAATTTATCAGTAGTTACTCAATTGATAATTTTTTAAATCATAATTTAATATAGAAAATGTTTATTATGATAATTATCTTTTTATTACCAAGCCAAATATGTTAGAAGATGAGAAGTAAGTTGATATGTATCAAATCAAAACGAAATGAACTTCTTGGACTTAAGATTGAGAAATTGATACAATGTGAATAATTATATGTTTTTCAACAAATTTAAACTTAAATTTTTAGGATGTGCAATAGATAAACATCTTTAGTATATATATATATATATATATATATATATATATATATATATCTGTGTGTGTGTTTTCACATAATGAACTTGAATAGATATTTATAAATGTTCAAAGTAAAAATGCTTGTGTTTGGACTAAATGTTCAAGATTTTTAGATTGCTATACAACAAATATATAGTGTTTGAAGTTGAAATTTTCAATTTAATGAATGAAGAATCATGTTTGACAATTCTTTATACAAATATTTTATCGATATATTTTTATGAATTATTAGGAAAACACATTTGGGGTATATTAACTAAGCAGAGTGATGTTTTTATGATTTAATATGTGCACTATTAATATTTTTAGTTTAAAAAATTAGAGAGGAGTGTAGTTGAAATAATTAACAACTTAGGAAATTTCCTCACTATATATATATATATATATATATATATATTTCACTCAATGGAATACTTATATAATATAAACCAACATTACGTTTAAGAGTGACGAAAAAATTATTGAATTCTAAACATTATTTCATCTCTTCAATATTTATTCAATATTTACCCAATTGTCGTTCTCAACATTATGAAATGTGAGACCTCATCTTCAAGTGTAGTGCATGCATGGTAGATCTTTTAGAATGCAGTGAAATTTTTTTATCTTGTTTAAAATTTTTAAGCTCTTGTACCAAGCAAATATAATCTTTATTAGGAATAGTTTTTTTTTTCAATTTCATACACTTTTTCTTTAAACAACTTAAAACTAGCATGTAATTCTTCATAATAAAAGTAGCACATATGTATTAATCCTACATCATTCATAACTTTTTTCTTTTCCCTTTCATCTTTTATAATACCTCTTCATTGTATTTTTTTCCAGAAGGTACTACATTTTTTTTGTTTATAATGCAATATCTTTATCTTCTACATATCAAATTCATTGCGATCTATTCCTCATATTTTCACTACAATATCTTTCTCCTTCCATTGATTATCTGTCTATGCTTATCTCTAGCTAATTTTTAATTCATACATGATTTTTTGACTTCATTAGTGCCATCCTAAGTAAAATACAATACACTTAATTTTTTCTTATTAGCTTTTTAGGTAAAGACACACACTTTTTTTATATTAATGCATAAAAGAAGCGAATTAGGAATTTAAAATTTAATTTTGCAAGTTATTTTTTATCAACTAAAAAGGAATTTAATGTTTTTTTTTTTTAACCTTTTGAGTTGGAATGTATCCTACTTGAATTAAGGTTAACATTATATAGTTAATGCAATGTATAAAAGTGGCCAAATGAACCTTCCAAACTACAAATGGAGTACTGCCAAATAATAGTTGTCGGGTAGTGGACTAACCTTCAAAGGTGTTCCTTTGCCTATTTGTGCCATAATAGAAACCCCTATGCCTCATCTCTTCCATGAAGATTTTGATTATCTTCGCCCACTATCTAGTCTCCAAAATATTAGAAAAACTTTTGTGAGATCAATAGATCTACTATAATCGACAAATAAAAGCTCTTGATTTAGGGTTTGGGATCTCAAGTTAAAGAATATAGGATATAGTTAGGGGAAGAATACAAAAGGCGTACAAGCCCCATAAACATCTCACATATAAACATCTCGCATATAATGATTTAGAAATAAAAGCAAAGATAAGTACCAAGAAATAGTTTTTTTCTCTCCAAAGCCTTAGATAACCAAAGCCTCATTATATTTTATTGTTAATAGAAAAGTATTTATATATCGTGGAAGTGATTATAAATACTAAACAGCTATAACAACAAATTTTTTCCCAATCTTATAGTATGATTTATGTTTTCAAGAATTTTTTAGGAATGTCATCTCTATTTGATTAGATAGTTTGATAAGGATCATATAGTGTCATCTATTCACCCATAATTAATTTTAATTCATTTATAAATATATAGATCTTAATTAGTTTAATTTCTCAGATCATCATATAGTATGATATATATAATACAAAATGGTTAGTTTAATATTTGAATAGACCTTATTAAGTAAAGGAACATATTTATAGTATGTTATTTAGCTTCAAGTGATCGTAACGTATGAATGGCATTGTGCAGTATGATTAGTTCAAAATTTTGAATTATAAAATTTTCATTATCAATATGACTTGATCTTGTAGAATTACTTAAAAATATCATGCACATATTATAGTACAATCAGGTCATCATATAGTAAGACTGCCAAACATTAACTTATCTTAATAAATTATTTTAAAATATTATTAAAATGGTATTACCTCAATTATACTCTTGTGTGTATGTGCTTGGTTTATTCATTAAATCATACACATAGGACATATGAGAAGATACGGCTAAAAAATGAACTTGTTAATTCTATTTTTTTTTTCAATTTCCTATTTTTTCTTGGTGTCTTTACATTCTACATTGTTGCTTCTCACTTGGCTTTGGCTTACTCCATTTTCTTTAACATGTGATTTTCATTGTATTTGTATGTCATATCTAATGCTGGCCTTCTTCTAATATATACCTAAAAGTGTTATTATAAATAAAAATCCTACACACAAAGTTATTAGAAAGAAATTACCACAACCAATAATATTTGTGATCATCAAAAATCTCAAATAAGAGCTTAGAATCAAGTATTTATCATCTTACAACTTTTAAACATTCTACTAGGTTACTAAGAAAGTATTGTTAACATAAATTTCCATTTGATAATGACTATGAGGTTCATAACTATGTGTTCTTCAAAATTGTAATTAAATAAAATTTAACTTAAGGTTTATTTAGGCTTCATTTGGGCCAACTTTCTTATTGCTTCTCAAAGAAACCTTTTAGTGTAAATATTTCTTAATCTAGAATTTTTTTTACTAGAAAGCTTCTTTAGAAAGTAGTAAAAAATTTGTACAAAACAAAGCCTTAATCTATTCAAAAATAGGTTCTTATAGTGCCAACACAATATATATATATATATATTTAATAATGTGAACTTGGATATTTAACAATATTAACTTAGGAGAAACACCATGCATAATTGATTCACAACTTCAAGTTCTAAAAAAAAGTGAATTGATTTTTTCTAAAATTTCCTTCTTTGACTTTGTATGTGTAATCTTGCTTTCTTAAGCTTATTTTTGTCTCATTGATGTAGATGTAACTTTAAATTCTTCTATATGAAATTTCTTGACTATTTCTCTAGCAAAGTCTGTTTAGATAAATGAAAAATTATAATCAATCATCCTATTTGATCTCCATATAAAAAAAAATGTCATCAAGCCAACATTTATCATATCTAAAACCAACATCATCTCTTGCTTGAATTCATTAACAAATTTAGTCAACAATAAGTTATCTTCATATAATGACAAAAAATAATAAATCAAAAGTCATTTCCCTTTTCCTTGACATAGTGACCTTGATTATTCTTTTTTTAAAACCTAATATCAATAGATAATTATCCAATTTATATAACTAGCCTCTGCTAGATTTGTGCTTTTCATATGCTGGCAATTAATAGGCCATTTAAAATTCATGGTCGATAATGACATGTAAGCATTAATCTTGGCTATTCAATTTGAGATAGAACAACTGGGATAAATGACATCAAAATTATGAACCATCATTTATTATTTCATAAGAGAAAATAGAACAATCCCATGAAATTGAAAGGGATGAACAACCATGATTTCATTGTCAGCCTTCCATAGGCATTTACAATAGTCTTTGTATTTCCATTCAATCCATGCATTCTATTTTACCTAACCCTATCAAATTGATCAGTAAAGATCTATGTGAGGAGAATAACCAATTTAATGGTTGGATTGTTATGAAATGATCATTCTCTTCATCATGTCATATACCCCAATCAAATTGCTTACATGTTTAGATATTATCTCATAATAATAGCGAAATGATGGGAGACTAGATTGGATTAAGTTCACCTTAATGCAAGGAACACTCCTTCAAGAACTAAGCACTAAAATAGATTATATAAGTATCAAGCTTCTCACCATTATAGTATTGCTAGAGCTCACTCAAACTCAAACTAAGAGGGATCTAGGAGGTGGCATATTAGCAAGGATTGAATTTTTAAGGACTTAGGAAACTCTAGGAAGAAAATATTGGAACCTCACTTCACTAAAATCTAGAGTATTTTTAGAGGATTAGAAAATGCATGAAGATGAAAATTCTACTACTTGAGGCCATTCAAGCGAGTTAGGACAATTTGAATTACCCATTAAGATGCGCGCAGTGTCTAAAGGGAGATGATGGCTGGAGGTAATCTAGTTTGATCAAATTTCTATGGTGACTTGCACATGTTTTAGAATCTAGAAGATTCTAGTCAATCCATAGCTATCCATGACACCACTTAGGTTGGGCTAGACTCAGAGAGGTTAAAGGCAGATATTGGCTTACATAGGTAGACTCAATGTAGGATGAATCTACTTAAATTGTGTTTTAACTCACTTGGGCTAACTTGAGTTAGCCAAATTGGGTGACCCAAGCTAGCCTAAGGCTTGGGATGGCTATGGGGATCAAATGATTTAATGACATTTAGTACTAAGTACATAGAAAAGGTATATGTGTCACATGAGCTATTCATGGTTGACTTGGTCAACCATGGTGAACCATGGTGGGCCAAGGGTGCCAATGGGCTTGAGTATGGTGGGCCAAGGGTGTCAAATGATTTAATGACATTTAGTAACTTTTTAGAAGCCTTAGATCACAACCCTAGTGTCTAGGGCTTTGTATGGCCTAAGAATGGTCATTTATACACATTTAGGGTTTTAATGAATTTATGGTCAAACTTGGTCAACCAAGAGTTAGCCATCCAAATGTGTTAAACCACTTAGGAGATGAATTTTGGTTTATTTTGTTCACTTCTAAGGGTTTAGTTTATGTTTAGTTTGAAATTCCACCTTTAATGACTTGTATTATAAATATAATAAGTTTATGTTTAATCAAGGTTCAGCCATGGACTTAAGCTTGAAATGGCCTTGGAGACTCCTTAACACTTATGGAAATGGTTTATGAGATGCCTAAACCACTTAGGTTTACTCAAAAACTTAAATCCTTAGGTTTCTTCCTATGGTCCCTATAAGGTTGGTCCACAACAAAGTTGAAATACCAAAGCACTAAAAATGGGATAAGGAAGGGGATTAGACCTCATTAAAAAATGAGGTCAACAATTACCCATTACACTATGAGCATCACTTATATAATTTCCCCTATTACACCAAGCAAAATGCATGCAAGTCTTCTTCATCTTGCCAAACGCATTGTAATCCATGTTTAGAGGGTTTTAAATGTAAATGCATTTTATGCTTAAATATGAGGTGGTGATGAAAAGTTGAGTAATGAATTTTTAAGGTTGAGTTTATAATATATCACTTTTTTTTCTTTTTTTACTTCTCTCTCTTTCTTGAGAATGAAAATGAAGAGAGGAAGAGAAAAAGTGAGAGATATAGAGAAAGAGTGAGAAAGAAAGAGAAAGAAAGAGGAAAGGAGAGGAAAAAGATAGAAAGAGAGAAGAAAGAAAGAGATAAAGAGAGAATGAGAGACATAAAGAGTAAGAGATGAAGAGAGAGAAAGAGGAAGAAGACAGGGATGGAAGAAAGATAGAGTGATAATGAGAGGGTGAGAAAAGGAGATAAGAAGTGAAGAAGGCAGAAGGTAAAAGGAGAAGGTAATGATGAATTTAGCGATGATGAAAGAGGTGACCAATGATAGAAGCAATGGTTGCAATGATGAAATTGGTGACTGTGTGCATATGGTTTCTATTTATAATAGATGGGAGCAAGTAAAACACTATAGGTTACATGGAGAGCTAGGATAAGGGAGGGGGAAAATAGGTGAGGTTTCTCTAAGACAAGAAGGAAGAGGTCATTGGCAGTGGTGATTAGGTGAGGTAGTGATGCATGCTGGGGTAGGATCTATGACTTGCTAATGTGAGATTAAGGGAATGGGAGAATGAAAGAGAGATTGTGAGGGCAATAGCTATGTGACATGTTATTTGAAGTAGCTCGTGGGTAGCATGGGGCGAGTATAAGATGAAGTTAGAGATCATGCAAGGGTATGGAAAAGTTGTGATTTAAGGGAGATATTTTTGTTTTTTTTTTGTAATTAGATCAATATTAATATTTTAGTTTTCTTCTTTGTAGATCATTATTCTTCTAGAAGTTAATCTTGTAAGCTACAAGTTATCCATGTAATTTATCAAATAAGTATTTATGCTCTCACTTCAAAGATAGCCATTGCCTATATATATATATATTTCATTTCAAAAGTAAACTATCTTATTTTATTTTTCATAATTTTTGTTCTTCTTATAAAGCACGTATAGTTTATTTGTGATCTTGGGGAAATGCCCAAACTTTCTAGTGAAAGTTTGTCCAAGATTTTATTTTAAATAAGTCATATACTTGCATAATAATGTTAATTCAAGTGTATTTTACCTCGTTCATGCCTTTGTAAATGATAGCAAGTTTGTCTCATATCCCCTTGTCTTTATGTTGTAAACCTTCAAGCACCTAATCATCATATTTTAAAGAATATGTATATAAAGTAATAACACTATACCCAATAGTTGATTGAGATACAACTAAATGAATGGCATGCAAGAGATAATATGATTTTTATGTGGCTCAACTTAATAAAGCCAACATCCACTCCTAAAAGCCTAACATAATCTAGGATTTCTCGACTGAGGTATTCTCTTCTTCACTCTAGATGAGAGGAGAAACCCTTACAACACTACATTAAAAGAAAATCGTACCCTCATATTGGTTAGAGCTTAGGTTACTAGCTCTAATTCTTCTCCAAAAGACTTAGCAAGACTACAACTTACAAATACTTCAACATGAAATTATAAAAAGAAAGGCCTTAGATTTTTTTGTTTTTTTAAAGAAAGGCCATAGATGTTAATATTTATGTATGAAATGTCTAGGATGAATAACTAGCTAGAGATCAAACCAAAATGAGTTGGTACCTAGCAAGTTTTGTTTTTTTCTTAGAGTTCCTTGAGGCTGAATTTTTGCAATAGGACCACTTAGAGGTGTTTTCGTTCAAAGCTTGTCATATAGACATCGTTGATTGAAATTTGAATACAGTGCTAAAAAACATAGGCATATGAAAACAATCCATTAATACAGATTAAAATGGCAGATTTATGCAATTAAGGATTCGTTTTGGATAGTTTTTTTATTATGTTCTAAAACAATTTTTAGTACAAAAATTTTTTGAAATCAATAAATAAAAGTAGGGATAAAAAAACTGTCCCAAATCCAGACTAAGGCTTTTGTTTGGAACAGCTCACATTGCTTTATGAATTGGCTTTTTAGTATTAAAAATTTTTGAAAAAAAAAAATACTAAAAACAGCTTTAAAAAGAAGTAAGAAAGCTGACCCAAACAAAGCCTAATTCAAATATTTAAACCACAAATGGCTAATTTTACATCTACAACTTTCACTAAAACAACTTGATACATATAGACATGGTTACTAGTGGCCTACAAATTAAGAGATTGAAAAAGACCAATTAAAGATTGTGGAGGCCTATAAAATAATTCTATTGTAGTTCAAATACTCCTGCTTATTTGAAATGTGACATACAGTTTTTTTTATGAATTTTTTATATTAATTTTAAATAATAAAGAGAATAAAATATTTTAAAATAATTTTTGGTGCTATAGAAAAATTTGAGACAATTTTTTTAAATATATGATTATTTATTATAAAATAGGGATAAAACTTTAATAACTAATTTTGTGTTGTTGCATATCTGCCTTTGTTTCTTCTCATATTTTTCTTAATAGTGGCTAAAAAAAAATATTCAAGATCTCAATAATGACGAATATTGATCATTATAACTTTTCTTGTGCATGTGCACAAAAATAATCATCAGAATAATTTCTATTGTATATTTATTATTATGAAGGGACCTTATAAAATAAGTTTATATTAAAGTTTCATTTGGGATGATTTTATTGCTGTTTTTTAAAATAATTTTTTAGTTAAATTTTTTTAAATATTTATTAAAAACCTATCTTAAAAAGTAATAAAATAAACATTCCAAATGAAACCTAAATGCAGGCCAGCCTTAACCACAGTGAATTGGTTATACGGCTTTTTATATCCACCTAATTACCGAAAGGCCAATTCGTCACTGATGCTACAGTTGTTTTCTTGCTAATGGTCATTTGGCATGCAGAAAAATCTCACTATCAACGATTATTCATACAGTAGAGAAATAAAAGTCAAATGAAAGTTTTTAGGTCAAAATATTTTAATTAAATTTTGATTAAAGTTGTTGCATGTCGTAACATTAGTGACAATAGAGAGATAGAGGTTTAACGTACTTACTTTGCACGAAGATTTAGCCCACACACTGATAAAATAAGGTGGAAGAATTGTAAGAGACACCAGATCTTTTACGTGAAAAATTTTGAAAAAAAAAAAAAAAAATTATGGGGCCTTATCTAATTAAGATAATTCCATTAGCATTTATATATGATAATAAAATTATTCAATTTATTTTAAGATGAATATTATTTTTGATGAATCAATTAAATTTTGAATTGCATGCATCTGTATATAAAATTCAATGACTTTGAATAAAAAATTTATCAGAATAGAAAAGTAAGAAAATTAGCAATTATGTTAATAAAGAAAATACATATTATTTATTTAGTAAAAAATAAAAGAAAAAAAATCAGGAAGAAGGATAAGAGATGTAAATTATTGAATAATAGAAAGAAGAACAATAAATATTTTTGGATTGTGGTTGAGGCCATATGTGACAAAAAAAAATTGATCCATGGTCAAATTGTTTATTAGGGGTGTCAATTCGGGTCAACCCGCCGGGTTCGGGTCGAACCCGACCCGACCCGTATCTAAACGGGTCAACCCGAACCCGACCCGTTTTTACAAACAGGTCGGACATTTCAACCCGGACCCGACCCGGCCGGGTTGCCGGGTTTACCCGACCCGACCCGCGACCCGGCAGCGTTCTTCCAATCTCTCTTTTTTTTTTTTTCAAATTTGGCAAATGTGCTCTCAAAATTGATCCCACCTTGAAGCGACTGGAGACCGGAGACGACGGCTGTGCAGAAATTTTTATTACTACAGGATTTTTTTTTTGAGACGGACGGCTGTGCATCAGAGATTTTTTTTTTGGGGAAGGAGCTTCAGAGATTTAGAAGCAGCAGCTTGAGCTGCACGGAGCTCGGAGCACGTGAACAAGATCCTTGGGCGGAGCAAGGATAAGGAGCTTGTTATGGAGTGGCTGAGTAATCCATCAAATGATCCTTGCCTTTCTCTCTCTACTATTATAACAGAAGACTTTTCCTATCGCAGCAGTGGCAGGTGGGCTTTGAAGGGCTCAAGGAGAAGCTTTGAGAAGCCCAAAGCGCCGTTTTGAGAAGACATTTCTTTATTTTTTTAAATTAAACGGGTTTACGGGTTGACCCGGTAACCCGCCGGGTCAACCCGATCCGACCCGTTTGATTAAACGGGTCAAATCTGTGAACCCGAACCCGACCCGTTTATCAAACGGGTCGGGTCCAACCCGGATTTTCCGGGTCGAGTCCGGGTCGGATTGTCGTGTCGTGTCAAATATTTACACCCCTATTGTTTATGAGCCATAGCAAATTCTAGTTGAACATTTCAAAAAACTTTCAATAAAGGTTTGAGCATTGTTTGAATAAGACATCATTAGAAAAATTTATGAAATAATTGGATTATATATTGCATAATGTTTGTTACATATTCGATATAATATAGCAAATTTAGAGAGTAATCATGGCTAAAATAACAATTCAATTTAATATGGGTAAAAAAATATGATTGAACATGATTTGAATACGTTTGAATAAGGTAGGTTGAATAGAGAGTAATCACATTAGACATAATACAACAAATTTACTTACAACATGTGGGTCTCCGAAAGGATTCTGATCATGAGGAATAGAATGCAAAGAGTACGACCGCACTATCCCATAGGACAAGACGATCGTAGACCTTTGCACTATACACAAGCATGCCAATGAAAGAGCATATGAGATTATATATATGATTAACCATGGAGGATAGCGACTTTCACCTACACACATCGATGGATAATAATATATATAACCTAATCAAAGTCATGAGATTTCCCCCATTAGATACATCAGCTCGAATGGGGTTTGTTTGATGTTGGGATCGGTTTCGCATGAGCGCAAGCCCCCATAGTTAATTACATCTTAGACATCAGCCTAAGAAAACTCTTGATTAAGGATATTATATTATTCTCTCAAATGGGTTTAGTGTATAGGGGAATTTCTAGACTTTCCTAATCAATGGGGAAGATAGACTCAATTTGGTTTAATCAATATACATGGCTCAATATCATCACCCGGCTGATCTGAAAAAGAAAAGACAATTACATTCAAGCATGTGTTAGAGAAAGATGGAGGTGACATCATTCATTTGATATGGATAGGCGGGATTTATAGCCTCTGTAGAATAGAGAACTTACCCACCAATAAGGCGTAAAGCGATACACTTATACCACTAGCCTTAGATCCTAAATCTATAAGAGATGTAGTATCGTACACACGACACTAACATCCATGACCTAACTAATGTAATATGGACTTATACCTTGCCTACAAAAAAGATAGCTAAAATCACCTAGTCATATAAAATCCACATCATTTAGTCTTTATGAAAGATGGGTGGGTGGTTAAGTTTTTGAAATTTGGGACCGACATTTAGATAAGTTCCAAAATAGTCTCCCACTTATGAATGATATTATGCTTCTAAAACTAATGTAATTAAATTTTAATTTTAGTTAGTTATTAATGTAATACATGCTAATAAAAAGTATTCAAATCAGATATGCTTGAATTTTTTTTTAAAAAAAAAAAACTTATTAAAATAATTTTTTTAGAAAGACTAAGCTTCCACAGGTCTGGTACTTCATCCTCATAGGTAAGATTATCTGGACTCTACCCACATGCGGGGAAGTGTCTAAACAAGAAAGAAATGATGCATTATTATGTATGTGAACCTGGACAATTCTGACAATTCCTTAGATCATTAGGTTTTTGGTATTTAATTCTTAAAATTTTAGTTTTAATTACGAGTAAAAAAAACATTATCCCTAAGAGTCTAGCGAGTCTGGCACATGCACATGCAAAAAAGAAACCTATAAAGGCATGTCATTTCTACTACGCAATTAAAGTAAATATAACATCACAACAAGTCACTAAAAAGATTGTCCAAAGTTTATGGCAAGTGTCATATAATATACAAACCAAAGTGCAGAAAAGTAGTGGTGGCCGGGCTCCACCAATAACAACCCGGATTCTACTCCTAGGTAACAACATAAATCTTAAAACTATGATTTTTTAACTTAATCTTCATTCTCATTTTCTTGATTCTTCTATGGATCAGCTTCCCTCCTTTGGGTTCCTCATAGTGTGTCCTCCAAAAGGATGCCCAAATAAAAAGAGATTCCCTATAAGTGACTTTCTTTTCTCTTTGGACCCTTTTATATTTAAAAATGCCTCATTTTATAGATTTTCACAACTCTTAACATTAAATACATTATATCATAATTATAAAAATAAAAAACTAAACTCTCCTATAAGGTTATCCTAAACATTTATAATCAAATATCCCAAGCAGTTATATATCTGAAAATAAAAAGCTCAAACCAATCATACTTGGTCGTGCTCTTATTTATTTGGGAGCTAAACAGCTAAAGCACCTATAGCAGTTATATATATATATATATATATATTAGCCCCCATTAGCTCTGTGTGAGCACAGCCATCTATAAGAAACTTCATCAGTATTAAAAGCATTTCTAACATATGAGTATTCTATCGCTCACAACACCGTATAGAAAAGAACTAATAATTATCACAAAAAATATCACACAAAGATAAGACAAACAATAAAACAAAGAGCACACATTTCACATATAAAGTGACACATCACAGAGACATAAAGAATGAAAACATCAGCCTAACCTAGAATTAGAAGTCGTGTCCTAACAAATAAGTCTATGTGTGTGTAATAGGCTGTGTTGTTTTTTGTATGTCTTATATAGGATGATTTATTTAAACTTGTTTGTGTTTGATTTATTAAAGGTCAAAAAAGAATTTTAGTTTAAGTTTAAGTATTAGTGTTTTAAGATTAATTTTAAGAATTTTATTTTAGTGTTTAATTGATTACCACCTTTATTGCTCACTACAATCGTGAGGTTTATTTCTCCCTCTTTGGGGCTAACTTAATAGCCTCATAGGTCTGGGTTACCCAGTGATAAAAAATTTTGTTAAGTTAATTTAATTGGTTGTAAATTAAAAGAAAGATGAATTAAGTAATTTATTATTAATTAAGTGGTTTGTTGGATTATTTTAAAAGATTAGTTTAAGGTTAATTGAGTTTTAAGTAAGTTAATAAGTTTTGGGTTCTAATTAAGCCTTTAATAACTTATCTTATGTTGTTCACTTAGTTAGGTTTTAACTCTCTTGATTCAATATTAAAGGTGTTTTAAATTAGGTGTGTAGTTAATTATAAGAAGGTTTGATTAAAGTTTGGATTTTAGAAGTCTTTTATTTCAGGAAGTTTTAGTGTAAGTTTGCTCTTATAATTTAGTCTACATCTTTTAAGTTTTAGATTTATTAGAGATTGATTAATGGGTTGGTTAGATTTAGTTCAACTGAATATTTAAATTTGTATTTTAATGATTATATATATTAATTATGGTTTGATTGAAAGTTAAGTTTCTTAGTACATTTTGAGTTGGATTATGATTGATTGTTGGTTGATTATTAGTAAATTATATCACATTAAACCTAGGAAAATATTTCACTAAATTTTCTATGTTCAATATCTCTATCCTATAGGGAGCATGCATCCTAAGTCTATGTTATCTAAGATTCGGTCCTTAATTTTTATCCTTAGGTGTCACTAGAGTTATAGGATAAAAAAGAATTTTTTTCTGACTCTTTTGGACATACATGTGTCTAAATAGGTTTAGGGATCTAACAAAAATCAAAAGATCCTAATGAAATTGAAGTTTTTATAAGGTCCTCAAAGGTGGGGAGCGTGCAACCATGAGGAAAGGCTTTCTAAGTTTTAAGAAGACAAACAGCACCGGGGGCTATGACCCAGTAGTTCTGCCCGTAGCACCCCCACCAGAATGAATGGAGGCGACTGATTTGTTTATGTAGGCTCCTTCATCACAGCAGCTCCAAAGGATCCCTTCTCCTTTGCTTTCCTAAAAGGTGCCTCACAAAACATAAAAAAAGAAAAAAAAGGGTTGGATTAGAGCACATTCATATGTATTAAGCATATAATAAAAATGAAATGCAATTAAAAAAGAATGTACCTTTTTTTTGGCTTGTATACCGATTGACCCATTCACCTTTTGGATCTTTTCGTTTTGTAAGCATTTTTACCACATTTCATCTCAAAGCACATGTAGAATGTAGTTGAAGGAAGAGAAATAAAGAGAAATGCGACAAAATGCCAAAAGAAAGGAATGAAAAGCAATAAAAATATGTGAGCATCTCACAGTTGGGTATGCTTCTTCAAAGCTAAACATACCTCTAAAATACCCTTTACTCGAATTCAGGGCTCAAGCTAAACATGAATAGAAGAAAATTGGGTTTTCATGCTATTTATTTTTCCCACATTCCAAAAAAAAAAGCACTCGAAAGACCCGACTCAATTACCTACATTATTTCCCATATAAAACTCAAATTAGCAAAGGGGAAACAAGCTCCAAAAACTAAGACCCAAATAAGCTTTCACTTTACATTTATCTAAACTCATCTTTAAAAGCAAATACAAATAAAAGAAAGGCAACTCACACATGAAAGATCATTTCGTTCTAAGTTCTAAAGAGCCCTTCAACACAAAACCATTCATAAAATTCTCAAGCCCAAATAAAGCGACACATAAAATTTTTCTCATAAGAAATCCACCATAGCTCCTTCCGACACAAAACAAACAACGAGTTCTTTTTCTTTTGGCATGGGATAAATTCATTAAAACTTTCCAATAAGAAAATTTCATAAAGTTCTTCCATCATAAAACATTCGCAAGATATATCGTGAAATTTTCTTAACACAAAAAAATAGTTCGCAAAGCTTTTCCACTAAATATAACATCATGAAATTCTCTAGTCACAAAACAAACCATAAAGCCTTCTAACGAGAAGAAATTCAAGAAACATGACTCTCTAACATAAAACAAATCAGAGCATCTTTCCAATATAAATCTACCCATGAAGCTTTTCCAATATAAAGCAAATCTCCCCAAGTTACATGCCGACAAACATATGAAAAATGCTCTTTCCAAACTTAGACTCACAAATTTACATTCATGCCACATGTGCCACACTTTACAAAAAAAAATCATAACTAATAATGCATTTTGATGATAATATGGAAATACTGAGATTTTAAGCAAAGCTTGTGCCAGAAAGAGAAAAAAATTAATATCTTTTTGAAAACATCAATATTTCAAAGAAGAAGAATTCTCCAACCAACTTTAACATAAACCATTTAGAGAAGAAAATGAGCTTCCAAAAACTCCTGAAATGAATGATTAGCCATAGTATAACTACAAAATCTTATCCTGAACAAACATCTTTTAGTCCTTTTAACATTAGTGAAAGGAGTAATGCCATAGGAAAACTCTGTAGCATCATAAATAAGTTGCTAAGAATAAACTATTCCATCATTAATGCTTCATTATTAGACTAGAGCAAGAATCAAATGCAACCCAAGCAAGACCTATTACATATGTACATCACATCGTCTTATTTGAGCACTTCATTGAATAGCTAGCATGCAAAATTATAAGATTCATAGAACTAATCAATATGAAAATCATGTTTTATACTCTAGCTAAAATAAACTATATTCATTCGCACATTTAGTTATTCTCATAACAAATTGATCTCAACTCATTTTTTTAGAAATTTTAGGATGAAAGAAAACATAATCAATCCATAGCCTTTTAAGTAAACTTGTTAAAGTATAATCATGACATTTTGAATCAAGATGTTCATACAATCCACATAAGGCATGCCCATTCATATCTCAATATATCATTTGTCTAATAACCACAAAGCACAACGATCTCTTATAAGCAATGATGATGTAAAGATCTTCATAAGACACTGTGTACGAGGCATTCCCAATCCGATTTAAGCAAGAGTTGGAGGTAACAAATATATAGAAGAAATATCAAATGGAATTGGAATCCTTCCAACAAAAATAATCCAAGCTCATGTAAATTTTTTATTTGAAAGCATGACACTCTTGTGTAGCCATGAACATTACGAAATACTACCAATATAAGGCTTCAACTTAAACCAAAACATCACAACTCTCTTATAATGGAATTTCACAAACATCTTGTGTGCAATGCTAATGAAATCACACAAAGTAAACTACCATGAAAATTTGATTTACACACCTACTTGATTAAAATCATCTAAGTAGTTTACACAAGATCTTTCATGGTCCATGTAAGAGAAGACATATATGTATCTACATTAAAAGAAGAGAACTAAAAGAATTTCATTATTCAAATTTTTATTTTTAATCTGAAATTAACATAAAGGAATAAAAAGATGGAGGAGGTGGGGAAGGTTATGTGGAAGGAAGGAGATAAAGATATGTAGGAAAGAAGGAGGGAGTTAGAGAATAAAGAGAATAAGACAAAGAAGGAGTGGAAGAGGAAGAAGAAGAAGAAGAAGAAGAAGAAGAAGAAGGAGAAGAAGAAGAAGTATAAGAAGAAGAAGAAGAAGGGAAGGATTACCTGTTGTTATGGAAGAATGCTGGTCGGCCAAGGCAGGGATTCCGGCGACTGGGCTTGCATCAGGCTGGGCTAGGGAGAGGCGACTTCAGCTTGCTCCTGGGTTTCACAAATGATAAATCGAGAGAGAGAGAGAGAGAGAGAGAGAGAGAGAGAGAGGGACGGAGGAAGTGGGGGTTTTTCCACCTTCTAGGCTTCTGCAAACCAGAGGGAGATGGGAGAGAGGAGAGTGCGAATACTGGGAGAGCGAAGCCGAGAGGGAGTGGGTGCCCAAAAACAAAAATCCAGATCGCGAGACTAGAGTCGTCCATCCCCTTTGTTCGAGCACGTCTTCTTCCTTCTCGAATGCTTCTCTGCTCTTTTGCTCCTTCTAAACACCATGAAAGGACTGAGACACTCTACTTCTATCGAAAGTTATTTAAATCGACTTCCCCTTTGAGGACTCACACGACTGGGAAGAATGGGAACGACGAGATCAGATCTTAGATGAAATCGAGATCGTTGGATCTAATTTCTTGATTAAGGAAGAAATTCAAATGCTAGGAAAAGTTAAATGGATTTAATTGGTATTTGATCATGCTGATTTGGGTTGGACTTGAGTTCAAATCAAACTTGATTTCACTCGAATTAGGTCAAATTGAACTCGCCGCGGTTAAAATAAACTCCTCAGGCTACACTCGACAAAATTAATTCAATAAAAATCAAATTCAAATCAATGTCAACTCAGATTGAGTCGATCTCGATGAAGCTCACTCAACTCTATCAAACGTGCTTGAGGGCAAATCAAGATAAAAATAAGGTCAACACAACAGATTGGACTAGTATCCATAGCATATGAAAATAACTAGCATCACACATTATACAATCATTTAGTGATTTTTATTTTAGAATTACAATTGATTCGAGCTAGTCAAGGTAGTAAGCACAGGACCTTACAAGTAACACGATACCCTAATCCTACATTGTTGCTGATGCATGGACAACCAAGAAAATCATAACATCAATTTCTTTTATAAGTACACGTCATCTCTTGCCAATTAACATCAGCATAAGGTCTCTATCAAAGACATGTAATTCAAATTAATTTATAGGATAGACATTCATGCTTTTGAGACCCATTTATGAGTTTCTCCAATGCTACTTTAATTTCTTTGCTAAAATAGTCTTGTGCCATTGCACTATTATCTCTATGGAAGAACCATTTTATATATTATCTTGTTTAATCATTCTAATAGTATAATCACTTGATAGGAGTTTGCATTTTTGGTGACATTGTTGAAGCTCTCAGAGATATTGGTTGTTGTTGAATTGTCTTTTTTTTTTTTTTTTTTTGTGAAGAAAGAATGAGCCATATGTTAAAACTGACTTCATTTTAAGAATGGTGTTATTAATGTGTTCTTAACAGGTACTTTTTTTTCAAAGTACCTTAATAAGCCTTATAAGCCAAGTGTGATATTCCTCATCTTATTTATTATTTGAACTTCGCTGTAATATTCATTAGCAAATGACAAGCAAGTTCCATGGTTTACATCTAATAAGATAATTGATATAGCATTAGTGATGTATTGTTGCTATCAAAGCTAAACACTCCATTTTCCATTATGCATATTAAGCCACTCAGCATGGCCATAAAATTTAGCCATCACTCATTATTTATTGAGTTATCAATTACAAATTTTATAGGTCAAATATGAATATTGGCATCTTCTACAAACATGAATTCAAAAACATTTTATTCATAATTAACTTTGGGGGCATGCACTTTTGAATTATTGAATACAAACATCGAAAGAGAAATTTGTATATTTCAAATGGCCATCACTATGTTATTGGTGATTAATTATTCTCGCTAAATTATGTTTCCTTTTCTTAACATAACTAGATAAGATAGTAACTTTCAAAAGGATGTTGGTGGCTCTCTCGCATAGTTGATATTTTGCTCATGATATCGTCAGGCCTTCTCATAAGTAAAATTTACATTGTTGTCTCACTTCACAACTAATATGGTTGTATATTTGGCTTCATGTTAGGATAGAAGGCTATGATCTTATCTTTAATCATAGTTTAATGAGCTACGATTTAGTATATAAGTGCTATTTAGATCTTACAAACTAATTGCATATGTGTTACAATGTAAGACTTATTATCTTGAACATATTTAAATTTTCTATTTTTCCTCATAAGCTCTATTAGCATGTCTCTAAATAGCAGTGGATGTACCATACATCTTTACTTTATTTATTTGGCTTAAATTAAAGATTTTTTTCATGGTTTATGTGTATAACATCTATTTCAACTCCTCTTTTTTCTTAAAATGATTTTTTTCATGGTTAATAGAAGACAAATTCAAGCATAATGTTGTTAAATCAACAACCATTGAATTTGACCTACTTCAACTCCTCTTTTCAAGGACCGCTTCTTATGGATTGGGAATTATTTATTTGTTTGTATACATTGAAATGTTACCTTTACCCCCAACGTATAAGAAGAATCAAAATACTATGTGTAATAATCTGAATTTCTAAAAAAAATTAAAATAGGAAAAGCATAAATTCATTTTTGAATTGCAATATTTATGAATTTCACTGGGTGAAAAATAGAAGTTATTAAATTGTATATGGTTTACACAATAGAGAAATACGGTATTTTATTTAAGCACATTACTAATACAAGCATTAAGAATAAAAATATATATATGATTGGGTAATAGCTGCTCGTTATTGTTTTTATTATAATGTATATATAAGACTAGTAAAGATTGGTTAACTCGTTGGTTGAAAATTGATTGACTAGTACATGATGGTGGACCCACAGACTTTTCTTTAAATATTGTGGTTGAGTATTTTTCTTTATTGATTCACGTGATACAACAATATAATGATTGAGAGCTATAAAGAGTTATTATTATGCTAATGACAAAGCGTGATATCTATTTGTTGAACCAATAATTAGTGATTATTTATTACCAACTATTAAAAAATATTATGATAACTAGAACTTATTTCTTGTTTAAGTGTACCACCAAAATTATTATAAAGTTTTATTTATACTGTATTGATTTGATGTCATTATACACATTTTGTTACAATATTGCTTTATTGTTATTGCCACAGTTTTTACTAATAACACCCAATGATGTTGTTGTCGATATAGACATTGTCGATAATGTTTTATACTACTACTAATTTAGTGTTATTGTTATTGTTATTAATTCACTATATTAATAATGAGCATAAGATATACTGAGCACGAGATATACTTAAAAACATGTGATTATAACATTCTTATTTGATAATGTTGTAGAATAACTAAATAACATGTATACATTATTATGTAGTTTTTATTATATTGATTTGAGTTCGATAATTCTATATCGATGCTTTGACTTTTATCGCTTTATATGATTATTTTACTGATTGATAATTCTGATATAATGACTAATTAATTTGACACTCATACTGGTTTACTAATTTTCCCACTATAAATATTTAATGGCTTTCATACCATATTACTTTATCGATTATAGATTATATTTCTACTACACATAATTTTTATTTTTTATTTTTTAATAATTCTTGATCAAATGACTGTTATTATTATGAATTGGGTGACGACATGCATATTGCTTCTTTACCATACTTTGAATCTGATTAAAAAATTTTAGCGTAACATGTTGGGCTATTTAGCTCATTATTTGTGGTTTAGATAATTTCAGGTCAGTAAAGAGATTCAAGAGTGTGAGAATGATTAGGATTCCTTGGGTTCAATTTCTTTTATTTTAGTTATTTTTTTGTACGTAGGATTTGAAAATACATGATATAATTGTATGATTTTTAAGTATTGTATATGATTTTTGTAATGATAAATGCATATATACATTAATGTTTTGAATTATAAAATTTATTTCTACTATTTATTACTAATAGATGATATTAAATATCTCTTATTATTATATAATAAAAGATAAAAGAAACAATTGTTTTAAATTAGATTTTGGGGCATTACACTATGTCAATCATAAACTAGGATTGACATCTCCAATGAATTTTAAGTTTTGAGGTATTTATTGAATCATTATGAACATAACATATACATCCATGGTATCACCTATTTTTGCATATGGAATGTCCACATCATCAGCAACATCAATGGAAGCTGGTGAATTTAATGAACTTGCACCAACTTCACATACATAAGGAATTGTAATTGAAGTTTTCATAGGAGTGGTTGCCATACATGGGAGCCTAATGATTAATGGTTAAGAAAATGTTATCTAAGAAAAAATTGAAATCATCTTCCATATGCAATTTAGTTGGAGGAATTGATAGTACTTTTCCCAAGAGATACATAACCCTTAGTTTTAAATTAAAGTTTTTCTTATCAACCTCTATTATTTTTCATATAAGATTAATGAGATTGTTAAAGAATTTAATTCTCTATACCATCAACTCATTTGCTACATATTTGATGATCTTGAATGTTTTCTTTCCATTTTCCTTCATACAAATAAAGAATATTGAAGCATGATTTACCTATAACTTCATTATTCTTTGAACACATATCAAAATTAGTTGAATCATATTCAAGCTTGTTTGCACATCAATTGAATAATGATCTAAACATTTTTTTTAAATAGAAACAAATTATTATTAAAAGTGAAAGATACACTGCAAGACCACCACAGGGCCACATCAAGGGGATTACAATCAATGAAAAACATACTAAATCAGATACTAACCAAAATAAAAAATGGATCCAAACGGACTCAGACCGACACCCAGTTGCCTGATCAGAGGGGCCATTCAGGGAGGATCAAATAATCTGCCAAGAAACCAAGCCAACAAGCAGCAAACAACATACTACCATGATTTCCCCTAAATCACCCCCCGAGACCTGCCCAGCAGTCTCCAACTCAATAGGAATATCAACAACCTCCGTCCTAGGCACAACAGGACGAGAAGGGGAAGATAAATTTAGAACATATTTAGCAATAGCATTAGACTGATCAGTCGAAAGGAGAGTACGACATTTCCTAGCAACATGACCAATGTATTTACAATAAGCACAAAAAGGGGAGAATGCATCCAAAACAACATCCTCCACATAACCTAAACTTTCAGAACCTAACCAAACTTGGGTTGGTTAGGATTTAGTTATATCAAGCTCCAACAGCACGTGAGCCATGAAAAGCCGAGAACCCATAGATGTAGCTGCATCAATTTTCAGAGGTTTACAAAAAATAGCTCCTAAGCCATGAAGTATATAGACGATGATTCAATTGTAGAAAAGAGACACAAATTGGGATGACAGGTGACTCAACACCCACATCAAAATTGGGTGACCATTTTGTGTAGTTCATGTAACAATTGAAAACTAGGTAGGATCTATGACAAAATACCCTATACCCCCTCTTTCTAAAAACCCCAATCCACCCCCCTCTTTAGGTGCCATAGTCATCAAACAAACTGTACACATTAATCAAAGCAAATAAAAACATTTGTCTAGTTAAGACTAAATCAAACCTTCTTCATTAAATTATGTTTGAATATAATTCAAATAAAGATTAAACAATATAATTTCCCTATAAAATTGGAAATGAAATATAATGATAGACGATGAATATTATTTCGAAATAATTTATCATCTTATTAAGAGTTAATTTTTTTTAAATATAATAAAATAAGTTTAATAATTTATAAATAATTAAAAAAATAAAAAATAAGGATTGATATAATCCACCCAAAATAATTGAGAGATGTCGAAGATCACTAATACATAAGAATATAATATAGGTATACCTGCGAAAAACAAGGCTGAATGTAGTGATTTTTCAGTACTATATTCAGCCAGATTTCTGAATTAGAGGGATTTTTCAATTAAAAAACCACAATCGATAGCCTAAGCAGCAGTCGTACCACTGCAGATTACTGAAACCACTAATTATGTCAAGATGGAAGTCAAATTAACAACCTCGTTCACAGCAATTTTTTAATAGCGTAGAAGTCATGCATCTAAGCTCATCCATACTCTATAAGATTTCTGCAGTATAGATCAAACTCTATTAGACTATTTACAATCGAAAAAAAAAAGTGTGGGAAGAAGAGTATCCGGCAGATAATGAATACAAAATCATCTTAGACTTCATGTGCGACAGCTTTCTTACTGCTTCTTAAAGCAGTAAAAAAACCGTCCCAACCAAACTCTAAGACTCCGTTGGAGACGATTTTTTTATTGCTTCTTAAAACAGAATTTTACAAAAATTAAAATTTTTGTACTAAATTTCTGTTTTAAACAACAATAAAAAAGTCGTCCCAAACGAAGCCTAAGGTATCCTCAGATGATTTTTTCCCTGTACATATCCCTTAAATTTCTGAACTTTTCGAGAAGAATTGGTATTTCTCCTCAACATACTAACTGGCATCCAGTAAGGATTTCATTTTCTTATGTAGCCCAAACTGAAATATTAGCTATGTATCAC
The DNA here is from genome assembly GCA_022539455.1 of Dendrobium nobile. Classification (NCBI taxonomy): domain Eukaryota; kingdom Viridiplantae; phylum Streptophyta; class Magnoliopsida; order Asparagales; family Orchidaceae; genus Dendrobium; species Dendrobium nobile. The sequence goes on from CM039735.1 coordinate 63,950,171, forward strand.
ACACTAGTGTTTGGCGTTGTTACCCGGCTCATCCACCCTTGTGTAACAGAATTTGGGGAGTAGGGAAGAGCGCTCTTCAACAACCGAGCTTCCTCCGATGAAATATCTATTTCCTCACAAAATTTAGTCCTGTAGCCACTGTTTTCAATTCCTCTCAAAATCTCAAGCACATCCTTAATGCAAGGCCTCAACTCTCCATCTGACTGCAAGCACTGAAATGCCAGTTCCGCCACCTGGTCGATCATCCTATTTACACTGTAATCTGACTGATACCCCAATCTTGGATCTACAAACTCGTTTAGTTCCTGCCTTTGTATCCTGTTAATTGCCATGTTAGCCAGAGTGATCTCATTCCTCTGCTGAGTGATGTCAACAGCAGGCTTTGAAGATACAAGCTCCATCAATACTACTCCAAAACTGTAAACATCACTCTTGTCTGTGAGCTGACAACATTGGTAGTACTCAGGATCGATGTAGCCCGGTGTTCCCTGTGGGGCAGTGGAAACATGGGTGGCATTCATTGGAAAGGACCTTGAGAGACCAAAATCCGCAACCTTGACATGGAAGCTGTTGTCAAGAAGAATGTTGCTAGTTTTGATATCACGATGAATGATCTGCGGCTCGATAGAGTGAAGGTAGTTGAGGGCATCTGCTGTTTCAATTGCAATGCTCATCCTTACTCGCCATGGCAGGAATGATTCAGATGCTCGCCGGCCATGAAGGTGGTCGGCAACTGTCCCATTGGGTACAAATTCATAAACAAGGAGGAGTTCGTGGCTGCGTCGGGAGGTGCAGCCATAGAGGCTGACAAGATTTGGGTGCTGAAGGAGCGATAGGATTTTAATCTCATTCATAAAATGCTTGAGGTGACGATATTTGTTCTCATAGAGACGCTTCACTGCAACTACTTGTCCATCTCGCAGCTTTCCTGTAATGCAAATAAGCAAGCACGAGAGAGGAAGATTGTTCACTTAGTTCTTCATCAAATAGTTTTTCAGTCGGCTGTGACAATTATTTACCTTTGTAGACTGTACCGAAGCTACCATCACCAAGTTCTTCAGAAGAATCAAAGCCATTGGTGGCTTCATAGAGCTCCTCATAGGTGAAGATGGGGGAATTGAGGGAGAAGCCAAGCTCAGAGTCTGATTTGGAGGATGGCTGAAAAGAAGCAAATCTTTTGAGGAGACCTGAGCAAGAGTGCTTTTCCTTCTTGCGCATACACAGGATGAAAAGGGAACACAATATGGCTAAGCTCACTCCACCTGCTGTGCTAAGACCTGACAAGTGTAAGTAGCACAATAAACTACAGGTCACTAAGTCATACAAATTAAGAGTTTTTTGTGATCTAAAAATATGATAGTATGCATATTTTACTTCATAGTAATTGTCAGTCTGTAAAAATGATTTCTCGGTTTAAGAGGGGAAAACAGTAAGCTACTCATACTTATGAGTTGAAGGCTATCATAGATCCATCTTCAGTCATGCTACTTATCTATATATTTGAACAAATCAAGCATCATTTTATGCTAAATAAGGTACAACATTTTACTTTGATGTTTAGCTTAGAATACTGGCTGTCTGAAGAAAACTTGTTGTTCATAAAACTCTACAGGGTAACAACATCAATATAACTACATAACATAAATTGAAACAACTATTTAGTTTTGGATGGTGCGTCAGATAATGGAGAATATTGCAAGGAAATAAAAAATGACAACAAATGTTTTGCTCACAGATGCAGGTTGAAGACGATTCAGAAAAAAAAAAAAATCGATAAAATTTTATTCAAGATAAATACATACATACAATAACAACAACAACAACATCAAGCCTTTGTCCCACTATGTGGGGTCGGCTACATGAATCCTTTTTCGCCATTGTGTCATGTTAAAAGTCAAATACTCAATTAAATCTAATAAAGAAAGACCATTTCTAATATTTTCTAACCAAGTCTTATTAGGTATACCTCTACCTTTTTTAACATAAGTCAAATCTAATACCTCAACTTTCCTTACCGGGTCATCGAAAGGCCTCCGTTTAATGTGACCAAACCATCTAAGGAAACTCTCTCTAATCTTATCTTCCACTGTAGCTACTCCAACCTTTTCACGTATATGCTCATTTCATATCCTATCTCTAAGGGTAAAGCCACTCATCCACCTAAGCATCCTCATCTCTACAATACTTAACTTAGTATTATGCTTATCATTTAATGAACAACATTCAGCACCATAAAGCATTGCAGGTCTCACCACCATCTTATAGAATTTTTTCTTAAGTTTGAGGGGAGACTTTTCTATCGCGCAACAAGCTCGATGCATTCCTCCACTTCAACCATCCAACTTGAATTCCGCCGATATATTCTCATCTATTTCACCATCACTATGAAAAATATATCCAAGATATCTAAAACGTGTACTCTTATTAATGACTTAATCGCCCAAAGTCACAATCCCCTCACTAGGTCTATTGCTACTAAAATTACACTCCATATATTCAATTTTAGATCTACTTAAACAAAACATCCATAATTCAAGTTTACCTTCAACTCCCTCTCTAGTCTTATCAACAAGAGAATATCATAAGCAAAAAGCATACACCAAGATACATTCTCTTGCAAAAGTCTAGTGAGAACATCCATGACTAAAGCAAAAAGATATGGGCTTAAAGCTGAAAAATTTAGTACGAGGTTTTCTAGAAATCCTTATAAAAAAACTGTAGTGCCATAATAAGGACAGCAAGTGTATGAATTAATTAGAATCTAATAAGTTTAAAAGCTTTTTATTTGGGGTAAATGTTTAAGAGATGAAAAGCCTAGAGTAGAAAAAAGAGCAGAAAAAAATATATATATTAAGCAATATTTATGGGTGTGATATTGACAAATATTAATTAATATTATTAAAATATAAAGTGATGTTGACCTCTATGTATTAACCGGTAGAACAAAAAAAATCAATCAAAATCATACCCGGCGGATCCACAATATCTGCCCGAAATCCCGGATGGAATCCTCGTATCCGTCGAGAAGCCGTCCAAATCCCCGAAATTCCACCGAGGTACTGTACATCAACGCCGAATCGGTCGCTTCTCCGTATTCCCTGCGTGAAATCAGCTCTCGATCGCTGCCCCGTTCTCGTCGTTAAATACCGAACCAACACAAGCTTTCGTTCTCTGCTTCTCCTCCCGATACCTCTCGCGGCTCTTCTCCCACAGACGCAAATCCTCTGCTCCCAATCTTTCTCTCGCGTGCTCCTCAAGCTCCGACGAATTCTCTTTCCTGTTCGGACGGAAGTTCCGACACTTTGATCGGAAGCTGCCACGGGATCCCGCTCACTGTGTGGTTAACTTTCTTCCTTTCAAGGGCTTCTTCGGTCGAACCACTCTGCCCGATGCTCCCTCCGATCTCCTCCTCCGTCTGTACCGACCCCAAGCCGAGAGAGAGAGAGAGAGAGAGAGAGAGGTCTTCTCCTACCTGGTCGGCGCCTCCTTTGCCCGAACTCCCTCCGATCCCCTTCACCTCCTGCTCTCATCCGACGCCTACCCCGACCTCCCCTTTGCCCAACGCTCCCTCCGATCTCCTCCTCCGTCTGTACCGACCCCAAGCCGAGAGAGAGAGAGAGAGAGAGAGAGAGAGAGAGAGAGAGAGAGAGAGAGTCTTCCTCATACCAGGCCGCACCTTCTCCGACCCCTAGCCCCGATCTCTCTTGCCGACCGAGCTGCAAGGCCGCCCGAACCCTCCCTTTCACGCGCTTCTTTGGCTGATCTCTGGCCGATCCAGAGAAGAGGAGAGGGTGGGGATCTTTTTATTTATTTATTATTATTTTATAATAATAGTATTATTTTTATATTATTTGTTATGATGTTTATTAATTATGTTTGATAATTATTTAATTATAATAATAATTAATTATTTAATTATAAATTAATTAATAATTAATAATTAATTACAATCATAATTATTTAATTAATTATAATTAATTCTGATTAATTATAATTAATCATTAATTAATTATGATTATAATTAACTTATTAATTAATTAATTAATTAATAATTAACAATTAATTATTTATAATAATTATTTAATTATTATCATAATTAATATAAATTATAATAAATAATAATAATAATAAAAATTCCCTTCCACTCTCTTTCCTCGGCGCTCGCGTCGGACCGGCAAACCACCTAAGCACGCCTTTGGTGCGCGTGGTAGGAGGGAACCCGGTGTGACGCCTACGACGAGGTAGGCGAGTGACCCCTCGATCCACGTGTCAACCACGACAAACCCGCGAAGGTATGAAATTCTCTAAACTCAAAACTCTGCTTCGATGTTCGTGGCGAACCGAAAAATCGCCCCAAGCACGCCTTTGGTGCGCATGGTGGGATGGGACCCCGGTGCGGCACCTACGGCGAGGCGGGGTCGCTCATAAGTACCCCCGAGCGGGGGGAAATGTCAAAAATTGCTATCTTTTCATAAAATACTTTTTTAAAACCCCATGCACGCCTTTGTTGGCCGTGGTGGGAGAAAAATAAACAATATAATCGCCGCGGTGTCTCACAAACACCAACCGTGCATGCCTTTGGTGGCGTGGCGGGTAAGCGGCCTCTTGGTTTTTCCCTTAAACGGGGGAGACGCCGGGAGGCTGCCGAAATTTTGTCTGAAATACAGACAAGGACTTGGAACAAAAATGGGGACTTGTGGACTTGATTCAATCCATCTAAATGAACTTGAACCCAATTAAATTCAATTCTAAATGAATATGAACTTGGACTCTCATTCGAACATGAACAAGGATTCATTTCGAGCTCAAATGAACTCAACGGACAACACGGGACATGCACTTGAACACTGAACTCATCTTGAACTTGCAAATGAACTACAAAGAAGACTTGAACTCAAAGCAAGAACTTGTGAACATTGAATTTGAGTTGAACAACATCAAGTAGAACTTGAAATTGAACTTAAGATTGGATATGATTAATGAATAAAACTAAAGGAACCAAACGTGATACATGTGCAAGAGAACTTGAATTCAGGTTTGAATTAAGTACACTTGAAGGGAAACTTGAACTCGATATGATGTGAACAAATTGGACTCAGGTTCAAATGAACCAGATCATGTTTGGACATTGAACATGAATACAAACAAAGAACTTGCATATTTAATTTGTTTGCAAGTGATAAGAAGATGGTGGAAAGTACAAAACAATCATGCTTGAGGAAGGGAAAGGGATGATTGTAATGAACATCCTGACATATTCATGAAGAAAATATAAAGACTATACAATGAATGCAATCGATCCATAAGCAAAGGTTAATTGGAGAGTACAATAATATAGTTGCAATCAAAACATGAGATTTCATTGAGATATCAATATGTCGTCACATTAATTATGATGAACATGATATTAAACAAGTTTGCTACACAACTTTTGAACCATCTTCGCATGGCAGTGGAAGATGTATGATGTTCAACAAGGCTCATCCGTCATTAACATTCAACAATGGTTGTAAAGAATACGATGACCTACTTGCGGACAATAATAATTAGCATGCGATGAGTATAGTAGTTTCCCAACATTTAATAATCAGCTAACCCACAAACAAAGGTTGACGAAGAACAAAAAAAAGCAAATGATTCCACCACGAAGAAGGAAAGAGTTTTAAATGAATACATAAACATCAAGTTCAAAGTGACACATAATCCTTCCACAATCGATATCAGTCAGTATGCAAGTAAATATTTCGGTCTCCTACAAAATTGGGAGGACTGGTGTGCAGCAAACATACATATATACGATAGTGATAATCAACAGTAGATAACAAATGTTGCAATATGGCTGCAGTCGATAATCAACCAATGGTTGAAAGATACATTGATCCGCTGTAGGCAAAGACGAAAGATATGAAGTGAATGTCGGCTCCTACGAGTCATCGTAGAAGATCATGTCGTACACCCGATGTGATGTTCACGAACAAATGTCAAAAGATCATAACAAATGCAAGAACCTACGAGAAGGCAGGAGATTAGTTAGTGCACTACGATCCACCTGCAGAAAGCAACGAGTAGTGCACGACAGTCTACCTGTACGAAGCAGCGAACCATTAAATTCAGAAGCTGCTACGCCACGCCACCGGATCTGCAACATTCGTACAAGCAGACATAAGGCGTCTACAATTATTTCAAAATACCCCTGCACATGCACTATAAATTGTATACACATAGGTACACTAAAAGGGGTAAAAATAATTTTAAAACCCGCATGGGCCCCAGCGAGCGTGTTATTGGTACACACGTGACGTCTAGGGATGCTGCGCGGGTTGACAAGTGAATTCAGGTTCGAAACCGATCCTTCTATACGGATCAATAGAAGTCGACAGGGTTCGAACCATTAAGCAAATATAAAGTTGTGGCGATTGGTATATTTGCTTTAAAATATTCATATTAGGCCTTCAAGGCCTACAACAATAAGAATTCACTCTCAAAGGCACGAAGCCTACAAAACCCGATCCTCTGTCGACAATCCGACAGAGTTGACAAAGTTCAATCTATAAAAAGAAATGACACCCAAACACCCCGATGATGGCCGTGTTGATTGAAGATCTCAACCGGAGGGGACAATTCCAAACACTTTCAAATTCCATCCAAATATCCAAAAATCCAAAAAAATATTTTAAAATTGAAATCCAACTATCGAACACTTAAAGCAAAATCCATCCGCCCTCCGCAACAGTTTGTCGAGGTGGACAAATTTAAATAAACTTTAGCTCACAAAGAGCCAAATGCCTAGTCGAAAATATTAAATAATTAATTATAATTATTTAATTAATTAAGATTAATCCATAATTAATTAATAATTATAATTAAAATCAATTAATCAAGTGATATCAAATATTATAATTTTAAGTATATTGAATCTATTATACAGAGAAATATAGATATAGATGAGAATATAACCAATAGATTTAAAGCCGCATTCAAAAACATGAAAGCAACTCAGGAATACTATTAGAAAACATCAGTCACCTCAATAAAATAAGACATTTTATTTTGAAGTTTAGCATAAATAAGGAATGTTCGGAGAAAGTGATTTTCTAGAAAATCCAACATGAAAACTACCACAATAATAATAGTACACAAATGAATTGAAATTGAACATTTAATTTTTTTTATCAAATAAGCATAATTTTGCAAGGAAATAGTTTCTTACCTATTATAAGAACTTTCTTTTGATGATTACTAGCTGCAAAAAAAAAAAAAAGAAAAATTAGCCAACGGATATTGAGGATAAAAATAATGCAAAAATAGCAATTATCGTATCAAAATTTTATTCTGGATAAATTCATGCACGATGATGTTAAGTTTAGTAACAGGGTTTTCTAGATCGGCTTCCTTAACAAAAAATCGGTAAATCAGTAAATACCCTCATAAGAACATCAAATATAAAAATCAACTAAAATTTATTGAGTTTAAAAGTACCATGTGGAGCACAGATAAAAGCTGAAGGAATTAGGAATTAATAGAACAAAATTAAGTATATGATGTATAGTTTCCCTGTGTATGATATTAAAATTTATCAATAAATATTATTAGAAGGAAAAAATTACTTATGTGAGATAAATATAAGTATATTTGATCAATTATATGAAAGAAAACAAAATATAAATGAAAATATAACTTCTAGAGTAAAAGATGTATTGTGAAAATAAAGAAATGTCATAGAAGTAATTAAGTGAAAAGAGAATATTTTGGGGACTAAAATATAATTTTAAGAGATTATAATAAGGTTAATTATATTGTACGGAACCGAATGCTGACAACAAAAAAAACAACATTAAGCCTTTATCCCACTACATGAATCCTTTTTCTCATTATGTCCTATTAAAAGTCAAATTCTCATTTAAATCTAATAAAAAAAAATCATTTCCAATACTTTCTAACCAAGTGTTTTTAGTTTTACCTCTACATTTCTTAACATAAGTTATATTTAATACATCTACTCTCCTAACCAAAACATCGAAAGATTAACGTTTTATACCCAACCCATCTAAGGCAACTCTCTAATTTTCTCCGCCATTGGAGCTACTTCAACCTTTTCACATATATGGTCATTTCTTATTTTATCACTAAGAGTAAAACTAATCATCCACCTAAGCATCATCATCTCTAGAAAACTTAATTTTCTGCTTCTCTTTTAATGACCAACATTTAGTGCAATAAACCATTGCATGTCTTACCAGCATCTTATAAAATTTTTCCTTAAGTTTGAGGGGCACTTTTCTATCACACAATAGACCCGATGCATTCCTCCATTTTAACCATCGAACTTGAATTCTACTACTAATATCCCCATCAATTTCACCATCACTTTGAATTATAGACCGAAGATATCTAAAATGTGTAACCTTTTAATGACTTGATCGCCCAAAGTCATAATCCCCCACTAGATCTTTTCTACTAAAATTACACCCCATTTACTTTATTTTAAATCGACTCAAACACAAAACATTAGACTCTAAAGTTGACCTATATAATTCATGTTTTCCTTCAACTCCCTCTCTAGTCTTATCAACAAGAAAAAAATCATCAACAAAAAACATACACTATGGCACATCCTCTTGGAAATGTCAACAAAGAACATTCATCACTAAAGAAAAAAGATTTGGGCTTAAGGATGATCCTTGATGTAATCCAACTTAAATAGTAAAATACATAGTCAAACCACCTTGTGTTTGAACAGAAGTAACAACTCTTATATACATATCCTTAATAACTTGAATTTAAACATTATTAACTCATTTCTATTATAGAACTCTCCAGAGCACTTCTCTTTGAACTTCATCATATGCTTTCTCTAAATCGATAAATATCATATGAAGATCATCCTTATTCTCTCTATACTTCTCTATCAATCTCTAAATAAATCTATAGCTTCCATAATAGACCTATCTGACATGAATCTAAATTGATTTTGAAAAACATTCTTTTCACATTATAACCCATGCTCAATTACTCTATATCTCCCATAGTTTTAATATATGACACATTGACTAAAGTCCTCTATAATTGACACACTCTTGCGCATTATCTTTATTCTAAAAAATAGGAACTAACACGCTCCTACACTCATCTAATATCATTTTAGTCTTCAAAATAATATTTAAAAGTTAGTAAGATAAGAAATCCCTTTATCTACTAAGCATTTCCACACCTCTATTGAAATATCATTACGTACAATAGATTTTCCACACTTATGGAACCAAATGTTGAGTGGTAAAAAAATTATTAACAGACACATTAAGTGTATCTGTGTTCATAGAGGACCTGTCATCCTTGCAAAACATCTACTGTTGCTGCATGTATTGATTAATGTATTTGTTTGTGTGACTGAAGTGAACATTACACCTCAATTGTCATCATTTGTATGAAATTATAAAATTACTAAGAGATTTTGTACATCTGTTTGCAAGCAAATTATGCAATCCTCTCAATATCATTTCTCGTGAGCAAGTCATGTTGAAAGCTACAAATTCTTTGTTTGTTTATTCATGCTTGCTTTTTGTTCTTTTGCGAGTTATAGTTTTATTTAAGGTGTTCATTCAAGTCCAGTTCCTTGTAGTTCAATTTGAGTTATGTTCCATGTGTATTTTTCTAATATCAAGTTCCGTGGATTTTGTAAAAGTTTTGGTCCCCTATGTTTTGCTTAAGTTCTGTGTGTTTCCAGCCTAAATTTCGGCAGCCTCCCAACGTCTCCTCCATTTAGGGGAAATTTTGGGAGCAGGGCCTTCCAAGACGCTAGAGAAAAGCATGTATGGTAGGTGTCAGGTAACACTGCGGTCATGGTCTTCAATCTCACCATGCCAGAGAGAGGCATGTATGGGTCTTTAGGGGTACCTGTTTGAAATGCAAAATTCTTTCCTTGCAGGCATGACGGCATATACACAGGTACTTAGAGTTGCTCCTGCCACACTAGAAAAATGCATGTATGGGTGGTCCCCGGCATGTCGCGAGGGCAGAATACGGGATTTGGAACCTTTGAGTTTTAGGCAAATTTATACCTTAGCAAGAAGAGTGTCGACGATGATGTCGTTGAAGTTGAAGAAGAGTGAAGGGTTCGGAGCTCAAGGGTTCGGAACTGAGCTGAGGGATTGGAAGTTCGGGAGCTCGAGCGTGAGGAAGAAATGTCGAAACAAGAGCATCTCGTCTTCATTTTATTAGCATGCGCGAGTAGGCGACAAGTGCAGGAGTGAATCATGTGAAGCGATAGTTCAACGACGAATTGTAAGGGACGGGGCACTGTAGACGGCAAGATTTGAGCGAGATTTACGCAAGTGTGTAGGTATGTATATATTTTTATTTGATTTTTTTTTTTTTTTGAGTAGAGGTCAACGGTTAAATATAGCTTTTTAATATTATATATCATAAACTTTGTATTCTTTTAACATAAAATTACTAGTTGCAAACACCAAACCATATATATATATATTTGAAGAAATGCAAATTGCATTAAAAAAAGAAATAACTAATACAAACAAGAAAGAAAAGACAAGCCTTTTAAAACTATCATAATGGATATGCGATCTACTAAATTCCATTTTAAATCCATTGGGGTGATGGCGATACCAAATATTAAAACAACTTAAAAGGTTGGTTAGTATCCCAAAGTTTCCAAAAGATAAAAAATAAAACCTAGTAAAAATCCAACATTTCATTACAATAATTTCAAAAAGGACACAATCCTACAAGAAAATAAAAAAAACAACAAACTACGATAAGAAAAAGAACAACTAAAACAACCACCAAAACATCAAAATGACCGTCTTCAACATCCTTAGAGGCCAACGAGCTTCAATCAAGAGATGAATCCGCTAAAACCTCAATGCATCCAATAACAACCTCCATGGATGAATAAAGCAATGTCGATGAAGCAATAACCAAGGTTTTAAAAGGCGAAATCGGGAATCGAGGCGTTTTTTCTAAGCGAGGCGAGGCGTAAGCCTCGAGGCGGATCGAGGCGTAAGCCTCAAAATGATTTAAAAAAATAATTTAAAAAAATAATTTAAAATTATAAATAATGACAAAAAATAACAAAATATTATGTAAACTATGAATTTGAAGATTTGTTTTAAGATAATATTACTGGAATACAAGATTTAAAATAAATTCACTTAAAAATAAAACATTCCCTTAGGATCAAGACCCAAAGCAGGCTCATCATCACTTTGATTGTCTTCAGAAGAATCTTCATAATTAATGTCAAAGTCATCCTCCAACTCTTCTTCATCTATAATATTTTTTCCTTTATCTCCTATATCAGTTAATATTTCATTAGGTCTAAAATGAAACAATAGTAACATACAAAATAATTCATTATATTTAAGAATACCTTTAAATTTTTTTGAAGCTCCAATCTCACTTTGTTTCTTTCTTTTATATATTTGGGTAGTCACTCTGTTCCTGAGTTCTTTTGTAGTTGTTGGAGGCTGAATATCCTGAGTATTTATGTTTTCATCGTTATCAATATTTAGCATAAATCTATCCATGGGCCCCCGACTGCCTCGATCAGAAGAAACTAGATGGCTTCCAGTACTGGAACCTTCATGTTGTGATCCATAGTAAGAAGAGTTTCCTATCATCTCTTCCATATTTCTTTGTGTGACCTCCTTTGTGGTGACAAACTTCTTTAAATAATTTGTACATTCCTTCTTCACCTCATCAGGAACTTTTGCACATGGTCCCACATTGACATGAGTGCAGGCTAGATGATCCTTCAATCTCTTGACGCCACCAGTTATGCGTTTCTCACAGAAATTACATTTCATGTAAACATATCCCTTCTTTGCACCTTCGCCTGACACTTCAACTTGAGTTCCATATTTCCATGCAGGATCTTTCCTTCTTGTGCCACTAGTCATTGCTAACAATATGACATATTTTAACAATTATTTACATCACTAATAATAAAACAACATGTATAAAAAAATATACCAGTCTGCCGGGGGTCCAAGGGGGCGCTGCCCCCTGGCGGGGTCCAAGGGGCAGCGCCCCTGCGGGGGTTTCCGGGGGCAGCGCCCCCGGAACAAAATTATATTATAAGAGTAATTTTGAAATTCTGTTTGTTGTATATGCTCAATACCGAGTGTACCGAGCATGTATCACTCAGTACCGAACATGTACCGCTCAGTACCGAGCATATAATACTCAGTACCGAGCATGTACCGCTCAGTACCGAGCATATAATACTCAGTACCGCGCATATAATACTCAGTACCGAGCATGTACTACTCAGTACCGAGCATGTACCGCTCAGTACCGAGCATATAATACTCAGTACCGAGCATATAATACTCAGTACCGAGCATGTACCGCTCAGTACCGAGCCTGTACTTGCTCGGTACACTCGGTATTGAGCGGTACCTAGCATGTACTGAGTGGTACCGAGCTTGTACTGAGCGGTACCGAGCTTGTACCTTCTCGGTACCGAGCATGTACTGATCGGACGAATGAAAGAAAGCCGAATAAGGAGTTATTCAAGCTTTCGTTACTACACGTCAAAGTCAATGCCACAACACCGCGTACCTGCTCTTCCGACCTAATCGATGCCTGAACGTTTCCTGCACTCACAACTTCGGCTTCGTTTCTTTCCCTGTGTCGTCTCCTTCCAACTTCGTCTCCTACACTCACGTCTTCGTCTCCTTCCCTCACAGCTTCGTCTCTTTCCCTCACGGCTTCGCCTCTAGTTCGCCTTTCAATTCTCACAGGAAGCCCTAATCCTATGCGCGAATACACGAACACGAATCGGCTGTGTCGTATTTACATATATACCGAAGAAAAAATTTCGAGGCGGTGCCTCATACTGCCTCGAGGCGTTACGCTCTAATGCGTACGCCTCATGCGAAAAAATCGTAGGCTTCGCTGGATGGTTCGAGGCGTAAGCCCCAATACGCATGACTTCCGCCTCAACTTGAGGCGCGACTCAATGCGGACGCCTCGTCCGCTTTTTTAATGATTGGCAATAACACCAACACCCACCTCAAGAGGCCAATAATCGGCCTCATCATTGCCAAAGCCATACGAATTGATAATCATCACCACCCTCATCACACTGGCAAGAGAAAAACCAGTAAAATTCAAACCCTTCAAGCCTTTAACCAATAAGACTTGCACTTCAAAGAACAAAGAAGAATTCATCTTAAGCCTTGATAAGATTAGCTCCCAACAAAAGCAAGCTCCAATACTTCTTTGATGATCCAAACAACTTTCCATAAACAAACCAAACCACAATAGGACACTTCAATAATTCTGGCTTCACCATATCATTTTTCTGAACTATCTCCCTTAGAAGATCCACTCAAAACCATCAAAATAACTGCATGAAGATCAAAACAACATTCTATATACAAACCAATCAACATTAGATCAATCAATACAATAATTTCAGCTACCTTAGACCATATTTCCAAAATATCTTCCTTGGAAGATCCAAATAAAGCCATCCAAATGGATGCAAAACCAGTAGTAACAACATCATCTCCAAGAATCTTTAAGAAACCTGAAACCGGTTCTTCATAATAGAGAGATCCAACTCTACAATCCAAACAACCATACACCAACAATTCTTGAACAACAACAGATCACACACCAAGAATGCTATCAAACCAAATCTGGAATCAAGAAAAAACCAGAACAAATCCAAAACGCAAGAATTACTGTAGGCAACGTCGAACCAACATGTAAACTTATTCAAAATCACCTTCGAACTTGAATATTCACCAAAATCAATCAAGATAACTCCAATCTACCACCTGTTGAAACACAGCAATCACAATCATTCTGTAAACCAAGCCGACGGAGTTCCGTCAGCAGGCAATCCTCCGCCAAAAACGAATTCAAAACAGTCGCTACACCAACATCGTCTTCAGACAAAAGCAAATCCGATAAAAAATCAACAGAAAATCCAAACCAAGAGAAATCGTCAGCCACACCAGACCAACTGAGAACCTCTACCAACCAAAGATTCTTCAATATCTCAATGAGATTAGATGTTCCGCCAAAAGCTCCTTTACCCAATTGAAATCTTGAAATAGAAGAAGATTCCAACCAAGGAACTCCATCAGCCATACCGGGCCGACGAAGCACCTCCGATTGCCAAAGATCCGCCAAAATTGCCCGCTCTGCTTCTGATCGCCAAAGATCCGCCCTCAGTTCACTTGGTTGTTGAAGAATCCAAGGGACTCCGTCGGCCATACCGGGCCAACGGAGCACCTCCGATCGCCAAAGAATGTCCAAAATCACGCTCTCCGCTCCGATCGCTCCCACCAACCATTTATATGCTAAGCCAATAATACAAGGACAACATGACCCAAATGCACCGCATGCCCAACAAAAAAATTTCTCAAGCAAAATTGATAAGTAAATTGACCAAAGATCAAATCAAATTAATGAAACAATCATATAATTGTTGATTACTTGAAATTAATACTGATTATCTAATATAATTTATATTGTATAGTACTATTAGTTCAAGACAATAAATTTATAAATTTCTTAACTAATACAAATTGATCTTATCTGATTATATGAATCAAGTGTGCATTATACAATATAATCAAGATCGTACGGCACGATTAATTCATAATCAATATATATATTTTTGCAGCTCACTCTATTACTAGTTGCTTCAATGATTTCATTTACCTAAAACATCACTAAATAAATAAATAAATATTAAATTTATGATTCTACTCATACGCCTTGCAGCTTAAATCACTCTCAATCAGACTAAACACTTTTGGTCTCGACTTCTTAATCTTATTCCCATAATCTTGATTCATATCCTTATTTAAGTCATCTTAGCTCCAGCTTCACATACTATATTTGAATTTAGTGCATGTGTATGCATGTACCTGTTAGTTCTAATTCTTACAACAATTGTATTAGTCCAAAAAGCAATAATATAACCCCTAAATAAGATTATATTTATAATCATCAAAATATATGTTATGAGTTAAGGCTTATGGGGGCCAACAACATATAATATGATTTATACTATATTAGTTTCCATCGCTGCTTTCATTTCCTCTTTGCTTCCATTGCAAGTCATAGTAGAACTCTTGCAAGTTATCTTCTAGCAAACATAATGTCTAATAACCCAACAAATAGCATATATTATTCACAACTTTATAATAGTATATATCATAAACTTTGTATCCTTCTAATGTGAAATTTTTTGTTGAAGACACCGCACCTTTTATAAGCTAAGCTAACAATACATGGACAAAATGTCCCAAAACCACCTCATGCCCTACCAAAATATTTTCTTGAGCACGATAGATAAGTAAATTGAGTAATGCTCAAATTTGAGCAAACAAATAACACATATTAAACATAGCTCTATCTTTCTAATGTGAAATTATTACTTGTAGACACCACACCTTTGTATGATAAGCTAACAATACATGGACAACATGTCCCAAACCCACCTCATGCCCCACAAAAATATTTTCTTGAGCATGATTGATAAGTAAATTGACCAAACCCCACCCCCGTGCCACCTAAAATAACAAGTGTATATTTTATTAAATGTGGGATAAAACATCATGTATAGAGACCAAGATTTCTGCTAAGAACACTAATTCATATTTGCAAGCCAAAAAAATAAAAGATAATTAGGTTGAAGAAAAATAACGAACAGGACTCAAGTCCATCTACTAGTTATAACCATTTGACAAAACATCATTCTATCCCTATGTGGCTAAAACACTTCACTTTGTTGATGCTGAAATCCCAACTCCTCTTCAAGGTTTTCCAACCTATAAAACATTAAAGGGGCTTTATTCAATCCTTATGTTGCTTGATTTATCACATGGAAGTTCATAAACCCATCCCTGATATTTGGGATTGTTATGTCATTTATCTATCATTAAAATGGTTACTAAACACTGGGCGCTATATTTTATGAGGCTTTCAATAGGTTTTCATTGAGGATTTTAGAAGTTATATATATATATATATATATATATATATATATATATATATAATAAACAATCATAACATAATTGTTTGAATAAATGTGTAGTTGTTGTAGATATAGATACCTATGCCAATCTATCATTATGATATTTTAATAGAAATTTTTATAGAAATGTACATGCAAATACTAATTTTGAATTACTCACACCATTATACAAATCTTATATCGAGAAAGACCTTTGTGTAAGACTGCAAATGTATGTTTTTCAAAACTTAATGATTTTTAATGTTGTAAATAAGTGTGAAAGTCTAAAGACTCATTATATGTGATGTATGTGATAGGAAGTACTTGAGTTCGCAAGTAACCCCAAGGGTAATACTTGAGTTCGCAAGCAAACCTAGCAAGATTGGGTGGAAAACAGTGAAGTTAACTGCTGTTTACAGCAGTCAAATAGCAAATTACAACTGATTTTCTTAGGAAAATAGGGAAAACTAAGAGAAACAATGGGGAAATCCACTGATAGATGAAAGAAAACAATAAACGATACAAGTTTCTTCAATTCGAGAGGAAGAAACAGCTCTCCAAACCTCTAGCCAAGCCTAGAGCCCAAGAACACAAACCCTAGATCTCAAATTGCTTTTCAAAGTCATGATCCCCTCACCCTAGCCAAAAGGAGAATATTTAAGGCACAATACAAATATTTAATGTTGAATCCCTAAACAACCCTCCACATTTGAATTTCTCCCCACCCCCACCCCCCCAAAACCCAAACCCAAGCTCCCATCAATGCATGCATTAATGCTTGGGCCCCACCCATGTGCTGCCCACCCTTCCCATTTCAGCCCCCCTTAGGGCCCGCCTCCTGTAGCAAACCGGTCCAATTAGGACCGGCACAGGTTGGGTTCTAACAGTATGCTCACATATGTAATTATGTTATTTTGTAAGAATTGAAATTTATGATGTAAATAGGTTTGTACAAATCTCAGGACTAATTTTGTGTTGTGCACACATGGGTACTAGTGTTATTTTAAAAAATAACAAAAAATTTATGTTGTTGAAAGTTTAAACAAGTATTATGACTCATTTTATGTGGTGTACAAACATGCATAGATGGTTACATCACCAAATAATTGACTTTCAGTATTACAATATAAGACTCACTTTTTGGCATAAATAACTTGGATTCTAAAATTAAAATGTAGTACAAGTGTGTGGCAATGCCTTCACAACAGGATCGGTGGAGACATGTAGTACTTGGAGAGTTGCTGCTCAAAAGCATATGAATAACAATAAAACTAAATTTATAAAAATGGAACCCAAGGATGGTGGAAAAATCATTCTTGGCATCAATGCTACAAGAAAATTAATATGTATTGATACTATGGTTTAAAATTGCGCAATATGAGGCTCGCCTTGAGGCCCGCCTTTGCGCAATTCCAGTAAAAAATGCCTCGATGCTTAAGCCTTGAGTTTTTTTTATGAGGCTTGCGCCTCAACTTGGTTGAGGTCCGCTTAGCCTCACTGGCATGAGGCTTACACCTCACGCTATATATATTAAAACTTACATAAATCTTGAAGTAAATGCCCGACATTGGACTCTATAGGAGAGAGCAGTTCACCATAATGATGATTCAAATGAAGAACCCCTTAGTGATGACACTGCTGAAGACTTATGAGTTCTTATGTGATATGTCATTACTATTTATTTTTGGAAATTGGAATTATATGTTAATGAAAAGAATACTGGGATTTGGGAAAGATAGAATTTTGAGTTGAACTATATTTCATGTTGTCTTATTATTGAGATATTTTGATCTCACTTCATATCTTATGCTTTTTTATGTTTTATATTATTCACTCATTAGTATATAAAAAATTTATCATTTTATGTTTACGCAATCTTTTGATTTTGAGGCTTGCGCCTCACCTCACGAATGAAAAACGCCTCAATACCCGAATACGCAATTTTAAACATTGATTGATACTTTTAGTAAAGTAATCATATTATTATTTAAAGAGTCTTTTTGATGGATGGATTAAAATAAGTTGCTTAGTATTAGTCAACTCTATGATGAGGAATTTAATGTTGATGTTTTATTGGTATCTTTTCTAAAAAAAATAAATGGAAAAAATTATGTAGAACAATGTATTAACAATGTTTATGTATATGATACTGACAATATTAGTAGAAATATCCAAATTTCATGCTTGGAAACTCCATTGGATGAGCTATAAATATGATATTGGAGACATTGTCATAGTAGCATGCACACAAGTAGAAATAGTACTCATCTAGATTATGTTAAGAGGGCTAGCAAATCTCAATTATGCTAATGACCATTTATGTGATGTATTCTAGCCAGAAATATAAGTTAAGACATTGTTTCATCCCAATAGAAATATTACACATTGATACATTCGGACCCATTAGTAATATAAGTTTAAGAGGTAATGCATATGGTTCATGGTGGTTTATAATTACACAAGATTTGCCTAGGTTAAGTTCATGTAACCCAAGAGTGATTCCTTTAATGAGTTTAAAATATTTATAACATGAGAATATAGGCTATCGCATCTCAACCATATTTATAACATCTCAACATGTCACCGAAGAGTGATTCCTTTAATGAGTTTGAAATATTTATAACTGGGTTTAAAAGAATATAGGCTAGTGCATCTCGATCATACATAATGATCATGGGGGAGATTTTAAAAGTGAGAAATTTGAAAGTTTTTTGAAGGGACATAGGAATTGTACATAACATTTCTATACCTAGAAAATCTGAACAAAATGGTTTATTAAAAGAAAGAATAAAACCTAAGTTGAGGCTATATAAGCTATGCTTAATTAATATAAACTACCAAAATACTTTAGGCAAAACCAGTGAATACCACATGCTATGCATCAAATATACTGATATCTATTTTAAGGGTAGGATATGAAATCAATCTCAAACATATGTGTTTCATGTTTTATTCTAAATAATGTGAAATCAAATTTAGGCAAGTTTGATGCTAAATCAGATGGTGCTATATTCTTATGATACTTATCCACAAGAAAATCATATAGAGTATTCAATAGCAGTTTTTTGTAATATAAAAATAGAATGCATGTTTTGCATCATAGGAGTAATTAGTAAAAAAAATTGATTTCTCACTTCAATTATGGAAAAATAGTAAGCCACAATAGTTATGAGATCAAGGCTATCATTGTTGCATCTTCCATAAGACCACTTAACTATATATTTGATCAAGAAAACAGCATTTTCACTTGAATAAGATAAGAGATTTTATTTCGATGTTTGGCTTGAAATATTGATTCTGAAGAAAGAATTTTTTTCATAAAACTCTTCATGTCAATTGGCACAACATCAATAAAACAACATAAAATGAATTGAACAAGAACATTCTATTTTTTTGATCATGCTTTAGAAAAGGAAAACATCGCAAGAAATGGAAAATGATGACAAATGTTTGCTCACAGACATAGGCTAAAGACGATTCAGGAAAAAGCGACTGTTGTAATAAAATTTCATTCTAGATAAATTCATATTTGATGACGTTAAATTTAGTACATGGCAGAGTTTTCTGTAAGGGATTCCTTATAAAAATGTGGTTCTGTAATAAGCACACCCGTTGTATGAATCAACCAGAATCTATTAAGTTTAAAAGCACTATTTGGAGCAAAAGTTTAAATGATAAATAGCTTAGGGTAGAATAAAGACTAAGTATATAATCAGTAATTTGCATGTGTGCTATTAACAATTATCAGTTAACATTATTAGAATGTAAAGTCATGATAAGTATTATAATTAGTATTTTAGATATATTATAAAGAAGAAAGTAGATATATATGCGAATATGATTTTTAGAGTTAAAGCCCCATGACGAAACCAAAAAGCACGTAAAAAATATTATTAGAAAACTTCATTTTCATATGAATAAAACAAGACTATTTGGAAATTTTTCATGAATAGTGAATGTCTAAAGAAAGGAGGATTTAGAAAACTCTTCATGGAAACTACCGCAACATCATCAGTAAAACTTCATAAAATGAATTTAAACAAAACATTTCAATTTTTTAGAATGTATCAGATAAGAATAATGTTGCAAGGAAATATGAATTAACGATAAATGTTTGCATACCTATTATAAGATCTTTCTTTCGATGATTGTTAGCTGCCAAAGAAAAGAAAAATTAGCCAAGGGACATTGAGGATAAAGACGATTCAAGAAAAGGCAAATATTGAAGTAAAATTTCATTCTGGATCAATTCATGCATGATGATGTTGAATTCATTGCAGGGATTTTCTAGAACGGCTTAATAAAAAGACTTTGTAATACCCTAATAATGACATCACTTTTAAGAATCAACTAAAATCAAATGGGTTTAAAAGAATGGTGTGTTGACCTGTTGTATAAAACAAAAGAAAAAAAAAATTAAAATCCACGTACCTGCCATACCACGCAGTCGCACGTCGTCGCCGCATTTCGCACGTCGAAGCCACGCTCGAGTCGTTTCACCCCACAATCTCCTCCTCGCGACGTTAAAACCTGAAGAAATGAGAGAGCTCTCACTCTCTCGCTCTCTGATTCCCGCTCTCTCTCACTCCTTTCTTCGTTGCAGTTCGACCTCGCCTGCTCGACGACGTACCCTTCCTGTTAAATCGGAAGTCACGAAATTTTGAGCGGAGGCAAGAACAGGAGTCGCTCGCTGTGAAGGGACTTTCTACCTTTCGTGCGCTTCTTCTCCACCTCCCGACGCCGTCCCCATTCCGTTTGGATCGGAAGTTAGACATTTTGATCGGGAGCAACACTGGAGCTCGCTCGGCTACGAAGATAGCTTTCTCCCTTTCGATCGCGTCTTCGGCTCCTTCATGCTGTTCGATTTCGCCCTTCGACGACTTCCTTCCCATCGGATAGGAAGTTACAACACTTTGATCGGAAGCAAACTCGGGAGCTCGCCGACTGTGAAGATAACTTTCTATCTTCCGCCGCTTCTTCGGCTCTTACCTGGCTGTTCGACTTCATTGCCTTCGACGACTTTCCCCTTCTCTCGGATCGGAAGATCGACATTTTGGTCGGAAGAAGCAAAGGGAGCTTGCGGCTGTGAAGGTAATTCTCTGCCTTTCACGCACTTCTCCAGCCAAATCCCGTAAGTCAGCCAAACAGAGGTAAAGGAGTCAAGGGTGATTAATGACTTAATTAAGTTTAATTAGAGTTGATTTTTAATTAATTATAATTTGTTTTAATTGTAATAATTTTAATTAATTATATTTATTATCATTAATTAATGATTAATTTAATTAAATAATTATAATTAATTTTAATTAAAGTTAATTTTAATTAATTAATATTTATGTTAATTATAGTCAATTATAAATTATTAATTGTAATTAATTAAAATTAATTGATATTAATTAATTATAATTAATTGAAAATTAATTATGATTAATTATATTAATTAATTATAATTATTATAGTTAATAATTTACTTGATTATAATTAATAAAAAGTAAATATAATTAATTAATTATAATTAATTAATATTAACTATTAATTAAGAGAGAACCCTCTTGCCTCGATCCACAAGCCATCACCGCCAGTCCGACGATGACTCCAAGGTATAAATTTCTAACTCTAATCCCGTTCTCGACGTTTGCAGCGGACCGGGGAACAACCTATACGCGCTCTTGTAGCACGGTAAGAGGGAGCCCGGTGCGAAGCATACGACGAGGCGGGTAAGCCCTATACACGCTCTTGTAGCGTGGTGGGGACGGTCTTCGACCTCGACACCGACACTGCCGATGACTGCTACGCAAAGGTATGATGTTCCAAAATCCTATTCTCGATGTTTGCAGCGGACCGGAGAACCACCTATACGCGCTCTTGTAGCACGGTAGGAGGGAGCCCGGTGCGACGCATACGACGAGGAGGGAGAGCCCTATACACGCTCTTGTAGCGTGGTGGGGAGTCACTGCTGTTCTGGTACGTCACTGCTGTTCTGGTACGGATACTGCTGAAGGCCCCATACACGCTCTTGTAGCGTGGTGGGATGAAATTTTGCACGGCCGCGGTGTCCAAGGACACCTACCATACACGCTCTAGTAGCGTGGTGGGAAGGCCCAGCTCCCCAATTTTCCCCCAAACGGGGGATATGCTGGGGTGCTGTCGAAATTTTCACTGAAATGCACAAAGAACTTGAACAATATAAAGACCTTCTTGAGCAATAATGTAGAAGACATGTACTTGAACAGAAATGTACGGAACTTGAACCAAATGAGCAGAGGACTTGTTGATTTGAACCTGAACAAAATTCTAAATGATTTTTAAAGGTCAAAATCAAATGAAATAAAAATCAAATTGGAATCAGACTCAAACCAATTTGAACCTACACTTGAATTCAAGG
Source organism: Dendrobium nobile (assembly GCA_022539455.1). NCBI lineage: Eukaryota > Viridiplantae > Streptophyta > Magnoliopsida > Asparagales > Orchidaceae > Dendrobium > Dendrobium nobile. The sequence continues at coordinate 63,972,553 of CM039735.1, forward strand.
GACTGCAGGGGACTTGAACAAGACTAGAACATCAAACAAAGACTTTGATTTGGACTGGATCCGAATCCGAATAAAGCAGTTGAACTCTCACTTGAACTCAGACTATACGACATCAAGTGGGGACTCGTAAACTTGATGAATTCAAGTCTGAATGAAACTGAATTTGGATCAAAACACATGCAAAGATCAAAGTTTGGATCACACACAGGAAACTCAAACTACAAGCCTTGAATACAACGAACTCCTACAATAGTTCCTACGAGGTCAAATGCACCACACTTTCAAGGACAACGAGGGAGATTCAAGCATGAGTTGAACTTTGAACTCGGGTTCGATGGAATACATAGAATTGGGACTTTGGGTGAATGAACCAATCAGAGCCTAAATGCACAGTTCTCTAAACTAACAAATTACAAGCAGGGGATGAAATCCCGGTGCACACGAAAGATGTGTTAATTCCTACAACAATCTCTACAATTGCCTGTTGATTGAGAAGGTAATATGGGAGACCAATGTTGGAGGATCCGTCCTCTACAAATAAGTGCAATCATCAAACCACTTGAGATTGGTTACAGGTGGGCATGATGTAAGAAACAATGGGTCTCCTACGAACAGTTCCAGGAGCTCGTGGCGGACGCAACGGGTCCTCGTAAATGGATACAACCAGCTTGTGGATAACAACAGTGAGTACCTCATAGGCACAACGAATCACTGTGGACACAAGTACAAATATTACCTACAACGACGGTCCCCTGCAAAGGGATTCTTGTGGATAACAACAGTGTATTGAAAGAACAATGAATCACTGTGGACACAAGTACAGATATCACTTACGACATTGGTGGTCAAGATCTTCCAGCACGCCGAGTACAAGGGTGACTCTATATACAAAAAGGACACCCCCTGGCAGAAGGGAGGAAATGTTTGAACAAATTAGAACCAAACTTCATGGTGTTCCAAAGTCTCTTTTTAGTTCTATAATTAAGAAGAGAACAGTTCGGGTGTTCACAAACACCGAAAGTAACAAGTCCATTACACCGAAGATCCCAAAAGGAGTTCTCCCCAAATCAACAGTCATTGACTCCAAAATCCAGAAAGTCTTCTCCCCGGTGAATGAGAAAAGGGGAATCAACATTAAGATGCCACGCCACCGGATCCGCAACACTCGTATTAGCGGACAGAAGGCGTGTACAAGCCCTCAAATGAAAAGTTGTGCGCACTCAAATGGCTGTTACCTGCATAACTACAAAATATTTCAAAGTACCCCCACACAAGTACACTGTAGTATTGTATACACATAGGTACACAATGGGGTACGTCTAAATCAATATAAAAATCATCCGCATGGGCCCCGGCGAGCGTGTTATTGGTACAAACGTGACGCCTAGGGATGCTGCGCGGGTCGATAAGTGAATTCTAGTTCGAACCCGATCCTTCTATATGGATCAATAGAAGTCGACAGGGTTCGAACCTTTAAACGAATACACGGTTGTAGTGATCGGTGTATTTGTTTAAATACATTCTTTTTAGGCCTTCAATGCCTAAAATCAAGAAAATTCATAAACAAAGGCACAAAGCATACGAGAAACCCGATCCCCTATCGATAAGTTGATAGGGTCGACAAGGTTCAATCAACAAATGAAAATAACCCTAAACACCCCGATGATGGCCGTGTTGAATGCAGATCTCAACCGGAGGGGTTCCCAAATATTTTCAAATGACTCCCAAACATCCAAAAATCCAAAGCTCCACCCAAAATCCCAGAAAATTCCAAAATTCTCAAAAATCTCAAAAATATTTAAAATTGAAATAAATCCATCAATATCTTAAAGCAAAATCCATCCACCCTCCGCAACAGTTTGGCGGGGCGGATAAATTAAAGTTTACTTCAGCTCACAAAAGAGCCAAATGCCTAGTCGAAAATATCACTAGGATTCATTCTCAAACAAATCTCCTGCCAGTAAGGACGTGGTACGTGTCCTCTAACCGACGGTTAGCCGCCAAATGGCACCGCAAGATAAACGGTTACGACGACCCGGGGCCCTCTGAACCGAGTGGTTTTGCCGCCAAATGGCACCACAAATAGCGGTTATGGCCAGCGCCGATATGCTCCTTATTGGCATCAAATCCTTGAGATATGAATCAATAGGATATGATTGATAGGGCATAAAGCCCTCTGTCAGCTAAGGTGGATTTAAATTTGTCCCCTTAGACAAACATCCAACCCAGGTCTACAAGGTCCCCTTGGACGAAGCAACCCATGGCTGTCGACAAGGATCCTTCTGTCAGGTTGGGTCGACTACCTCCTCTGACTAAGTAGACCAGGGACCACGATGGCTCGGGACGACGGAACCATGGGATCTTGATCGGGTCCATCATCCTTTCCCCCACCATCCGCTTTAAGTGCTAGATGGTGCAATTTCTATTTTAAATATCAAACTCTCCAAACCCCTTTAAATTTCAAACTTCCAATCCTCAATACCAATACCCATTGTTGCTACTATACGCTTGATACTATATATCTATGGATATAATGTATCTGATTGACGACTAGCCTTAATCGAAAGTTCTCTCTCGTGATCGGGAGGGGTAATTAACTATAGGGGCTTGCGCCTATAGGAAACCAGAACTCAGATCATAAAGTCCTCGCAAAATGAGGGCGAAATCTCTGGGTAGTGTCTTATCTACAAACCCATCTGCCTTCCAAAATTTACCCCGGAACTTATTTTGTTAAAACTCACTCGCCGAATAAGAAAAGCGAGTGGAGGTCGAGGCCGAATTTTCGGAGCCCACATGGTGTGGGGCAAATATATTGAAGATAAAGATTTTGGATTTAATAAAATAAAATAAAGTATATGATGTGCAGATTTTATTGGTCTAATATTAATAACTAGCAATCAATATTATTAGAAGATAAAATGTTACTTACAAGTGATAGTTTAAAACGTATTTGATCAATTATATAGAAGAATAGAGATATAAATGAGAATATAAATTTAAAGTAAAGACACATTGTGAAAATGGAGAAATATCTTACGAGTAATTATGCAAAAAGTAAATATAATAGGGACTCAAAATAATTTTAAAAGTTATAATCTGGTCCATTCTGTTTTATGGAACCTAGTGTTGTATAATAAAAAAGGTAATTAATAGCAAAATTAAGTGTGAAAAAAATGAAATGTTGAGATGGAAATGTAAAAAAACTAGAAAAGTTGAATTGATAAATAAATATATAATAGGTTGATTAGGGTAGTATGCACTCAATATAATGTAGTGAATAGATTAGGTGTTTTAGACATAGAGAACTAAGGGTATACAATTTGTGTTGAAGAAATAAGAAGAAAGAAGGGTCAACCTAAGATAACATGGATAGACGTTGTGCAAAAGGATTAGTATCTCATAAATTAATTTTCTAATGCAATCTCACTAGGAAGATTGTGGACTTTACATTAACAAAACTAACCCTATAAAATTTGGATAAAGCTAATGATGATGCTACTATATTTGGATCTCCATCAAAAATAAAAGTAAAAAAGCACCTATATTGTTTTCCTATCCTTCTTTAATGAAGCAACAAATAAGAAAGAATAAGTTAAGAAACTCTTCATATCCATATATAATATGCATTAAACTTATAGTTCATAGGCAGATATGGTGATGAAAAGTAATATACATAAATTGTGACATTATGTAGATTATAAGATTTATGCCCTAGAATAGTAGTGTACTTTAAACATTGGATTCTAGTTGAACTACAACATAAAGAAATGTCAAATAAAAGGATGACAAGCAATAAAACAAAAACAAAAGTGTCATCCAAAAAGAAAAATAGAAAATATTGGTGTTAAGAAAGAGTCTAAATTGAATAAAAACACAGAGAATACGTAGCCAACAAGGAATGCACTAGAAAAAAACAAGAATAGAAATTTATTAAGTTCAATAAAACCAACCTATATATTCAACCACATTGAGAGATAAATTAACTAGTCTAGAGATGAGTTACATGATCTAATATTTGCACACCCTAAATATTTTCTCTTTGGTCCTCACTACAATCATTTATCTTCTACTTCTCTCTCTACCTTCTTGACTCTCTTGCTTATAATAATAGCTAAAACGTCTAACATATAACATATAATACAATATTTATATTATAGTATAATTCATCATTTTCCTTTCCTATTTACTTCCTTCACAATTCACTGCAGATCTAATTTAGGTTAATCTCTAGCAAACTTAAGTACAGCAACCCAACAAATAACATATATTATATATTATAATATTTGTACTCCTTTCAAAGAAGAAATATTAATTGTGGATTTTCCAACTTTTTTCTATGTAAATTGAATAATATGTTGACAACAACATCCAAGCCTACTTCAAGCCCAAACCTACAAATTTTACCAAGCATGCTTGATGAATAAATTGGCTAGATCCCGCCTAAAATAACTGGTGAGAGATTTAAGGTAGGATTTTCCAGTGCTAAAATATTGCCAAGTATAAAAATCCTAATTTCCATCAAGATCTTCTTTACATATTTGCAAGCCAGAAAAAAGGGAAAAAAGAACACAATCAATGTGATCAAGACTCAAGTCGAACAAACAATAATAGCCCTTCATTGAATTGAAGCTTTGTCCTAGTTCACAAAACTTTGTTAATAATGAAATCCTAACTCCTCTTTAAGAATTGCTGGACTACTAGTCATTGAAGGGTACTTCTTTTCATCATTATGTTGCTTGATTCATCACAGGAAAATTATATACCTCATCATTAATTGTTAGGATTTGAGATGTCATTTCATTATCATTAAAATGATTATTAAGTCTGTTATACTCCTAGCATTGTATTTCAGGAGGCTTTATAGGTTTTCTTTGAAGTTTTTATGAGTTATCATGTACTAGCACATCAAAAAATGACTGCTTGTACGTAAATATAGTTGTAAATATGCATATCCATGTGAATCTATAATAATGATATTTTCTTAGAGATATTTATAAAATTGTACATAAAAATATTATTTCTGAATTAAACACATCATTTTACAAGTCTTACACTAAGTAAGATTTCTCTATAAGACTATAAATTTATTTTTTATTAAACTAAATGATTTTCGTTGTAAACAAATGCACGAGTCTAAAGACTCATTGTATGTGATATGCACACATGCAAATATATTATTTTGTAAAACAAATGAAATTTTGTGATGTAACATAGGACTCATTTATATGCCATGCACAAAAGTGTACATGTGTAGTTTTATAAAATATTAAAATTTTGTGTTGCAAATAGTTGGTATAAGTATTAAGACTCTTTTTATATGATGCACATACATATGTATAGGCGTTATTTCACTAAATAATTGAATTTAAGTGTTAGGCATAGGTGAATTTATAAGACTCCTTTTATGTGCAATATAAACTTGTGTGATTATGTTATTTTGCAAAACAATTGAATTCCAATAATGTACATGAGGTGCATAGAAGTCTAATAAATAGCTGTAAACACTTATGTATAAGTGTTATTTAGTAAAATAATTGAACTATTTTGTTGTACAAATGTACTAGAATTCTTATGACTTATTTTTTACACTTACAAGATTAGTTATGAGATTCATTGCAAAAAGCTTAAATGACGATGTATTGGAGAATATTTTGGAAAATCATAACATGAATTATGAGAAATGTTCTAGTTTTGTTAGAGAATAATATTGCAGGAAAATTGAAAAAATATTCAACAAGAAACTCACCAAGTTTCAAAATCTTTAGCCTTAGTTGTATACATTATGATTATTTTTATTTAGTTGCTTAAATCCCAAATAATCTTATTAATTTTAGTATCTAGGAGAAACTCATCACATCCTTTTCGAGTGGCTCAAACAAAGTTTGGGCATTTGGAAACCCTAGAGCAGAACATGGAATTGGTAAGGCAACTAGAATAAAACAGTTTTTTGACTTTGGGCTGTGCTGGATTAAGGAAAATTTAATAGAAAAAAGTAAGATTAGCAAAGAACACAATTTTACTTATTATTAGCTCTTTGTATAAGAATGTGTGGTATCTGCAATTTTTTTTTTTTTTCAAATCTCACATAACAATGAAACATTCCACTTGCTTTTTCATATCCAAATGATCGTATTTCAAATGCCAAACTACTCACCATCATCATTCATCACTGTAAATGAGACCATCACAAAACCCTACTTCGACCAACTCCAAAGCTCAACACCTTGTCGTCAACCACACCTCGATGTTTTCTAGAATTCCAATAGCTCTTCAAAAGCTTTTCATCATTCTGACAGCAAACCAACATCCAAAAAACAATCTTTAGCTACGATATTACTTATCGGAGTCACTGAACACCCACAACATAATTGAGCACAATCTGTGTTCCCTCTATCTCTATTGAAGACAAATAGGTTTCTTTATATAAAGCTCCAAGAATTTCATTTATTTATATAAGATAAAAGAAGCGGTGGGAGATAGCAAAAAATACGAAGAGATACGATTCCAGATTTATTAGGATTTTAATATGTGAATAAATCTAAGATATTTTGATACATCAACAGCCCTTGCGGGGCGGAACAGGAAAGAGCTAGACCGGGCAATCTAGCAGACCCCAAACCAGGGAGGGACAGACCAAGGGCGACTGAACCTGGACAAATTTTGGCTCATTTTGTTGGACCCAATAAAACATTTATTTATTATGCGAGAAGATGAATTAAGGAATTGATTAATTAGGAAGGTTTTCCTAATTGAAATTCAAATTGGAAAGGAAAATATATTAGAAAAGTGAGGCTGATTTACGAAGAGATTAATTAGGAAGCATTCCTAATTGAAATTCAAATTGGAGAGGGAAATATATTAGGAAAGGGGGGCTGATTTTGAAAGGAAGTAGGAGAAGCATATTTAAGGTTATGTTTACTTTGTTTTATGCATAATTTGATTAGGGAGTTGCTGTAGTTTTCTTTCTAGAGTGCTTCCTAGCGGCATCTAGGTGGTTTGGGACAGTCGATCTACCTCTCGAATTGTATATCACATGTATCTTGCTTTCTTATTGAAGTTATAATAAAAAATCAGCCACCTATATTCATATTTATGCAGTTTTTTCATTGTGTTTGTTGGTTTTTTGTTTCCAAGGCGCATCAAATTGGTATCAAAGCGGTGTTTTGAACCAAAATCTTAGTTCCCCTCAGTGATTTCTACTGCGTATATCTTCCCATTTTGCTAATTTTTGCGGTTTGAACACATTAGCTATTGTTTTTTTGTGGATTTTTGCGGTTTAGAATCAAGATCCATAAATGGCAGCAAAGGAGGCGTTGGAAGGTGAGATGAAGCAATTCAAAACTGGCATGGAGGAGAAGTTATCTAACATGGAAGAAAGGTTTTCATATATAGAAAACCATATGGGAAACTAATTTGGAGGGGTAGAGGAGATGTTAAGAAGGTTCTTGGAGATACAAACAAAAGCTCCACCAGTTGTTCCAATGTCTTACCCTAATTCAAAATCGATCAGGATTCCTTGACCACAACTAAGAGAAAAAGAGTCGAACAGGAAGAGTTCGATGAGGAGAGTTTCTTTTCACAAAGAACCACCTCCTAGGGCTCTCTGATAAGGGGTGGAAAAGGACCTTCAGACGGGAATTTTGTAGTGGGGGTGGGGGGTGACGGACCACTATGGGGGATAAATGAAGATAGGGGGGGGGGGGGTGGTTTGGGGGATGGGCTGGACAATAATGGGAGAGGAAATTGGGGTAGTGATACTGGGTGAGAAAGCTAAAAATGAAAATTTTAAATGCGAAGACACAAAAGGATGGTTGTATCGGGTGGAGTGTTACTTTGCTATCAATGGGCTTACGGAAGGAGAAAAACTCATGGCGTCTGGGCTATGTTTGGAGGGCAAAGCTTTAGCTTGGTTTTAGTGGAGGGATGTGAGGTACCCACTCCATTCTGGGTGGAATTTAAAGAGGGATTGTTGGAACGTTTTTGAGCCATCTAGGAAGGAGACCTCCATGAGCAATTTTATGACGACCTAGGAGGGGACAGTCATGGAGTATCGAGAGAATTTTGAGTTGTTATCTGGTAGGTTGAGGGGAATTTCTAAGAAAGATTTGGATGAGAATTTCATGAATAGCCTGAAGGAAGACATATGAGTAAAACTCAAGGAGTTGAGGCCAAGGGGGCTGAGGGAGATAATGAAACTAGCACAAATGGTGGAAAAGAAACAACATAAGAAAAAGGCAAACAAAAGCAACGCTATGGGAGGCACTTATGGGAATACCTCCACAACCTTGGCACCGAGGACCTAGATGGTGGCTTTTCAGAGGGAAGTGCCTAAGAGCACTGGGGTTCATCTGGGAAGTAATTTCAAGCGAGCAAAGGTATAGGACAAGAGGGCAAAGGGGTTATGTTACAAATGCTACAAGAAATTTAAACCAGGAAATAGATGCAAAAATCGTACTGCAGGTTGTCTTGGTGTGTGATGAGGGGAAGGTGGATGAGGCAGAGGCAGTGAGGGAGAAGAAGAGGAAGAAGAGCCTGTACATTTGGAGGTGGCTGAAGTTTCATTGAACTCTGTAATGAAATTCACCCCGAATCACACTATGAAGGTGAAGAGAGAAATAGGAGGATAGGTGGCAATCCTAGGGGATAGTGGGGCAACCCATAGTTTTATATCGAACGAGCTGGTAGACAAGCTGGGGATGAAACTAGTAAACACGAGATATTTTGGAGTGATGATGGGCATAGGAAAGGTGGAGAATAGCAAATGGATATGTCAGGGTTTGGGGAAAGAGCTATAGGGGATTCACATCAAGGAGAATATTCTCCCATTGGAGTTCAAGAGTACTAAGTTAATTTTGGGAATGAAGTGGCTACAAACTTTTGGGAAAATTAAGGCAAATTGGAAGGCATTATCTATGGAGATTCAGGTGGAGGGAAGAAAGGTGATAGTTAAGGGAGACCCCAGCTTATCCAAAGCAATGGTTTCTTTGAAAGCCCTGGTTCGTGCCGTACAAGAGAAAGGAGAGGGATCCTTAGTAGAGCTCTAGAGTTTGGAGGGTGGATAGATAGAGGATGTAGAGGACATTTCATACATGGTCTAGCCACTTCTTCAGCAGTTCAAGTAGGTACTCCAACTTCCTTAAGAATTGCCACCCTTTAGGGAGCCGGAACACTCTATTGTTCTGAAGGAAGGGCTCTCTCCCACTAGTGTCGGGTCCAAAAGAATGAGATTGAGAGACTGAATAGGGAGATGCTTGAAGCTGTAATTACCAAGCAAAGTGTATGCCCTTTCTCTAGTCCAATATTATTAGTGAAAAAGAAAGATGAAAGTTAAAGGTTATGTGTAGACTATTGAGCCTTGAACAATGAAACTATAACATAAACGTTTTTTCATATTAGCCATTAAAGAGTTGTTAGATGAGTTTGCATGGATATGTGATATTCTCCAAAGTCGACTTGAAATTCGGATGCCACCAGATCAGATGCGATCAGGTGACACCCACAAGATAGCTTTTAGATGCATGAGAGAAACTGTGTTCTTGGTGATGCCTTTCGGCCTTACTAATGCACCAGCCACCTTCCAGTCCCTAATGAATAGAGTATTCCAACCCTACTTATGAAGGTTTTTGCTGGTATTTTTTGACAATATACTGGTATATAGCAAGTCCAAAGGGGAGCACTTGGAGCATTTGGGAGTTGTATTATCCACCTTAAGAGAGCAATCTTTGTTTGTCAATTAGAAGAAGTGTTCTTTCGCCCAACCTAGGGTGGGGTATTTAGATCACATAATATCTTAGGAGAGAGTGGCAGCTGACAAGAGTAAGATTGAGGCCATGCTCAAATAGCCCGTATCCAAGATTCTAAAGGAACTGAGAGAATTCCTGAGACTCACAGACTACTACCGAAAATTTATGAAAGGATAGTTTTATAGCAGGGTCATTAACGGAACAGCTAAAAAAGGACAACTTCAAATGGGGAGAGTTAGCCACCCGGGCTTTTGAGGAGTTAAAGAAAGCTTTAACCAATGTACCAGTATTAGCTCTTCCAGTTTTCAGCAAGCTTTTTCTAGTTGAGACAGATGCCTCAGGTTTTGGGTTAGGAGCGATACTCATGTAGAACTAGAGAGCAGTGACCTATTTCGGTTAGGTGTTGACGTTCAGGGCAAGGCTCAAGTTCGTCTATGAGAGGGAGTTGATGGCAATCATATTGGCCATTCAAAATGGTGGCCAAATTTATCGGGAAGACATTTCGTTGTCAAACCGACTAGAAGAGTTTTAAGTACTTGTTAGAGCAAAGAATGGTCACTGAGGAGCATCATAGGTGCCTTTCCAAGCTATTGGGCTATGACTTCGAGATTCAGTATCGATCTGGAGTTAAAAATAAAGTAGCAAATGGTTTATCTAGGTGCATGAAGGAACCAAAGATGATTGCATTGTCTGTGCCCTTGGTGGTTGACTGGGAAGCACTGAGGGAGAGCGAACAGGATAGAGTGTTGAGGAAAATTAGGGAGGCGTTGGTAGAAAATAAGGATTGCCATTCGGGATATTTAGTGGTTGGACATAAGTTGCTTCATTATGGGCGGTTTTTGCTTCCAAAAAATCTTCTTACATTCCCTGCTTACTTCAAGAGTTTCATGGGACGGCCATTAAGGTCATTCAGGGGCTGAAAAGACATATCATCGATTCTCTATTCAATTGTATTGGGAGGGTATGCAGAAGGATATTGAGAAGATGGTGGCTAGCTGTGATATATGCCAAAGGCATAAGTATCTAGATATGTCTCTAAGAGGACTCTTCCAGTCACTAGCTATGCCAAAAATGGTGTGGGAGGAGGTGACAATTGACTTCATTGGTTGCCAAAGTCAGAAGGATACACTATGATACTGGTGATAGTGTTGAGTCTAATGAATAGGTTGTTAAGCCTAAGTTAATATCCCACGGCTATCAAGAGGGGGGGGGGTGAATTGGTAGTTAAAATTTATCCCTCTTTTGGATGAGTTGAACCGAAAATAACTTTAATGAATTTTTATAAAAAAGTTTTTCAACCACAACTTTTTAAAAGGTAAAATGCGGAAAATAAAAAGATAAAAATAAACGACATAAGATTTATAGTGGTTCGGTCAAAACCAGACCTACATCCACTCCCCTGAGGCACCCTCTAAGTATTGCACTAATACCAATAGTGTCTCTCCTTTTGCACCCACAGCAAGGTCGAGAAGCCTTTACAAACACTCTTTCCACCACTACCCGGTGCGGCAGAGAACCGTCGTCCTTTTACACTATCACCAGTGTTGGCAGAGAACCGTCCATCCTTTCACACTATCCTAGTGTGGGCAGAGAACCCTTCGTCCTTTTACACTTTCCTAGTGTGGGCAGAGAACTCAATCTCCTTGACAGATCTCCTCACAAGAAATCTAGAAAGAAGAAAGAAAAGAGTGAAGTAATCTCAAATTACAAGTAGGAAATCTTACCTTTGAACACCAAGTAAAGCCTTCACGCTCCAGTGATAAAAATCCTTCTTTGAATGCTCTCACTCACTCTCTGCTTGAGTCTTCTTTCAATAGGCACGAAGATCAATGACCAAAAAGATTCGATGGCAGTCTAATTTGGACTATATATAGGAAAGACAAGAAAAACTGCCCAAAAACTACAAATTTTCAATTCTGTATGCAGTGGATCGTCCTGTACGATCGTGGATCGTCCCGGACGATTTTACTAAAAGTGTCGGAAACGATCCTAATGTATATTGGTACGAACTATGTTCGTACACGATCATCGTCCCGTACGAACTAGCTTCGTCCGGTACGAAACGATTATTCCATAGGTCAGTTTCCAAAACCCTACAGGACGTAACCAACTGAGGTAAGTCGGTTCGAACAAGTTTCGTCCTGGACGATTTTATACAGAGAGTTTCGTCCAGATACGAAGGTTAATTTCGTCCTTTACAATTTTATACAGAGAGTTTCGTCCAGAGACGAACCATGCATTTCGTTTGAACGAACAGTGCAACGTGAGAATCCAGAGGCGTTCATCCCGGAACGAATATTAAATTCATCCTGGACGATTAGGACTTAAAAAAATTTTCTCGCTGCCTGTTCGACCCATTGCTCTTCCGAGGCTTAATTGACATGATCGTCCCGTACGAACTATATTCATCCCGTACGATCAGTTCATAAAAATTATTCCCCCATATGTGTTTGTTGTGAATATTCACTCAATTACAATTCACTCCCTCTCAATTAAAAAAACATTAATTAAAGCTTTTAATTTACAAATGATTCGATGCTGAATTTGATTTGAAGTCTTCATAGTTTGGAGTTGATTTTCCTGAAATGTTAGTACACACAAGAGCAAAAACAAATCTTTCAAAAAAATGTTAGGAGATATCTATACATAAAACAATAATATTTGTAATCATCAAAATAATACAAGTTGCAAGAATGTAAAACATGCAAATAACAACTCTCTTAACAATCTCCCCCTTTTTAATGATAGCAAAACAATTATTGTTTGAAGGATTTTGAATTCTAAGAATCTCCTAAACTCCCCCTAAATGATGAATATATGAAAGATAACGAGGTATAAATTCCAAAAATTTTATTTTTCAAAAATTTTATACAAAACAAGAAACATACAAAACATACAACTATAATAATGACAAACATAAACAAAAAAGGACTATATAAAAAAAACAAACAAGCAATTTCTCCCACTTTTTGACAACAGCAAAAAGAGAAAAAGGTTTCGAAATATAAGCAGAAGTATGAAATTCATTTGATAATTTAATCTTGAAAGTGATTGAAATAATGTATGCAAATAAAATTAAAACATTAGAGAAATCATAGAATTTCATATAATTTAAGAAGTGTTATAACATAGATAATATAAAGAATTTATTAAAGGCATGATTCAATTTAGACATTAAGATAAAGAAAATCATTATACTAAGGATGAATAAAAATTTTATATTTCAAATTTCAATGTCAATTATAAATGAACATAAGATCAATTTGAATTAAGAGATTAAAAGAGTTTGGAAAGAAGTAACTACCACATGTGACGCTTTGCGCATCTTTTTCAATTATATGACACATTTTTGTGCATCTTTTTCAATTTTATGGCACATTTTTGTGCATCCTTTTTATTTAGGGCTTATTTTATGCCTTTTTTTTCTCACTACAAACTTTTGCTAATTTCTTTTAATTTTTATACATTTGTACAATTTTTCAAGAGTAACTGAATTCTTTCAAAATCGATAATCTAAAATTTCAAATTTTTTTAAGTACATAAATACTATTTGAAAATAGAAATACAAAATAAAAAAACATCTAAATTGCAATAATAATATTAAAGATAATGTAGTCTAAATAAGAGACATGAAATTAAAAATTCTAATAATATCAAGTTATAAGCATCACTTAAATTTAGAATAATTTAATTTTCTAATGAAATTAATTTTAATTTACAATTTAGGTTAAAGCATTATTAAGATTAAAAATTAATGAATGTCATAAAGTCTAACACACATTTCTAAAACAATTAAACAACAAAATATTAGATCATATATTGATATCGAATGAAGATATTACAATTTAGTCCAAGAAATCAATAAAAACACATTTAATCCACGCCTAGTTCTAACACCCTCACTAGGTTCACCTATAATCAATTCTCTTAGATGGCTTTTAGAAAATCTCAAATCTCTAGGCAAAGGGTTTTCTCTCTCCAAATTCTCTTCCACATTTTCTTCCAAGTTTATTCTATCAATCTTTTGGGAGTTATCCTCAATCTCATCTTCAATAACATTTGGTTTTTCCAAATTTCTAGATTCATCAAATACAACATGTGTGATTTCTTCAATTACCAAAGTTCTTTTATTGAATACCCTATAAGATTTTCCAACACTTGAGTATCCAACAAAAATTCCTTCATCTGATTTTGGATCAAATTTTTCTAAGGCAGATTTTCCATTATTATGAATGAACACCTTGCAATAAAAAACATGCAAATGAGACAAATTAGATGTTCTACCTTTTAGCAACTTATAGGATGTTTTATTTAATTTAGATCTTATATTCACCCTATTCAGAACATAACATGCAGTGCTAACCGCCTCAACCCAAAAATATCTAAGAAGTGAGTATTCTGTGTTGCGGATCTATGGATTATGATTTTGATGATAGCAAACATTCTTTTTCTCTATGACTATTTTATAATTAACATTTCAGGTTCACACGATCGGACTGCAATTTGGAATCAGCTCAAGATTGGGTAGACTAGGTCTGAGTTAATTTGTATTTTTTTTCCTTTCTTGAGTCTATTGTATTTGGTGTGGGTCCTGATACTTTGTATCTTAAAAGAGTTTCTAACGGGACCCTAAAGTTTTCTATTTTTGGTAATATCGTCCCGGACGATATTTATATCGGCCTGGACGATCTGTCCAAAAGCAGAAATCCTAATTAGGGCATCCTCATTAAAGCGGCCATCAATGTGCAAAACACATCGTCCTGGATGATTTTATATCGGCCAGGACGATACGCTCAATTCAGCAAAAATCTGCCGCCAAATCTATTTAGAAAGAACCTATTTTTGGACATCATCCAGAGGATCGGCCTGGACTATAAAATATCGTCCCGGCCGATCCAAGACAAATTTTTCATAATTTCTCTGGAATTTAAGTAAAGCAATTAGTCTTGGACGATCGCAAAATCGTCCAGGCCGATGTACTGGACGATTGACATCGTCCAGCTTCATTTCAGGACGATGTTCAAGACGATTTTCCTCATATTTGAACTAATCAGCCAGGACGATATGCCTATCGTCCTGGACGATAATGTCGGCAACTTCCATTAATGAGCTCGTTTTGAGAGCTTCTATTTAAGCTATGGCATGGCAACTTTTGTAAGTGTCTTTAGCAGCCATTGTAGCTTCGTTCTTGTGGGGGAAACTTGAAGAGAGAGCTTGAAAGGGAGAGAGGAAAGGGTGGAGTTTGAGAGGGAGAAGATTCTGTGAGGGGGGGAACTCAAGGGAGTGTGGAGGGGATTCCACACGATTGCTCCGGCGAACTCGCACCTTAGTACCATCGGATTCAAGGCTTGTCTCGAGGTAAGTTCACCAAAGAAGAAGATCTCTTTGGTGTCAAAGGACCCGGCGACTCTGCCGAACCACTATAAATCCGATGTGTTCTTTTCTTATTATTGCTTCTGCATTTAATTTCTGCATTTGTTTTATTTGTGGTGATCTTGCTTTGTACTTTGCTTAAAGTTTCTTCTTTACCAATTCACCACTCTCTTTTATTAGTCTTGGGCCAGTTCTATAGGGCTTAACATCCCTAACGAACTTTCATTCTGCCAACATTGCTCGGGCAGCTTCTATTAATGTTCTATTTTTTCTTTCGACTACCCCATTCTGTTGAGGGGTTCTAGGCGCAAAAAATTTGTGATCAACTTCTTTCTCCTTACAAAAATCTTCAAATCTCTCATTCTCAAATTCTCCTCTATGATCACTTTGTATAGAAATAATTTCACACCCTAATTTTCTTTGAATCCAAGTCGAAAAATTTCTAAATTCCTCAAATGATTCACTCTTATGAAATAGAAATCTAACCCAAGTGAATCTTGAGTAATCATCCACAATAACAAATCCGTATACCTTCCCTCTTAGACTCACAGTTTCAACTGGTCCAAAAAGATCCATGTGTAAAATTTCCAAAGGTTTATTAGTCTTAAGATCCTTATTGGACTGAAAAGATGACTTCACCTGCTTTTCTAATTGACATGCATCACAAAGGTAGTCCTTAGTAAAGTCTAGTTTTGGTATACCTCTTACTAAATTCTTTTGGAAAATCCTCCTAAGATTTTTCATGCTAGAATGACAAAGTCTCATATGCCAAAGCCATGACTCGTCAGAAATAATTTTCAAACAAAAAATAGTAGGAGTCTGAATGCAATTTAAATCTAACATATAAATATTATTTACCCTTTTACCATTTAAAACATTTTTACCATTTAGGCTTAATATGCAGCTAGTAGGAAAAAAATTTTATACTATAACCCTTATCACATAGCTGACTTATACTTAACAAATTATGCTTTAAGCCTTCAACCAATAACACATTGTTTATAAAATTTTTTTTAAGATTTCCAATCATACCTGATCCAACCACCTTCTTTGTGGTATTATCTCCAAGTGTAACCTTACCTCCACTCCTGGCTTCCAGCATTATGAATTGAGCAGTATCTCCAGTCATATGTTTTGAACATAAGCTGTCCATGTACCATATGCTCTCACGAGGTCTTGTGTGAGAGCGACTCTGCAAAAATATCAAATATTAGACCTGGGAACCCAAAAAAGTTTGGGTTCTCCTTTTAGCAATTTATAATCAGATGCATGTATGATATGTCTAGGTTTATGCATCTTAGGTCTCCACACCAAATTAGTTTTCATTTTCAAGGTACAGGTGTAGCTATATGTCCAAGCAATCCACAATTATTACATTTAACATTAAGAAAAGGATTCCCAAGTCTTTTACCATTTGTTTGTCTTCTAAGGGATTCCATATATTTAGGATAAAATTTAGGATTTATAAAATCTTCAAGTTTGGGGGTATCCTATTATCCTCGAGAGCTTTTATTTTCAACTTATAAAATGAATTCATATCTTCCAAGATTCGATTTGTATAATTAATTCGATATGTTTTGCTCTCTGATTCATCCTTAAATTTTTTAAATTTTTTTTCAAGATCAGCATAGGATGATTTTAAAATCTCATAATTTTATTCAAGTCATCAAATTCATCGAGTTGTTTCATGTAGTTGTCATCTATTAAGGCATGATCTTTTCTAAGGATTTCATGTTCTTTTTGAAGTTCTTCAAATTTTAAACTTAGACTAGCATGCATTTTCTTCATTTTCTTATATGCATCATGCATGTGTTCAGAAACATCAAATAATTCATCATAAGTTAAGTCACTTACCTCTTCTTGATCTGACTGATCAAGACTATCTGCCATCAAGCAAAGATTGGTGACTTCTTCTTCCTTTTCAGTCTCTGATGAATCTGAAGCTGAGTCCACCCAGAAAGCTCTTTGAAACTTCTTCTTGCCATTCTTTACAATTGATTTCTCCTCTACCTTCTCCTTGCTAAGAGTGGCTTTGAGTTTTGGGCAATCAATTTTAATATGACTAGGTTTCCTGCATTCATAGCAAATTACTTCATTAGAAACCTTGTCATTTTTATTAAATCTACCTCTATTCCATTGCTGGCGTCTCTTTTGTTTCCTTTTTAAAAAGCTTCTAAACTGTCTAGTCATTAATGCAATGTCATCTTCATCATCAGGTTGTGAGTGTTCACTCTCAGACTCTTCCACTTTTAGTGCTATGTTCTTTTCCTTTCGTGGTTCACCTGCATCAATCTTTCTTTGACTAACTCCTTGCTCGTAAGCAATAAATAAACCAAGAAGATTGTCAATTGAATAAATGTTTAGATCTTTAGACTCTGTAATTGCAGTAATTTTAGCATCATAAGTAGTAGGTAAACAACGAAGAATCTTATTAACCATTTCAGCATTCGTTAGTTCCCTACCAAGTGCATGCAAAGAGGTGACTATTTGAGTAAATCTTGTATACATATTAGAAATGGATTCATTAGGCTTCATGCGAAACAGTTCATAATCATGCAACAAGATATTAAATCTAGATTGTTTAATCTCATTAGTCCCCTCATATGTTATACAAAGTCTATCTCATATGTCCTTTCCACTTTTGCAAGTGGAAATCCACATATAGTCTTCAGATTTTAAAGCACAAAAGAAATTATTCAAACATTTAGCGTTTAGTTGCACTAAGTCACGTTCTTTTACAGTCCAGTCTGCAAAAGGTGTTTCAACTCTAACTCCATCAACTAATCTAGTTGGTTTTATATATCCTTCCTGGACTAAGATCCACATACGATAATCAAGTGATTGTAAGAAAATAGATATGCGTGTTTTCCAAAAATCAAAAGGTATATTGTCAAACAGTGGAGGTCTAGTAATAGAGTAACCCTCAGGTGTATTTCGGTTTCCAAATGTAGCCATCTACGTTAATAAAAAAGTAGTTTAAACATATGATTTTGAAACAATGCTTTGATATCACTTGTTGAGTCTAGTGAATAAGTTGTTAAGCCTAAGTTAATGTCCTACGGCTATCAAGAGGGGGGTGAATTGGTAGTTAAAAATTATCCCTCTTTTAGATGAGTTGAACCGAAAATAATTTTAGTGAATTTTTATAAAAACGTTTTTCAACCACAACCTTTTAAAAGGTAAAATGAGGAAAATAAAAAGATAAAAATAAACGACACAAGATTTATAGTGGTTCGGTCTAAACCAAACCTACATCCACTCCCCAGAGGCACCCTCTGAGTATTGCACTAATACCAATAGTGTCTCTCTTTTTGTACCCACAGCAAGGCGAAGAAGCCTTTACAAACACTCTTTCCACCACTACCCGGTGCGGCAGAGAACCGTCGTCCTTTTACACTATCACCAGTGTTGGCAGAGAATCGTCCGTCCTTTCACACTCTCTTAGTGTGGGCAGAGAACCCTTCGTCCTTTTACACTCTCCTAATGTGGGCAGAGAACCCTTCGTCCTTTTACACTCTCCTAGTGTGGATAGAGAACCCGATCTCCTTGACAGATCTCCTCACAAGAAATCTAGAAAGAAGAAAGAAAAGAGTGAAATAATCTCAAATTACAAGTAGGAAATCTTACCTTTGAATACCAAGTAAAGCCTTCACGCTCCAGTGATAGAAATCCTTCTTTGAATGCTCTCACTCAATCTCTGCTTGAGTCTTCTTTCAATAGGCACGAAGATCAATGACCAAAAAGATTTGGTGGCAGTCTAATTTGGACTATATATAGGAAAGACAAGAAAAACTGCCCATAACTGCAAATTTTCAATTCTGTATGCAGTGGATCGTCCAATACGATCGTGGATCGTCTCGTACGATCGTGGATCGTCCCGGATGATTTTACTTAAAGTGTCGGAAATGATCCTAATGTATATTGGTACGAACTATGTTCGTATACGATCATCGTCCCGTACGAACTAAGTTTGTCCGGTACGAAACGGTTATTCCATAGGTCAGTTTCCAAAAACCCTGCAGGACATAACCAATTGAGGTAAGTCAGTTCAGTTCGTCCTGGGACGAATAAGTTTCGTCCTTGACGATTTTATACAGAGAGTTTCGTACAGAGACGAAGGTTAATTTCGTTCTGTACGATTTTATACAGAGAGTTTCGTCCAGAGACGAACCATGCATTTCGTCTGGACGAACAGTGCAACGTGAGAATCCAGAGGCGTTCGTCCCGAGACGAATATTAAATTCGTCCTGGACGATTAGGACTTAGAAAAATTTTCTCACTGCCTGTTCGACCCATTGCTCTTCCGAGTCTTAATTGACATGATCGTCCCGTACGAACTATGTTCGTCCCGTACGATCAGTTCATAAAAATTATTCCCCCATATGTGTGTGTTGTGAATATTCACTCAATTACAATCACTCCCTCTCAATTAAAAAAACATTAATTAAAGCTTTTAATTTACAAATGATTCAATGCTGAATTTGATTTGAAGTCTTCATAGTTTAGAGTTGATTTTTCTGAAATGTTAGTAGACACGAGAGCAAAAACAAATCTTCCAAAAAAAATGTTAGGAGATATCTATACATAAAACAATAATATTTGTAATCATCAAAATAATACAAGTTGCAAGAATGTAAAACATGCAAATAACAACTCTCTTAACAGATAGTAAATTGGTTGGCTAAGTAAGCCCATTTTATTCTCTTTCGTCATCCCTACACAGTTGTAACAATAGCCATTGTTTTCATGAGGGCGCTAGGGAAATTACATGGGATCCTGGAATCGATTGTATCGGATCAAGACATAATTTTTTTGAACCAATTATGGAAGGAATTGTTCAAAATGTAGGGTACTATTCTAAAGCACTACTTATCATCATCAAACGAATGTACACAGAGAGGTGATCAATCGTAGTGTGGAGACTTTTCTATGGTAATTTATATTAGATACACCAAAGTTGTGGTCAATTTGGCTTGGGTAAAGTATTGGTATAACACTTCCTACTATTCGACAGCTTAGACTATACCATTCAAAGTGTTATACAGAAGAGATCTGCCTCACTTGAAATATTATGGACAAGGCAGCACATCGATGGCTTCAGTAGAGCAGTACTTGAAGGACAGAAAGAGGATCTTGGGGGAGATGAAGGGGCACTTGTTGAGAACTCAACAAATTATGAAGAGAAAGACAGATGCTCAAAGGAGAGACATTTAGTTTGAGGTGGGGGACAGGGTTTACTTGAAGCTTCCTCCCACAGACATAAAACTTTGGCAAGGAGACCGAATGATAAGTTATAGCCCCGGTATTTTGGTCCATACGATATAGTGGAGCGCATCGAGCATATCGCATATAGTTACCTCCGTCGTCACCCATCCACTGGTGTTTCATGTGTCCCAGTCGCGACAGGTGATAGGAGAGCACATTCCACCTTCTTCACTTCCCCAGACCTTGACAGATGACACAGTGGAGCGCATCGAGCATATCGCATATAGTTACCTCCGTCATCACCCATCCACTGGTGTTTCATGTGTCCCAGTCGCGACAGGTGATAGGAGAGCACATTCCACCTTCTTCACTTCCCCAGACCTTGACAGATGACATAGAGGAGTTACTGGAACTATTGGAGGTTAAAGGATTGCGACATGGAGTAATAGGAAGCAAGAAAGTATTGATTAGGTGGGAGCACCTATTGAAGCACGAGGCCATATGGGAGTCCTACAAGATTATTCAGCAACAACTCCCTTCATTGAACCTTGAGAACAAAGTGGTACTTTGGGGGGGGGGGGGGACGCAGAGTATTGATACATTGGAAGGCCTTAGGGGGCGGACCATGAAAGAGCTGGACCGACCGGTCCAGCAAACCCTGAACCAGGGAGGGGCTGACCAAGGAGGGGTGAACCTAGACAGATTTCTGCTCCTTTTATGGAACCCAATAAAATATTAATGTTTAAATTTAATTGGAGAGGGAAATATATTAAGAAAGAGAGGCTGATTTAAGAATGGATTAATTAGGAAATATTTTCTTATTGAAATTCAAATTAGAGATGGAAATATATTAGAAAAGAGGGAGTGATTTAGGAGGGAAGTAGGAGAAGCATATTTATGGCTAAGTTTTGGATTTATTTTATTTTATGCATAATTTGATTGGAGAGTTGTTGTAGTTTTATTTTCATGAGTACTTTCTAGCGGCGTCTAGGTGGTTTGAGAGATCCAATCTACCTTTCAAATTGTAGATTACCTGTATCTTGCTTTCTTATTGAAATTATAATAAAAAATTAGCCACATATATTCTTATTTCTACGATTTTTCCATCGTGTGTTTGCTATTTTTGCCTCCAAGACATATCAAATTCTTGATTTTGATCACAAATGAAGAAAATAATTAACAAAGTGATATCAAATCTATTTATACATGATCGTCTATTCAAAAATAAATTTTAGGTAATTTTAGGACATCTAATTATGAAATATTTGAAGAAACTAATCTCAATGTATCTAACAACCAATAGTTTCAAAAGGTATGGGCTCAACAAAAAAAATTGACTCCGCATTTTGCTAGTAAGGAAGACACTTAATTCTAAAAGTTATTTGCAACAGAGACATAAAATTGCTTATGTTTCTATAACTATGACAAGTATCATATTTGAATTACATCAAAAGTATCAGTTCAAAATGAGCAAAAAATTATCCGAGAGGGCACAAACCAAAAACATTCAATTTTAAACTCCCCTCAACATGTGCTAAGTAGCCAAACTACATTTTGTACATTTCCATAAAGCTCAACCTAAACCCTTCTTCTAAACATGCCGAAATTTTCAAATATGAGCCTAATGTATATGAAGAAAGCCACTCAGTACCATAAGCTCTAAAAACTCATACTAGGTCACCTTGCAAGATTTTGCATTCATGAAAAAGAACAAACTTTTGCATTCATTTTACAAATTCAACAACAAAAGTTTGAAAATAATCATGACAATAAAATGAGCTTATAACTAGTTATATTACAAATTCTTTAAAGTATGAAAATTAAACACACGATTCGTGATAGTGGGCAGTGTGTGGGGCTACATTGGTAAAGTAAGAAATTGTATAAAGATAGGAAACTCAAAATTACTGGGGTTGCAACATTTTGGAACCAAGAAATTGCCTATGAGTAACAAAGTTGGACATTAACAAAGTTGGGTATCCATAAACAAGTTACCCAACTTCTTAATAAAGTTAATCTAAAATATCCTTCAATAGGATAGGTATCCAAAGCTTTTCAAGAGGTTTGAAAGATGTCCTTGGGTGTTTAAGTGTGTAAGAATATGTCATCAATAGATGCCTCATTTTTTGCATTCAATCAAGATCATCCTATGGTATAATTTTAGAAACTAGTCGTATCAATTAGTCGACCAAAGCAACAAAGGTCAATCATAATAGTTATTTCCTAATCAACACATGTATTGGTGCTTCAGTAATCTTGATTCTATTTTATCAACTGGACAGCACCTCTTTAGAACAAAATTGGTGCCTCTTTTCTTTTTTATCTAACCCCAACTAGCCTGCACACCTTTGTTTAAATCAAGCTTGCTAGCTTAACATTCAGTCTTTTAGCCATAACAATCAGTCCAAATACCATAGCCCATCTTCTTAGACATCTCCATCCATTTCAACATGCATAATCTACCACAACAGCAAATTTCGCCGCTTATATGAACAAATGTGGAGTTAACACATGGTATTACATAGTACAAATGGGCTTTCACTCGTTTAGATTTCTCTTCAATCTCCTCATCGACCCTTTGTTAAGACTAAAACATTCTCATTACTTCTAGCCAAGAAGCACCAAAAAGGCATCCGCCTGGCCAGCCTTGAAGCTATGGTTTCCTAAGAAACTACTCCCATTGATTTCGCTTCCAAAACCTCGCCTTTTCCCCTATTGTCTTGTTGTTACTTCTAATTTTTTTCTTGATTTCTATTGAAGAAGTGTGAAATATCACCATTTTAAATAAATAAATAAAAAAAAGAGATTATATTTTGTCATTGTATGTTAAAAATCAGTGGCCACAAGCATTGAAAAATCTTGCAGGATGTAGCTGCCCATGCTCTGCTTTTGAGTGGCCTCAATACTAATAGTGACTATATCAAATTTTCCTTCTTGCCTTATGTCTCCTTAAAGTTCTTCTTTTTGGACATTACTTTAGGAGAACATTTAGCTTCCTTTCTTTCTTTTCTATAGCTATGCACTATTGGATTAGTCTATAAAATGGTATGCGTTAGGTTTAGCTTTAATTCCTTGACAAGATCTTCAATCAACCCTATAATAAATTTCATAGTTTTTCTTGGATTGAGATGCTGAGTGAGAAGGTCTATCGACTCACCCCGTATACTCCTGCACTGACTTCTCGCACTGTCTTATTTACAGCCAACAAATCAATTTTTCCTCGCCAAGGTTAGTAGCATAAAACTAGACTTTTAGTAATTATTTAAATTGTGCTTGTCATACAAGAGAAATCATAACTTCAAGGATTTTAAGCTCCACCACTTGTGAGTGTGGAACAATATTCTCAATTCGGAGAATGATATTTTATATACGAGAGCATAATTGCTAAAGGAGAAAATGTTTGTAAGACCTCTAGCCAATTATCATATTAATATCTATTACTTCATATAAAAAAAAACTCTATTTTGGCACTATCTTGAAAGGAGTTGGATGTCCAACTAGTAGCTAGTCTTCCTCACGTATGGGAGGTTCTTCCATTTCTCATTACTATTCTCAGAATATTTGAGATCCTTGTCACAAATTTTGGTTAGATCTCATATATTTTTCTAAACTATTAATGTCTGCAACTAAACCAACAGCTACATAATGTTATCTAATATTTTTTCAATTTTAGTAAATACAAAATCATTCTAATTTAAGTTATTTCTATCTAATTGCATTATACCTGGTTCTTCAACCCATGTAGCCTTAGGTTGTTGATGGTTATTTGGGTTTGAATCATTTTAAGTTACGCACATTTGGTTTTAAGCTGAGAACCGTGCTCTGATGCAATAATGATCCAAAACCACTTTGAATAGGATTAGTGACAAAATCCATCCTAGTTGTTTGGAGGGTAATTTTAATGTATAAGAGTGTGTTAACTACTAAATTTCTAATCCAAATAGTGGATATCATAGGCACACTAAAAGAGTTCATTGTTGAATGTTGTCATCTTATTATCATAAAAGCAAGTCAATAGGTGCACAAATATTAACCACAATTCCATCTCATATGGTCTCTTCCCAGATTGACCAATTTAGCTGCAATTTTCGAGGATTAAGAATTGAACGTAAGCAGTGTTCAACAAAGAATTCATCAATATATCAGTTGATTTTGAAAGAAAAATGAAAATGCTAAGAAATGTTGCAATACTAGATAGCTACAACAAAATTGACTATATTAGAAACTTGTGGAAGCAGCACGTTTAAGGTAAAGTAATGAAAAATAGACAAGTGGTTTGAGTTAACTGGCAATAAACGCCAAAAGATGCATCAATATGTGAAGTAAATAAAATAATGCAAGATACGTGGGGAAAAAAATGCCAGGACAAAAATATAACAAGTGGAAGCTACACAAAAGAAATGCCAACTTAGTTATTATCTTGTGTAGCCTCAATTGAGAATGAATAGAAGAGGAGGATTTCTGAAGCCAACTACAAATAATTGGGATAAAACCGATGATGGTAGTAATGATAAGCTAAAAGCACTAACTTTCAATCTTTTAAAGCGATAAAAAGGTCACAGGCCGCCTAAGATTTTTCTTTGTTGCTTTCTTCCTGAAGATTTTTCTTTGCGCTTGAAGTTCCCATCGGCTTCGCATGTAAACATCGCCACTAATTTTACTTTTGCATTCACACATTCAAACCAAATACTACTCCTAATTTCGCGTACCGTTGTCTGACGAATGACAATTCTCCTAGCAATCCATTTTTTTCAAATGATAAAAATAATAATAATAATACAGTTTAATGCATCAATTTCAGTATCAAATCAAACTGTTCTACCATCAAAAAAGGAGCAAAACTCAAACTTCAGGTCAAAGTGCAAATATACTTATCAGAAGACTAATTCAATACAAGGCACATCAAGATTTTCAGCTCTCATAGACAAGCAGTTAAACATGTCATGTGTTAATGTGCTATTATTACCATACTACATTCATCAACTTATAGTCAAAAGGCCGCCTCTTTTTAGCTTGGAAACTCGCGATAAGAGAAAACCTAAAACCTTAACAAAATCCTCTTGGAAAACATCACCAAGAATAAAAATTAAAGAACAGTAAGTAATCAAGAAGACTTACAGCAATTCCTCCAATGGGATCCATCAGCGCAAATACACATAAATTTCAAGGTATCATTGTTATAACCACACTGCCCTTTGCTTGCCCTGCACTCTGAGCAATTTGGAGCAGCCCAGTCGAGAAGAAATTCAGATGCTAAAAGCTTAATATATTCTTCAACTTTGGCTCCCGGAAAAGTCAACACAGGTCTCACCGCCGTATGACAAGAACCGAAGATGCCGTCATCATCCGGTGTGCCATAGGCACCCCCCAGAACAACAAGGCTTTTCTTATGGCTGTGACAAGCTATCTTCTTATATCCAGATGGACGCACTGTGCAATTATGGGCAAAAATAAGCTCGTGGTTGGCTGAGCTAACTTTGAAAGGTGGGAGGGAAAGGGAGAGGTTATTGCGAGGAGCAAAGCAGCCATCGTGGCTGGGGCGGGCCAGTGTAATGGTTTGGCTTTCATAGGAGATGTTGCGGACGATGTAATGTTCTTGTTCCACGTTAATTGAGGCATTTTTCTCATCGTCGCAGCGGAGCTCGAAGGCAGGGAAGCCGCAATAGTCTGGCTGCTGGTCACGGATCCAGAAAGGGTATGTGACGTTGTTGAGATTGCCGCAGCTCTTGGGTTCGCAGTTTTGCTGATAGTAGTTGGCGGCTAGAGTTATACTCGACAGAGAAGAGAGGAGTTGGGCCAAAAATAGGAGCGTTGCGTTTGGTTTCATACTTTCAATGAAACCAGAAGAATTTATGTGCTGATCAGGAATGGGAGAAGATGAAGTTCAGGGTATAAAAGAAAAATAAGGCTAGGGCGCGTGTGATTAGCGAATGTTTGACTCGTTGACTTCATTTTAGCAGCGACTGACTGACGTGAAATAGAAATAAAAAACGAAAGCACTTGGAAGCAAGGTTGTGAAAATCGGACCGGACAACGAACCGGAAGAATGAGAGGTTCATGGTTCGACCGGTCAAACCGGGGTCGAACCGGATGACGTATAAAAAATAATATAATTAAAAGTAATAAAAAAACATAATAATAATGACAATTTATTCTTAAAAATTTAATAATTCTAAGAATTTTTAGACTAAAAAATAAATAAAATTCATAACATATATAATATATACATAATTTTAAAATTAAATATAAATGAATATTATATTTATGTTATATATTTAAATATAAATAATTACAATTTTAAATTTAAATTATAATATCTTAAATCTTTGATTTTAATTTATATTTAATAAGAATTTAATTTATATAAAAATTATATAAATTAATATAAATAATTGTTTTATGTTATATATTTAGCATAATTTATATAAATAAATTATATAAAATTTTTACATTATAAAAATATATTTATAATGTCATACATATTATTTTTAAGATTTTTATTTTTCTATTATTTAATTTCGCATTTAGAAAAAGTTTTAGAACTTTTAAAATTATAATAATTATTTTTATTTAAATAATTATAAATATATAATTAATAATAAATTTAAGAAGTTTAGAAATTTATATGATGATTTTTTATTTGAATATTCTACAAAAAAAGATTCCAACAAGATCTCATTCAAAAAAGTCACATACACACAATGTTGAATGTTGAAACAAAAAACAATTAGTTGTTAGTCCCACATCACTTAGGAGTTTTATGTTGTGTTGTTTAATACCTTCTTTGTACCCATGGTTTGAGAGCTCTCATGGTATTATGGCATCATGTAAGCTAGATAATTTCTATTTTAATTTATATATATATATAAAAAAAATTTTGGAATCATTTTAATTAAATAAAATATATGATTTTAAATTAATTTAATATTTAATTAAATATATTATATAAAAAAAATATTTAAATATAATTTTGTTGAACCCGCCGGTTTCTTAAGAAACGGACCGGTTCAACGGTCGGCCGGTTCAACCGGCGGTTTTGACCGGTTCATTGTCATCCCGGTTCTTAGGGAAGACCGAACCGGCCGTAAGACCGGTTCACGGTTGAACCGGTCGAACTGGCCGGTCCGGTCCGGTTTTCAAAACCATGCTTGGAAGTATTTTTTTTTTATTGGGGATTCACATGACAATTTGAAATTTTAAAATTAAGGCTATCAACTAAGAAGTCTTATATTTGAAATGGATATGATTTGTGAGGTATAAGAAATTGATATCAATAATATAAAAACAATAAGTGTAACATAAAAAATCATATCTAAAAACATAATCACCCACAACTAATATAGGAAAAAGAGCAATACCAATTAGGGAAACAAGCACAAAAAAGTACCTAACTAGAAAAAAACAAAGATAACAACTAATAGCATCGACAATGCCGTTCATTTCCAATAAAATTACAGTTACTTTTGGCAATTGAAATTTTCCGCAGATTTTTAAGAATTTAACTTGCAACTAATATCTCATGAGGTGAATAATGTTGGAATAGCAAGATGTTTTATGGAGATTATTATAAGTAGTTGTCTTTATTTCATTCAAGAGGGATTAAATTTTCACTACAAGAAATGAGAAACCATCATAAGATAGAGGATTGATATTTATATTATTAAAAATGATGATCCATAACCATAAGAATACATATTAGAACTGATAAAAAAATACAATTGAAGTTTTTTATTAATTATTAGTAATACGTCATCAGACATGAATCTCAATGCAAAATCAAGTTGGAAACTTCTGAAATTAAAATTGGGACCATCTGAACTTCAATTTCAGCAAACTTACAGTCAAATTGAACGTCTTGAGAATACAAACCCAACGACAACAAATCCAACCCAATCCGAGCCCAAATGGGTCCAAAACAAGGATTTGAAGCATTGTTGGAAGGTTTAAACCACAATTTGGATTACCAAATGGTTTCCAAATATAATATGCTGATAGTCGAATCGAGCGGCTCGACAAGGCGAATCCAACGAGCCCAAGATCACCAAATTCCGACATCACTAAGACATTCAAATGTCCATCAAATTGTCCATGATCAAGGGATTCAACATCGGCCGTCCATCCAACCACTCTCCATTTTCCCTTGTTCTCTCATTTATTTACGGGTCATGCCACTCCAAAAATCTATAAATAGAGCCCCCTTTTCTCTTGAAAGGGAACCCCAAGACAAAGGATTTAAAGAGATTGTTCAGAGATCGGTCTTGCCTCCTTGCTCCTCCTCAACCACTGCTTGTGTTCCGTCGGACCACCGCCTGACGTTCTTGCTCCGCCTGACCACCACTTGAGGCCCTCACCTCGGGCGGACCACCACTTGGGCCCTCACCCTCGCTGGACCACCACTTGAGGTCCTCACCCTCACTGGACCACCATTTGAGGCCTTCACCTCTGCCGGACCACCACTTGAGGCCCTCACCCTCGCCAGACCACCTCTTGAGGCCCTCACCTCCATCAAGCCACCATTTGAGGCCATGAGCACTGCCAAACCACCACTTGAGGCCCTCACTTTTGCTGGGCCACCGCTTGAGGCCCTCACTTCCGCTGGGCCACCACTTGAGGCCCTGAGCTCCGCCGAACCACCACTTGAGGAACTCACCTCCGTCGGACCACGATGTCAGAGTTCCGCCAAGTCACTGATGGACCACTAACTGATGCCTGAACTTCCAAGTGACGCTAGATTTGTCACTAAACTTCAACCATACGGTTGACATTTGTAATATGATCTCTTTCAAGGACAAATCAACCCAATGTACTCAACTTAAATTATAGTAGAATTTTTTTACTAGGCTAGGCCCTGTGGTTTTTCCACTTTCCAGGGGTTTCCATGTAAAAAATTTTGTGTTCTCTATGTGTGAGCTGGATATCTATGCAATGCTAAGACGTAGAATTAAAACTCTATCGCCATGTATATTCTAGCCAGCAATAATTAGTGACACCTTTTTCATTTATAATTAATTTAGTAATGGATTTTAAAGAATTACTAATGAAATTTATGTCGTAAAAATTATTGATGAAAATTTTGTTAGTAATCCATCAATGGGCAACAAATTAGGGCATGACTTGTACTGATCTAGAATCAAATTTCCTCCTCCTCCAAGCTAGTCCTCACTCTTCTTTTTCCCTTGCTCATGCCCCCTTTCTTGCCTTTATTGCATCTCCCTCGCTCTCTTTGTTTCCCACCCAACTCTCTCTCTCTCTCTCTCTCTCTCTCTCTCTCTCTCTCTATCTTTCTCTCTCTCTCTCCATAAATATATATAAAGTGCTATCACCTAATTTCTTCTTTAGGTAAAAAATTCTTATTTTTTTTTAAAAAATACATTTTTTCAATTTGATTTATATATGAGGCTTGTAGATTTGAGCATAACCCTTATTTAATTAAAGCAATCATATTATAAGTTTAATTTGCTGAAATTCTTATAGGTGTATATAATCTTTCTTATATATGGCTTATGTAGATATGGCATGACCTAGGTCTCCTTACACCACATAGTAATGTGTAGACAACTTCATAGCTTATACAACATGTTACATTTTTTTCATTGTATATTCATGATCATGAATAAATAAACTAGATATTATATTTTATAAAATAATAAAATAGAATAGGTAATTGATCATTCACATATATAAAAAGATGTTAATTTACTAAGTATATCACATTGCTTATTTAAGTTATTAATGAACTAGGAGCATAAAATCTAAGTGTCATTAATGATAAAGCTCATGATAAGTAATTTGGCCAATTGATACAACGAATTCTCTCTCCACCTCACCTACTCCTTCTCTCTAGCAGCTCAGTACTATTCATCAGCCACTATTGAATGTCTATGTCTATTATCCACACCATTCCTTCATAACAGGTTATCTTCTTGATTACTAATATAAAATGTACCTAAATTTGTACATGTTCAGTAGAGTTATTTTATAATGAATCATTGGTCTCCTCTTAATACTCTTTCTCTCTGCTTTAGCTTTTCTGATTTTATTGTTTGTTATGTTCATTATGGTATCAAAGATTCCAAGTTAAACTTGTCCTAATTTTTTTTACTATGTCAGAATCTTCTCTCGCCTCCTCCTCCTCCTCCTCCTCCTCTATTCAATATCTCTTTACCACGTACGAGTGATGTACAAATTCCACCGCAACTCAAGTTTTTCATGTCCATGGTCAAGAGCTGGCTAATGTTCAACTAACCGTTAACAACCATCCTATCTGGAAGGCACAACTTCTCAAACTATTTAGATAAAATGGATTTAAAGGTTATCTTACTGAAACCATTCCAAAACCATCCAAACAACAACTCGATTATGATGGATCCATTGCCCCGAATCCTATCTACCACACCTTGATGCTCATCGATCAGAACTTGGTTGTTGTTCTCTATTCCACCATATCCTTGGCCCTTTCATCATTTGTTCTTAAGCTGGATACATGTCAAGACATACGAAATACTATTGAATGTCAGCTAAAATCCATAAATTGATCCTACCTTCTTCAGTTTAAAAATGAACTACATAAGCTACAATTGAAAGATCAAACTGTGGCCAATCTTTTATCTCACATCAAATAGAAATTTGATGTAACATATGTTATTGGCTCTTCTATTGATGCTGAAGATGTCGTCATTTATACCTTAAATGACTTACTAGCATCTTATCAGTCCTTTAAGATTGTTATTCTCTCCAAGACATAACCTATCAGTCTTGATGATTTCTATGCCTTGTTGTATAGCAAAGAGTTAAACATTATTCTAGACTCTACTCGTGACATCTCTATTCCACCTAATTCATCATTTGCACTTGCTGCTTCTTGTAGTTGCTCTAGTGGATGGCTTCCTTACCCGCAGTAGGTTTGTACCCACCTCTCTTGGTGGTTATTCCACATCTATTCAGTTGTGTCATGGACATTGGCCTTGATCATCCATTGAATGCCAAATTTATGTCAAACCTGGTCATTCTACTTTTTGTTGCTAGCATTGTCATGGCACTACCTTTCAACCACCTTAGCAAGCAAATTTAGCCACACACAATTCAAACAATGACAATTGGTTTTTGGACTCCAAAATCACTATACAGTTCACCTTTGATTCTTCTCAGCTTCAAACTACTCAACCTTACTTTGGCTCTTTACATATTCAGGTTAGAAATGGATACCTATTGCCTAATGCTCACACTGGACAAGGAATTCTACCTACCCCTTTGTGTAAGCTTCACTTACCTCAAATTCTTCATGTTCCTCATCTCTACCATAATCATTTTTCTATACACAAGCTCACTACCAATAATCCCTATTTTGTTCTTTTCAACTCTAATGGCTATGTCAACAAAGAGTCATAGACCCACCGAACTCTTCTCCAAGGTTCCAGTTAACATGGTTTGTATCCCATTAAAGCATCCACACAACTTTACCTCCGCAATCATTGTGCGTCCCTCATATGGCTATACACACAACTCCACATCTAGCTACTCTCTTACACACCATTTGGGTCACCCCACTGTTCCTACTCAATAATGTCTTGCTAAAGATCTCCAACTTAGTCATGTCACTTCATTTCATTGTTCTGCATGTGTGCATGTAAAATGCACTCGTTTACTATTTTCTTTCTCTTTAGTTAGAACTACTCAATGTTTAGAGCTTATCCACACTGATGTATGGGGACCTTCCCCTATTTTATCAATGCAATCATATGAATTTTATCTTTTTTGTGGATGAATTCAACTGTTATTGTTGGATTTATCCTCTTCACTCCAAATCAGAAACTTGTGCCAAATTTTTGCAATTAAAATGTCTAGTTGAATGACAATTTTAAAAACCCATAAAAACTCTTCATGCTGATCGTAGTGGTGAATACATGAATAAAACACTTCAAAATCATTTAATTCAATTTAGCATTATGCATCAAACAAGCTGCCCTTATATTCCATAACATAATGGAGTTTTCGAATGTAAACATCGGCATCTTCTAGAAACTATATGTTCTCTTCTATTTACAGCCAATCATCCTCCCACATTTTGAGTGGACGCCTTATTAACGGCTGCCAATCTCATTAATAGGCTTTCATACAAAGTTAGAAATAAAAAGTCTCCCTATGAATGTCTCTATAATCAGCCACCTATATACTCCCACTGCAAATTATATGGTTTTCTCTATGATCTGTTTCTCCCTCCACAATCTTCTCACAAACTGGCTCCTCGATCTCTTCTATGTGTCTTCATTATAAAAAATCTATGTACATCACATGCAACTCAAGATCAACCAGCATATTTGTTTATCAAACCTGTAAGCACAGTCCATTTCTCCTAACTATGTAGCAAGTTAACAATTTAACCTAGCATTTCCAACTTGAAAGAGGTTAATAAAGTTAATGATAAGTAATTTGGCCTATTAAAATAATGAGTTTCCTCTCCACTCACTCGCTCCATCGCTTTGGCAGCTTAGTAATATTCATTAGCCACCATTGGATGTTTTTATTTATCATCCAGGTCATTCTTTCATAAATGATAATCTTCCTAATTACTAATATAAAATGTACCTAAAGCTGTACAGGTTTAGTAAAGTTAGTTTACAATGAAACATTAATCTCCTCTTTCTACTCTTTATTGACCTCATTTTTGTATGAGGTCACTAAGACCCACTTGGGTTTATTCCTGGTGACCTAATGACTGGAGAGTGTTACTTCCTACTCATATAGGTCCTAGGTAAGATCCAATTCAATCCCTATCAAACTCAACTCCACCTTCTAAATCAATCCCTGATCCAATTTACAATCAACATTTAACCAACTTCCAAATCACATCTAATTAATCTCAATCATTTAATTGATTTTCACTAATGTGGATGATCCAAGTTCAGCCATGCAACTCCTAAATCCAATCCAAATCTAACCCATTCAATCAAATCAATGTTTTGAAATTTTAAAATCCACCTAATTGGATGTTTTGAATATTTCCAAACCTACCATGGGTCAAACCATGGTCAAGTTGACCAAGTCAACCAATCAAACTTGGTCAAATCTCCTTAAATCCCCTTCTAAGCTCCATACACACTACTCTAACCCCTTTTATCCTTCCCACTTGACTCAACAACACTTACACTCCATCCAATCCACCTTATTAGTCAACCAAACCCTTTGACTAGTCAAATGGTCAACTTAAGCATGTAAACCGTCCTTTGAAATAGTCAACTCCCTCTCCAAACTCTAACTATATCATTTCAAAGCTTTAAACCTTCTCAATCAGCAGCTCCTATCCTATCCCTTGCCATCTCACCAGGAACTTGACCTTTGACTAGTCAAAGAAGTCAACCCATGCTTGAAAACATCATGGTCAAACCGTACTAAAGGTGACTTTATCCCTTAGACTAGGTTGTTGGGTTAGTCCCAAATGAGGCTAAAGCTCTCTTAAGAGCTCTCTAACCAAGCTAATTACTTGGTTTAACCCAAAAGGAAAGTGGTCCCCCCTCCCCCTTCAAGCCCAAAGCATCCAAAGAGGAAATGGCTTAGTCCAGCCTCCCCCCTACCATTATAACGACTTGAGACACTTGTCCCTCATCAGAGCAAAGCCTCTTATGCATCAGAGCTGTCCACTCTACCCCAAGGAGTTTTAATAAATAGGGTAAAAGCTCATTTTGATGAGATTCAATCTCTTGCATTCTCTCACTCCCTCTATCCTCCCAAAGCCTCATTTCACTTTGTTTGAACTCCCCTCGGTATCCTCTTCCTTTCCTAAGTAAAACCCCACCGTCAAAGCCCCGCTGACAGCTAGATCTCTACCGAACTAGGGAGTTTTATGTCCAAAGCTTTGCCAACTTGATCTGGTGCATTTTAGACCATGGTTTCAGCTAGGAAATTATATGCAGAAAGTCTACAAGCTCATATAACTCAAAATCTAAACGATCCAATAGCATAATATCTCAATAAATCTAGCCCTAGGTCATAGTAGTTAGAGTAATATAACCTTTCATATAGCACATTTTAGACTGTAATATTGGTTCCCCATGAATGCTCTTCATGTTTAGACACTAGGTTTAAAATTTCAAGTGATTTAGTGCACCCCATTCAGAGAATAAGATGAAAAACCCATTCTAGGGTTCTTTTGTAACAAGCTCTAAGTGCATATTTTCTAGACCGTTGATAGGGCGAGCAAAGGTCCAAATTGAGCCCATCCGTAGTTCCTTTCGACCATGTGGTTGATCTAGTTGTTTCGCACATTGTCCGGCTTGATCAATGGTGCTGGATTAAACCATGAAGGATTGGATGGTGTGGAGGGCGGGCTGACTTGGATAAGTGGACTGTGGCACCGTGGCACCGTGTCTGGTAATGATTGCCAATTATTATCGTAGTGTAATTATTGGCCATGAATGTTGTATTTTCGATCTGACAGTTCCTGTGTTGCTACGTCTGTCTCTTGATTCCACAGTTCTAATCCAATGAACGTGATGGTGCCACATAGCCCGC
Organism: Dendrobium nobile; assembly: GCA_022539455.1. Classification (NCBI taxonomy): domain Eukaryota; kingdom Viridiplantae; phylum Streptophyta; class Magnoliopsida; order Asparagales; family Orchidaceae; genus Dendrobium; species Dendrobium nobile. The sequence goes on from CM039735.1 coordinate 64,007,382, forward strand.
CGGTGCCGCTAAATTTGTTTTAGTTTTTTTTTTAAATCCTTTTTAATTAACAAAAATTTATTAATTCATTAGAAATTAATTGTTAAGCAAAAAATTATTTGTAATATATCTAATTGATTATATTTTGATTATATTTAATTTAAAATTAAAAAAATTTAAGATTTTTAATATATTTTAAGTTATTTAAAATACTTAAATATTTAGACTTTAATTAATATCTAATTAAATATTAATTTAAATATTTTATAAAATTCAAATTCTTTTTTAAAAATACTTTAAATATTCACATAAAATATTTAGAGTATTTTATTTTAAAATTGAAAATTAATTTATAGTATTTTCCTTTAAATATTTATTTGTTTTTTTCATAATATTAATATCTTAATATTTAGTTAATATTTAATTAAATATTAGTTTAAATATTTTCAAAGATTAAAAATTTATTTTAAAATATTTTGAGATGTTAGATAATTAATTTTAAATTAAGATTAATTTAAAATATATTATATAGTTTAAATAATTTTGAAATATTTAAGTATTTAAATATTTTGTTAATGCTTAGTTAAAATGAAAATTAAAATAGTTTTATGAATTAAAAAAAAATTATTTTAAATTTTAAAAATGTTTAAGGCCTAATTAAATTAAATTTAATAAATATTTAAATTATTAATTCATTTCAAATTAATTTAATTAATCTTAAACTTTGAAAATTCAAATAAAATTCAATTTAAACCAAAACATATAAATAGTTTTTCAATATTTTTAAAATTTTAAATATTTTAATTTAAAATTTATTTTAAGATTTAAAAGTTAATTTATTTTAAATAATTTTAGTTATTTGAATATTTAAATATGTAGTTAATTTTTAATTAAATATTTAGTTAAATATTTTCAAAATTAATAATTTATTTTTAAAATTATTTTAAGTATCTAATAGATCTCTCCAAAATATTTAAAATATTTTGATGATGTTTTTAATTATTTTATTTTAAAACTTATATCTTCATGCATATGTCTTTGTATATATATATATATATATATATATATTTAAATTTTTATTTTAAAATTATATGTATTTAAATCTTTATGGATTGAGAGATCTCTTGAAATTTTAAACATAAATTTTGCTTATATGAGTAGAATTCATGGACAAGGATTTGTCTATAGTTGTACTTTAACTATTCACTAATCAAAATTTTGTCCAAGTTAACCCTGTTTAGTCCTTGCATGCTTAGGGTGCACTCACTCACACTTAGCTTAAGCACTCCTAGATTTAAGTACTTGAGCATGATTGTGCATGTTTATATATGTGTATATAAAGGGTTAGTAACATTAATTTTATCCTACATAACCTAGTGACATCATTAAGGATAACAATTAAAGACCTTTCTCTTGAAAACTTAGATTAATTTAAAAAATTAGGATACACATCCTATTGATATAAAACTCAAACCATTTGAACTTAGTGATATCTCCAATGCATAAAAATTTTTTCAGTGACTTTAAAATTCATTAAGCCCTTTAAATAATTAACTTAATATTAAACCCTTAATTAAAATTCAAAACTTCAAAAAATTCTAATAAATTAAATTTAAATCACAAAAACACATATAATATCTCAAATTGACTAGAATTCAAGTCTTAACTTAAAAAAATTAAAAACCCTTTGATTTAATAAATTTAATTTTAATTAAAATTTGAGATTTAATTAATTTAAAAATATTTAAAATCTTTAAAAATCTCCAAATGCTTGGAAACATCCAGTTAGGTTATTTCTGACCTTTGGGGGTTGATTCCAAGAAGATTGGGGCTTTTTTGGATTAAATTCTAAAATCCCCTAAATTGAGTCAATTTTAAAAAGTTCAAAAATACTTAAAATTTTAAAAATCATAACTTTTTATAGAAAACTCCAAATTAAGCAAACTCAAAGCTTAATTACTCATGAAAAGTTTTAATATTTATTAGAAAATTGAAACCTTCAAAATTAACTTTAATTTTAAAAGATAATGTTTAACCCCTTAATTAACATATCAAAATAATTCCAATAATTCTAAAAAATCCAATAATTAATGAAAATTCTAAAAAACTTCAATTTAATTAATAAAACCATTTAAATAATATTATAATAAATAATAACCACTCTAGATATGAAGTTTCTAGGATGGACTACTCCTGGATGTAGGGCTATATGTCTTAAGGATGCTTGGTTCCTCGAGCCTAGTGGCATAATGCCACGAATGAATTCAATAGAGTATAAAGTATTAAAATAAAGTCACTTTTAATTATTTAACTAAATTAAAATCCTTAATTCAACTACATCAATGAGGTTTTTAATATGGACTACTCCGGGCTACGGGGCTACGTGTCTTAAGGAGGCCTGGTTCGTTAAGCCTGGTGGCACAACACCAAGAACTTGTTGATAGAAAACATAAACTAATTTAAATTCAAAAATTAGTAATTATTTGAATTAATAAAGATTAATTAATCCTTAATTTATAACTATCTAAATCAACTTAATCAACCCCCATTGCAATTAATTAATCTAGGTCTACGAGGCTATTAACTTAGTTCCAAGGAAGGTAAAATAAATTTCACAGAATTAATAAGGAACAAATTTAGTAATTATTTAAAAATAAAACATATCATTAATTAAGTTTTAACACATTAATATTTAAACACAAATATAAATCTCCCCTTTAACTTTTAACAAACTCAAACATTAGACAATCTCAACAAACAACCTAGTTTAAGATCTACCCTGGCCACACGACCTTCTACAAACACTTTGGATGATTTGCTAAGATGACTGACTCTAGATCTAAGCTAGGATGGTGTTTACTTTTCTACTGTGTGCCAGGTTTTTGAGATTTCATTGCATGTTTTGATTAAAATGTTTGATGTGAGTGTTTATTTACTTTTACTGCACTCTGTGAATTAATGATATGATTGGAAATTAGATTACCCTTAGGTTAGGAATGATCTGAATGCTCATTGAGTTTTTTGCAGGTGGTCGTGCCTATGTAGGGCAATAAAAGGGGGTTAATAAATAATAATCATTATAAATGCTATAGGTGCTTTAGCTTTCTTAGCCCCCAAATAAATAAGAACATGGCTAAGTATGATTTGATTGAGTAATTTTAATTTTATTATATAATAACTTGGGACTATTTTATATTTAAATGCTTAGGATAACCCTATAAAAGAGTCTAGAATTTTATTTTTATATCAAATGTAATTCATTCAAGGTTAAGAGTTCTGAAAGAGTCTTTGAGTTTGGGGTATTTAGATCCAAAATTGAATTTCAAAGAGGAAAAGGATACCGCTTAAGGGGATAGTCCTTTTTTATTTAGAAGCTCAATTTTAGATCTCTTTACTACCCAAAGTGGGAAGAATAACCTCCCCCTCAGGGGTATAGTTCTCTTTCCCATTTAGGAATCCAAGTGCAATGAACCCAAGGAGCCCAAAGAGGAGAAGATCGAGGAAGTGAATATGAAGACTATCCTACTCAAAGTCTACTTGCATCTGTTTTAGGATTGGAATATGGGTTTATGGTAAGTGGCGCCTGTCCACTTTCAATTTCTATATTTCTGGGTTATAATAAGCAAGAAAATTTTTCTATAGATATTTATTAATTAATCTGATTATATTGATAGATTTAAGTTGATTTGATTGTGTATAAGATTGCCTATTTTTCCAAGTTTTTTAATGATTATGTGCCATTTTTGCTTTAGCCTGGTTTTGTAGAGGCTCATGACGGTGCATTAAAATTTTTCTACTTAAATTTAAACAATTTTTTTAAGATAACATAGAAACTTTAACGGTATAAGAAGTAAGCCTAAGATCGCATGGAGTTTGCATAACATATTGATGCATCTTCTTTCCTTTGTTAGGCACCTCCCCCCTACGGGTTTTGGCAGATCACCTAGTGTATGAGGGTACAGATCTATCAAGGGAAATCTTACAATCTCTAGGGTAAAACTATTTTTTAATCCTTTTTAAAAGCTGCTTCATTTCAATTTTATGCATTTAATCGAGTCAATTGGCATATATTGCATTAGTAATAAATTAAAGAAGGGTCTAAAACTTTAATGACATATATCTTTAGCATTTTTACCTGATATAAGTCAATGGGCAATTTAGAATAATCTCTAGATGTCAGTTCTAGCTCTCTAAAACCTTAATAAAAATATCCGTACCACTCTTTCATAAAAAAGATCGGACTCATGGATTTAAAATTGAGTAGGTGGTTAGTTGGCTCCCAAATCTAGGCCGGGGTAAGTCCAAGTTTTGTATTGCATTAGTTAGGTTCAAGTCATAAATATATGGTGTCCAATTTAGATTTAGGATTCGAGAAGAATTTTGAATCAGAAGGCCCCAACCTTCCAGAATATAATTTCAAATATCTAATAAAATACTCAACTCAAACTAAATTTTCTTTCAATCTAAAATTTAAAGCCTAACACTTAGATTAGGTCAGGGCACTTCTGAATTATTTCAGAATCCCATTATTCCTCCTGCCGTTCTTCCTTCAATTCCAAAATAAGTGTTCAACCTTGCTCTAATCCCATTTGAAAATTCATTTCATCTCCTTTAACATCACTTCTAAAAAATCTCTAAGCAAAATTTGCCATTATTTTATTTAAGAGTTTTTGTAGGAAACTTCAATTTCCTATATTATAATTAACTATGAGGCCTTGTGCTCGTAGGAGATTTAGAATCCATATCCACTTTTTTTCCAAAATCAATTTTCAAAATTCAAAATTAATTGTCTTTGAAAAAAAATGAAGTCAACATTGATCATTATTGTCACACTCCATCGATCGATAAACAGTGATATTTTTTCTCCTTGGTGAGATATATCATTCACTATTATGATATGAATATGAAACTAGTGATCTTCATCCAAATTATAGTGGTTGAATATTGATATAATCTTATTTCAATCCTTCGAAATCATATTAATTCTTATTTGAATTCAACTACTACAATCGGGATAACAACTTTCAGTTTCATCATCTAAACCCGTTAGCAAATGATATCTTTGCCTTAAGGGGCAATATATTATTTATAATGAGGTTGCCAATTTTGAGACTGCAAATTTAATATCAAATTTCCCAAATAAGATTAAATCTTTCAAAAAACACTTTTTTCAAAACTTCCACCAACACTCTTTCTACATGCTTTAGCTTTTATGCTTTTACTATTTGTTCTTTTCATCAATTAAATCTTATGAGACATAAATAATTAAGTATACACATTACTAATTGTACATTTTTTCTTATTAATAGTTGAATTTTTGTGACAATTATATTTATAAAAGAAGAGGTTGCTAAAGTGAATAAATCTAAGGTATGTATATGTAATTTTTCTTAATTTATTTTTTTATTTAAAATAGAGTGAATGTGATAATATATATTTATTTTATAAAGGACAAACGCGACTCCATTAGTCTATTTTAGATGAAGAAATGTTTCTTTTATGGAGTGACTATGAAGAGGTTTATATGATGGTGTATATATAAATATTTTTATTATAATTTATCATATTTCTATATAATTTATAAAAATAAGATGGATATTAGTATATATTCTAATTATTAATTGGATTTACAACATATTACATCCGTGAAGAAAAAGGCTTTAACAAATAATTTTTAATATGAAGTTGAGTTATTAAGGCAATTTACTTCATAATAACTTGTATAGATAGGTTGTGGTAAAGTTTTAAGTATAAATATAAGATGCCTTATGAGGTTATGGGCTCGAAAAATTTGCACCCTGGCCTCTCCACGGATCTTTTTTTTTTCTCAGGGTCGTTGTGGAAAGTTTTAATTCCTATGATCGAGGAAAGTTTTCAGAAGGTAGATTAGGTTTTAATAAGGCATTACCAAAGATTTTACCCTCATTTTATGAGGACTTTATGATTTCAGTTTATATTTCCCATAGGTGCAAGTTCTTATAATTAATTACCCTTCCCGATAACGAGAGAGAGCTTTTAATTAAGGCTAGTCGTCAAACATATATGTAGTATCTGTTGGGTAGTAGCAGCATAACTTAGGTATTTGAAAATTTAATATTTAAAATTAAAATATACTACCTTGCACTTTAAGTGGATGGTGGGGGGAGTTGTGATAAACTCAATCAAGACCTTATGGTTCTGTCATCCTGGGTTATCATGGTCCATAGTCTATTTAGTCAGAGGAGGTAGTTAACCCAACCTGATAGAAGGATCCTTGTTGGCAGCCATGGGTTGCTTTGTCCAAGGGTACCTTATAGACCTCTGGTGAATATTTATCTAAGGTGAAAAATTTAAATCCACCTTAGCTAACAGAGAGCTTTATGCCCTATCAGTCTTATCCTATTAATTCATTACTCAAAGATTGAATACCATTGGGGAATATATGGGCTATGACGATGACCATAATATATTGTGTTATTTGGCAGCAAAACCACCTAATTATAGGGTCCCTGTCATAATTGTTTACATGTGTTATCATTTGGCGGTGAGACCATCGGTTAGAGGATATGTGCCACATCCTTACTAAGAAGAGAAGAATTTGAGAATGAATCCTAGTGATATTATCAACTAGGCAATCACTTTTTGTAAGTTAAAGTGGTTTTTAGATTTGTCCACTTCAGCAAACTATTATGGAGGGTGGATATGTATTTTTTTAAAGTATTTTGGTGTTTATTTCAATTTGAAATATTTTGATTTTGATAACTTTTGAGTTTTGAAATTGCATGGGAGTTTGGGCATTGTTTTGAATGTTTGAGGTCCCCTCCAGTTGAGATTTTCTATCAACATGGCCATCATTAAGGTACTTTTAAGAAAATTCATTTTATCATGTTAAACCTTATCAACTATGTATACTTTTTGGCATAAGATTGAGTTTGTTATCGACTTTTTGCCTTCATTAGTGATTTTTTTTATAGACCTTGAAGGCCTATTATGAATATATCAAATAAATATGTCGGTTGATACTACAATATTATATTTATTTGATAATTTGAGCTGCGTCGACTCTTATATATTCACATAAAAGAATCAGACTCAAATTTAGGTTCTTTTTTTTTTACTCATGTAGTATCCTCAATGAATGTTTAAGGAGGTTATGAGACCTCAAAGAATAAGCCCGAGGCTAACCAAGAGGAGGGTGGATTGTTAATTTAAAATTTTTTTTAATAAAAAGAAAATCTTTTTATATCTTTTTCAATATCTAAACAATGGAAAATTTTATCTCTCAATACGAAAGCGAGTTAATTTCATAATAACAAAAATGATCAAATATTTCAACCACACAATTAATCACAAAAAATATAGTACAAAAATAATAAGAATAAACACACTAGAATTTATAGTGGGTTAGTCTAACCTGGCATACATCTACTCCCTAGAAACCTCCTTTTCAAGTATTGCACTAAAACTAGCATATCTCCTTTTTCTCCCACAGCAAGGCATAGAAGCCCTTATAAAATCTCTTCCACCAACCAGGTGCAGTAGAGGACCTTACTCTTTTTAACCCTCCTAGTGAAGGCAGAGAATCTAGAATCCTTTTTCACCCTTCTGGTGAAGGAAAAGAACCTTGAATCCTTTTTCACCCTCTTGGTGAAGGCAAATAATCATGACATAGTGCTATAGAATGTCTCCCTAGAGCCACCGAAGGGTCAAGATAGAAGCTTGAAGAAGACAGGGAAGAACCTTGCTTGGAGTAACCTTGTGAATCCCTCATAACTCTCTCTCAAAAATAACTCTCCCAAAGCACTCCTTAACTCCCTCTCTCTGCTCCCTCTCAAGACACTTAGCAGCAAAAGTTTTATAAGTAAGTTTAAGTAAGTGTTTAAATCAAGAGCCTCTCAAGAAGCCCTAAATTTCAATATGCTGACACTAATCATCCAATATAATCCAAGATCATCCTGGACGATTAGTTCAAAATACTAATGTTAGTATTATATAAAGAGATAGACCATGTAAGATCAGTTTAAAGAAATGAACAGATCATCCATGATGATTGAGATCATCATCCAATATGATTAATACAAAATAGCCCCTTTAGACAGTACGAACTGTATTGTCCTGTATGATCAATTCAAGAGTTTATACTGATCGTCTAGTGCGATAGGTGACAATAAATTATTATCCCATGCATAGTTTGATTCATATAGTACAAAATTGTGGGTCATCATAGATAATTAGTTGAAAAACTATGGCAATTCATCTTGAACGATAGGCGATGATAAATTATCATCCCATGGTTCACTAGGATCATACAGTATGATCATCACCAATTATCCTATGCGATTTGATTGAACAAATTAACCATAATTATTCCCCTAATCACAGGATAAATTTATTCAAGATTATCATATATAGTATAGTACGATACATATTATACAATATAATTAGAAAAAAAAATTGAATTATAAAATATTGCATAAATTATGATTGGTGGTTGTTTTCATAAGTATACCTGATCATCCTATATGATAAGGATCTTCCAGGATGATTGGCATAATCAATCACAATTAGCAGAAGTGCCCTAATTAATGATTTTTTTAGTTAATTGATCATCCAGTATGATGTAAATCGTATAGTGTGATTAGTTCAAAAAATTCATCTTCTTCTTAACTCACTAACTCACTCTCTTAAGTATGTGCGTGTAAGGTTACTCAGCTTTAGGATCCACCATAATATATGATTAACTCAAGAAAGATAAAAAGTACATAAAGATTGAAAATACAAACTTTAATCCAAGTCTACCTAATTTTGAGCTGATCAAAATTGCCAGTAAAAAGTGGACTTGTAATATTAATGAGCAAGGAAAATTAGATATGCAATAAATTCAATTATCATAAGATATCATAGTAAGAAAATTAATAATATTTATTATCATCAAAATATAAGAATTGGGTCCAGATTTGTAACATTCAAACGTAACGTGTTCACTTATAATATGCTCGCTGGGGCCCATATGAGTATATACATTTGCATACATTTTGTGGTTTGCACAATGAGTGTATAATACATATTTTCATGTTAGTGTGATGTGAAACTACATCTAAATGACATATTTAAATGATGCATCTACTTTTCATAATGTGCATGAGGAGCATTTTAATGTGTTTGACATTAATTAGCTATTTGAATGATTACCATTTGAGTGTGTGCGACCTTTTATTTATATGTCTATCAACTCATTTTGTCTAGTTGTACAAGAGTTGAGGATCTAGTGAAATTATTTAGTAGTGTGTTGGGGTCTCATTTGTCACACATCAACAATGTAGTTTAATTCACTTCATCTTCGACATATTGTCATCTTCTTTAGTATTCAACCTATAAGAGTTTACTTCATCCTGTAAGTGAGCTTCATATCACATCAGGAATCTTTCACAGGTTGTTTGAAAGTGAGCAGATTGAGTTGATATGCCATCCTGACATCATGAGTTTGCTGCCTCAATTTATCAGTGGTCTGCATATACTAATTCCTCAATTTTGCTTTCAAGTGATTCATAACATTGGGTTGTCATTTGTAGCTTTATACATGTAGATTGTCATGCACTAACATATCTCATAAAATTACTCGTGTATAGCATATAGTGTGTGTCACGACCCAACCCGACCGGGACGGATCCCGCTCGCGACGAAACTTAAACTTTAAATCCAGGATCTAGTTTTGGATTTTGCTTCAGACTTTCTTCCAAATATTAAATAGACAGAAAGACACAGAGCTAATATAAGCATCCAAATACATAACAGTTCATCTAACTTCTTCTTTCATCAAAACAATCATATACAATACAGTCCATGGCTACAGATAGAAAGAACATAAAAGAAATAGAAAAGCCATGACTTTACAAAATTAGAAGTACAAAATACCTAATCTCATATCAGACACAGAACTTCTAGTCCAAGACTTCCTTCCCTTTCCCAGAACCTGAAAACCACGTAGAAAATAAGGATGAGCTAACAGCTCAGCAAGACATCATTCACCAATCACAATCATCAGAATTCCACATCAGAAAATAGCCGTACGGAGATCATAGAACAGACAGAACAGATACTTAATCAATCAGAAATTAGCTTACGGATACAAAAAACTGAAGTCATTTCAAATCAAAGTTCAGAACAAATATTATAAAGCTTTCAAGTCATAGAGCAGACCAAATAGTATGGAATAACCAGAATCGTACAGAAATCAGAAATCAGATAAAATTACATTCATATCAGATAATTCATATCAGATTCATATCAGATTCAACCAGAATCGTACAGCAATTAGAAATCATATATCGGATATTTCATAAAATAGATCAGATAAGTCACAGAACAGATTATTAGATATCAAACATCAGATTTCAGATTCCCAGACCCTTACAGAATCTCTACGGATTCTGACCCCTTATGCCTCCCTTCCCTAACACTTACAGAATCTAGACGAATTCTGGCCCCTTATGTCTCCCTTCCTTGACACTTATAGAATCTTGATGGATTCTAGCCCCTTATGTCTCCCTTTGTGCTTATAGCACCAGAACAGAACAAATATTCGCGGAATTCCGGAACAGAACTTATTTCAGATTTCAAAGCTCATATCAAATTTCCCTGACACTTACAGAATCTCAAAGGATCCTGACCCCTTATAACTCCCTTCTGATAGCATACAAACACTTCAATTCATTCAATGTATCAATTCAGAAAAATCAGAATTCGTACGGAATTTCAGCAGCATAACGGCAGTATACGGAATTTACACAAAATTCACAGATTCGGAAATTTACCAAATTATCACAGAATATCCACAACAACATTATAAGTCGTTTACTGTACTGAAGTAATAATATCAGACATCCAGATAAATTATTATTCGAACCAAACTTAACAGAATTCAAAATACCCAGTAAAAATCTTCCAGAACATACTCAAAAAGTGCATAATTATCATCTCAAAAACATACAAAAAGTTACGTGGTAAAACCTTTGTCAAAAGAAAATAATACCAGAAATTTGCTAATGGATACAAAATCCGAAACAGAAAAGTCATCAAAATCCACATTTTTGAAAATTGAGAAAGGCGGAATGTGCCTTACCTCGAGTCGGTCAACTTTCCCAACTACAGCAACACACGAAAATGTACCGGAGTCGCCCAAAAATCCACTTTTCTTCTTTTCCCTTCATTTTTCTCTCTCATGGGCTTTCTCTCTCTTAAAAAACGAGACCATTTAGATATTTATCAAACAAGATCGTCCCGAGACGATCTTCTCTGGACTCAAATCGTCCAGACGAAAATAAATTCCAATTTCTTCGTCCCTGGACGATGCTCTCGGGAAAATTTTGTCCCTGGACGAACCCATTTCGTACAGACGAACCAGCTGATTTCTTCACAACCTGTACTGATCATTCCGGATGATCCACTTCATCCCGGACGATCCTGGGAGGAAAAACAACCTTTACAGTGTGTGTGATTGGCCCCTTACAACAGCTCATAGTTAGGAGCTTGCATGTGTTGTAGTCCTTATGCATTTACCCATGTTCTTTAGTCCTTTCTTGTAAATGACACATTGTATGTCCACATTTATAAGGGACCCCTCATCCTTATTCTATATCTACTAGTACTACTTACAAAAAATCTAATTTGTTCATGTGCAGATTGACGCTGATGAGCCACATTCATCATCAATTCTATACATGTTGACTATCCTCATTCACAAGGAACTGTTGTATTCATTCACAAGCAAATTGATATTGATTGTTGGAAAGTCATTGTATTCATTGCAACTCTTTTAATGTTTCTTGTAGGTACATTGCATTACTTGTATATGGCCATTGGTAAGCCTCTATGTTCATTACATTTTTGTTATTGCCATTCATAAATGATCTATTACATGTATTGCTGGTTCTTTTCTATCTTTGAAGGTGATTAGTAACATGACTCCTATATTTCATTCATGAGTGCACAATTGTACTCATTTTATATGAGATATGTTTGTGGGATGACTGATAGTGTTGTTGTTCGTGTGTGCATTTTCAATGTTCATTAGAAACTTTATATTATTAGTTGAAAGAAGATCATCGTATTCTTCCATTACTTTCAAGTAGGTTATTTCTGAAGTGTTGCTCATCATAATTCTCTCATTTGTACATTAATTTTCATCAGAAGTTTTATTTTGGCTCATTTGCATTTGATTATAGCATTTTGTGGTTTGCACATTTTTATGTTGAATATTATGTCTTGTTCCCCGTCATTGTAAGTTCAGCTCCATGTAGTTCAATTGAATTCAATTCTGTTATCATTTGTTCAAGTTTTGTTTATTAGTTCAAATTTTATTAAGCTCCCAGTGTCTCCCCAATTTAGGGAAAATTTCTGGAGCTGGGTCCCAGCATGTTACGAAGAGCGTGTAAGATAGGTGCGACTGTAGTTCTTCAATCCCACAATGCTATGAAAGAGGTTCTATGGGTTTTTGGGGTACCTATTTTAATGCACAATTTTTCCCCACAGGCACTGAAGCACATACACGGGTACTTAAAATTGCCCCAACCATACTACAAAGAGAATGTACAGGGCTTACAGGACTTGCTGCAAGCGTTGTGTTGGGCTTTCTCCCACCATGCTACAAGAGCGTATATAGCTGGTCCCCTGAAGAGCTACAAGTGCCAAAAATAGGTTTTGGGGCTTTTTGTGTTTTAGAGACATTTATACCCAAGCGACAAGGTCGATGACAGTATTGTTGAAGGAAATGATGATGACAAAGATGCATAAAAATACACAAGTATTTTTTTTCTTCTTTTTTCTTTACTTTTCTCCTTTTTTTTTGGACAATGACAACAATAACAATGAAAATTAATAAAGATAGAAATATTAATTACTAACTTAATTAATAATAATAAGATGGAGGAAAGAAGAAAATAACTTTGTTGTTTTGATCTTATGGGGTTGAGTTGAGGAAGTGGAAGTTAAGTGGGTGTAGGTGGCTGATTTTGGCTATTTTGAAGATATTTGGGCTATTTGAGGATGAAACTAATTTGGGTTGGGCTTATTGGTAGGATAGATAAAGTGCAAGTTAAGAGAAATGTGAGTGAAGTAAGCTGTACAAGGGATCTTTTTCTTTTGATAGCATTGAGAAAAGGAGTCTGAAGGAACTTCTTTGTGTGTTCTAGTGTGGCAAGTAGAGAAAGGATGAGGGTGAAGTTGCAGTGAAGAAAATCCCTATAGTGTAAAGTTTGTCATAGTGAGGAGACTAGATCATGGATCTTGACTAGAGCCTACGAATGGTGGATTGGAAGGGCCTTATAGACATAGGAGGAGGTTCGATTTGGCGAGCTGTGAAATAAGTGGCTCCTGGTTGTCTACAACGGTGAATGCATTTTTGTGATCAGATGTCGTTTGGGGTGTGTCGCTCATTATTTTTGAGTGTTAATCATCGACTTTGATTGTTTTCACCCGATTCAACTATGAGGTCATTCCTCTTGGGTAAATTTTACATTCTATTTGTAATGGTGCAGTTTTTTTTGATAATTAGAGGTTATTTTACTCTTTAAATGATGAGTCACGTCGATGCACGTGTCACTTAAATCGTCAATTTTGTCTTTCTTTCACATGTCATAGGGGTCAAGAGAGGCTTTTAATTTGTTTTCCTGGCAACTAATGGTGACTACTTCATTTAAGAATGAGGTATTTATTATTTTATTTTACTAAAGAATTTAGTTTTAAAATTGGAACTTTATGAAAAAATGATTCTTACATCAATGAATGCATAATCTATAATAAGTATATTGTTAATAATAAGCATTATTAATTTTGTGAGGCAAATCAATATAAACTACGTGCTAAATGAACCAAAGATATTTCGTTAGAAAATAATGCATGTTTTGCCTTTAATACCTAAACTAAGATGGTTATATGCTTCATTTAGTTCAGTTAAACATATAAGATGGAATAAATAAAATCAACATGAAGCAACTGTGATATATGAACCTTGTAATGTTGAAGCATAGGGGACTTTGAAGAAAAATATCTAAATTTTACAACTGATGCATAAAATGTCATATGAGGTCATAATGCATATGGTTTCATACCATATTATCAAAAAATAATTTAATATACATATTAGCCAAACATTATAACTCTTTAAAGCTTATTAGTTAAGTAGCATCTCACCACCCCTCACATTTTTAGCAACAATTATTCTTTGACATAATGATTCGAATAAAAAAAATGGATAATTAGTCTTTTGAGAGTTGCTAAAGAGAAACTTTTTAAATTATAAACTCACGAAAAAACCCTTTGGAAACAAAAGTGGCGGCTAAAAATCTTATTGAAGGTGACAACAATACCAAGTTATTTCATGCTTTGGTGAAGAGGAAACATGACAAAAATTCTTTTTTTAAAATTAACTTTTATTATGGCTCCATTTATGAGGATGTTTTGGAGATTGCTAATCTTGCGATTATTCACTTTCAAAAGCATCTTAATAAAGACTTTGCTCCTGCTCTTATTGATAACCTTGATAATACCCCTAACCTGGTTTCTTAAGAAGATAATGGGCTTCTTTCTGAACCTCCTTCTATCGAGGAAATCAAAGATATTATTCTTAGCATGATGGGTGACTCTATAGTAGAGTCGGATGGTTTTACCATTAAATTTTTTCAAAAATATTAGTTTATTATTAGTCATGATCTTCATTATGCTATCATGATTTTTTTGTTTGCAATTCTATTCCTAAGTTTTTTACTGCTACTTCAATTGTTCTTATTCCCAAAAATAACCATTTGAGTTCCTGGAATGATTTTAGGCTTATTAGACTGTGCACATTTTTTAGTAAATTGCTCTATAAAATTCTTATGAATTGTTTAACTGTTCTTTTGCCTAAAATTATTTCACCTTACTAAATGGGGTTTGTTAAAGGGAGGGGTATTGCTGACAATATCCTTATGGTCCAAAATTTTTGTTAATATCTGGATGTTAGGGTGAGAGGTGGCAACTTGATTTTAAAACATGATATTGCTAAGGCTTATGATAACATTGATTAGAACTTTCTTTACAATATCATGAATTTGTTTGGTTTTGACCTTACTTTTATCATTCTCATCAAGAGTTGCATTGATGATTTTTATTTCTCTATCATTGTTAATGGTAAAAGCAATGGTTTGGTCTTAGACAAGGAGTTCTGTTATCTCCTGCTCTTTTCATTATTGCTATTGATTATTTATCTAGAGGCCTTGCTAACCTTTTTAAAAATTATCCTAGCCTCTATTTCAGAACTTTGGGTGGCTTTCCTATTCCTCATCTTTATTTTGCCGATGTTTTTATTATTTTTACTAATGCTTCTATTAATAAAAATATTAAACTTATAGACTTTTTCCATCAATTTGAATTGGTTAGTGGTCTTGCACTTAACAAACATATATGTTGCTTTATTCTTCCCAAGAAAGTGCCTAATGATCGTGTTTTGGCTATTAACAATTATACTAGTTTTGTGCATGGCAACTTGCCTATTAAATACCTTGGGGTGCCTCTTTCTAAAGGTAAAAAGAAGAATTTCTTTTTTGATGATTTGATTACTTCTATGCAAAATAAACTCCAGTCTTGGGACTCTTCTTTCCTTACTTTTGGAGGTCGTTTAATTCTTATATGTAGTGTTCTTTGTTCTTTCCCAGTTTATATTTTTCAAACTCTTCTGCCCACTCAGGCGGTCCACAATAGGATTGCTAGACTTTTAATAAATTTTTTTAGAAGGGGGCTAGTAACAATACTAAAATTATTGGGTCTTCTTGGGACAAGTGTTGGGGTGTCCTTAAAGAAGGGGCCTTGTGTTTAAGAGTATGAATGATTTGGCTCATCCATTTTTGTTTAAGTTATGATACAACTTGAAAGTTCGTTAGGGATATTAATCCCTTGTGAACTAGCCTAAGGCTAAACAAGAGGAGGGGGGGGGGGGGGGGGGGGGGGGGGTGAATTGTTATTTTTAAATTTTCTCAAATAAAAAACACAATCTTAAACAAAACCAATAATCACCACAAGAAAATCAAAGTGCATAAATTTAATGCGAAAAAGCAGTAAGAAAGAATACATAAATTTATAGTGGTTCGGTCAACTTAACCTATGTCCACTCCTTGGCGCCTCTCCTCCAGGTATTGTACTAAACTCAGTGACTCTCCTTTTGCTCCCACAGCAAGGCAGAGAAGCATGTATAAACCTCCTTTATACTGACATCGGTGAGGCAGAGAGCCTAACTCCTTTTTCTTCCTCCTGAAGAAGGAAGAGAACCCGACTCCTTTCGCTTCCTCCTGAAGCAGGCAGAGAACCTTGATAAATTGCAAAAGTAGACCTCTCTCAAACATCCAAGGAACTGGGGATGATCACCAGAGAAGAAGACTCAGATCCTTGCTTGGAGAAACCTTTATGAAACCCCTCACAAACTCCCCCTCACAAGATCCTCTCTCTATCTTCCTTACTCTCCCTCTAATATTGGCTCTCTCAGGTCAAGACAATAGCAAAAGATACAATCTTGGGTAAATAAGAGGTCTTATATAGAAGAGTTTCATATTTTCTCTTAACTATAACAAACCAATATTATCATCCAGGATGATCTACATATCATCTTGTATGATTAGTTCAAATTATTGAGTATCGTGTAAAACATCTCCCTGAATGCATGCCTGGATGATGGAAAAGTAAACTAATCATCCCAGACGATTTCACTATCATCTTAGATGATTAGTTCAAAATGACAAATATCATCCAACACTTCGCCCTGATTGTATGTCTGGATGATAGAAAAATAGCTAATCGTCTAGGACAATTTGGGATCATCCCGGATGATTAGTGCAAAAAAAAAAAAATACAAATCATCTAAAACATCATTCTGGTCATTCAGAAAGAAACTAAGGTTTATTTTACTGATCATCCTGGACGATTCTGTAATCGTCCCGGATGATATGATCATTCAATCAAACCATAATTTATTTCCTTACTTACCATAATAATTTAGGCATAATTGCACTTTATCGTCCAAGATGATTTCCTAGTTGATGTCCAAAAATAAAACATGCCTAAATAGATCTGGCAGCTGATTCTTTCTGATTTGAGCCTATCATCCTGAACGATGCTAATATCATCCATGACGATTTGCTTAATTACGGTTGCCTTAACCAAGATGCCCTAATTAGGTTTTCTATTTTTACTTAATCATCTATGATGATTTGGGATCATCCCGGATGATATGATTAAAATTAGAAAACTCTAAAACATTAAAAAAAATTTCCCTAAGTGTATGTGTGCAAGTTTGCTTAGCACAAGGACCCACATTATTACAAATGACTCAAGAAAAGGTAAAAGACACTTGACATACATTACAACCTGACTCAATCCTAATCTACCCAATCTTGAGCTGACTTGATTTGTAATTTGATCTTGTGGACCTGAAATGTTAATAGACATGACAGTCATAGAAAAGTAGAAGTGTCAGAAACATTTAATATCATGAAAATTATAATTCTTGAATCCAAATTTGCAACAATCTTTAACTTTTTTATGATGGCAAACAAAAAATAATTTAAGCAATTTAATAAAAAATTAAATCAAGAAATTCAAATTTTACTAAAATGAACACTAAATAGAAAATAGTACAACGAACAAACACTAAACAGAAAATAGTACAATAAAATACTACCACTACTCCCCCTTTTGACATCACAAAAAGGAGGAGTAATTCTAAAGTTGGATGGAGATGATCAGATAAGGCCCAAAACAACAAAAACAATAGTAAAAATTAAAAATAAAAATAAAGAAAAAGATTGTAAAAATGATAAAAGGAATGAAGACAAGTGGTTTTTTTTATTAATGCATGAACATGATAAATTCTCCATGTTATTGAATTAAAAAGTTTGTAAGAATCAATGAGTTAACATCATCAAAATTCAAAAAAAGATTGAACAACCGATCCTATTAGCCCTAGCTTGAACTTCTCACAGGACAAATCGTCTTTTGAAAACATAGATCTAACTCAGAAAAATTAATTGGATAAGAAAAAGAGATACGTTAAAAACTTGGTTAAAAAAAATATCTTATAGAATAATATACCAAAGTAATTAGTCATAATCACGAAATTCAAAATCAAGCCTTTGAAAGTATCAAGTGACACATTAATTCTTCTAAGATTTTAAGGTTTGAAAAAAGATAGAAGCTTGCTTTTTCTGGGCTTACTTTATGCCTGTTGTCAATTTGATTGGCACACTTTATGTATCTTTTGATTTTTGATACACTTTATGTATCTTTCAATTATTTTTGATAGTCATTTCACATCTTTTCAGTTTTTCTTCTCTTTAGGCTCATTTTATGCCCTTATCATTCCCTTTTTTTGCAAGCTATATCCCTTTCAAAACTTTTAAATATTCTCAGTTGTGAGAATATCTTCCACATATTAAAGAAGAAAAACTCACTCTCTAATGTAAGGAAGAGTAAACCACAAAGCATAATCAAATTCATTTGATAAATACAACGACAATATTAAAAAAACTTAAAAGTGATTTAATAACTATGAATATTATTTTTATGAGATTGATTATAGTTAAGAGATAGAAAAGATCTCAATTGAAAAGTCCAGTTATTAATTTGAGATAGACTTTTATTTATAAAAGAAAATTATGCCACTAAAAGAAGTTAGAGAAAGGGAAACATGTTGATACTTGATCAATATAAATTAGGTTGTTAAACTTAAGCTTATGTCCCAGCGGCTAACCAAGAGGGGGGGTGAATTGGTAATTAAAAAATTTTATCCCTCTTACAAATTTTGAACCGAGAAAATTAACTTTCGTGAATTTTATAGAAAATATTTTTCAACCACAAGTTAAAAATAGTAAAACAAAAATAAAAATCAGCGGAAAAATAAAAGACATGAGATTTATAGTGGTTCGGTCAAACACGACCTACATCCACTCCCCGGAGGCACCCTCCGAGTATTGCACTAATACCACTAGTGACTCTCCTTTTGCACCCACAACAAGGCGGAGAAGCCTTTATAAGACCCTCTTCCACCACTACCCGGTACGGCAGGGAACTATCATCCTTTTACACTCTTCCCAATGTTGGCAGAGAACCGTTCGTCCTTTCACACTCTCCCGGTGTAGGTAGAGAACCCTTTGTCCTTTCACACTCTCCTAGTGTGGGTAGAGAACCCTTCGACTGTTCATACTCTCCAAGTGTGGGTAGAGAACCCTTCATCTATTCACACTTTCTAAGTGTCGGCAGAGAGCCGAATCTCCTTGATAGATCTTCTTCATAAGAATTCTAGAAGGACAGAGAAAAGAGTGAATTAATTAAAAACCAAAAGTAGAGACTCTTACCTTTGAGTACGAAGTGAAACATTCACACTCCAATAGTAAGAAATCTCCTTCAAATACTCTCTCACACTCTCTCCTTAACTCTCCTTTCAATTGGCATGATGATCAGTAGGAAAAAAGATTAAGTGGTAGTTTATATTGGACTTTATATAGGAAAGACACAAAAAATTGTCCAAAAACTGCTAAATTTCAAGTATGTCAGCAGTGGATCGTCCTGTACGATTATGGATTGTCCTGGACAATGTTACTTAATTTAGTTGGAAACGAACCCAATGTATATTGGTACGAACTGACTTCATACACGTTAATCGTCCCGTACAAACAAGGTTCGTCTGGTACGAACGGTTATACCATAGGTCGGTTCCGAAATCTGCAGGAAGTTGCCAAATTTTCAGGAGTCGGTTTGCTTCATCCTGGGATGAATATGAGTTTGTCTGGACGAAATTTTTTCAGAGGACATTTCGCCCTGTGATGAATTGGAGTTCATCTGGACATAAATTTTTCAGAGAGCATTTCATCCTGGCATGAATATGGATTTCGTCTCAACAAAAATTTTTTAGAGGACATTTCATCCTAGGACGAATTGGAGTTCGTCTGGACAAAAATTTTCCAGAGAGCATTTCATCTTGGCTCGAATATGAATTTCATCTTAACGAAAATTTTCTAGAGGACATTTCATCCTCGGATGAATAGGAAATTCGTCCTAGAAGATCAGGACTTAGAAAAATTTTCTACGCTTCCTGTTCGTTTCATTGCTCTTCCGAGGAGATAACTGACTTGATCGTTCCGTACGAACTTTGTTCGTCCCGTATGATTAGTATAATTTTTTAAAGATCTTCTTAAGTGTGTGTGTGTGTGTTTACACAATTACAATAACTCCCTCTCAAACTCAATTCAAAGAAAAATACAAGCTTCAATTTACAAACTATCTTATGTTAAATTTTATTTGAAGTCTTCATTAGTCTGGAGTTTGAATTTCCTGAAATATTAGTCCACACAAGAGCAAAAAAAAAAATCTTCCAAAAAATGTTAGGAGATAACAAAACTTAAAATAATAATATTTGGTATCATCAAAATTATATAAGCTGCAAGAATATAAAACATGCAATTAATAACTCTATTAACAATCTTCCCCTTTTTTATGATGGGAAAATAATTATTGTTTGTATAATTTTCAAATTTTAAGAATCTCTTAAACTCCCCATGAATTGATGAACATTTGAAAATAAGGAGGCTTTGCACAACAGTTTTGTCTCTCCCCTTTTTTTTAAAAATTTTTAAAATGCAACAAAAATAATATTACGAAATAGAAATACGATACGAACAAGGATACAAAAAGATACGAGTTATGAAAAGATATGAACAAATAATATTTTCTCTCCCTTTTTGATAACAGCAAAAAGAGAAGAAGAAAAGACCAGAAATGTAAGCAGTCATATGATAATCCTTTGATAATTGATCCTTGAAAGTGATTGAAATAAATTTGGCAAATAAAATCAAAACATTAGGCAAATCATAGTAATTCATAGAATTTAAGAAGAGATATAACATTGATAATAAAAAAAATATATAAAAAACATGAGTCAATTTAGACACTAAGATAGAGAAAATCATTGCAAAAAGGATGAATAGAAAATTTATATATTTCAAATTTCAATATTGAATATAAATATACCGAAGATCAATTTGAATTAAGAGATTAAAAGATTATGGAAAGAATTAACTACCATATGTGGTGCTTTGCGCATCTTTTTCAAATTTGTGGCACATTTTTGTGCATCTTTTCACTTGTGGGCTTATTTTGTGTTTTTTTTTTCAAATTGCAAACCTTTGCGCATTCCTATTAATTTTTTGTACATTTGTACATTTTTCAAGAGTAATCATATTCTTTCCAAAATCAATAATAAAAAAACTTAAATTTTCTAAGTGCATAAATATTTATTGATAAGTGAAATACAAAATAAGAAAACATCATAATTGCAATAATAATATTAGATATTAATGTAGTCTAAATAAGAGACATGAAATTGACAATCTTAATTAAATCAAGTAATAAGCAAAACTTAAATTTAAAAAAATTAGATTTTCTAATGAATTTAATTTTAACTTGCATTTCAAAGTATATCACTCTTAAGATAAAAAATTATAACGATTTTCATATGGGCTAACACATATTTCAAAAACAAGATTAAATTCAAAATAGGATAACTTATATTGATATCAAAATAAAGGATATTACAATCTCAGCAAATGATATCAATACGACATAAGATTCAAAAACAAAAACATCTAATAAAAAGAAAATACATCACATTTTCCTAAATCACAAAACTAACACATCAACTAAAGAAAACACATAATCAAATACATGAAATCATTCTGATGGACCCTGATTTGGAAGAGAAGGAGGAGGTGCAACACCGAAGAAGTTGAAATAGCTACTCATCATAAGCATATTGAAATTTATATCGTTTATCTGTTCTCGCATAAATCCCATATCTTGAGTGTACTGTATATTCTGCTGCTGTATATGAGCTTCAATTTGATCAAACCTTTGATCAAAGTGAGTCTCTAAACGGTCAAATCTTTGGACCAAATTCTGATAATTTGGTTCATTAGCAGGTGCAGGTGCAGCTTCATATTCTTCCTCAGTATTACTAATGACATGAATTTTACTTGGTTCATCTTTATTGAAGATTGCTCTAAATGATCCGTCGTTGTAGTAGAGCAGTTTTTCAAAATCTTGATCAGGATGAACCAAATTGTATTTCTTTTCAGAATGTAGGCAACTAGATGTCCTAAGGCAATATTCTTCTTTCTTTTATGTTCGACATAACCAATTTCAGAGAGTCCATAAAGATAGTCAAGGATTAGTTGGGCTTCATCTATAGGTTATTTAGTCATAATCAAGTTGGTTACCATAGAAATAAGAGGAGTAATATTGATTCTATCACCAGCTTTAGAAATTATAGAAGTTCTAAGAACATGCTGGATGATATGAGCTTTACAAACGAGACTGGATACTTTAGGCATATGCTCGTTAAAAACGATTCCTCTAATCACTGTATTAATTTCAGACCATTTATATTTATAAGTGGTGGTCAAGGTATGTGCTCTAGTTCCCTCAATTCTTAAGTTTAAAAAGATTCCTTGGTCAGCCTTAATGATTTCAACTTTTTTCTTAAAGATATAGGAACAGATTACAGAATGGTAGGAGTTGAAAGACATGTTTGACAGGAAATAGTGAAAGGTTTCTTTGTTGTAGAGATAAACTAGTGTGAGGATGAAACCAAACTGAGTTGAAGCAAACAAGTTCATTACTTGAAAGGTCAGTTGATCATGGAAAAGAATTCTAGAGGGCGTGATCTTAGCGGACACGAATCTGGGAAAAGACTCTTCATTGGCTTTGGAAAGAAAATTATCGGAAGAGTTTTTAGGTGGTCCCTTGGCTAAAGTCTTTTGTCGCTTGCTTGAACTTGCCATTGAAAAGGATCTAAAGGACGAAAGGTTTTGAAAGTGATGTGTGAGTGATGACTATTGAGTTCAAAAGCCCGCCAATTTATTGAAAAATGGCTATTCGTATAGAAGAAATTTATGTTCATCCCATACGAAATTCGATTCGTCCCGTACAAAAAAATTTCGTATGGACGAATGAATGAGTCCAAAATAAAATGGCTTTTCATAATCACACAACTTACGAAGCATCCTTTCATACAGACTTTTGATCGAAATGATCGTACAGACAAACATGTGTTCGTCTTTGACGATCAGAACTTATGATCGTTTTAATGGCAGTTGAAATCGTCCCCTACATTGAACCGACATGTGTTCGTCTGGGCAAACCAAAGGTTTGTACGTATGAAATATATCATTAAAGACTATTGTGGATCTATGGCTTATGATTTTGATGATAGCAAACATTCTTTTTCTCTATGACTGCTTTCTACTAACATTTCAGGTTCACACAATCGGACTGCAATTTGGAATCAGCTCAAGATTTGGTAGACTAAGTCTGAGTCAATTTGTAACATTTTTCCTTTCTTGAGTCTATTGTATTTGGTGTGGGTCCTAATACTTTGTATCTTGGAAGAGTTTCTAACGGGACCCTAAAGTTTTCTATTTTTGGTAATATCGTCCCGGACAATATTTATATCGGCCTGGATGATCTGTCCAAAAGCAGAAACCCTAATTAGGGCATCCTCATTAAAACACCTGTCATTGTGCAAAACACATCATCCTAGACGATTTTATATCGGCCAGGATGATAGGCTCAATTCAGCAAGAATCTGCTGCCAAATCTATTTAGAAAGAACCTATTTTTGGACATCGCCAGAGGATCGGCCTGGACTATAAAATATCATCCTGGCCGATCCAGGACAAATTTTCCATAATTTCTCTGGAATTTAAGGAATGCAATTAGTCCTGAACGATCGCAGAATCGTCCAGGCCGATGTGCTGGATGATTGACATCGTCCAGCTTCATTTCAGGGCGATGTTCAGGACAATTTTCCTCAAATTTGAACTAATCAGCCAGGACGATATGCCTAACATCCTGGATGATAATGTCGGCAACTTGCATTAATGAGCTCATTTTGAGACCTTCTATTTAAGCTATGTCATGGAAACTTTTGTAAGAGTCTTTGGCAGCCATTGGAGCTTCGTTCTTGTGGGGGAAACTTGAAGAGAGAGCTTGAAAGGGAGAGAGGAAAGGGTGGAGTTTGAGAGGGAGAAGATCCTGTGAGGGGGAGGAACTCAAGGGAGTGTGGAGGGGATTCCACACGGTTGCTCCGACGAACTCGCACCTTAGTACCATCAGATTCAAGGCTTGTCTCGAGGTAAGTTCACCAAATAAGAAGATCCCTTTGGTGTCAAAGGACCCGGCGACTCCGCCGCACCGGGGAAGGTGGAAGTGATTTTGTAAGGGCTTCTCCGCCTAGCCGTGGGGGCTAAAGGAGAGACACTAGTTTAGTGCAATACTTGGGGGGTGTCTCCAAGGAGTGGACGTAGGTCAAGGTTTGACCGAACCACTATAAATCCGGTGTGTTCTTTTCTTATTATCGCTTTCGCATTTATTTTTCTTTCGCACTTTGTTTGTGGTGATTTTGGTTGGAGTTTTATCTTTGCTTTTAAGGTTTTCTAATTCACCCCCCCTCTTGATTAGCTTGAGACTAAGTTCAAGAGGGCCTAACATCCCTAACGAACTTTACAAAGTGAAAATTAAAAACTGAAAAAACTGCACGCAAACGGTTCAAAATTTGATAGTTTGACACACTACACAATTTGTTTCGTACGAAAACATTTCATCCCGGACGATTGTCACTTAAATTTTTAAAACATGCACTCAATAAAAAAAACAAAACATAAACACAACAAAAATGCATAAAATCATAAAAATAGAAACTCAAATATAGAAAATCACAAACATAAGATAAACAAAATCATAAAAACACACAAATACATTAACTAGAAAACACATATCAATGTTACAGAAAATATTTTTAATTAAGCATTCAAATCAATTACTCCAAGCCTTGTTCTTAATGCACTGAAAATATCAAAGGCTAAAGGTTTTGTAAAAATGTTTGCAAGTTGATTTTTAGTAGAAACATGAGTAAGTTCAATTTCTCCTTTGGATATATGATCCCTTATGAAATGATGTCTTATGTCTACATGTTTGGTTCTTGAATGTTGAATAGGATTTTTAGAAATACAAATAGCACTAGTGTTATCACAATAAATTGGAATATTGCATATAGTTAATCCTAAATCAATCAACTATTATTTCAACCAAAGTACTTATGCCACACAACTTTCTAATGCAATATATTCAGCTTCTACAGTAGATAGTACTACTGAATTTTGTTTTCTCCAAGACCAAGAGACTAAAGAATTTCCAATAAACTGACATGTTCCAGAAGTGTTCTTTCTATCAACCCTACAACCTTCAAAGTAAGAATCTGAATAACCAATTATTTCAAATGAAGAGCTAAACTTAGAATACCAAATTCCTAAGTTCTGAGTTCCTAACAGATATCTTAGAATCCTTTTTACTACTATCAAATGTGATTCTTTTAGATCTGATTGAAATCTACCACACAAACAAATACTAAATATGATATCATGCTGATTAGCTGTCAAGTAAAGTAAAGATCCAATTATCCCTTTAAATTTATTTTGATCAATAGATTTTCCCTTAGGGTCCTTATCTAACTGAACTGAGGAACTCATAGGTGTACTAACAAGTTTAGCATTATCCATTTCATACTTTTTGAGGATGTCCTTAACATACTTTGACTGACTAAAAAATATACATTCCTCAATTTGCTTAATACTAAATCTTAGAAAGTAACTTAAATAACCCATTAGACTCATCTCAAATTCACTACTCATTATTTTAAAAAAATCAACTTAAAGATTTTTATTTGAAGATCCAAAGATGATGTCATCCACATAAATTATACAATGAGTATATCCTTTCCAAATCTCTTTATAAAAAGAGTTGTATCAACACTTCCTTTTTTAAATGATCTTTCAAGTAGGAAGGTGCTCAACCTCTCATACCAAGCCCTTAGTGCCTGTTTCAATCCATTTAATGTCTTTTTTAATTTGAAAATATGATTTGGGTATTTAGAATTTTCAAAACTTGGTGGTTGTTCTACAAAAACATCTTCTTGAATTACCATATTTAAAAAGACACTTTTTACATCCATTTGATACAATTTAAATCCTCTAAAACAAGCAAAGGCTAGTAAAACCCTAATTACTTCAAGTCTAGCTACAGGGACAAAAGTCTCCTCAAAATCAATCCCTTCAATCTAATTATACCCCTTAGCAATTAATCTAGCCTTATTTCTAATGACTACTCCCGAGTCATTCATTTTATTTTGTAATACCCTCTTAGTTCCAATTACACTTTGATCCTTTAGCCTTGTAGTTAATTCCCAAATTTATTTCTTACAAATTGATTTAATTCTTCTTGCATGGCCAAAATTCAAAATTCATCCGAAAGTGCTTGATCAATATTAGTGGGTTCTACAGTTGAAATGAAGGCCGAATGATTGACTTCTTTGTTTAATCCATGCCTAGTCCTTACACCCTAGATAGGTTCAACAATTATCAACTCCTTTGGGTGGTTTTTAGAAAATCTCAAATGTTTAGGCAAAGGGTTTTCTATCTCCAAAGTTTCTTTCACATTTTCTTCCAAATTTTCTTCCAAATTTATTTTATCAATCTTTTGGGAATTATCCTCAATCTCATCTTCTACAATATTTGGCTCTTCCAAATTTGCAGATTCATCAAATACAACATGTGTAGTTCTTCTATTGAATACTCTATAAGATTTTCCAACACTTGAGTATCCAACAAAAATTCTTTCATTTGATTTTGGATTTTGAAACAAGGCTTTGATACCACTTATTGATACTTGATCAATATGAATTAGGTTGTTAAAACTAAGCTTATGTCACAGCTGCTAACTAAGAGGGGGTGAATTGGTAATTAAAATTTTTTATCCCTCTTCAAAATTTAGAACTGAGAAAAGTAACTTTAGTGAACTTTATAGAAAATATTTTTCAACCACAAGTTAGAAATAGTAAAAAAAATAAAAAGCAAAGGAAAAATAAAAGACACGAGATTTATAGTGGTTCGGTCAAACACGAACTACATCCCCTCCCAGGAGGCTCCCTCAAAGTATTGCACTAATACCACTAGTGACTCTTTTTTTGCACCCACAACAAGGTGGAGAAGCCTTTTCAAAACTCTCTTCCACCACTACCCGATACATTAAAGAACCGTCATCCTTTTACACTCTTCCCAATGTTGGTAGAGAATCATTCATCCTTTCACACTCTCCCGGTGTAGGCAAAGAACCCTTTATCCTTTCACACTCTCTTAGTCTGAGCAGAGAATCCTTCGGCTGTTCACACTCTCCAAGTGTGGGCAGAGAACCCTTTGTCTGTTCACACTTTCCAATTATCGGCAGAGAATCGAATCTCTTTGACAGATCTTTTTTATAAGAAATCTAGAAAGAAGAGAGAAAAGAGTGAAGTAATCAAAAACCAAAAGTAGAGACTCTTACCTTTGAGTACCAAGTGAAATCTTCACACTCGAGTAGTAAGAATTCTCCTTTAAACACTCTCTCACACTCTCTCCTTGACTCTCCTTTCAATTGGCACGAAGATCAGTAGGCAAAAAGATTAAGTGACAGTTTATATTGGACTTTATATAGGAAAGACACAAAAAAATTGTCCAAATGAAAATTTTCCAGAGATCATTTTGTCCTAGCACGAATTTGGATTTCGTCTGAACAAAAATTTTCCAGAGGACATTTCGTCCTGAGATGAATTGGAGTTCGTCTGGATGAAAATTTTTTAAAGAGCATTTAATCCTGCCACGAATATGAATTTCGTCCGAACAAAAATTTTTCAGAGGACATTTCGTCCTGGGACGAAAAGGAAATTCATCCTGGACGATTAGGACTTAAAAAAATTTTCTACACTTCCTATTTGTTCCATTGCTCTTCCGAGGAGATAACTAACTTGATCGTCCCGTACGAACTTTGTTTATCGCGTACAATCAGTATAGTTTTTTAAAGATCTCTTTAAAGTGTGTGTGTGTGTGTTTGCACAATTATAATCACTCCCTCTCAAACTCAATTCAAAGAAAAATACAAGCTTCTATTTATAAACTATCTTATGTTGAATTTAATTTGAAGTCTTCATTAGTTTGGAGGTTGAATTTTCTGAAATGTTAGTCCACACAAGAGAAAAAATAAATCTTCCAAAAAGTGTTAGGAGATAACAAAACTTAAAATAATAATATTTGAAATCATCAAAACTACATCAAAACTATATAAGTTGCAAGAATGTAAAACAAGCAATTAGCAACTCTCTTAATAAAACAATCAATGGTGTTTATTCCTTTAACTGATTTAGGGATGTTAAATATTTACTAAAAATTTTCAAAAGTAAAAACAGGGCATAAAATATCATTTCAACAGTGATCAAAGTAAAAGATGTAAATTAAAATTATAGAAATGAAAACTCAAAAAGAATGATAAAATAAATAAATAAAACTAAAGACAACAGAAAGAAAAAAAAAAGAAATAAAAAAAGTTCAAAAAATAAAATTCAGAATTTTAGAAAGCATCAAGTTTATGCATTTATGTCAATCACACCCAATCTGGTCCTTAAGATGCTGAAAGTGTCGAAGGCCAGTGGTTTAGTAAAGATGTCAGCCAGTTGATTCTTAATTGTCACAAGGTGTAACTCATTATCTCCTATAGTTTTATGGTCTCTAATGAAGTGATGCCTTATGTTAATATGTTTGATCCTTGAATGCTGGATCAGATTCTTAAAGATGCAGATGACACTAGTATTGTCTCACAAAATTAAAATTGTGCCTACAGGTAATCCTAAATCTAGAATTTGTTACTTCAACCAAAGAACTTGGCCACACAACTCCCTAAGGCAATGTACTCAGCTTCAGCAGTGGAAAGTGCAACAGAGTTTTATTTTCTACTAGATCAGAAGAATAAAAACTATCCTATAAATTAATATGTCCTAGAAGTGATCTTTCTATCCACCATACATCCTGCAAAATCAAAATTAGAATATCCAATGATCTCAAAAGAAGTGATGTGCCTAGGATACTAGATTCCTAAGTTTTGGGTTCCTAAGAGATATCTAAGAATTATCTTAACTATAGTCAGGTGGGATTCTTTAGGATCAACTAGAAATCTAGCACATAGACAAATACTAAACATTATATTAGGTCGGCTAGAAGTCAGGTAAAGTAGTGATCCAATCATTCATCTGTACTTCTTTTAATCAATAGATTTTCTATTTGGGTCCTTATCCAATTGAACACTAGAGGTCATGGGAGTATTTATTAGCATGAATTTATCCATTTCATATTTTTTCAAGATGTCTTTTATATACTTTGATTGATTTATAAAGGTTCAATTACCTAATTGTCTTATACTAACCCCAAAAAATAGGACAACTCTCTTATCATATTCATCTAAAACTCCTTACTCATTATTTTAAGAAAAGCATCACATATCTTTTTATCAAAAGATACAAAAAGTATATTATCAACATAGATCTAAATAATGAGTAACTCATCTCCTATTTTCCTCAATAATAGGGTGATGTCTACGCTCCCCTTAACAAACTCCATCTCTAGTAAGAATGTGCTAAGCCTCTCATACCAAGATCTGGGTCCCTATTTTAATCCACATAAGGCCTTTTTTAATTTGAAAATATGATTTAGAAATTGGGAACTCTCAAAACCTGGGGGTTGATCTACAAACACATCCTATTTTATTACCCTATTTAAAAAGGCACTCTTAATGTCAAATTGGAAAAGCTTAAATATCTTATAACAGGCAAAGGCTAGTTTAGCACTCTAATGGCTTCCAATCTAGCTACAAGGGTAAAGATCTCCTCAAAATCAATCCCTTCTATCTAGTTGTACTCCTTAGCCACTAATATCTACGTATTCCTAACCACCACACCAGAATATTTTATTTTATTCTTAAAGACCCATTTGGTTCCAACTATACTTTATCCCTTTGGTCTTTCTACAAGCTCCCAAACATCATCCTTAATAAATTAATTTAATTCCTATTACATGGCTAAGATCCAAAACTCATTAGACGGGGCTTGATTGATGTTGGTGGGTTTAGTCATTGATATAAAAGTAGAGTGGTTCACTTCTTCCTTCCTAAGTTCATGCATAGTCTTAACACTTTTAGAAGGGTCTCCTAAGATCAGTTCTTTAGGATGACTCGAAGAATATCTCCAATATCTAGGCAAAGTGTGTGAAGGTTCTACACTTTCCTCTATATTTTTATTTTCTACTCCTTGGGTAATCTCACCTACTCCTTTAGTATTTTGGGGCTCTACCCTCTTCTCCAAATTTTTAACTCCTTGGAAAATCTCTCCAACACCATCTTCATCCTCAACTCTAGACTCCTTAGGATCAAATTCATCAAATACTACATGAGTAGTATCCTCTACCACCAATGTCCTCTTATTAAACACCCTAAAGGATTTCCCCACTCATGAAAATCCTAAGAACACTCCTTCATCAAATTTTGGGTCAAATTTTTCTAAGTGTGACTTTTCATTATTAAGAATAAAAAACTTATAGCCAAAGACACGGAGGTGGGAAAGATTTGGAGTCCTACCCTTAGTGATCTCATAGGGTGTCTTATCTAGTTTGGCTCTAATATTCCTCCTATTCAACACATAATAAATTATATTTATCGCTTCAGCCTAAAAGTATTTTGGAAGTGAATACTCAACAAGATTGGCTCTAATGGCCGACTTCAACTAAGTTCAAGTTCTTCCTTTTAGCTATCCCGTTCTACTAAGGGGTCCTATGAGCTGAGAAGTTGTGACTAATCCCTTTATCCTCATAAAAGTATCCCAATCTCTCATTTTCAAACTCTCTGTCATGGTCACTATGGATGGTCTAGATCTCACAACCTAGCTTTTTCTGAATCCAAGTGAAGATGGATCTAAATTCATCAAAAGACTCACTCTTATGTGACAGAAATTTAATCCAAGTGAACCTTGAGTAGTCATCGGTAATGACAAATCCATACACTTTCTCCCTTAAGCTGGTAGTGCTAATGGGTCCAAATAAATCCATGTTAAGGACTTCTAAAGGTCTAGAGGTGCTAATGTCCTTAGTGGAATGGAAAGAGGATTGTACTTGCTTCCCTAGTTGGCAAGCATCACATAGGTGGTCTTTAGAGAACTTAAGCTTGGGGACACCTCTAACTAGGTCTTTCTAGGTCACTCTTTTGAGGGTTTTCATACTGGCAGATGAAATATATGTCGTTGGAAAGGCATAAGCAGCACATTCAATATGGGACACCTCTAACCTTTTGTGCCACAACCACGACTCATCAACAACAATTTTTTATGCAAAATGATGCAGCAGATTCAATATTATTTAAGTCAAGTATGTAAACATTATTGATCCGCTTTATCTGTAAAATAGTATTGTTATTTAGGCTGATAATGTATGTATTTTCCAAGAATTTTTTGATGAAACCTTTATCACAAAGCTGACTAATGCTGAGTAAGTTATGTTTCAGTCCAATTATAAGTAAAACATTTTCAATCAAAAGGTTCTTGGAATTTCTGATTATACCTGCACCACCACTTTCATGGTGGTATTATCTCTAAGAGTAACCTTGCATCCAGCCCTGGCCTCCAATAAAACTAATTGGTTGGCATCTTCTATCATGTGTCGTGAGCGTGAGCATCCGCTATCTAGGTAACACATGCTCTCACGAGATTTTTTGTGAAAACATGCTTATGAAATCATCAAACATCAAATTTTGGAACCCAAACAAGTTTGGGTCCCTTCTTATAGAAATAAGAATGCAATGCATGTGTGTTATGCTATGAATCATGTAATTTGGGTCTCCACACCTAATATGTACTACAATAAATAGTGCAAGTGTGTGAAATGTGTCCTAACATGCCACATAAAAAACATCTAACACTAGGTAAAGGGTTTATTAATATACTCGGGTGGTGATTCTTCTTTTTAAAGTTATGAGACGTATGCAATGATGGTTTATCTTTTTCCAAAGCCACGAGTTTTGTTTTTAATGAATCATGCTCAATGACTAACTCATAATTCTTTTTATTTAACTCATCAAACTCATCAAGTAATGATATATGATTGCTATCAAGTGTAGAGTGATCTTTAAATATAGCTTCATGCTCTTTTTTCAAATTTAAAAACTCCAATTTCAAACTAGCATGTGATTTCTTAATTTTCCTATATGATGCATGAATTTGTTCAGATACTTCAAATAATTATTCGTAGGCTAATTTACATACCACTTCTTGGATAGACTGACCAAGATGATCATCCGCCATCAAGCACAAGTTTGTAGTCTCCTTATCAGCTTTACTCTTAGAGGAGTCAAATGAAGAATCCAGCCAGAATGCCTTTTGAAACCACTTCTTATCTTTTTCTTTTTTGAACTTGGGTTTCTCCTCACCCGTCTTCTTGATTGGGTGAGTTTTAGGTGTAGGACAATCAACTCTTATATATATTAGCTTATTGTATTCAAAGAAAACCATATTAAAAGAACCTTTAAAATTGTTGTTATCCTTACCTTTTTTCCACTTCTGATGGTGCTATTGATTTTTCCTTAGAAATATTTTAAATTACCTAGTGATTAAGGCAACATCATCACTTTCAGACCCGAAAGAATCAGTTTCCATATGGATGGCCTTCAGCGCCATAGTTTTTTCCTTCTTCTTCTCACCTACATCAAGTTGTCTTTGGTTCACCCCTTGCTTGTAAGCAATAAATGATCCAAGTAAGTTATTAGTAGAATATGTATTCAAATCCTTAGATTCTGTTATTGCAATAATCTTAGCATCAAAGGAAGAAAGCAAACATCTCAAAATCTTATTAACTCTTTTATAATTCATGTGATCTCTTCCTAAGGCATATAATGAGGTGATAATTTAAGTAAACCTAGTATACATTTTAGAAATCAATTTAGAAGGTTTCATACAAAAAAGTTTATAGTCATGCAATACGATATTCAACTGAGATTGCTTAACTTCATTTGTTCCTTTATAAGTAATATACAATTTATCCCAAATTTCTTTACAGTTAGCACAAGTTAAAACACACGTGTAATCTTCCAATTTCAAAGCACAAAAAAATAGTTCAAGCATTTTGCATTAAGTTGCGCTAAATCCCTATCATCAAAAGTCCATTTAGTAAAAGGAAGTTTAGTTTTAATGCCATTAATTTCACGTGCCAGAGGTGAATAACCCTATTTAACAAGCATCCACATATGATAGTCAAAGATTATAAAAACATAGACATGTGAGTTTTCTAAAAATCAAAAGGAATATTATCAAACAAAGGTGGCCGAGTAATAGAATACCCTTCCATAGTATTACGATTATCAGAGTTAGTCATGGATCAAAATTCAAAAGTTTTGAAAAACTCAATTGTATGAATACCTTTCTGATACCACTTGAAAGTTTGTTAGGGATGTTAAACCCTTGTGAACTAGCCTAAGGCTAACCAAGAGGGGAGTGAATTGGTATTTTTAAAATTTCTCAAATAAAAATATAATTTTAAACCAAACCAATAATCACCACAAGAAAATCAAAGTGCATAAATTTAATGCCAAAAAGAAGTAAGAAAAAGCACACAGAAATTTATAGTGGTTCGGTCAACTTGATTTATGTCCACTCCCGGAGCCTCTCCTTCGAGTATTGCACTAAACTCAGTGACTCTCCTTTTGCTCCCACAGCAAGGCAGAGAAGCTTGTATAAACCTCCTTTCCACCGACACTAGTGAGATAGAGAACCCAACTCTTTTTGTTTCCTCTTGAAGCAGACAGAGAACCTGACTCCTTTTTGCTTCCTCCTGAAGCTGGCAAAGAATCCTGATTTGTTGTTAAAGTAGACCTCTCTCTAACCTCCAAGGAACTATGGATGATAACCAGAGAAGATGACTCAGATCCTTTCTTGGAGCAACCTTTGTGAAACCCCTCATAAACTTCCCCTCACAAGATCCTCTCTCTCTCTCCCTGACTCTCCCTCTCCTCTTGGCTCTCTCAGGTTAAGACATCAGCAAAAGATATAATCTTGGGTAAATAAGAGGTTTTATATAAAAGAGCTTCGTATTTTCTCTTACTTATAATAAATCAACATTATCATCCATGATAATCTACGGATCATCCTATACGATTAGTTCAAATTATTGAGTATCATCTAGAACATCACCCTGAACGCATGCCTGGATGATATAAAAGTAAACTGATCATCCTGAATGATTTCATGATTGTCTTGGATGATTAGTTCAAAATGATAAATATTGTCCAGCACATCACCCTGATTGCATGTCTGGACAATGGAAAAATAACTGATCGTCTAGGACAATTTGGAATCATCCCGGATGATTAGTGCAAAAATAATACACATCGTTCAAAACATTATTCTAGTCATCCAGGAAGAAACTATGGTTTTTTTTACTGATCGTCCTGGATGATCTGCGATCATCCTAGATGATATGATCGTTCAATCAAACCTTAATTACTTTCCTTAATTATCACACTAATATAGGCATAATTGCACTTCAAAGTCCAAAATGATGTCCTGGATGATATCTAATAATTAAACATGTCTAAACAAATCTGACTGCTGATTCTTTCTGATTTGAGTCTATCGTCCTGGATGATGCTAATATTGTCCAGGATGATTTGGGATCATCCCAAATGATATGATCAAAATCTAAAAACTCTAAAATAGTTAGAATTTTTTTCTTGAGTGTGTGTGTGCAAGGTATGTTGCAAATCTATTTTTCATGGCTTATGTTTGATGATTGACAAACACTACTTCTCTTGGACTACTTGTTGCTTCTAACTTTTTAGGAATCGAAGATCGGACGATCAAGAGGAAGCCAGTTCAAGATTGCGTAGGTTTAGGGTTGAGTCAGTATGTACTATTGTTTTTTTACCTTTTGAGTCTACTAGTAATGGTCAAAGAGAGTGATGCTAAGTAACCCTACACACACACACTTGAGAGACTTAGAATTTCTGTTTTTTCCCACATTGGCCAGGCCGATATTTATATCGTCCTAGACGATCAGCTTAAAATAGAAAGTCTAAATAAGTATTCTTAATTATGGCAGCCATCATTAACATATCGGCCTGGACGATACGTGTATTGGCCAGGACGATAAGCTCAAAACAGAAAGAAGTAGCCGCCATAGACAATTAAGGTATACTGTATTTTTAAATTATCGGCCAGGACGATCCAAGGATCGGCCTGGACGAAATTACCAAATTATGCCTTAATTGATCAGGAAATCAAGGGAGTAATTAAGGATGATTGATACGATCATATCGTCCTGGATGATCGCAGGATCGGCCAGGACGATCTATTCAAAATCCTTAAGTTACTTCAGGACGATAAATATCGGCCAGCTCAAAAACAGGGCGATGCTCAGGACGATTTGCCTCTGATTTGAACTGATCGGCCAGAACGATCATTAGATCGACCAGGATGATCCAACACCCACAACAGGGCGATGCCCAAGCCGATCTTCTGTGAATTGTACTGATCGTCCAGGCCGATGTCCATATCGGCCTGGACGATAAAGTCGGCTACTTGCAATTAATGAGCTTCTTTGAAGCTCTTCTATTTAAGAGCTCTTGTTCAACGTTTTTGATGACCTTTGGCTGCTGCCTTGACCTGAGAAGACCTTGAGGAGAGAAAGAGAGAGAGGATCTTGTGAGGGGGAGCTTGTGAGGGGATTCACAAGGGTTGCTTCAAGGATCGCTCTGCTTGTCTTTCGTCTGGAGTTTCTCATCCGTGGAAGAGTCGGTAGAGGTAAGGAGTTTGCTTTTGGTTGTGGTTCTCTTCCAGCTTCAGGAGGAAGCAAAAGGAGGTAGGTTCTCTGCCTTGCCGGGGTGGCAAAAAGGAGGTTCTTGTGAGGGCTTCTCCTCTTAGCCGTGGGAGCTAAAGGAGAGTCACATTTTGTAGTGCAATACTTGGAGGGTGCCTCCAAGGAGTGGACGTAGGTCGAGTCGACCGAACCACTATAAATCTCTGTGTTCTTTTTCTTGCTTCCGCACTTTTTAAATTCCGCATTTTATTTTTGTGGTGTGATTTGGTTTATGCAATTTTCTTTCTTTGTGAAAAGAGTTTTTAAAATACCAATTCACCCCCCCTCTTGGTTAGCTTGGGACTAAGTTCATAGGGCTTAACATCCCTAACGAACTTTCAAGGTTGTTTAGCACCAGGACTTATATTATTACAAATGACTCAAGAAAAGGTAAAAGACACTTAACGTACATTACAAGAAGACTCATTCCTAATCTACCCAATCTTGAGCTCACTTGTTTTGTAATTGACCTTGTGGACCTGAAACGTTAATAGGCAAGGCATTCGTAGAAAAATAGAACTGTCAGAAATGTTTGCTATCATCAAAATTATAATTCATGAATCCATATTCGGAACATAACTTTTGTGCTAAAAAGAGCTTGTGGCCCAAATTCATGTTTGTCATGTATTGTGTGGGTAGGCATTTGACTACTTATTGCTTTAACCTTGGTGACACTTAGGTTTGGCAGAGGTTGTGCAAAATCAAATGGAGTGTTGAACCATTTATCTTTTGGGGGCTTCATAATGGCGATATTTAATTTTGGCAAGATCATTGGTTAGGGGGAAATTCTATTAACTCCTTTACTAACTCCTCTTTCAATTTGGCGGTTAAGGTGAATTATATCTTTTCTAATAATTGTTGGAATTATAACAAGATTGCTAATGTTGTTCCTCATTCTATTATTCAACAAATTTTGAATCTCCCCCTTAATACCGATTCTGATGATTTTCTCTTATGTGGCTTGTCCAAAGTTGGTTGTTTTAGATAGAAGGATGTATGGCATGCCTTTAGACCTAAGAACGAGACTTCTAATATTTTTTAATTGTTTTGGCATAAAAGCATTCCCTCCACCATTGCGGTCTTTGTGTGGAGAATCTTATATAAATTCATCCCTATGGATGTCAGCTTAATTAAAAGAGGATTTATCTTACCATCCAAATGTCAATGTTATTTTATTGTCCAAAATATGCATCATGTTTTTCTTTCCTGTCCCTTAGCTATTAAAACTTGTATTTATTTTGACGACATTTTTAAATTGAATTTTTTTAATGCTAAAAGGTCTATTTTTGCTCTCCTTAACTGTTGGTTTATCAAGTCGAAATGCCATATCAGAAACATTATTCCTTCTCTCATTTTGTGGTTTTTATGATTGGATAGGAACAACTCTTTTTTCAATGGTATTATTATGAACCATAAAAGTATTATTCAAAATGTGAAAGATAATGTTGTTTCTCTCTTCTTTGTTAATCTTCTATCTATCAAGAATTTTAAGAATTATTATTTTTCTACTATTGAGTTAGTTATTAAGTTGGTGTTTGATCATATTCCTAAAGATCTAAGGTTTATTTGTTGGATCAAGCCTCCTCTTAACTCCTATAAATTGAATATTGCTAGTGCTAATTTTGGGCATACCTCAGGTTGTGGCGGGGTTATCAGAGATTGTTATTGTAGCCTCATTGGCCTTTTATAGAATTGTGATGATAATAAAGCTATTACTTTGGCTATTCTCTATGGTTTTAGGAATTGTGTTCCTCTTGATTTAATGAACATTAGTATTGGAGTGGATTCTTAGTTTTATTTTCTAAATTTTAATGCTTTTGAGGATTCAGTGTGTAATTCATCTCTTTCTATCTGGTTAGGGTGATTAAGAATCTGATGAATTTTATGAATCTCTCTCTCTCTCTTTTTCAGAAGGATGGTAATGCGTGTGATAATTGGCTTGCCAATTGGGGTGCTAGCCTGAACTGTATGTCTGATTTTAGTTCTAATAACTTCCTTGCTCCACTATGGGGTCTATTAAGTATAGATAAAATCTGTATGCCTTATGTCATATCCTAATTAATTTTATGAGCTGTGGTCTTTTACCCTGTTTCACTCTCTTCTAAGGGTGTGTTCTCAGTGTTTCCTTATCCTATTTTTCTTCTATTATATGGGCTGTAGCTTTCATGTCGGTTTTGGTGTTGTGATTTATATTTCTTTAGACCCTTGTATGTTGGGGTTTCAGGGTGATTGATATTTTCTGTTGAGCTGTTTTATTTCTGGCTTGTCTATTCTCCCTTACTATGGCTTGGGTGGCCTTGGTTTTCTATATAGATGGGTGATTCTCTCATTCCAAGGAGAGGATTTTTATGAGTATTTGGAGTGATTTTTTGTGTTATTTACTAGAGTCTTTCTCTAGCTATCTTCTGGGTTATTTATATGGTTGGTTGGTGGTTTTTGGTGCATCCTCCTGGGTCATCTTGTGTTGGTCTCCTAGCATTTCTCTAGGAGGCTTCTCCTCTTTATTGTGGTCCTTTGTTTAGTTTGGGGTCTAAGCAATTTGGGTGATTCTAGGGCTTATTTGTTGGATCCTCTCTAGGTCTATTTTTTATATTTTGTTGCTGGGCATTGCATTTCACTATGCTGCAGCTATTACTTTTCTAATTTGGCTGATCCGGTCTTTACCTAGTGCCTTAGCTTTGATGGTTGGCTTATTTTTTTGATGTTAGGGAGCTAGATTCAGCTCTTTGGTTCCTGAAGCTATGCTCGGGTGGACAGTTTCTTGGGTTGCCAGATTGATCCTGCTGGCATTAATTTTGGCTTTGTATGGATTTTGTTATTTTCTTGGTTACTCTTCTAAGTATATATGGACTCTGGGTATTATTCCCTATTGGCCTTTTGCTATCTTTAACAAGAATAACTTGTTGTATTTTCTTCCTTTTACATATTATGGTTTATTTTGCTATTGTTTTTGTGGCCTACATCTTTTTTTGCAGAAGCTGATTAGTGCAAGTGATTGTGGTCTTGATTTTATGGATAGGAAGCTGGAGCTCATGGATGTTATTTATTGTCTTCCTTTTTTTTTGGGTGCTCTTACTTATGCACCGTAGAATTTATCTAGGCGTTCATGTTCTTTTGCCTAGAAGGGATCTTGAGCTCATAGGTTTTTTGGTTTGAATTTTGTGGCTCTTTCTAGCATCAGAGAGCTCGAGGCCCCTTTAAGGACTTTATACCTTTTTCCTATAATTAACACGTAAACCACTCCATGGGTTTCTCCTAAATAGTAATAATAATAATAATAATAATAATAATAATATTTAGTTGTAGCCTTTGTAAAATATTTAAGAATTTTAGGGTGATGATGTGCATATCTACGAGATACTTCAGAAAGAAAACTTTACGATGAAAGCAACATAAATGTGACTATTTGATGTTATCCTATATACATAAAGCTATCTAAGTGGAATGGAAGAGATAATTAGTATGATCTCATTTAGAATTATTATGTACAAATGCGCGCACAAGATTACATGGAATAAGTAATAAACTAATGAGTATCAAGCGTCGTTCCAAAGAGATTATGTTGATCAATTACTAAATTATATTAGTTTTAGGCTATCTAAACAATCAAAATCTTGTGGAATTTTCTAAATAAAACTAAATAAGTAGTATAAAAATAGATGTTGACCACAATTTTGTATGAGTTCATTTGTTCTACAATCATCTTTATGAGTTGCATTTGGTTTTCATTGTTGAATGTTATGGTAAATACTTCATTTATCATAACATTTTTTATGGAATTTGATGTGGGAGACATCTTTATGGATGAACTGCCAAAGCATCCTTAATTAAAAAATTCAATAAATACCCAAACTTTGAAAATCATAATTAATTCCAAAAAATTTTAAATTGATCATGCTTAAATCCATTCAACTCCACTTAAGATCTATTATTTTCTAAAAATATAAAACATTCAAAATTTAGTCAAAGTCAAAAAGTCAATTTTTGATCAATTGTAGTTCAAATTAGGTCAAAACTTTCAAAATCCATAACTTAAGGTAAAAAATTCTAAATCCAACAAAACTTATAGTCTAATTACTCATCTTAAGGTCTAGTATTTGATAAAATATTAAAATTATAGAAATCACTTTAATTTAAAAATCAACTTTTAACCAAAAAATTAATTTAATTAAATAATTCAAAAAAAACTTTAAAATTCAATAATTGATCTAAAATTCCAGGAAATTCTAATTTAATCATTCTAGCCAATTTTTGATCAATTGACATAAAATTTATCAATCCTTAACTCTAAATCAATTAAATCGCTTAATTAATATAGGTTACTACTGGGTAACTCAGGCCTATGAGGCTACTAGCGTAGCCCCAAGGAAGGTGAAATACACTTCACATCCATGGTGTAAACAAATGTAGTAATTACTCAACCCTTAAAATGCCTTTTTTTGAAAATCAACCCTAATACAATAATGCTTAAACTCAAACTTAAATCCCTTAAACCTTCAACCATTAAAAACTTTAGGCAACTTCAACAAACTACCCAATCTAGGATATATCTAAGCCACACAACCTTTTGCACACACTTTAGATGGTTTGCTAGGACAACCAACTATAGTTTTTAGCTAGACTGGTGTTTTACTTTCCTACTATCATGTGCCGAGTTTTCTATGATTTTCACTACAAGCTAGTTTATATATGTAATTGTTGTGATTGATATATTTATTTACTAAATGCAATCTATAAATTAATGTGGTGGCCGATAAGTTACCCTTAGGTTAGGAACCATCTAGGTGCTTAGGAGATTTTTTGCAGGTGGCCATGCTCATACATGGCTATAAATCAAGGGGGAAAATTCAAAAGGTTTTATATTAACATGTTTTATCATCTTACCTTTGACAACATTTCCAAAATAAAAAATCCCCCTTAAATTAAAAAAGAACATGGCCAAGTATGATGTTATTTTAATTTGAATATATGTGCATATAAATGCTTGGGATGTTACTATTGATTTCATTTACTTAGGATAACTATGAAGGGTGTCAAGATTTTCTATCTTTCATTTAATATATTTTAATTGAGTTGTAAATCTGTAAGTGACATTTGAGATGGGATACATATCTAATTTAGAATCCAAAGAGGAGGAAATATCCCTTCGGGAAGAGTTCCCTTCCATTTAGAGATCAAAATTAGGATGATTTTGAGTATCCAAAGCGAAAAGAAAACGCTCCTTATGGGAGGAGTTTCTTTTAATTTGGATATCCATACCTGATGAATCTAAGGTGCTTGCAAAAGGATGAAGAAGTGACGACAAAGTGTATCCCACTCAAAGTCACTCACATCAATCCTAGATTAGAATCCAAGTTTTAGTTAGTTGTACCTAACAACTTTTAATTTCTATAAACCATGGGTTATAATTAAGTGGTACTTGTCATATGGATGTTCTTAATTTATTTAATTGAGTTGATTAATTTATTTACATTGATTATGCTTATAACTGCATGCTTTTTCTTGCCTTTTTTTATTATATGCCATTTTATTTTATCCTTGATATGATGAGACGCTCATAAGGGAACATTTAAAAATATTTTATACTCAAAATAAAAATAAAAATTTGAGGCTGATATAGTAACTCTAAGACTTAAGAAGTAAGCTCAGGATCGCCAAGAGTCTGCAAATGCATATTAATTACTTCTCTTCCTTATTAGGCACCTCCCCACCTATGAGTTCTAGAAGGCCACTTGACTTATTATGGTGCAGTCCTTTCAAGAAAAAGTTGTGTAATCTCTAGGATAAATTTAATTTTAAAACTTTTTTTCAAAAACTTTTTCATATTCACTTTATGCATTTTCTGAATCAATTAACACGCTTTGCATTATAAATAAATTTAAAAGTGTCTAAGATTTTAATTGCATTTTTAAAGTGTCAATCACTCTATATTAAGTTAATGGGCCAATTAGTATCCTCTATAACTATCACCCCAACTCCTAAAAACTTTAATTTACATCCTACAACCCTTTCATTAAAAATCTTATTCATGGATTTTAAATCACCTAGGTGGTTTGTTGTCTCCTCAATCTTTCTGGGGTAAATCTTGATTTGCATTATATTAGATAGGTTCATGAAACTGTGGTTAAATGTCAAATTTAGACTTTGGATTTGGGCAGACTTAAAATCATATGACACTAACTTCTGGGAATATAATCCAATATTTCTAATAAATAAACAACTCAAATTAAATTTCTCTTCAAATCAAAACTTAAAGCACAACATATAGGTTGATACACTTCTGAATTATTTTTAGAATCTCAAAGTGCTTCCTACTTCTTCTCCTTTGATCTCCAAAATAAATGATCAAACTCATTCTAATCCCTATTAGTTTTTCAACCTCGATTCCCTTGATATCAATCCTCAAAAATCTAAAAATAAATTTTTTGCCATTATTCTTAACAAGTGTATTTGTAGGGAATTCAACCTTCCTATGATGTAATTAACTATGAGGGCTTGAACTTGTAGGAGATTTAGAACCTGCATCTACTTTTCAAACTGATTTTCAAAACTTAATTAATTTCCTTTGGGAAAAGCAGAATCAACGATGATTATTATAGTTATATTCGGATGGTCGCTTAGTAAATGATATTTTCTTCCCTTAGGAAGATATATCCTTTGTTATCATGACTCTTAATATGAACCAAATGATCTCTTATCCAAAACTATCATAGTCAAGATTAAACTTTCAGTTTTGTTATCTGAACACATTAGGTAATGAAAATTTTTCCCCACAAGGCAATATATCATTTGTGATAATGTGTTTGACTTCAAGACAGGAATTCAAGAAATGAAACTTCCCCAAAGGAAATTAGCTTTTCAAAAACTTAAAAACTTTTCAACACAAATAGTTTTCTAATCTTATTATGTACTGTGTAATTAATCCCATATATTTTTATTTATATTAATGGAAGGACTTCTAGTTGGATTAAAGCTAGAAGTGATTTTAGACAAGGGTGTCCTTTGTCTACATATTTATTATGCGTTCTCAATTATTTTCAAATGCTATATATCAAAGAGGTAGGGAGATTGGAATTAAAATATCTCCAAATGAACAAATAATTTCTCATCTTTTATACACACATGAAGTGCTATTTTCTTAAGCAAAAACCAAAGTTTTAAAGACGTTAAATAAAATTGTTTCTGATTTCTTCTATTGGTCAGGGCAGAAAGTTAATAGACCAAAGTCATTACTGATTTTTGGAAATGTTGTCAAAGGTAAGATGATGAAGAATATATCTAAAATAATTGAATTCAAAATTGTGAAAGAACTTAATTATCTTGGAGTGAAGATTACATTGAGAGGATTAGTGGTGTTAAATTTTTAAAGTATTATGGATAATGCACTGAATAAAATAAATACTTGGGGTAATAGATTTATTTCTATTGTTGGTAGAATCATTCTTTAAAATGAGCGTTTCTTTCACTTTTTATTTTTTATCGACTAACTCTTTAGTTCCTACAAGATTGGTGAATGATTTTAGATAAGATGTGCAAAAATTTTATTTTGCATAAATATATTGGAAGACAAGTTCTTCATTATGTGGTCTGGGATGTGCTGTGTAAGCTCAGGCATATGGGAGGTTTTGGTATTCATTTCGCTTTGAATAAGGTTGGTCCATTGAGGGCCAGATTGACATGGAACTTCATTTCTAATCCTGAATGT
The DNA here is from genome assembly GCA_022539455.1 of Dendrobium nobile. Taxonomy (NCBI): domain Eukaryota; kingdom Viridiplantae; phylum Streptophyta; class Magnoliopsida; order Asparagales; family Orchidaceae; genus Dendrobium; species Dendrobium nobile. The sequence goes on from CM039735.1 coordinate 64,050,867, forward strand.
TTACTTAATAAGAACTCTATTGTTAAATATGGTAGAGATATTTAGAATCTAAAAATTAAATGATGCCCTTCACCAACATGGGAAATTATTGTGAATGGAGCTACATTTCTTTATCCTATTATTAGATGGAAGCTGTCAACAAAAGAATAATTTAATGTCATAAAGATGCATGGATTCTATATAGATGCATTGATAGATGGCTAACAATAATTGTGGATTATGAACAACTTAATCTTATGGTTGGGAATTTTTTATCTGATTGAAATTAGAAGGTGGACTAATTGGGAAATTACTTTGGAGATCATCTAGTTGAGCTCATTCAGGGAATTCAAGTATATTTGGAGTTACCTACTGATGAACCATTTATGTTTAAATTCAGGTAAAATAATTACCTCTATAAGAATAATTTAATGTCATAAAGATGCATGGATTCTATATAGATGCATTGATAGATGGCTAACAATAATTGTGGATTATGAACAACTTAATCTTATGGTTGGGAATTTTTTATCTGATTGAAATTAGAAGGTGGACTAATTGGGAAAATACTTTGGAGATCATCTAGTTGAGCTCATTCAGGGAATTCAAGTATATTTGGAGTTACCTACTGATGAACCATTTATGTTTAAATTCAGGTAAAATAATTACCTCTATAGAGTTTGAAGCTTTTATTCAAAATAGTTCTATTGATGATGGCTAATTGAGATGGTTAAAGAAATTGAATCTTAGATTTTGTGTGGATTTTTTTGGTGGCGCTTATGCAGAGATGCTATTCCAAAAAATGAATATCTTATGCATTAAAAATTGCATAATTTTGTTGTGTGTCCTAGAGGATGCCAACCAATTGAAAATACACAACATATATCTGTGGATTGCAAGGAGTTGAAGGAGGTGATTACTAAATTAAATAGTTGGAGCAATCAAATTCTTATTTTTTCTTCTTTTATTGAATGTTGTATTGGGCTAGAAAAGTTATCAAGGAGCAATCCCAATATTTTCTAATATTTATTATACAACAATTTATATGTCTTCAAAAATTATAATTATAATCAAACATGGTGGAGTTGTAGTTCATTTGGTGGATATAACTGCTAAGATACTTAGAAATACTATTCTCTTCACTTTGACTCTATTATGGGAAACTAGGGTGTTAACTAACCCTTATAGCTGAATGATAAGTTTGGCACCCTCCTCTACCAGAATGGATTAAAGTTAATATAGATGCATATTTTTTTAAGTCTAATAAAATAGGAGTCAGAAGTGTATTCAGATATCACAATGGTAGATTTCTGCTTTCTTTTGGAATCAAAACTATGCATTGGGATATATCTAAATTTGAGCTATTGGTTGTTTCTTCTTTGAGAAATATGCTTGATAAATGGATATTGGCGAGTAAAGGTATTATAATAAAAGGTGATAATCTCAACATTATAAAATTGCTTCAAGATAGTATGAAATTTTCAAAATGGCATCAACATTATTTGTTGATGAAGGAGCTACTTTTTATAAATAATTTTAATCATGTTTTATTCCAATTTACTCATAGAGAACGTAATAAGTTGCTAACTATGTTGTTTTGGTATTTTTTTGGAATAATGTTAGTAACAATAATATTCCTTCTTCTTTTCTTACTTTATTAAAGAAGGAATATGATAGAATTCCTATCAAGCATTAGTTTTTAATAGTTTTTTTCTTTTAATACAAATTGCAGTTCTAAAAAAAAAAAGATTCATGTAATAATAGGCTATTTACTAATTCAATAAATTACCAATTTTATATATAGTTAAATTATGATAATAAATACAACTTAAATATACTTAACTAATTTAAATAAAATAAAATAAAAGCAAACATGATTGCATTCAAAAAAAATTCATAAAGTATTATCAACAACATACAAATCTTAGGAAGGGGATTAGCTCATGCTATGTTGAAAAAATAAGAAATATATATTGAATAGCATGAATAAGGGTAAAGAAGAAGACAAAAAACTTCATTTCCCATTGACATCATCATCTTCTTTATTTCCCTATCCACCTTCAAAACTCATCCATGATGCTATCTCTCAACTCTAAAAAAATTCTTTAAATATTTTTAGAAAGGGATCACTAAAGACTTAAAAAAATATAAAGTATGTTAAATTAAAAAAGGGGAAAAATATCTCCAAATTGGGGTAAATCAAGCTTAACACTTGGTTGGCATCTTAGGTACTAGGTTTAGGCACCAAGGTTGGGTGCCTAGGCTCCTTAACATTACTTATCCAAAATTCTCTTATTTGTGTCCTAACATTCTATTAAAAAATTTGACTCTCATGTAGACATCAATTGTGGGTGCTTAGGACTTTGAGCATCATGCTCTTTATTTTGTAGCATCATAACATTATAATGAATACATAAATGTAAAGACAGGGCACCAGTCCTATTGCCTTAGTGCTTGGCTAGGCACCCAAGCTCTTAAAGCCTTCGAATGCATTAATTTTAATATATTTCACTTGAATGGATCCAATATGCTTGTTTTTTTTCTAATTACATAAAGAAAATTTACCAAATAATAAAGTTTGCTTAAATAAATTCAATTAATTAAATTACTATAGCAAATTTATAAATTTATTTATAATAAATGAAAAAATTAAAGTTCCAATCTATGATAAAATAGCATAAAAATCTTGCATATCAAATAGCTGACACTTGGATCTTCACTCATCCTATAAAAAGTAAATAAACTAAGATCAGAAAAATGATAATTCACTCTAGAAAATTATGGTAAGATAATGGTATCATTGCACACTTACTTGTTGAAGTTGTTTTGAATATTAGTGTTTGTCATATATTACAACAATTAGGTTAATAGGATTTATACGATTTTTATTGATAAGCATATTAGTATTTTTCATCATTCCTCTCATTACCAAACTATGTTACATTATTGACTGATTGTGTAATCCAACAACTATTTGTTTTTAATACTATAAAGCTATGTAACATAAAGATCTTCTAATTTTTTTGTATGCCTCAAACCTTTACCAAAAAAATCACTTGATAGTCAACTTGGTTTAGTGAGTTTTAGATGGATATTGTGGACTATTGTAAAGGGGAATTATATGTTAGAATATTTTTTTAAGATTAGGTGGGGATGAATTTCATCAAATTTTTTTAGTGGAAATGATTTTATTCCATTATTTTTTTCTTTGACATACCCAACTTACAACCCCGTTCTTCATCAAGGAGATTCCTACTTACAATTTCATATTTGTTGACTATAGAGATGGATTTTGACTTATGAAAAGATTCAAAAAGTTTTAAAGTTAAAATAACTATTTTCATGATTTATAGATTTCTAATAATAGTATATTCCATAATAATTCATAATAACTAAGTTATAATATACTTTTACAATAAATGTACTAATCCAAAAAATTATAATAATGATTTCTCTAATTAATAAATAATAACCTTTTTTAAGAAAGTGAGAACACATCACATTATATGTTTTCATTTAAAAAGTAGGATACTATGGTGTAAAGAAAAATACATACAAGTGCAATCCTTTTTCTAGAGAAGACTACATTACCAACATGAAAACAAACTTATAAATATATATATATATATATATATATATATAAGCTAAAAAATCTAACTAAAAGTAAATATGTAATAGATAACAGCAAAATTTGATCAAAGTATACAAACTAAAATTTACACCCCACACACATTTCATAAAATTATAGATAAAAAGCTACAAGGGATTAGGGTAATGAGGCTTCCCTATGAGGTGTGCTACTCATCTGCTTCCTCCTATTTCATTATTTGGATATAAATGCTTCTCTCAAACACAAAAACAAACTTTCTTTAGAATAATAGAATTATATAGAATAGTCAAATAAATCAAAGGGTAAAAATTCTCTTAGTTGCCTCCCAAACAATGCTTGATTTATTGTTCTTAGCCTAACTAGCTATCTAACACAAAATCTCTTGAGATATTTTATTATGAGTAAAATAGCTTGCTATATAGTATCTTCGTTAATGTAAGGCTTTGGTTGTTCTCCATTCATCTTGAAACACCCCTTCTATTTGTGGCATATTTATATTTTTCCGTAGGAGTAGACATTCTTCTCCTTAAATGGCCAGGACCATTTGAATCTAAGCTTGTTAGAAAATAACTTCTATCTTGAATTATATAACAACACTTTTTATCATGTACTCTATCATGGCATGCATTTGTTCTTTCTATATAAACTTAGTACTTTCATATGAAGCATTTCAAAATTAATCCATCACATTTAGTTGCAAAAAACTTTTCTTAATATCTCTTGCATGCAAATATTTAGTTTCTTAATTAATCAAAATGTCTTGTGCTCCAAATCTATTAGTAGATGACATGTTTATTAAAATGTATAGAAAAAGGAGACATGCCTATAGGTATCGTATAGGTTGTTTGGCGAACCCATAATACATCATCTAGTTTTAATGACTAATCCTTTCTATTGTTCCTTGTAGTTTCTCCAAAATCCACTTGATATCTCTATTAGATTTTTCAAATTGGCTACTTATGTGGATATGATGGCCACATAAACTTATATTTGATCTCATAATTTTTAATAGAACTTCTTATTACTTAATGTAGAAATGCTCCCTTCATCATTAATTTTCACTTGAGGGGTGACAAACCTTATGAAGATATTTCTTTAGGAGCTTTATTACCACCTTTATATCATTGATAAGTATACTAGTTGCCTATATATACTTAAAAATTTAGTCAAATGCCTCCAAAATAAGGAGTTTATTAAAACACAATGAAAAAGTACCCAAGAAGCCAATTCCCCTCACATTAATTAAATTGATTTCTAAGATGTTGTGCAATACTACTTCATTTCTTATCTAATGCTCCCAATAAAATAGTATATATCACATTAGTCCATAAACAAGTGAGAGAGTTTAAAGAACCTTTGTGGCAGCGTGATGGTATCCAAAGGGTCCACAAATATTTGGTGTATGAAACGGTGTAAAATGTTGAAATTATCCATAAATGGAATGCATATTGATATTATATGATTGGAATAGAACTTATAAACAAGTGTTATATCATAAGTAATGCTTAACCTCTAATAAAATCTCTTTCACTACTGATATTACTAATCATAAGGTAACATATTGCATGCTAAACAATTGGCGAAATAAAAGAACTATAGCATTGGTGATGTGCTAATAGTGAAAAACTGCTCATCATGAAATATCTCAACAATCGGTCAAACTTATGGTCATTGACCTCAAATATTTATATTCTTGATAAGTGACTAGCAACAAGATTTCTATACCTTTTTTCTCTAATATTAAAAATCAAACTTATATAGTCAGAGCACCCACTAGATTAATCTAAGCTTAACAACTTACTTTTCAATTAGATATGTAATTTTGGCATGATATGTGTATACTATCACTTCTACAACAATGAGATAGGATCTAAACTTATCAAATGCAATGTAAGTACTAGCAACTCCATTTCTATTTTAGCATAGTTCAACATGGCATCCATATGTATGTGACTCATTTATAAATAGTAAGGAATGTCCTCCTAATTTTTTGTCCTAGAATTGCACCTATTGCATATTTACTAACTTCACACATTAACTCAAATGGTTGAGTCTAATTGGTGTCCATAATGATAATTGCTTTTGTGACACCTACTCTTAACACCTAAAAAATCCTGATGTACTCCACATTGAATTTAAAGGAATGTTTTTAGCTAGAAAATTGCATATAGTTGTGTGATTTGTGAGAAATCCTTGATCAATCTCCTACAAAAACCTATGTGTCTTAGGAAACTACTTAAACCTTTCACTAATATGGGAGGAGGTAGTTCCTTAATTATTTTAGCTTTGACTATGTATCAATCCTTGCTAATTAGACTTTGTAGCCTATTAAATTTCCTTCATCCACCATAAAATGACACTTTTCCACTTGAAAATTAATTTTGATTCTTTGCAGCTTTTCAAAGAAAACATTAAGTGGTGAATTCTTGTGTCAAATAAATAACCAAACACTAAAAAAAATATCCATGAAGTTCTCTCTTCCATATAAAAATGTTCACCACCATGTATTTTTTAAATGTGGCTAGTGCACTATATAATGTGAATGTCATTCACCTAAAGGTAAATGTTCCCTATAAGGCAAATAAAAATTATATCTTCTTGATCTTTTGGAGAAATATATATCATATTATCTCAAGTATCCATAAAAAGGTAGTAGAAAGATTTCCAAACAAGTTTATCAAGCATTTAATCAATGATTGGTAAGAGAAAGAGATCTTTGCTTATCATCTTATTTGATTTATTATTTCCTATGTATTCTTCATATCCTTTAGTAGTGTGGGTGGGAATTACATAATTATTCTCAGTAGCATTAATGGTGATTCCTCATTTCTTTGGTACCACATGTACTAACTAACAAAAGAAATGTAAAAAATATGGTAAATGATTCTAGTGTCCAGTAGGTTTAAGACTTAAGCTCTTTACACCTCCTCCATATTGGGATAAATCTCATCTAATGGAAAATTAAGTGCTTGAAGTCTTCTTCCATCAAAATCTTATGTACGCACGTATAATATCTATAATTGATCATCATATGGAAGCCTAATATTCCTTTAACACCATTAATAACTTGACTTCTAGCTCCTGTATAGCTTTGCTAAAATAATGATAGGTATTATGGATTCCTTCCCTAGAAAGGAATATTTCAAATGTGTTGGTGATAATTAGAGAAATTTCGAAATCTAGATTACATATATTTATTATAAAGTACTAGCTAAATCTATCTTTTGATGCAAAAAATAAGTTAATATTATCAATTTTCTCCTAGCACTGTAGCATCACATATCTAAATTGCAATGCTATAACTTTCTCTAGTGTCGTAGCACTACCAGTCTGGTTCCATACTGGTTAAAGACCTAGATGAGTGTTGGAGAGCTTAGCATTGAGGTGCTACCCAGAGAGCACCACAACACCAAATTACCCTAGCTACATGGTAGAAGACAGTTGGAGATAATTAAACTAGTGAATCAATGCAATGAGTGATGAACCGACATTACTATTCAACAACACTGAGGTGCCAATTCAATTATTTTGGAATTTTATAAATAGGATTCCTAATGTTCATGTTAAAAGGTTGGAAAGTAGAAGAGACATGAGTGGGTGTGTGAGGCTACTTCTAGTGAAGGTTAACTCTTTTATACCTATTGTGTGACTCTTATACTATTGTGGAGAGAAGAAAGTAGTGTAAAGGAGTCTTTACTTCTTAGCCTGGTCATTTTTATCCTTATTATCTATTTTGTATTTTTATTTTATTCAATAAAATAAAAATATTTGTTATGTTTGATTTTATTTTCATATGTGGCTAAACTCTTTTATTTGAACTTATAATAATTTAGAAACCATGCATTGCATAGAATATACTTATAAACTTATAAATTGCTTAACACTATTTTTAAATCATGAATGCCTCATTTAGTTTGTACATAGGCCATACATAAACCTTAAGCCAAGTATGATATATAACCTTAACGGATGAGTAAAAGAATAAGTAGAGGATTTAAAATGTAATCTTTTCATGCATATACATATGGTGGTTAGGATTATGAGATCTTAAGGAGATAGTAAAACTGTAGTTGGGAGGAATCTTAGCTAATACAATAATAAGCTTAATAGAGATGCAGAGTACCTATGATCTAATTCATAACAACATTAGAATGAAAACTCTCTATTATAAGCATCTATTTTTAAATAATATAGAATTATTGTTTAAAAAATTATTGCATTTATCTTTAACAATGAAAATATTTTTTACTTTCATTGCATCACCCAAATTAATTATCTGACAATATAAATATAGTGATTTTATTAAGCAATATTGGAGCGAGGTGAAGATAATTTTAAATCCTTAGGGGAATGATACTCATCTCATAAATTTTTTATTTGACATGACATGTGCACATGCATAGAATAGGAGTTACACCATAAGATAATAAAAAATATTTAATAAACCAAGTACTGTGTTAAATTATCTGTCAAGTTTTTGGCATAATTACTAGGGAGTTGAAGTTAATTATCCTTTCTTACATTTTATACTACTAAATAAACTACTAACTTATTCTTGTCTTTATTTTATTTTAATTAATGTGTTTTTTATAATTTTCCTATTATGTTATTTACTCTTGCATGCACAGTAAGAAATAAATGGTAGTTATTTTATCTGATGCTAAAATAGAAAATATGATTAAAAATATTAAAAAAAAAGATTAAAAAAAGCTTGAACAAATTCAAGATAATGATCAACCAAGACCTCTTAGAAAATATGTTAATCTAGTAGTTGGAGGCATTCACAAAAGCATTAATAGACTTAATATTCTGACTGATAATTTTGAGCTAAAAACTATAATAATTTAAATGGTGCAAAATTCTCAGTTTGAGGAACTCTTATTGAAGACCTTAACCTATATATAGCTAGATCCTTAAAAATATGTGCCACATTTAAATATAATAGTGTTTTTGATGACACTATTTGATTTAGGTTATTTCCTTATTCATTGAGAGATAGAGTTAAGATGTAGTTAAATTCATTACTACTAAGCTCAATCATTACCTGGAATGACTTAGCTAAAAAAATTATATCTAAGTTATCTCCCCCATCTAAGAATATTAAGCTTAGAAATAATATATCTTCATTTGCCTAGTGAGATGGTGGGTCCATTTATGATGCTTAGAAAAGATTAAAATAATTACTTAGAAATTGCCCCCATTATACAGTACCTAATTGTCTCATTATTCACACTTTTTTATAATGGTTTAGTTGGATCTCTTAGGTTCATTATTATTGCAGTTGATGGTAGATTGTTGAAGCTCAAACCCTCCAATTATGCTTATTCTTTGATTGAAGAAATGTCGCAAATAATTTTTAATGATCCTTTGAAATAATTAACCGTAAAAAGGTAGCTAGTATGTATGTTTCTAATTCTCTATTAATTCTAGCTGTATAGGTAGCTGTTATATCTAAGAAGCTAGATAATATTTGAGTTAGTTCATCCTAGAGTACACATTTTCTTATAAATAAAGTACAGATAGATCTTCTAGTGACATAAATGCACCAAGTGTAGAATCCCTTAATGCCACCATTAATAGGCCTAACAACCCTTTATCAAATAATTATAGTAATGGTTGGTGAAATCACCCAAATTTTAGTTAGAGTAATAATGAAAATGGAAAAAAATAATTAAAACTCTAGCAAGATAAATTAAGTAGAAAATTAGAACCACCCTTTCCAAAATTATGCAAGCCCATGGCCTAATTATCCCCTGGATATCACTCAAATAATCAAACCAAGGATAAAAAGCCTTCAATAGAAGAGTTAGTTTTTTTAATGGTACTCAGTTGCAAATTAGGCTACTAAAATTAGAAATATTAAAAATCAATTAAGGCAGTTAGGTAGTTCTTTGAATAATAGATCCTAGGGAACCTTGCCTAGTAACATAGAAATAAATCTAAAAGAGAAGGGTAAGGAACAATGTAATGCTATTCAATTGAGGAGTGAAAAAGAATAAGAGGAAGTGCTTAGGAAAGAGGAGAAGCTTATAGATGAAATTCTAGGGGAAGCCCCATTAGAACCCATTAGAATCCACTAAGTCTAAGGAACTATCTCAATCCACTAAGGAAAATAAAACCTATAAGGAAGGTAGTTGAGAGACCACCACCACCTTTTTTTAGAGATTATTAAAGAAAAGTTAGATAGATAGTTTTTTTTTTAAATATTTTTTTAGATATTTAAAATGCTTATAATTAATATACTATTTTTGAAGCCCTAGAATAAATGACTACATATACAAAATTTATGAAAGATTTTTTTAAGTACAAATGAGAAAATTAAGAGTCTTTTAAATAGTAGGCCTTTTTAAAGAGTGTAATACCATTTTTCAAAATAAAATCCTATAAAAGCTTGAGGACTTTGGTAGTTTAACCATCCTAATGGCTATAAGTGATAATTTTTATGGGAGAGTGCATTGTAATTTAGGTACTAGTATTAATCTTATGCCCATGTGCATCTTTAAAATATTATACCTAAGAGAAGTCCATCCTGCCACTATTACCCTAGAATTAGTTGTTTGTTCATTCACCTATCCTAAGGGGGAAATAGAGGATGTTTTAGTAAAAGTTGATATATTCATTTTTCCTATAAAATTTATTATTTTAGATTTGGAGGAAGATAGGGAATTTCCTATCATCCTAAGTATACCTTTCATAGCTTCAAATGAAGTTATAATTGATGTTTAGAAAGGAGTATTAATCATGAGAGTATAGTACTAGGAAGTAACCTTAAATGTCTAAAATCAATGATGTTTCCTAAAGACCATGGTGAGCATTATTTTAGAGTGGATTATGTTGATTATTGTGTGGAGGGTATTATGTAGTAGATGATGCGTGATAGTTAGTTCAATATGTCATTGTGTGAGGATTGTTTGAGTGAGAAAGAGGAAGATTCTATTCATTTTATTCATGAAGCCCCTAGGATGTTTAGGGAAATATTTGAAGTTCTAGATACAACATCTATAGGGAAACCTTTGAAACCCTCTATATTTGAGGCTCTTAAGTAAGAATTGAAGATTTTTCTTACTCATATAAATATGCCTTTTTAGGATATGAGTCAACTTTAATGGTCCTTATCTCTACTAAGATCAAAAAAGATCTATAAGGCAAGTTGATTAATATCATTAGCATTTATAAGGGAGTATTTTGATGGTCTATTATTAACTTTCAAGGGATTATTCTATCCTTTTACATGCATAAGATTCTATTGGAAGAAGCATATCAACCCAGAGTGACATGCATTAGAGGATGAATCCAACTAGGAAAGGAGTGATTAAGAAAGAAATTCTAAAATGGTTGGATGTGGCATCATTTATCCTATTTTTGATATTAATAGGGTTATAAAATTCATTGTGTTACAAAAAATAGGGTTAAATGTAATTTTAAATGTGAAGAATGAACTTACTTCTATTAGTATTATGATTGGGTGGAGAATCTTTATTGATTATAGAAAGCTTAATAAATCCACTAGGAAGGATCATTTTTTAATGCTATTAATTGATATTATGCTAGATAGATTAGTTGGGCATCCTTTCTACTTTTTTGTAGATGGATATTCTAGTTACCATGAGATTCCCACAGCCCTAGAAGATCGGTGTAAAATGACATTCACAAGTCCTTATGTAACCATTGCATTTAAATGTATTCTCTTTGATTTGTGTAATGCCCTTGTAACATTTTATAGATGTATGATGTTGATATTTTTGAATTTAAAAGGGTAAGGCATTGAGATTTTCATGAATAATTTTTTATTCGTTGGGACAACTTTTAATGCTTATTTAGATCACATAGAATTAGTCTTAAAGGGATGCAAGGAATCCAAACTTATTATTAATTGGGAGAAATGGTAGTTTATGGTGAAGGAAGGCATTGTTATTAGACATAAAATCTCTGATTGAGGTATGAAAGTCGATAAGGAGAAGATTGCAATGATTAAGAATTTTTCACCTCCTACTTCTATTGAGGGATTCCATAGTTTTTTAGGTCATGCCAGACTTTGTAGACATTTTAGTAAAGAGTTTTAAAAAAAATAATAAAACCACTTTGCCATTTGATAGAAAAAGTTATAAATTTTTATTTTAACTTTGATTTCTTAGTTGCATTTGAGAAACTCAAGAAGTTCTTTGTTATTGCATAGAAGTGCTTTGTTATTGCATCTATCTTCATTTCATGTTAATGGTACCTTAATTTTGAATTGAAGTGTGGTGGTAGAGACTATGTTATTGGAGCAATTTTAGTGCAAAGGCTTGATAAAAAAAATTTGATGCCATTTATTATGCTTCTAGAACTCTAAATGATGACTAAATTAACTATACAACTTTTGAAAAAGAGATGCTAGCGATAGTACTTCCTTTAATAAATTTAGATATTCTTTAACCAGATTCAAAGGATCTAATTTTACTAATCACTCTACCATCAAGTACCTGTTAACCAAGAAGGATGTGAAAATTACATTAATTAAATGGATTTTATTGTTATAGCAATTTAATAAAGAGATTGTTGTTAGAAAAAAGATCTAAAAAATAGGTTTCTAATCATCTATCCAGATTAGGGAGGGGATTCTAAATATCATGATTATGACATTCATGAATTTTTCCCTAATAAAAATCTATTTACATTGCATTTATTGAGTGCACCTTGGTATGCTAACATTATAAATTATATTGTGAGTGGAGTACTTCCTACTGACATATCTTTCACCCATAGGTGAAAATTTATACATTATACTCTTTTTTGGATGAGCCTTACCTACTTAGAAAGTCTAAGGATCATATTATTATGTGGTGTGTTCCAAAAGATGAAATAAAGCTCATTATTAGTCAGTGTCATGATTTTGTGTATGAAGGGCATTTTGGAAGGTTTATAACTACTTCTACGATCCTTTAATCAAGATTTTATTGGCCTACCCATTTTAAGAATTTAAATGATTATATAAAAAATGCAATAGATGTTATAAAGTTGGGAATATTTTAAAAGATAGGGAATTCTCCTTAATTACTTTCTTGAAGTTGAAATTTTTAGATAGTAATTAATAGGACTCAAACAAGGGATGCATTCCTAATATGACCATATAACGATCCAACATTAGTAGTGGCGCCAATACCATTCTAACTACAATACAACCTTGGTTGACCTGATCAAGAGCTAGGAGAAGGACCTCCATGGTCAAAGGACTATGTTTTTAGGCTCAACCCCCATTTATATGTTTCTTGGATCGTCTTCATTAGCACGGGCAATACTAATTTTAAATAAAGGCAGTATGAGAGGAAGAATAAGGGAATGAGTAGGGAGAGCACTACTGATGTTGTTATATTTTTTCTTTAAGTCTTTTAGTTTTAATTTTTTATTACAATATATTTTAAATTATTATTATCTCCTTTATTTTATTTTTTTCTATGTAAAATTTTTGTTTGGAATATATGATAAATGCAATCTATTTTCCTACTTTATATAAAATTTATTTGTCATGCTACATTGCAATTTTTTTGCTTTAATTATAAAATTTATAAAATTCAAAATTAAGATCATTAAGTAATTAATAGCACACAATTTGCAACTTTTTTCTAATAAAATAATTAAAAGAAACAACTAATCTTTTTATTTAAAGTTAGAAATTCCAGATAAGTCAAATTCCTAAAAATCTTAAGCACTTACTAACGATGCCTTCCATCAACAACAGCCACTCATCCAATCACTCAATCAAAATGCCAAAATTATTCAACATGTCCTAAGAAACTCTATAATACCCAAAGCTCGAGATCGGATCAACATAACACCGACTTTATCTGTCACCATCTATCTTATCATGTCTAGCACCAAATTCGATGAGGCAGATTTGATTATTGACTATATTTGACATATGACCTTCGTTTACCTCCCTACTACCCGTTGTAAATAAAATCTAGCCCTTGGCCATCTTATAGGATACATCCTTCAAAATAAATACCAATTAACCTATCATGGTGAACCCGATAATCTTCCAATATTTTATACGGATGCCTCTTTTCGTATTCTTTTCTATCGTGGACAAGAGCCTGAAGAACCTGACTTTGACGATGAAGAAGGAGACACTGCCCCTACAGCAGCTCAAGCTCGACCACGATGACATGCAGCACCCCGAATACCTGCACCAGCTTATTCTAACGATGATTTGGTCGAATGCTTCGATCAACTTCAGAATCATCTTGATACACATATACAAGAGTAACATTAGCAACATGAGGATGACATGAAATCGTTTAGGGAACACTTCACCATGATTGATCAATAATTTGACACAATCCTTCACTATTTCCAACCAAACCCACCTCCACCTCCAAATGATCAGGATCCTTTCCTTTGAAGTGTATCTGTGTTGTATTTTTTTTTCTTTTCTTAGTGTTATTTGCTCCTCTTTTTGGTATTGTCAAAAGGGGGAGAAGTTTGTTGTAGTCTGCTCTTATGTTTCCTTATGTTTAAATATAATGCATTTCTCTTTCTACTTCATACTGCATTTTCATTTTTTCTTATTTTGTATTGCATTTCTCTTTCTTATGTTTAAATTAAAAAATATATATAAAACAAAAAATAAAATGCCATTTAAACTTGCCTATAATAAATATTATTTGACATCATCAAAAAGGGGGAGATTGTTGGGATCCACGACCCATAATTTGAGCTTTTGATGATTACAAATAATATCGTCATAATATATATTCATTGAATATCATTTGATTTCTGCTATTGCCTGTGAGTACTAACATTTTAGGAAGATTATAAATTACTCCAGATAACAGGAAGACTCAAGACTAGGTAGAGTAGGAGTGTGAGTTTGAAATAATGTAATTTTTTATTTATTATATTTTCTTTTCTTGAGTCTGGCCATAAAATGTAGGTAAGTCTGAGCAACCATGCACACACACAGGGGGAGAGGGTTTTAAAAGTAAAAATATAGATTTTCTTTTTCTGTTGATAGTATTGTACAATTTTATCTCATACTGTATGATTCTATGTTATAAAAATGATTTATATAAATAGATCGTACTGTACAAACCCTATCGTACTGAACGATGTGTTACTAATCCAAAACCCTAGCCGTCAAAATAACATAAGTAAGCTTTTCAGTCATTCGTACTGTACGAAGAAGTTCGTACTGTACGAAGAAATTCGCACTATATGATTTATTTTAAAAACTTATTTAAAATTAATCTGTGATTACTGTAATAAATCAAGGCTTAATCGTTGATTTGTAATCGTACGGTACAAACAAGTTCATACTAGACGATGAACAGAGATGATTTTTTATCGTCCCGGACATCGTCCTGGATAATCTCTTATTTTTGACTCATCGTATCGTACGATGTATATCATACCATACGATGAATAGAGGATGATTTTGGATCGTCCCGAATATCATCTTGACCGATCCCTTGATTTGTTCTAATCGTACGGTATGACATTGATCGTACTATATGATGTATAGAGACGATTTAGTATTATCCCGGCTGTCGTCCTGTACGAACATAAGTGTTTGGACTCGTATCGTACGATGTGGTATCATATTGTACAATTTTATTTGAACTGTTCATAAACCTTCGTACCAGGATGAAGCCTGTTTATATATATCGTACTGTACGATGTGAAATCGTACTATATGATGTGAAATCGTACTATACAATGTGAAATCATACTGTACGATTGTAACGGCTACTTTGAATAATTCAGGGATTTTTTAGCCTATTTTATGTATCAAATTAGTAATCTTTTTTAGAGAGAAAAAAGAGGGGAACGTGATTAGTTAGGGAATCTTTGGGAGAGAGCTCTTGAGAAGTTTTAGGGTTTGAGAAAGGAAGGAGAAGGTGAGCTTGGTGAGGGAGAAGAGGTGTGAGGGAGATCACACAGTTGCTCCGTTCTTGCTGCATCTTGCTCCTCGTGTGGCCCAGGAAGAACTTGTGGGAGGATCTTTGAGGGGGAGACTCTTCTACATCCGTGACCTTGAAGGTACTCTGCCTTCTCCAGGAGGGAGAAAACCTAGAAGGTACTCTGCCATCGCAAGGAGGGTGAAAACAGCGCTTGGCACTCCGCCACGCCGGGTTGGTGAAAGTGAGTCTTGTAAGAGCTTCTCTGCCTTGCCGAGGGGGGCAAAAGGAGAGCTATAGTTTGTAGTGAATTCCCTGAGCGGAGGACTCTGGGGAGCAGACATAGGTCATGATTTGACCGAATCACTATAAAATTCTGGTGTTCTTTTTCCTTATCGCTTTTTATTTTTTTTCTTTTTTCTTGCACTTTATTTTCATAATATGTGCTTTGTGAACATTATGATACAAAAAAAAAAAGGATTTTATTGTTGCATGTATGTGTTCCACTATTTGCCTTTGTAGTAGTTAAAGTTTTCATGTTAAAAATTGAAAAACACAAAAAAAACTAGAAATCTTGCTTAGGTTTTTAATTATTGCTACAAAGTTTTCACAATTCAACCCCCTCTTATCAATCTAATAATTTTAATTGTCTTTAGATTTTAAAGCACAGAAAAAATAGTTCAAATATTTTGCATTAAGTTGTCCTAAATCCTTATCATTAAAAGTCTATTCAGTAAAAGGATGTTTAGTTTTAATGTCATTAATTTCATGTGTAGGAGGTGAATATCCTTCTTTAATAAGCATCCACATGTGATAGACAATTGATTATAAAAATATAGTCATACGAGTTTTTTAAAAATCAAAAGGAATATTATTAAACAAAGATGGTCGGGTAATAGAATATTCTTCCGCAGTATTATGATTATTGGAGTTAACCATTGATCAAAATTTAAATGTTGTCAAAAACCCATTTTTATGAATCCCGCTCTGATACCACTTGAAATTTTATTAGGGACGTTAATCTCTTATAAACTAGCCCAAGCTAACCAAGAGGGGAGTGCATTTGTATTTAAAAAAAAAATTTCAATCAAAAAATAAAATCTTAACCAAACCAAAATTCACCATAAAGAAATCGTGCATAAATTAAATGCTGAAAAAAGCAGTAGAAAAGAACACAAAAAATTATTGTGGTCGGTCAACTCGACCTACGTCCACTCCTTGTATGTGCCCTCCGAGTATTGCACTAAACTCAGTGACTCTCCTTTTTCTCTCATAGTAAGGCAGAGAAGCCTGTACAAAACTTTCTTTCCACTAACATAGGTGAAACTCCTTTTGCTTCATCCGGAAGCAGGCAGAGAACCTTGATCGATTGCTGAAGTGATCCTCTCTCAAACTTCCAAGAACAAGGGGCGATGATCAGAGAAGATATCTTGGATCCTTGCCTGGAGAAACCTTTGTGAAACCCCTTATAAACTCACCCTCATAAGATCCTCTCTCTCTCCCTTTCCCTTCCTCTCCTCTAGGCTCTCTCAGGTCAAGATAGTAGCAAAAGATGAGCTCTTGGGTAGAAAAAGAGCTCTTAAATAGAAGAGTTTTGGAATAGCTCTTATTTTATACAAACTAACTTTATTATCCAGGATGATATGGATATCATACAGGATGATATGGATATCATCCAGGATGATATAGATATCATCTTGGACGATCAGCATAAATTTCACTCAATCAGCCCGGATGGTTTGGGACAATCAGAAGATTTTTATTCATATCATCCAGTCCGATATAATATCGTCTTGTACAATCAGTACAAATCCTTGAATATCATCTAGAGAATCACTAAAAAGGATGTCTGGATGATAAAAAAAATAGCTTCATCGTCCAGGCCGATCTCATGATCATCTCGGATAATTAGTTCAAATCCATGAAAATCATCCAGATAATCGCCCTGAAGGCAGCTGGCAGATGAAGACCATCCAGAAATAACTAAGATTTTTTGAACTAATCATCTCGGCCGATCCTGCGATCGTCCAGGATAATTAGATCGAGTAATCAAAATCTTAACTGCTTTCTTTAATAAGCAAATTAATTTAGGCATAATTGTGTTGCATCATCCAGGACGATGTCCAAAAATAAATAATACCTAAACTGATCTGGCTGCTGATTCTTTTTATTTGAGCCTATCATCCTAGCCGATACAAATATCATCTAGGACGATGTGCTTAATGTCGGCTACCTTAACCAGGATACCCTAATTAGGGTTTCTATTTTTAACAGATCGTCCAGGATGATGTTTAGATCATCCTGATCGATGTAATCAAAATAGAGAACTCTAACCAATAGACATAAATTTTCCCTCATGTGTGCGTGTGTGCAATGTTACTTAGCATCAGAAACCACATCGTTTATAATATACTCAAGAAAGGGAAAAAATTACAAACTAACTCATACCTAATCTACCCAATCTTGAGCTGGCTTGAGTTGCACTCGATCTTGTGAACCTGAAATGTTAGTAGGCAAGATAGTTGTAGAAAAATATGAATGTTTTCTATCATCAAAATTCTAATCCATAAAATCAGATTTGCAACACCTTTTGTTGCCAAGCTGACTTTCTAATGCCATTGTGCTGATAATTCTACAATGCTATTTTTATTACCACTATGGTGCTTATAAATAGAGAACTCAGCACTGCCATATCAAAATTTGAGCTCCCAGAAGGCATTTAAGGTAGTGCTGTGGTGTTCTAACATTAGACGATATAAATAATTTTTGTTAATTTTTGAGTTTTTCCTATACAAAATTTAACTAAAATAACAACTATTCACTAAAAAAAGATACATTAAATAATATATATTTTACACTTATAAAAAATATATTAGCATTAAAAAGACTAATAATTAAAAGTGTATTAACTTGTAATTTGAATTTTTTCTTTCTTGAGTCTTTCTATATGATAGGCATAAAGTGTGTTCAAATGATCACACACACACACATACATAATGGGTGGTATAAAGTTAAATAGAGTTAATTAAAAATTTTAATTTTTTGACTTAATCAAACTATATAATTTACTTCTCACCGTACAATATAAATTATAATTTTATAAAATCTAAATTTTAAGTAGGATTAATTAAAAGAAAATTTTAATTTTTCTGAACTAATTATACTATACAATCCATATCATACTATACAATCAGCAAATAAAAAAATCATTATAATGGCTAATTTGCATAATTAAATCTATTTGAACTTCTCATTATGTATGATCTAGATCGTACATGATGATAAGTTGAAATCAAGATCTCAGCCGCTAGTCATAATTTAGGTAATATTTTGAAATTCAAAATTTGTATTAATCTTAGTGTATGACACTCATCATATTGCTAATCGGATGAATTATACCATACGATCTGATCTTTACATGGGATGATATTTATTCACGACCAATCATACAAGATGATCATGCAATTTGATTAAACTAATCATACTATATTATCCTCTATATCATATTGAATAATCAGCTCAAACACTTGAACTGATCATGTAACACCTTATTATTCATACATTACTAATAGGACTATTTGAACTAATCATACTAGATAATCTAGGATCATACTATACAATCAGTATCGATAGAATTTAATTATTAGAGCATTTGGTGAAGCTGTGTATTTAAGCTCCCTTAATAGACGTATTTCAACTCTTTGGCTATTAGGTTTTTTGGAGAGAGATCCTAGAGAAGATATCTTAGAGAGCCTTGGGAAGGAGAAAAGAGAGGATGCGGGTGAGGGGAAGGAGTGTGAGGGGTTTTCTCACGGTAGCTCCAAGCAAGCTTTGCCTTATTTCCTCTGAGCGTCTTGTTTGATTTCTTATGTGACTCTAGGAAGAACAATGTCGGAAAAACAATGTCAGCCCAAAACGTTGAGGTTCTCTGTCTTCACCTAGAGGGTGAAAAAGAATTGATGGGCTCTCTATCTTCACTAAGAGGGTGAAAAATAGGTTGAGGTGCTTTTCTTTCACCTAGAGGGTGAAAATGGATTATTGGGTTCTCTTCCTTCACCAAGAGGGTGAAAAAGAGGTTAAGATTCTCTACTGCATTGGGTTGGTGAGAAGAATGTAAGGGCTTCTCAACCTAGTTGTATAGGCTAAAGAAGAGACACTAAAGTTTTAGTGCAGTACTCGGAGAGGACTCTAGGGAGTGGATGTAGGTCATTATTTGACTGGACCACTAAAGTTCTAGTGTGTTCTTTTTAAATTTATTTTCTGCAATTTACTTTTATGCACTTTGTTTTTGTGGAACTGTGTTAGAAAATTATCTATTTGATTATATGTTGATTTGAGTTATTCATCATCACCATAGTTAAAAATTTTATTTTGTTAATTTTCTTTAGCATCAGGTGATAATATTATTTATTTTTAAATCAATCAAAATGAAAATTTTGTTTTGGGTTTAAAGTATTTTTTAAATAAACTACTTCACCCCCCCCCCCCCCCCCCCCTCTTGGTGCATGTGCCTAGAAATAGTTCATTGAGGCATAACATCCTACATCAAACTTTCAAAATAATGTATTATGATGTACCTATTTTGGAACATGAAATCAAGGGGATAAATTAAAGCTAATTTCATATTATATGATTTTAATCATATAGTACAAGTAAATAGAGAGTTTATCTAATCGACTTCATTTGAGTAGGCCGATCAAATGTTCTGAGTCACTAACCTTGTGAAGATCATATTATATGATCCTCATCATAATATCTGGATAAATAAAGAGATTATTCTGATGAACCTCATTCAGATAGAATGATCTAGTTCAATAAGTTGGTAACTTTGTTTAGATCAATGAAACATACATCGAATTATACAATTTTCCCATGAAATTAATAATATTTTTTTTGAGTTTGATTAATTGCTTGGAATAAATAATCACATAGAATTTTAAAAGAAGTCTTTGGATGTCTCAAGGTTTCTTGGGGAGACCTAAAAGTGTTGATAGAGGTTGTTCATAGAGAGACTCATCCTATTATGGGAGAGACAAAAGGTGAGTGACATAGGAGAGATTGCGAGGGATCTCTTGAAAAAGGTGTCCAAGAGATTGGATTACAGAATGATTGTTCTTCCCCCCTCTATGACCTTCTTTCCTCAATTTTGATGGAGTGAGGGTTCTTATATGTACGAGTTATTAAGAGTCTTTGTGAGAAGACTCTTGGTTCAACTAGGAGGCTATTGGTTAGGCATGTTCACCATGTTGGGTGAAAAACGAAGGTGATTTCTCAGGGGGAAGAAATGGTGTACAAGAGTGTTCTTCAATTCATGTCAAGGAGGAATGCATCTCCGCCATTCAAGGAGCAGAAGAAATGGGTAATAAAATTTCTAGGGAGAGGACTCTAGGGAGTGGATATAGGTCAAGTTGACCAAACCACTCTAAAAATTCAGTTTGCATTCTTTTTCATTTTTTTTACTTTACTTTATTAGTTAAATTTTTAATTTGTTTCTTAGATCTATTGTTGTTACAGGTGATATTAATATCAAAAACAAAACAAAAAAGGAAAATAATTTTATGTGTTGAATCCTGATTGTTTTTGGTAGATGTTGAGTAGACGAAGATAGAAATTGAGGAGTAGTGTGACTTATGAGGAAGTCGATTTAGCCACCTCAACATATATACTTGGCACTAATGTGATATCCCTATGGGTGCAAATGAGTCCAGTTGAGCTCGAGCCAGGGGGTGTTCGAGTCGAGCTCGACTGCCAAATACCGAGCTCGAGCTCGACTCGTCTCACGAAACGAGTCGAGTCAAGCAACTCGTCGAGCTACATCGTTCCGAGCTACTACGCCGTTCTCCAGCTACGTCGACCGTCGAGAACTCGAGCTCCGACCTTCGTTGTCCTGCAAACTCTGTCGAAGGCTCAAAACCACGAGCTCGTCGTCCCAAGCCGTGAGTTCCGTCATCCAACCAAGCTCCGACGAAGCACACAAGCTCCAAGCCTCCGGCCTCTGTCGTCCCAAGGTGCGACCATCAAGCGCCGTGAGTTCCGTCGTCCCGCCAAGCTCCGACGAAGCACATGAGCTTTGAGCCTCCGGCCTCCGCCGTTCCGAGGTGCGACTATCGAGCGTTGTGAGTTCCGTCATCCTACCAAGCTCCGATGAAGCAAGCGAGCTCGGAGGCTCCGTCGTCCGTCATTTTGCATTTCTCGCCCATCATTTTGCTTTTCCGGCCCGTCATTTTGCATTTCCCGCCGTTGAGCAAACTCGTCTCCGAGCCTCCTCCATCGAGCTGCTCGTCGAGCCTACGAGCCGAGCAGTGCTCTGTTCAAGCTCGAGCTCGATAAGCCATCGAGCTCGAAATAGTGTTCGAGCTCAACTCGCGATCTCGATAAGCTCTACTCATTGAGCCTATTATCGAGTCGAGCCTGAGTCGGCTTGACTCGGTTGCACTCCTAGATATCAGATAAGCCATGATGGAGGCATTAGGTTATACTATATTTGAGCTGCTATCATGAACCTTGTTTGAGTTGTTTTTTTAGTTTACTTCGTTATGTATCATTTACTGTACTTTAATATCTTGAGACGTGTTTTTCGTACATTCACCTTCACTATTAAGTTTTTTTTTTATGTATCAAGATTATGTACCATACATATACTTCTTTAAAGTTGGGTTGATAATTTATAAAATAAAAGCTTATCACGAAATCAAATACATATTACAAGCCAAATGTAAACTCTAGCAACACTTACCCGTATATTTAAAGATCACATATTCTTAATACTACACTTGTATTATACTTACTTCGATTCTCATTAATAATAACACGCAACCTATCTAGAGTTAGGTTTGTGTGGGGCAACATATAATATAATGCTCAAACTCACCTTAAAGCTTTTGCCAATCCCGTCAATTTAGAAACTTATGCCCCTTACCTTTTCGTAGGCATCTCTGCATTAGTTTATAATAAACTTCTAAAATGAAACCATCCTATGTTGAATCACACTGGCCATACAAAAGAAGAAGTTCAACCTCAGCCTTCGGTCCATGAAGAGTGTCATTTAACTTAACTCAAAGTTGCAGACATCCTAGCTCGTGAAACCTCATTTGGACTGTGTAGTCTGACAAGATGATGATCTTGTCGAAGAGCTTTCTTCTACATATTTCTATCCATTAGGTGTGAGAAACTTTCCTGTCTCATTGATGTGAACCTGCATGCATGGCTTTGGCATGCAATATACATAGTAGTTCACCATGCTTTAAATTCTAGAAGGGTGTTGCACAACAATAAACTTCATCAGACTTTACCTTCTGCTCTAATGGAGTGTCTATTTATCTTTTAATAATCACATCATTCACATATTATTTTAATATTCAATAAAATCTTCAAACATTTATTATTTAGAAAAAAAAAAACTTAATTTAAAAAAAAAAATACCAAGTTGCTCATTATAAGTGATTGCTTAGTCAGCATCAAGTCACCTATAAAATGGGGTACTGGCAGTTGACTCTGTAGCTGGTCGCCCATTTAACGGACAACCTATATTTTTTAATTTTAAATCATACTTAACTTTAAAATTTGCTCTACATAGTACACTTGTGATGGATATTTTCTTGATAGTATATCAATAATTTATCGACAAATTTTTTGTCAGTAACGTTTTTAGTAGATAATTCATCGATGGACATTAGGCAATAAATCCTAAAATTATTATCGATAATCAATATTCAAATTACTGATGAATTTTTTTTTAATAAATTACTGACAGAAAACCTATCTACATGCAATATACAGGTCGGACCATTATGAAGGATTCTCTTTTTCAGAAGAGTTTTACCGATGAATCTATCATTAATAGATTTATCAATGACTAACTCATTGTTATCGATAGTAATATCGTCCACTAATAAAATATTTGGTTGTAATGTATTCAGATATGGGAGAAATTATTACGTACGGTCATCAGATCATCCGCAGATGAACGGGATGCGTCATGTCACCCGATACATAACCAAAAAGTGACATAGTGCGTCCTCATTCACCTCAGGATGACGTCTAGTGACGGCACGTAATAATTTCTCAAGATGTGAAGGAATTTCTAGTTGTAATTGATAATTAAAGCATCGAGTGCATTGCTTGCTCTAGTAATTAAAGCTAAGAACGTTATCAGCATAAAAAAGATATGAGGGATATCACGATCAATAGGATTCCCTAGCAAATGATCCTCATTAGAATGTTTAGCATAAAGGAAAAAACATATATGATGATGCAAAAGTTGTAAATAAAATTTCTTTTTGGACACTTTCTTATTATTTTTTAAAGCAATTTTTAAAAATAAAATTTATTTTTTGTATTAGAAAAATATTTTAAGAAGTAGTAAGAAAATCGTCCAAAATAAAGTCAAAATCTTGTTATGCAATGAAATTATCTTATCATTCTTTTGTTATTTCAATAGCTTCGAATAATTTCTTGCCAATTTTTTCTGTCTGAGAGATAAATTTGAATTCAAACAAAAATTATTCTCCGGAAATTATTTTTTTTATATGTTAGATTTTTACCAAAATAAATAACTTGTTAATAAACACAAAAATAGGCGATATTCTAACTAGATGATGTATTCAGTACACTTAATTTTGTGATATATGTATCATAACATTAAAAAAAATTGTTTAATTAATTATTATATGAATTTTTTTTGGGAAAATTAGGGGCAAACATGCCCAATTTTCATTAAAGAATAAAAATATTACAAAATCAAAAGGAAGTAAGAAAAATTAATAAAAAACTTACAACACAATGAAAAGAAAAACAAAAAGAAACCAAACTAATCTCCCAAACCAAGCATAAAAGCTACAAAAAAGAGTAGTAAAAAATTAAAAAAATAGCAGAATAACTGCTGAATACAATAAACCACCCTTCATAAAAAAGAGTCCGATGAAGGAGCACAACACCAACCATGTCTAAATGACAATATCTACAAAAAAGGAAGCTGCAACAATATAAACCTTCAACCAGCAGCTGTAGCAATACCAATCTCACAAAACAGGAGAAAACAACAACAATAATACATTCTGAAGCAGAAAACGTTCCTTCCAGCAAAGACCCAGCCAACCAAGATCAAAGTTAAAAGTCAAAAACCAATAACAGCTACCATCAACAAGCCTCTAACGACAATAAGAACAACACTCTGAATCCACAAGATCCATGACCCCGCCAATAAAAACAACCATCAGCAAACAAAAAGAAAAATAGAGGAAAAAAATAAAAGAACAAAAAATAGCTATTAATGTCCATCCAAATTAAGAATCGGTTGACAATAACAGCCACTAACAATAGCAAATACAAAGGAAAAACTAGAGAAAATAGAAAAACAATAAGACAACCACCCTTCACAAAGGAACAATAGCACCCAAGACTAAAGCTGCCTTAATAGTAAACCTCCAACTAGCAACAGCAGAATAATTACATAATACAATAAACCACCCTTCATAAAGAAGAGTCAAAAGGAAACAACAACCAAGTCCAAAGGACAAAATCAACAAAAGGAAGTTGCAATAATAAAACCCTTCAACCAACAGCTTCAGCAATACCAATCTCGCAAAATAGAAGTAACAACAATATAATATATTCAGAAGCAATAAGAGAGAATGGCCAATCCAGCAAAGATCCAGACAACCAAGATTAAAGTCAGAAGATAAAACCACAGACAGCAACCACCATCAAGCATCCAACAGCAACAAAGAACAACAAGCAAAACAAAACAAGATATAAATGACCATCCAATTAGAAAGGGAAATTTGAAATCTCAGCAAAAGATTTCCAAGCCGAAATCTTAGTAAAAATAGCCTTTCTAATAAGACTGGAAACATAATTTGGATCCTTACAAATCCCAAAAAACCTCCTATCATTCCTTTCGCGCCCAATGAAATATAAACAAAAACAAGTAGTAAAAATAATAATTTAATATTACAAAAAATAATAAGAACCGCAATAAATTCAAAAACTTAAAAAGATTAGTTTTAAGAAAAAATTGCTCAAGACTAAAAATTAAAGAAGAAATAATGGAAAAAGATAAGTTACAATAAAATAAAATGATTATGAGATTCTAAATTAGAATTACACAAAACACAAACATGTGGAATATAGACATTCCTAATGGAAAGAATATCAGCATCTTTAAGCTTAAATAATATAGCCATCCAAGCATAATAGGAGTACCTCAAGGCATAACGTTTGTGCCAAATATATTTATACCAGGAGACTTTAAGAAATCCTTGAAAGTAAGCCTTATAATAAGTCTTAAATTTTGGATAGAGCTCGCCCTCCCTTTTTAGACAAGAGATAGAAGTGCAGTGATAATAAAAGAGAGCTTATCCTTAATCGAAAAAGCTAGCTTACAAAGTTCCTTCCATAAGCTAGAAGCTTTATCAGTAGGCATCTTCCACAAAGAAATATAATTATCTTTTATCCAAAAAGGCAATAGACTATTAGAATTTAAAATTCTCCAAATAAGAGAGCAATTATAAGCATAATTAAGAGCATTAAGATCCAGAATACCAAACCCTCCATAGCATTTCGGCTTACACACATCTTTCCAAGCTATAAGATGCATTTTCTTGGAATGAATATTGCCATGAAAGAGAAACTTGGAACAACTTTTCCTAATAAACTTGAGACAATATTTAGGTAGAATCATGCCTCTAATCCAATAAGCAATAAAATTATTAATAGAAAACTTGAGAAATTACACTCTACCTGCAAAAGAAAGAATTTTAGCCTTCCTACCAGAAAGTAATTTATTAACCTTATGAAAAAGAGGAGAAAATATAGCAGCACTTAGCCTCCTAATAGAAATAGGAATTCCTAAATATGTGATATAATCCTGAGAGTAAGGAAAATTCATAACATTACAAATACCATCTCTTTCCAAAGAACCTTTTGAGAAGATAACCATACTTATATGCTGATTGACATGAAGACCAGAGCAACTAAAAAAATAATCCAAAATATTTTGAAGCATCCTAGCATTGCATACCATAGCTTTACCAAAAATAAGCAAGTCATCCGCATATAATAAATGGAAAAAATTAGAATTTCCCAAATTAAAACCCACAAAATTGTTACCATATAAACTATTATCAATTAAGTTAGAAAAGGCGTCCATAATAACACAAAATAAGTACGGAGAAAGAGGACACCCTTGCCGCAATCCTGACCCAGAGCAGAAAGAGTAAAAAAAGAACATTTTTAATTTCATCTAAATAAATAAGAGCATTAAGATTATAAATAACAATCAAAGGAACTTTAATACCACTCGGAATATTAAAAGTAACAGCTAAAGAGGAATAGGAGAATTAAAAAGACTCTTAAAATGATGAATAAAAGCATTAGCAATGTCATTAGGATTAAAAATTAAACCAGCAAAAGAAAAAATAGAATGAGTGAAATTATGATTATTTTTGCAACAAATTTTGGAGTAATGAAACCCAAAATCATCCTCTTCATGAGCCAGCCATCTAGCTTTAGAACGCTGAATAATCCAAGAATTCCATAAAGAATTATAGTGAGTAATAAGAGCATTGACCTCCTTTAAGTCTGCATTCAACTTAATATCCAAGGCATTAACCTAAAGATTTTGAAGAAGCCCATTCTGAGAAGAAAGTAAATCTTCTAACTTAATCTTAATAAAGTTAGAAGTAACCCAAGAAATGTCTCTTGATTAAACTTTTCAACTTAACTAGATGATTATAAAAATCATGTATAGGACTTCCCACAATAGGAGAAGAGAAAGCATAAATAAGTAAATCCCAAAAAATAGGTTTATAACACCAGTAATTTTTAAAAATAAATCAGTGGCTCTTACCCACTGAATTGTTATTAGCAAGAATGATAGGACAATGATCATAACACTTTGATGAATCAACAATATAATAAGAAATCGAAAAAAAATCCAACAATTGAGTATTCACAAAAATTCTATCAAGCTTAATATGAATGGGAGAATCACTTCTTTGATTAAACCAGGTATAAAATTAACCAACTGAAGCAAGATCTTGAACCCCAATATTAAAGATAAGATTATTAAAATCCTAAATCTTACTATTTATAAGAGCATTACCACCAGCTTTTTCATTAGAAAATCTATAACAATTGAAATCCCCAAGTAAAATCCAAGGAGTAGAAATATTCATAGAAAGAGAAAGAATATCCTTCCAAAGCGACAACCTTTCCATATGGTCATTAGAAGCATAAACTGATGTGAGAAGCACAGAAAAATCAGGTCCCATCTTTAAACAACCATGAATTAACTAATCAGTAGAGTAAATATGAGTAAAAGAAACATGAGAAGTATTCCATTTAATCCAGATTCTACTTGGATCAGATAAACCAAAGTTATTACAACTAGTCTGAAAATAAAAAACCTTATGCTTGGCACAGAACCAAGAATCTGATGCACAAGACTCATAAACTTTTGCTTCCAAAATACAAATCAAATCAATTTTAAAGGCTTTAACTAGATCTTTACGAGTATTAACTTTATTAAGATTATTGAAACCTCTAATATTCCAAGAAATAATATTAGGAATCAACATAATTATTTAGATGTAGAAGAGTTAGCCTTCCTGGCCAGATTACTCCGTGGCATCTTACCCATAGCAATAGACTGTTTAATAGAATTCTGATTATTCAAATCAGAATTATCTAAAACCTTGCTCATATTATCCAAGTAAGAAGTAGAAATTTGAGAAATATCCTTATTAATAGGTACAACATTCTCATCCATAGCTTGCAATATACTAAATTTATTACGATTATAAAAAAAATAGAAAAATGAATTGAATATACTAAATCAAAAATAATTTCAGTAGGGACTCAAAACTTAGACGTAACCAAATCAGCTTCTAATGGCAAAGAGTCAATAAGTGTGGTATCTGAAGACGAATTTAAATTAGGAATAATGTTATTAGAAACATCAATCCTATCATTAGAGGAAACTGGCACATCAACTGTTAAATCTTTAGAAACTTTAGAAAAATTTTCCACTTCTCTAATATGGTCAGAAATCCCATCTTGATTATTAGAAGAAAGAGGATTACCAACCATACAGTTATCCTTAGAAATTAAACTGTCATTCTTGCCCTTATTATTAGAAGCAACTTGCCAAGAAACCTTGTTCCTACTTCTCCCTCTCGACTTTACAAAATCATTTCCCATATCGGATTTCTCAGAAATCTTAGAAGCCGTAGAAGGATTAGTGTGGCATAGGGAAGAAGGATGAACTATCGAACCTCAGCCCGAACAAGGAGACGGTTTCCAATCATAAACCACTTTAAGACTAAAAATAGAACCTGCAATAGAAACATTCACCTCATCTGACAAAGACAAATCCTTATTAATCAAAACAGAGACACAAGCAAACGTTAAACGTAATTGTTCTGCAATAAGTTTTTCAACCGCAATAGGAATCCCTATTAAACTAGCAATTTTAGAAATTCCTTCTTCAGTCCAACAAACCAATGGAAGATCCAATAATTTTGATCCACAGAGGAATCGAAGAAAATTCTTCCCGTTTAGGACGAAAAAGAGGCGACCATTTTTTAACAATAAACGGCTGACCAAAAAAGAACCAAGGACTACCCATCCAAATAAGATAATAATCTTTTTAACATGTAAATTTCATCAAAAAGAAACCATCATTTAAAGATAAAAAAGTTAAAGAACCCTTTAATTTCCAGGTCTTATTCATAACATTACACAAAATTTCAAAGAAATGTCTCTTGCCTAAAGAATAACTGACTAGTGTTAAGCCCCACTTATGAGAAACTTTAAGAACATCTTCATCAAAGAATGAAGCTATATTATCTTTTTGAGGTAAGAAAGAAATTGAGTATTCTTTAGCTAAAGATTGGCTCGAAAAATTATTCCCAATCCAACAATTAGGAACATTCAAAACTTTGTCAGATGAGATATCCGAGATAGTCGAAGATTTTAACAGAGGAAAAGGATTCATCAAAGCATATGAAAGAAAAGATAGAATACGAAAAAAAATAAAAAATCAAGTCGGATCTCCCAAAAAAATAAATCAAAACAACATTACCAAACCAAAGCCACTCTCATCAAGATGAAGAGAAGCCGATCTCCAACATGCAAGCACAGGAGAGGCAACCCTAGGGAACAATTATATAAAAAATTTTCTATTAAATTCCTCTATTTTAGAAGCTTTGATTTCAATTTTGAGTAATTCATTTTTTTATTTGAAATCATAATTATCTTTTTAATTATATTATATAATCATTTAATTAGGTGTTCAAATAATTTTCTTTACAACTAAAAAAAGTTATACTTTCCTATTTTATTATTCCATTCATGGAAATGAAGGTAAACTAATTTAATATATAGCAATACTCCATGACAAATCGCAACAATGCGTAGCGCACAAGGTACGATGCCGCTTTGAGAATTTAATGCTCATAAATTAAAAAAACAAAACTCCATGAGAAAAGCTGGGCTGGGCGAAAGATTCTGCACGCAACTATGTTTTGTTAAATAATACAGTTAAGGCATTAATGGTGACGGCCTCCGTCCGCATTTTTTTTTTTTTTTATTAGGGATAAAGCTCATACATAATCAAGAAAAAAAATAAATAAAATTTACAGGAAAGAGAAAGAAAGAAGAGGAGCAAATAGCCAAATTTTTAGGACTAAGCATGATTAAAAAGGCAAGTTTGACATTAAACATCATTTTTTTTAAATTTAAAAGTAGGCATAATCGCCCGTTTAATGGACGATAAACTGGTCAAACTTAATTGCCCGTCTGACGGGCGATTTACATGCAGATCAAAGTCGCTCGTCAAACTGGAGATTTAGACCTGCATAAAAAGAAAACGAAAAATCTCTAGATCCAGTTGCTTCTGTTTGGCTTCTCCGACCCCATCCCCTTCACTCGTGCCTCTCCGCCGGATCTGCCGTATTAGGTTAGTAAAAATGTTTATATATATATATATATATATATATATATATATATATATATATATATATATATATATATATATATATATATATATATAGAAATTTATAGTTTTGTATTGTTTTCCTAAATAGAAGATAGAATAAGGGAAAAAAAAGTGAATGCACTGTATAAATTTGTAGAATGACGTGGTTTTAGGTGATGCCTAATTTAAATGTGTTTGTGTACATATAGTTTTGGATAAATCATGCAGTAAGTGAAGGATTTAGGAGTATTATCTATTTTATATGTTTGTTAATGCTTAATAATGTAAAATGGGGAGTTGTTCAAGTTCAAGAATTATGTTATGTTATTATTTTCGATATCTAATTTAATAGAAAAATTGAACTTATAATGAGTTGTTTGACAAAAGGTTAAATTTGTAGAAGCCAATTAGTATACTTTGTAGCTATTATTTTTGCTTGATTATTTTTTTTCGAATATAATCATTAATTATTTTTTGGTAAAACTTATGTAGATAATTGATTCCTTGTTTATTTGCATTAATAATTATTAATTATTTAATAGATATAATATAATTTAAGATATTATTGCTAAATATAATTGTATGAAAATAAATCTAAATTTGTCATTGAAAAAATGGAGTTTTTTGTTAACTTTTTTATTAGATAACATAATATTTTTTATTTTTATATTAATTTTGTTTATAATGGATATCATAAAAAAAATATTTATATTACCATTTATAATATTTATATTTAACGAGTTAATGATAATATTTGCATAGTGAAATATTAATAATTGAAAATTTGTTGGAATATAGTGTGGAATGTAACTAAGTTAATGTTTGTCTTGATTAAATAAAAATATCGTTTCAAATTTATTATAAATGTAGGTATTCAAAATGAGTGCATGACCACCATCTTTTATGTTATTATATGATGGAGAGTTATCTTTAGATGATAATTTTTTGCCAACTTATATTGGTGGTAATTATCGGCCCCTCCAAGTTCCATCCAAATCGACTTTGATGAAGTTAAAGGATAGGGTTGTTAGGGCACTCATGTATGATCCCTCAAAGTTCACAGCGCCAATTGTGGGTCGTTTTCTAGTGGGTATCCAATTCATGGCCTCAAAGATTGAGGACGATGAAGGTTGTGAGTTTGCATTGTCATTGGCTGCTTCTAAAGTTCTAATTCTATATGTGGAGGTTGAGGAAATTCTTGATGATATTAATTTGGATGAAGATTTGTGTACTCAAATTTGTGATTCTATCATACTCGATCATGTACATGAGATGCATGATGCTCCTGAGATGGTCTTGGTAATGTCAAATGCACATGTTGGGTATGTTAGTTGAAAATGAAATTATAATTTTTTATAGTTCTTATTTTTTCGTGATCTAATATTACATAAGTATAAATACAGCTCCAAACCAATATCCTACTAAAAGGATATACCCGATCCTTCTATACAACCCCAGCATACTTCTAATTTTGAAGTCAATGATATTATATTATCTTCTCCTACTATCAATGATGAGGGGTATGAGACAATGAGCAGTGGTTCAAGTGATGATGGGGATGAAGTGTTTGATGATATCATTCATGATTTTGGTGTTACAAATCTTGATGTTCACCCAAATATCAATGATATTATTCATGACTACTATATAATGACTAAAAATACAGAGGAGGGCATGACTTCTAATAATAAATATACTCAGATTCCTAAGAATACACTCCGGTGGAATGCGGAGGTTGCACCTGATAGTTGTAATGTTTTTAGCATCACAGATATTGAATTTATCATTCCGAATGAATTGGTTGAACATACGTGTTTTCGTTAAGGGTAGTTTTTGGGGGGGGGGGTAGTATTGGTGGGGGTTTTGGGATTGATGAGGGTTGGATTTAGGAGGTTGTGATGGGGTTGGGTAGATGAGTGTTTAGTGAGGGTATGATGTAGGGGTATTTTTGTGAGGGGAAGATTAGGATGTTATGGGTTGGAATGATGGGGATAGTGTTGTTTTGGGGTGGTGGTTTAGGAGGAAGACGAAACCGTGGGTTCGTCCTACGAACTATTGTCGGTTTATTATGCCTGAGGATTTTTTTAACTCCATTAAAAGGGATTGTAATTTTTGATCGTCGTATAACAACGTTTCGTCTACAATCGGTTTGGTCAAAAGTCTATACGAAAGGATGCTTCATTAAATTGTGTTATTTTTTTTTACCGAAAAAATAAAGCCGTAATTTTTTAATCTCATTCGTTCGGCCATACATATTAATTTTCGTACGGGGATGAAATCCGAGTTCGAACGGACATACGAAATTTTCTTATACGAACAGGTCATTTTCTTTAAATGACGGCATTTTTTACTCAACAGTCACTCTTCACACATCTCTTTCAAACTTTCGCTTCTCAAATTCGTTATTGGCTACTTCAAGCAAGCGTCAAAGTTCTTATAAGGGTCCACCGAGGAATACTTCTGATAACTTTCTTCTAGGCCAATGAGGAATCCTTTGGTATTTGCCTCTGCAAAAATCACCCATCTAGAGTTCTTCTGTAGGAACAATTAATCTTCAAGGTAATGCACTTGTTTTTCCCATACTCAATTTGGTTTGATCCTCACGCTAGTTCACTTCCTTCATATAAAGAAACCTTTCACGATTTTCTGGCAAACATGTCCATTCAATTCCGACCACAGCTGTTATCAGTTCTTTTATTTTCAAAACAGAAAATTGA
This sequence comes from Dendrobium nobile, assembly GCA_022539455.1. NCBI lineage: Eukaryota > Viridiplantae > Streptophyta > Magnoliopsida > Asparagales > Orchidaceae > Dendrobium > Dendrobium nobile. The sequence continues at coordinate 64,084,026 of CM039735.1, forward strand.
AATCATCAAGGCTACCTTGGTATCTTCTTAAACTTAAGGACTGAAGCATTAAGCACACACCCTTACCACCACAATTTTGATTGGACTGAAGTTAACCGTGTTCTATAGAAATAAGATTTTAAGGATCATTTGCCTAAAGTAGCCACTTAGTTCTTAATGGCCAATGCATCCACATGTACTTAGATCTTCTATTAACCTAAAGCTAGTGATAGAGTCAACATCACTCCACTTCTCTCTACAAACCCATAGATAGGGCCCAACCTAAGCGACTATATTTATGGTCCCTACTCTGATATTGGGATCATGGAGATCATAAAAGGATAAAAACATAGCCTATAGGCCATCTGATTGCCGTATATTTTAGAAACGAAGTATGGATTTAACACTCAACCCAGATCAAGACTTTGAACCAACCACAACTCTCACTACAACGACGGTTCCTTTAGGTTATCTTTCAAATAAGGACGAGCCAGCAACCTCATGTAGTATAGTAGTGAAACAGAAGAAAGGGTGAACCTTTCACATGCTCTGAAACCAAATTATCAAGATTTGGTTCAAAGATTTGAACAACTAGAGCCTATTTGATCAAAGGTTTGATCAAATTGAAACTCATACTCGCATAAGACATCAGTACAATCAAGACATGGAGTCAGCGTGAACAGATTAATTCTATTAATTCCAATAGATGTATTGCTGATAATTACCGGAATATTTCACTTTTTTTGCGTGCAGTCATCCCCACCCTTCCCCTCCTTCAGATCAGTGCTCTCTCAGATATGATTGTAGTTTTTCGTTTATGATGTTGCTTATAGAATTCAATTGTTTTGTTTGATGTGTTGTTAGTTTTGATATTCCATGTAGACTAAACATAAAAATGGAATAGTTTTTATTGTAAATGGGCATGTACCTTCCGAGTATAGTGATATAGCTTCAGATTTTATTTTCATTTACGTTTATGGTTTGCAGTAGTCTTAATTGTTTCATAAGAAGCCCCTACCCACCAGACTTTTACAATGACAAGTATGTCAAAGTAAGTCACTATATGATTATGAAACAAAGCTTCCAAATATTATATTAAATCGTTAATAAGTGCCATAATTAAATGAAAATTAAATTAATTGTCATAGAAAAATATATTCAAACACAATTACAGAAAGAGGCTATATAACTTATGATATTACTAGAATTTTTCAATTCCAATGTCCTCTTATTAGACTACTACTAGCACAATATTATTATTGCATTTTTAGCTGTTTTTTTATTGTATGTCTTCTTTTTCAAGATACTATTATGTACTTAGAAAATATTTGAAATCTTAGATTATGACTTTGTAAAGAATTCAATTCTACTTGAAAAGTGTACAAATGTAGCAAAAATCAAAAGAGTTGTGCAAAAAATATTTAATGCATGACAAAAGAGCATAAATAAGCCCACGGTAAACAAAGCACAAAAATGGCCAAAAAAAAAACTAACAAGATGATATAAAGCGCCACATGTGGAGTTTCTTTCTTGTCAAACTCTTTCACAAGTCTCTTAATTCCAAATTGACTTCAGTTCATTTATATTTTGACTTGAAATGATGAAATATAAAATTTTTTATAATCATCCTCGTGCAATGTATTTTCTTGTATCTATAATGTCTAAATTGACACATGTCCTTTGAGATAAATTCATTTTAGTTCTCTATGTTATAACACTCTCAATTATATAATCTCTATGATTTCTCTAATGTTCTTGATTTTATTTTACATTCTTATTCAAATCACTTTCAATAATTAAATTAGTAATACGAATTTTCGTTCTTCACTTACATTTCTACCATTCTATTTCTTCTTCACTTTTTTGCGTTGTAGAAAAAAGGTGGAGAAATTGGTTTATGTATATTACTTTTATTTTTTTATTTTATCTATTCCTTGTATTGTAGTTGTGTGTTTGATTGTAAACTTCATAAATTAAAAAAAAAAAATATTACATATAATGCCTCCATGATATTTCATGTATTCATACATTCAGAGGGAGTTTAAGGAGATAATTAAATTGGAATTCCTACAACAATAATTTTTGGCCACAATCAAAAAGGGGAAGATTGTTAAGAAGTTTCTATTTTGCATTGTTTTACATTCTTGCAACTTGTATTATATTGGATGATTTTCAAATATTTTGTTGTTTTATAATATCTCCTAACACTATTTGAAACTTTTGTTTCTGGCTCTGGATGTGTACTAACATTTTAGTGAAATCAACTACCAAGATATGAAGACTTTGAATCAAATTCAACAATATTCAAAAGTTTAGAAATAAGGGAGTGATTAGTAATTGAGTGTAAATATACCAAATACACACTATGGAACAAATTTGTGAACCTAGATCGAACGGACGAACATAGTTCGTACGGACGATCATGGTCAAATACCGCTAAGAAGAGCAATGGATCCGAACAAGGGGAGAAAAATTGTATAAGTCCTAATCTCCCAGGACGAATTTCATATTCGTCCCGGGACGAACGTCTCGGATTCGCACTTTCCCACGTCATTTATCGGTCCAAAACTTACATGGTTCATACCCAGATGAACTCTCTGATTCTCATCGTGCTCCTGTTTGTCTAGACGAAAAAATATGGTTCGTGTATCTTCCAGACGAACTGTCTCGTGATTGAAGCTTTGAGCTATGTTTGTCCAGACAAATGAACCTTCGTCCAGACGAACGTCTCTGTATTGAAGCTTGCTCTATATTCGCCGACGAAAAATAAGGTTCGCCCAGACGGACGTCTCTGTATTGAAGCTGCTCTATTCGTCCCAATGAAACCTGTCGTCCCACAGACGAACAACCACTGTACATCAGTTGGTTACTCCGAACGAATTCGAGAACCGACCTATGTAAAACCGTTTGTACCGGACGACACTTGGTTGTACGGATGATTAGCGTGTACAAAAATAATTCGTACAATATACAAATAGTCGTTTCAAGCATTTTAATAAAATCGCCAGGACGATCCAGATCGTACGGGACGATCCACTGCTACAATTGAAAACTGCAGTTTTGGGAGTTTTTCTTGTCTTTTATATAAATATTCACATTGGACTGCCACCCAATCTTTTTGTCATTATCTTCGTGCCTTGAGAGAAAAGTAAAGGAGAGAGTAGAGAAGCATTCAAAGGAGTCAACCATTGGACGGAAGGCTTCATTGTTCAAAGGTAAGATTTCAACTTTGATTGTTGGATTACTTACTCTTTTCTCTTCCTTCTGATTTCTGTGAGAAGATCTGTCAAGAAGATACGTTTCTCTCCAACACTTGGAGAGTGTGAACAGGCCGAAGGGTTTCTCGCCCACACTAGGAGTGTGAAAGGACGAAGGTTTCTGCCCACACTAGGAGAGTGTGAAAGGACGAGGTCTCGCCCACACTAGAGAGTGTGAAAGGACGAGGTTCTCTCCAACACTGGGATTGTGTAAAAGGAGACGGTTCCTGCCACCGGAGTGTGAAAAGAGTGTGTTGTAAAGGCTTCTCTTCGCCTTGAGGGTGCAAAAGGAGAGTCACTATTGGTATTAGTGCAATACTAGAGGGCCTCTGGGGAGTGGATGTAGGTCGTTTTAGACCGAACCCTATAAATCTTTGTCATTTTACTTATCTTTTTATTTTTTTCCACATTTTATTTCTGTTTAAAAAATTGTGGTTTAAAACTTTTTCTATAAAAAAAAATGAAAAATTTTAATTGTTCAACAAAATTTAAAAAGAGGTTAAATTTTTAAAAATACCAATTATACCCCCCCCCCTCTTGGTAGCCTTGGGACATTAACTAGGTACTAACACCTTTTCACTAGACTCAACAAGATAAGGGAAAGGGCAAACTATGATATTGCAAGATCTAAGACTATATTGTATAGGTATGTTAGATGATTTTTGATAATCATGACTTTCCTTCTATTGTGTATCTACATCATCTACCATGAGTATGTATATATATAATTCCTTTGATTTGTAGAACTTTAATTATGATGAATGAAAAACTTTTAATGATTGTATTTATTTATAATAAAGTTTTAGTGGTTGTATAGATGTACAATAATTAAGATTTTTTATAATTCTCTCTAAGTTAGATTTTGAGATTTCTATCATTCAGCATCCGATAAGCTATAGAGCCATCTAGTTGTGATTAGTTTAGACCGTTGTACATCCTATCTACAATGCTTTACAATTTTCATCAGCTAGAACATAAACCAATGAAACTTTCCTGTGCCTCATAAACATCATTATCAATCAAATATTTCTCTACTTCATTAACAATCCTTAGATGCCTGAGATTCCATTTTTCCTAAGAAAAAAAAGAGGCGTTCAACCTCAAAAAAAAATTTAGGACTATGTTCACCCATTCCTGAACTCCATCATCCAACGTTTAAAAAAAAAAAAACAAAAAAAAAAAAACCCAACCCCCCCCCCCCCCACCCCCCCCCGACACCACACACAACACACACCCACTCACACAACACACACACACACATACACAATAAAAATCAATAAATTATGCGATAAAGAAGCCAAGATGTGAAAAAATAAAAAAAGAAAAACCTCCCACATTTGCACATAATAATGGACTAAAAATTTGAATAATAATAATTAGAGATTCATGGCTTATATAACAAAACTTAAACCATTAAAAATCCTCCTCTTAGAATTTCCTCCAAATGAATATGATTGTGGGAATAGAAATATTAACAAAATATTATATATAAACTGAACAGTTGAATACAAACAACTGAAAACAAATGATACTAGATACATGTATGACAATTTTAGGGGGTGACATTCCAATTTGTCATAGAACCAACATGTACTTTTCATAAAATTATTTATAGAGGACAACTAAAACTCCTTTTAAACACATTTATTGAACATGCCAATGTTAAAAATACTCTATTCAATTTATAATATTTGATAAATTGTACGGAAACACATAATGAAAGTTAGACCTGTAACACTTAATGACAAGAATAGGAAGTTTTAATATATAATTTGATCCACATGGTGAAAAGTTTTGTAATACTCATTAAAATACACATTTTAATCTCTTATATCGTTTCATCCAAACATAGGAATTGAAATCAAAAATATGTTCTAGAGAAGCTACCTAGAGTTAGTAATGTCTCCTAACCTAGCTCGATGGATAATCTCTCCACTATACTCCTCTCCATCATACAAGCTAAAAGGGTATTAGGAGATGAAGAGGGGGGGGGGGGGGGGGGGAGGGGGGGGGGGGGTGGGGGGGGGGGGGGGGGGGGGGGGGGGGGGGGGGGGGGGGGGGGGGGAGTGGCGGTTCGGGGAGCAATTGAGTGAGTGAGAAAATACAATAAAAAAAATTTATCCTAAAAAACCTAGTTAGTGTTTGCACCACGAGCTCCACCATGCAAATGCCGCTATGCTAGCCAAAATCTTGTAATCTTCTAAATATTCATAGAAAAACAATCCAATATGTAGACTACACTCCCTTAAATATTTTCCCAATATAAATGGGCAGTGTTCACAGTTCTCCCCCAATGTACTTCTCCTAAACTGAAAGAGAAGTGTCATTTAGTTTATAAGCTTAGCTTTGCAGTACTCCCAATAAAGATTTCCTAAGTCATTCTAAACATTATTCCACCTTAATTTATATACTACTCCTTAAACAAAGTTTAGGACAAAAATAAGAGTATAAAAGAAATCTACCAAATTATAGTGTAAGGCCACCATTAACCCTAAGTACGTTCACAACCAGACCTAATACAACCCATTACGCACGCAGAATAATTCATTTAATGGTATAAGTAGTCAGAATTAGGATTTGCCCAAAACATAATTTGATAGAATTCCTTTTCTTACTTACACTTTTCCTCAACACATTATTGAACATAGTAATATAATCATATCAATATATGTAGAAAAAAACTTTAAAATTCATGAAACAACTTTCAAAGGATTATGTACATCAATCATGATTTCCGCTAAAGAAAATTAGACATTATCGGCAGACAAAATTAGCTGATAAACATGGAATTCTACCAGTATAATCTAATATAGGTGAATTTTTTGGTGAAAGGTTATATATGGTAATTCGCATGCCGAAAATTTTATTCCATAAAAAAAAATATAGCTGAAATATTTTTCGGCGGACTTACAGCGGAATGTCAATGAAAAAATTGTAACAAAAGTTCAGTCTCATTGGAAAGAATTTTGACTTTTTTATCTGCCATAATTTCTGTGAAAACTTTCTTATTGTAAATGCCAGCGTACTATCCTCTAGCTGGTTTTGCCATATATTACCGAACGGAAACATCCGGTGGATTATCGCAAAAAATATTGGTATAAAACATTTTTCCATAATACGATATCATTTCGTCGTGTGTTTGTTTCCGATGGATAATCTGCTACAAAACCTATAGCAAAAAAAATATACCTTCACTATTAGAAAAATGATTTCTATAACACAAAATTTATAAACATTCAAAAACATATTCATTCATATTAAAACATCTACATAAACATAACATCAGAATCAGTTACCATAATATTGAACATAAACATATAAACATAAACATACATTCCAAATTATTTGATTTCACCGAATAGTTTCAAAATGAAATTTAAATTTATTCATTTAAAACTATAACAAATATCCAAAATAAATAAAAAACAATATCCATAAATAAAAAGATAATATCTACTCAGAATCAGTCTCCTCCTCTATTGAAGCTATCTGCTTTCCACTGATCTCCCCTCATTTTTATATAGTTTCACTACCAACAATTAAGTTGTTTGCAACTGCATCGCATCACATCAGCATCTTCACTTTCCAGTCATCTTGTTATTTCCCAACTTGCTCTACGCGCTTAAAGTTCACCTATGTGTTGTTATATAATGGGTTCCCAGGTACTTGCTGAGAAGCTGGAGCCTCCAGATGTCTACTCCTCATATGTGTAAGGCTTGCGAGCTTAAAACCATAACCATACATGATCACTCCTACTTACCTCTTACGATCAAGTGCAGTAGTCAGAATATTATGTGAATCCACCAGAAGAACCATCACTTACTCCTATCTAGCTCTCTCTCGAAGTCATGTATACTTATCTTATTCGTAATTCACCTCAAACTCTAATAAACCATATGTATCACACTTCTTTCCGGACTTTCCTTCAAAGAAATATAGAGCATCATACTTTACTATGATATGTCCCATATTTTATATGTGGCTATTTTGATGTGTGACCTACACAAAATATGTTAGTGTGTAAGAAAATTAATTATTCAATTTTAATTGCATGTTAGCATTATAATAAGTAACGCACATCACTTTCAAGTTTTAATCAACATGCGACCCTCTGTCATCTGATCATTCAGCTGGGGTGGAGGGTCCACACTGTAGCAGCGAGGGGGTAGTGAGGGATAGTATGGCGGGACATTGATAAAATAAAATGGAGGGCCTTCATGAGAAGGTGGGGTGGGTAGTAAGGGTAGAAGGAGTATTATGCATGGAACCTGGTAAAGGGAAGCGGCTTTATCGTGAGTAGAACTGCTGGGCCACTGGCTGCAGGAGTAGTAAAAAAGGCTAGGATGACTCAAAGTGGTAGGGCTGAGATGAAGAGTTCCATCATAGTTATAGACTCTATTAGTGCCACTAGTCATCTTCTATTGCGTCTACCAAAATATTTTTTATAAATTCTCTATAATGCTATCAACTAAAGTCATATGTAAAGAAAATTTAAGAAATATTAGCAACATAAATTAATAACAAAAATTTAATAAAAAATAGTGCAATAATTAAATAAATAAAGTAGAGCAATAATAAAATAAATAAACTAGTATTGCCATACTATTTAAATAAATCATATTATTAATATAACTTGTTGATTCATAATTGATTGTGCAAAAATCATTAATCTTACATTTACTCATCATTTGTTATTCATTTTCATATAATGAAACATATGTACCACTATCATATTCCTCATACTTTACTCTATTTTAAATAAACATCCTCTAACTACAACTCCTCTCATTAGTTGCAATTTAATTCCCCCACATCATAGCAAGATCTTTTAAGTTTGACATATACGCTTCTTGAGTGCTGGTGATATTGATGTGATTTTCTCAATACTCCCCTGGGTTTGGTCTTCATAACTACAAGCCAATCCTTTTTGCCTCGTAATCTACTCTAATTGTTAGCAAAATAAGACTTGGCTTGCCAAGCTAACGATAATGAATGGGTCAAACTTTACATATTTCTTATTCTGCTTACTTATGTTATATCTAAAGTGGATGTATTTTTGTACATATTTTTTTGTACTAGATCAAACGATTCACATTTAAATAGATACACATTATTCCTATGACTTGGATATTCCAACTGTAGTATTTCTTATAATATCTTGTAGTACTCCAAATCATCACCTGTATGGGTGTTCCCTCTACATAAATCCTAGAATTATCCAGCTTCATACCTTTAACACTAAAGATTTGTTTTGAAATTTGTAGCCATTAGCTAAAAAATTTGGCAAACATTTCACTAATCTCTATTTGATCCCCCAAGCTAGATCAAAAGCCCATGATATTGCAAATTCATTGTTGTGAGTGGTGCACCTAATTAGTGGATCCAATATATATATTAACATGTTTATAGACAAAATTGTTAAATAATTTAAGAGAAATTAGTATAAATGAATAGTCAAAATACATACCATATTTTTGAACTAATTAGAGAATTCATTTTCATTATCTTTTGGACTTCTAGTGATTACTCAAACCGTTAATAGAACTCCTACAAAATTTAGGATTTAGATTTCTGAGTAACAAATGTATGAACAAGCTTAATCATACTTACTCGAGATATGACTCAACTTCCTCACAATTAAGCAAGACATAAAATGTGGTAACCTTATCTCCTTATAAGTTAAATACTGCACGGTGCTAAGCACCTTAGTGTTCGCAACTTTTCATTGCATACAAAAAATTTGAGGATTTACATGAATCTCATGAACCATATTTTGAGGTGTAGTATCCTACTTGATTATGACATTGTGTCAACGTATATGACCAAAATTGGGTTATCTCATACATTAAATATACTCACAAATTGAGCCTTCAAGATTGTGCTTTATTCTTAGCTATCTTCTTAAGTTATTTAAATACTTCTCAAAAGGATACATCCACCAATATTAAGTAGGTCCACATATTGTAACGTTCATATGTAAATGCATAAGTAATGCACCATAGATTTAAAAAACTGCTAGAGAAATTATCTTCTCAGTTTACACATAATGAAAGGGATAAATTCTGCCATAAAAATCAAATCTATACATTTAGTTTGAAGAGCATAAATCCTTGAATAAGATACTTTAGCTCGATTACGGTCTTTAAAATTCAATCTGATAAAAAACTAAAAGTAGTTGAGAGTAGACATTGCATGAAGAATATGACAGTCACGACTTTTTTATTCAAATAATCTTTCAAATCTTATATTAACACATCGCTTCCAGATTAGAAGAATATATCGATCAATACTCATAGAGTCTTCACCTATTTACAAACTACTCGTCCGATGCTCTAAAGTCATGGAGAAAGGAGCTTTTGGTTTGAGAGAAGTTTTCCCATTTCTACAATCCTTCAACTCTAAAACTTTTCTCCTAATAAATACCATTAAGGTCCATCTTTACTTTTATATTGTCTTTGAATTTATATTGATTTCCATGACGAGGATTAAATATGTTATAAAAAATATTTCTCTCTTATATGCATCAAGTCCAAGTTAGTTTGATCATTTTGTCCTCCCAATATGGCAATGATAAAAAAAATATTTTTTCTTGGTCCAACTATGGTTGACATCATACCCTAGCAATTTATAATCAAGCTATAATGTTGGAGAATCCACTATTGGTGGCAGTGAACCTCACTCTTTCAAATATTTCTTCGCTAGTAATTTTGGAGGAGACTGCAATATCACCAATTTTAATTTTATGAATTGTATCCTTATTTTGCCTGAACAGGATGACGCTATAGATAAGAACATGTAGTGACAATCAAACTAATATTCTTTCCCTCATGCTTTAAAGTGAACACTTTGTATATTTCATACAATATGGACAAGCTACTTACCGAAAGTTGTTCCAACTTGAGAGCATATCCGTATGTAGGAAATTCACCAATTATCTAAAGTAATACTACCATCATTATAAAGTTTTGTTTGATGATATATCATATATAACTTACTCCATCTCCCATAATAAATTTAAATCATTAAGATTAACATTGTAAGAATACAATTAATCTTTACTTTTGGCTTATGTGACCTTGAAATGATAAGCATAAAAACATGTAATGATTAGTCCATACACAACTATGGGGGAAGATTGCATAGGGTGAGTATCACGGGCAAGCAAGAGTTAGGTGAAGAAGACTGACTAAATGGATAAAATCATCTGCGCATGAAATTTAGTCTTATATTTCTTTGATTCTATTACGAAGGTGGGATATATATGATCGAAGTGTTTTTAGGGCCTCTGATTCCGATGGATGTATAAAATACCTTCTGCAAGATGTTTTCATTATTTCATCTCATATAGTGTACCCAATCTCATTGATGCATATAACCATTATAGTATACAAATTAGGGTAAATAAAACAGGCGACTGACGTGTACTTTCTTTAGCTTTCTTTTGTCAATAGATTTTTCATTTAAATCTTAGTGCATTTATAAATAACTACATGCAATCTCTGATAGATCATCTTTATATTATAACATGCATTAGTAAGAAAACAATCAATATTTGTGTATGTCAAACCAAGTTTTAAAAACCAACTTCTTGTCCAATATAAATATGTAAGAAATATAGTATCTATTAGTTGGTTTTCCTAAGTAGCCGAAAAATTGATTAAAATATGCATAGAAGACATTATATTATACCTTGATGCTTAAACATCTTCACAGTAATAGATAGCTTTTTTGAGTGAGTGGTGCACCTCTTCCACATTAATATGGGTAGCATACAATAAATCATAAATATACTGTGGCTCTCCTTAGTTGGTAACTCATAAATATATAAATTCAAATTTATGTTCCAGTTGCATCCATGAACTAATTCCTCCTTAAAGTCTAGATGGATATTTTCTTTTCCTCAACTATATTAGAAGTTGTAGACGGGCCGCATCAGAATTTAACTTGTCGCTTGTACTAACCATGAGAAATTAATGTCAATATTCTAGCATGAACCCTATACAATATAGATCAATAATTACATCATCTAACTTTAGGTACACTTGATTTTTATGTTTAAAATATGGACATCAAAACTTTCCATCTAAAGATGAAGCTTAGCATTATTTTGTATCTGCATGAAAAAGTTCACCTCATATAAACTCATAGTTAAACTTTCATCATTGCGCTAAAAGTTATATATTAACATCTTGTTTATTTTTAATATCCATAATATAGCCGACATATAATATAAGAATAAATTTTTGTTGGAAAATATATTTAAGGAAAATAGATGGATTTTTAATTTTATATTACAAAATGAATGGTGTTATTCACAAAGGTACCCTAGCAATGAAAAAATCTAGAGCACCTCTTGATGTCTCCCCCTTTTAGGGAAATACAAAGAGTCTAACATGCCCTCCCACTTCGAAAGACATGTACATCGATGTTGTTTGACATCGTGTACATGGCTTCTATCCTACCACGCCAAGAAAGGTGTGATAGGTCTCTAGAGCGTACCTAAGTAAAAACATAGTTTTGTACCATAGATATTTCAGCTATTTTACCAATATTCTTGGCATGTGAAAATGAAGTTTACATGAAAAAACCATCTAAGGAAACTCTCTCAATCTCTCTAATCTTAACTTCATATAGCTTCTTCTACATTTTCATGTATATGCTCATTTCGTATCTTGTCTCTAAAAGTAAGTCACAAATGAGAACTATAATCTCTACAAACACTTAACTAAATATTATGTTTCTCCTTTTAATGACCTATATTAACCATAAAGCATTGGCAAGTCTCACCACATCTTACAGATTTTTTCCCCTTAGTATGAGAGGAATTTTCTATCACTCATTGCAAGTATCACTAGATGATTTTTCCCAACACATTCCTCTACTTTAACCATCCAATTTGAATTCTATTAATAAAGTTAGCAGAGGCTTTCAAAGGTTCAGATCCAATAACAAAATCTCTAAGCTTTAGCTAGAGATAATGGTGACAATGGAGAAGGTTATGGTCCATGGATTCATGTGGATTATAAAAAGAAGAAATTTCCTAGATCTCTTCATATCAACATAAACATGAGCACTGATCTCCCAAAGTGAGGAGATAGATCTTAAAAGCAACTCAGGAGAAAAATTCAATGAGTTGGTTGTTCCCAGCACTTCTAAAGCTAATGAAACAAGTGGAGAAAAAGCCCAGATGAAAGCTAGTTATAACAGGTCCAGCAGATTTGAATCTGGATAAAGATGGTCAGAAAAAAGGGTCTCCTATTAAGGATGATAACTGCTTCATTGGATGGATACTCGAAGAGAGCTAGAAGAGGGTCTGGTAAGAATTCTATTGCAAGTGCAATTTCTTGTTAATAAAAATAAATTTGAATTTGAAAGTCACGGCTGAGGAAGGGAAATATAGAGAAGGGAAATGCCCTCCTGACAAATCCTATCCTTACAAGGATATAATACATGATGAAAGGCGAAGTCTACATTTTTCCAACAATGTAGAACCGAGAGGTAATGAAGATAGCTCCTCCACAGTTAAGAAGAAAGGTGTGAAACAATTGAAAGGTCTGAGATCATTAATTTGATGCCGAGAAATAGAAGAATGGATGGTGAAGAAAGGAGAAAGGGGGAAATCTTCCCCACTGATCCAAAAATGAATTTCATAGTGCAATGGAATTGTAGAGGAGCCAAAAAAAAAAAAAGGTTCTCTACCTCAAAGAGGTGGTAAAAGATCACAATATTATTTTTATTGGTTTGTTGGAGACTAAATTGGTCTCAATTGACAGTAAAGAAGTGGAATCATTGATTGGCAATGGATGGGATTTCTCGTTAATGAACCTTCCGGCTGGGTTATCAGGAGGAATTCTTGTGGGTTAGAGGATAGCATTGCTACTTTCATAGTTAGAATCTTCTTCCCAATTGATAATAGGAGATTGTGATATCCCTTAACAAGGACAGATGAGAGATACAAATCTATGGCAGCAAAGATGTTTATAGAAGAAGATATCTTTGGAATGGTTAGAACCTCACATCACCAATGATTGGCCTATGGTGATTGGTGGGGACTTTAATTATTTTTTTGTCTAAAGAAACAAGAAAGGTGGTAGGAGATTTTCATTTTCTTGGGGCCCAAAGAAATGACAAGCCTCATGACAAAAACGACTACATGAGCTAGGGTGTGTTTGGCCCTATGTATTCACCGGAGCAACAACAAAAAGGTGTGGATCGGATCATGGAAAGGTTAATAAAATGATTGTCAAACTCAACTCAATAACCAGAATCAGCACATGGTGGTAAAACTCTACCAATGATGCTTCGGATCACTATCCAATTTTACTAAACATTTTTAGTCTTCTCGCAAAAATTAGAAGATCAATCAAATTCGAGAAATTTGGGCTTCATACCTGGCTCATATGCAGTAGAGAAGCTTGGAAACAAGATGATTCTGGATCAGCAGCTGACATCCTCAACTTCAAAATGAAAAGTCTCTAAAATCTCTATTTTTTTGGAGCAAGGCTAAGCTATAAAAATCTGAACCAATTGAAGACATTCTCAAAGAGGAAATTCTACACGTCAAACTAAGGAAGCAGAGGTTGGTGTGCTCTCTCCAGAAAGATTGCTTTGTTGAAATTTAAAATTAATTGACTGAATACTACATTGGCACGTTTAAAGCACGTGGTTGGAAACAACGTGCCAAGGTAAAATGATAGCTGAAGGTGATCAAAACTCCCAAATTTTTCCACTCGTTTGCTAGTGCAAGAAGGATACAAACTTCATCTCTTCTATTAAGGATGGCAACGGGAATTTGGTGGAGGAGAAAAATCAGATTGAAGAGGCTTTAATTCAATTCTTCAAAAACAAATGTGTGATAGAAAATGCTTGCTTAAGGGGTGGCCGGGAAATCAACACAGCCTGGAAGAGGAAGACAGAATTATTCTTAGCAACGATTTCTCTATTGACGAGTGAGAAAGCTATTAGAGAAACAAGTGGATTCACAGCACCAGGTGAGGACGGTATATCTTATTCATTTCTTAAAAGCTATTGGTCCTATAATTAAGTTTGATTTTTGGAAAGCTATCCAATTGTTTTTTTCAACGGCTGATATGAATGAAATTGAAGAACACTATTATTTTTTAATTCCCAAAATCAGCAATCCAAAAACTGCATCAAACATAGACCTATTAGCCTTTGTAACACGGTTTAAAAGTAGCTTCCAAGGTTCTTCTCAATAGACTAAATGGGGTGCATTCCAAAGTAATTTCCTTAGAGCAAGTGACTTTTAATCAAGGGGAGGTCTCTTCAAGAACATATTTTGATTGCTCACGACTATTCCATAAATTTAGATACTCTAAAGCAATCTAAAGATAGTGTTCCACTCAAATTATACATGGAACAATCCTATGATTCTATGGGTGGCCAACTCTGCATAAAGTTTTTATCTATTTTGGATTTCCTGAATTCTTCTCTAAGATTATCATGGATATGTTCAAAATCCTTCCTTCTCTATTTTGATCAATGGGAATCCTTTAACTTGATCAGTGCTAGGAGTGGATTTAGACAAGGATGTCCCTTATCGCTTACCTTTTTATTCTGTGTTCTCAGCTCACTTTCAAATGCAATTATGGAGAAAGGAAGAAATTGGTGTTCGGTAAGCCATAACAGCCCAAGGTTTCACACTTGCTATACGCGGTGATGTTATTTTTTTTTGCCGAAGCAAAATTTAAAAATGTGAAGATAATTAAGGCATTATTAGAAGGTATTGTGATTGCGACCGGCCAAAAGGTTAACATAACAAATCTACGGATTTTATTTGGGAAAGCTAGTCAAAAGAAGGAAGAAAAGGAAGATTAAAAATATTATGGGATTCAAGGAGGTTAAAGAGTTCAACTACCTTGGATCTAAATTAGCATTAAAAAGACTCTCCATGGTGACTCCAATTTATTATAGATAAAGTGTTGAAGAAGCTAACAGTTCGGGAACAAGATTCACTCACTGGTAGGGAAGATTACTTGGTTTAAAAATCGATAATCCTCTCAATCCCATCCTTTCATTCTACAATTTCTTTTGATCTCCCAAGAGGTGTTCTTGAAGAGATAGAAAAATTATGTCACAACTTTTATCTGGAATAAGAGAAGATGGGCACGGATTGCATTAATATGACTGGAAGAAATTGTGTGAACCTCTAGAATATGGAGGAAGAGGCACTAATTCATGTTCAATAAAGTGGGTGCCTTAAGGGCTAAACTAGCTTGGAGATACTTGAAAGATAAAGACTCCTTGTTTCATAAAACGTATGTATCCAAGATATGGCTCCTATTGGAACGCTGGAAGAAGGATTAATGCTGTTTCATAGCTTGGAAGATTATTAAGGATGGAGGTAAATTCTTTAAACCAATTGTGAGATGGATTATTGCAATAGGTTAATCTATAGTGTCCTTGAAGACATATGGATTATGGATAGAAGCCTTAACAAATGGCCTACATTTTGTTAACTCTTAAGAGGAAGATTGAATCCCTCACTGTGGACAGATTGATCTCGAAAAACACTGGAGCATTCCAGAGCTAGAGAATTCTTCGGGAGAGACCTTTTGGATCTCATCTGTAAGATTCAAATTCACATGAGCTTTAATGAAGATCAAATAGAGCTCATTTATATGGAATCAGGGAAAACTATCACTTCAATGGCTGCTTTAACAAGATACATCAAAATAGTGAAATAAAAAGTTGTAAATGGTTGAAAAAATCTGAAACTAATGCATGAGTGAGAATTTTTGGGTGGAGGGTCTTCAATAATGCTTTGCCAACCAACTCATTTTTAACATATAGAAGACTTCAAGGGATTAAACATTGCCCAAGAGGTTTGCAATGAGGAAGAGAATATAAATCATATGGTTTGTAGATGTTTACAAGATGGAGAAGTAATTCAGCAGCTGAACAGTGGGAGATTTGCTATTCCTTTATTTCAATTCGAGGAGGAAACGTATAACTGGCTGGAAGTACATAATACATTTCTGTCTAGTTTATTGTGTAATGCCATTTACTTCACAATGGAGGATATAAATGAAATAGTTTCATGGAAGAAGGAAAGGAGTATCAGTACACATAGCAGCTGAGCCGATGAGCTAATGCAGGAGCTTCTAATTCTCCTAATAATATATTTACGGGCCGGTTGAATACAAACACACGTCCCTTGCTATTGGAAAATCGTTGGTACTCTCTCCTCCACCCTATTAATCAAGGTAAATGTAGATGCGGCTTTACTAACTTCCTACCAAGGAGGCATTGGAGGTGGGGTTAGAGACCATAAAGGAAGAAAGATAGCAGCTTTTGGCAAACCGCATATTCATTGGGATATTACTTACCTGGACATCTCTTGCCAAACATCTATCAAAGATTATCAAGATCAGATGCATGAGATATAAGGAGTCATTATTGAGAGCGATAATGCAAACGTCATCATTTCATACACAAAGCTCTAAAAAAAAGAGGGAAAGGTACCGAAAAATTTTCTTTGTTGATGATTTTAATTATGTTATTTTCAATTGCATTAAAGAGAGATTGTAATAAGTTAGCGGACTTAGCCGCTAACTTTGGAGTTTTTCTTCCCTCTTTTTTTTTGGGATGATATTTTCTTGATAAGGTTCCTCCTTCGTTTGTTAATTTATTGAAGGTGGATTCTTATAGCTTGTTCTCTATAGTTTTTTGCTTGGGTCCTCTTTTTAATGCAGTATTTGGTTCCTTCAAAAAAAAAAAAAACTCCCTATCTGACTCATCACAAGAATATAATCAACAAAATGCATACACCATGTACAATCTCTTGCAAATGTCTACCGAGAACATCCATGATAAAAGTAAAAATTTAGGGTAGATTTTCAACAAATAAGGCGGCGAAACGTCGTGACTGAGGTAGTAAATGTCGGCGATTGAGGTGACAAATGTTTGGTGACGGGCTGTCTTGATGGTAGTTGGTATTCGTCTGAGGCGATTGATGAGAGTAGAGCAAACCAAAATAAGAATAGGATGCTGGAGAGGGAAATAGGTCTTTCTGCATCAATTTTTGGCTGAAGATTCCCCAAAAATAGTTTCAATAGCAAAAAATCTTCTAGAATGTGTTCATCGGTGTAAGTAGGCCGACACAATAATCCGTCAGATATTTCGTTGGTAATTTATGGTGGACATATGCTATAAAAATCATTTGTCTTATAAATAATGGACAAATATGTCGGTGGATAATTCGTTGGTAAAAGGTCAGCAGAAAATCCATCGTAACTCCTTCGTTACATTATCGATGAAATATATGCTAGTTGGGTTGCCGCTATTACCGAGTATTTTACATCAGCAAAATTTCAATGTTAATACAAAGTTTCCTATAGTGTTCATTTTCATTTTCATCAAAAAGAAATGTAGTCATGACTAACAAAAGAATGTATGTATATACTAAAAACACTTAAACTTGAAGTCCCAATCCAATCAATATCCTCTATCAACTTAGTCCACTCAATAGGTGTTTTACTTTTATGATAATACTTATAATATAAAGAATGAGCAATCATATGCTTAGTAGGTCATCTGAAACCTATTACTACGTAATTCAAAGCAAATTATATAAGAAAGAACTTTTATATGAATCTTAG
The DNA here is from genome assembly GCA_022539455.1 of Dendrobium nobile. NCBI lineage: Eukaryota > Viridiplantae > Streptophyta > Magnoliopsida > Asparagales > Orchidaceae > Dendrobium > Dendrobium nobile. The sequence continues at coordinate 64,101,883 of CM039735.1, forward strand.
CATATGAACAATATATTATATTTAAAAATGGACCATCCTAATGTTTAGATTGCATATTGTATTCAACAACTTCAATATCACACCATTAGAAAAATGCTATGGAATATCAAATGTAACAAGACAATATAGGTAAATAGGTGTTAAAATCTGACCCGATTCAAAACCCAACCCAACTAGAAAATTTTGGGTTCGGGTTTGAGTTTTTTGACACGTTTGAAAAATAGGTTGGGCTTAGGTAGAAACCCAAAATCAACCTAATTTGGCCTGAAATCAAACTGTCTAGTGTGTCTGCGGTCTGCAGGTTCATGTCTGCTTCTTGGACACCCTCTATATTCCTCAGCCGCGATCGTGGTGGAGGAAGTGGTATCATCGCTCGAACCTTCGCCTTCTCCTTGGTTCATGGGTAATCCCTTGGTTCCAATTCATGTTAGCTCTCTCAACCCTTTTCCTCTTCCTCATCTCAACATCAAAGACACTTGAACATTAATCTTTTTCACTTTGATGTTTAAAAGCATGCAACCATTGTTTAAAAAAAAAAAGAGATTAAAAAGGAGACGATGTGTTTAATTCTATAGGAGAGTTCGTTGCGCAGTAAATTCTTCAATATAACATGGCAGCATTTGATAGATTAAGACGCAGAGCTCCATCCACTGCATATGTGATAGGGGGGAAGCTAAGGATGGTAGCGACGGAGTATGAAATGATGAAAGGAGTAATGAAGACCCGTGGCTCGCCGGTGGAGTCCGGAGGCTTTGTGCTGTGGAAAATAGCCTCAGATATGTGGTACGTTGAGCTCTCTATCCGCGGGAGCAGGTGTACACCGGTTCCAACAGAAAATATGGTATGGCATCACACTCATTGGTTTGGCGCCCCATAGAGAAAGGCTTGTAGGGATTAGCAAAGCCTCAACCCTCACTTGAACGGATGAACCTTAACCTGCCTGTTCATTTTGGTTTGCAGGTCGGTCGGGTCAACCTGGTAACCTGCACGGGTAAGGTCCGGGTTGAAAATCCCGACCAATTTAGCTGAAGGGTCCAGGTTCAGGTCAACTCGGGTTGGACCCGAACTCGACCCGTCGACCAAATTGACACCCTATATATATATATATATATATATATATATATATATAATATATATATATATATATATTATATATATATATATATATCACTTAAATGACTGCGAAATATGATACAGTTTCAAAGTATCACAAAAACATTTTACTAAAATGATATTATAAAATAAATAGCTTCATATACAACATAACATGAACTAGAATATAAAATAATATTCAAAATTTTTAATGCCTTCTTATATCTGGCAGTTCCACTAATACCTTCCACTTGATTATCTCACATCTAAGATGGATGAAGATATTATATACATCTTGGTTCCCCTTAATAACTCCACTTGATCATTTTGTATCTGTTAAAAATAGATGGAGGAATGCATGAACATAAAAATATACATAAACGTAAGGCTCTCAAAATTCACTTGTTTTACACATAAATATCCACAATAATCTTCACATCAACTACATTCCTCATCATTCTCCACCTTTCACACATTTCAAGCATATGAACATGAAGATAACAACATTTTCAACATAAATTAGAAACACAGGAAAATTGATATTTTCAACAATTATAGCCAAGAACATTAACATTTTTAATATTGGGAAAAATAGCATAAAAATTTTCAACACATAAAAGTAGTATTAATTTAATGAAGGAATATACATAAAATACTCACATGTATGACTACCATAATTGCTTTCATGGGAAATACTTGTACACATACTAAATATTGGAAAAACACAAAATCATTTATGAATAGTGTTTATAACATCATTTTGGGGCTTTTATTATTCTATCACACTTTCTATTAACAACAACATAATTAAGAATTAGATAAAAACTCTATATTTAAAACCACCCTGGTGACACTTTGATTTTTTCTATCAAAATGCTCAGATTCTCTATCTACATCATATAAAAATTTCTAATGAAAATTTCCCAAACTTATTTAAATCAAATAAAATTATGTAACTCTACGCAAATTATCCAAATAAAAATTAAAGTATAGTACAAAGCCTACATTAAGACCAACAATTCCTTCAACTGGTTTGACAAACAAATCTTGCTCCATGACCTTCAAACCCTTAACTTCTTCTTTTATTTCATTTATCTTCCACTTTTCTGTCATTCAGCTCATCTCTCTGCATTCTAATGATTGAAATGGGGGCAAGGGTTATTGGTTAATGCTTTTGATATTTATAAAAAAACATAAAATTATCTGTGTCGCGATGCTGACTAGCACCGTCGGGCTCCCAAGGAATTTTTTATTTATTAAAAATTCACAATAACAAAGATTCTCAAGTTATCTTAGGGCCTCCTTCCTTAATGTCATATTGCTCCCAAGTGCTATCCAACATATAGAGAAGGCAGCACCGCAACACTCCAAAGAACTCAAATTTAGTCACGCAGACAAAGATCTTAGTTTCACAAATGCTCGAATCCCAACACCCAAGTGCTCCCAAGAAAACTTTCTAGTTTAAAATTTTTCTATTAAATCAAATTCACAAATATTTAAATAAGCCTATAATTCTTTATTAGGTTCACTTTAGATAATTTGCATATAAACAGGTACTGTAATAAAGGACATTGCATTATACATGTAGTTATTTTTAGAAATAAACCAAAAATTTCCATTCAGAATAAAATACTCCTTGAATACGAATGATGGTTGATCATTAAATGAGCTTGACAGACTAAAATCACAATTACAAATTAAAAAAATATACGTTAGTATTGATGATAATATTTTGATATAGATAAGAATCATCATAACACAATTATGGAGCCCCAACAATATCGATTAGCCATAAATTATGGCTTTTTAAAGTGACATAGATGTTGTTAGATTTGAGGATTTTATAATAAGATACAAATGAGTATTATAAGTATTTTACTGAATTGAATGAGGTTAGGTTTATTAGTATTAAGAACTGGAATAGTAAAGACATATGAGGAGCAATTCAATTGTGCTATGTTATAACTATTATGAATTGTATTAAAAGTTTTGCTTACTATGTTATAGCTATTGTGGATATATTCCCTTTATTATTATAGTTATAATATAATTACTTTGATTTAATATAACGCTTCTCATTAAAACTTTTTATAGATGTTTTGCTTCTCATTGTGATCCGATTTAGCGAATGGTCATGATTTGTTTAATTTGGATTCGTGGTTCGGGTTAAGATTTGACTCGACCAAAATATGTTTTACACGAATCTTACTTGTTTAACTATCGATAAAAATATATATAAAAGCTCGACTCAACTCAAACTTGAGAAATCTAAACTTGATTCATTTGTTCCGTTTATCAAAATAGATTTGGGAAAATTTTATATCAATACAAACGGCTAAATTTAAATATGCCACATTTAAAAAAAATGACAATTTTAATCTAAACCTAAGTTATTTAATCCCAAAATGAACAATTATTGAGTTAATTTTAGGTTAATGACATATTTTTGATCAATTTTAACCCAACTCGAAATAAGACAATCCGAACCACACCCAAAATTAATAGATTAAATCGAATTTAAATTTTTTATGATAAGTTCGATTTGTCGGGTCGGATTCTTATTAACACCGCTATTAATACCGTTGAACCTTGTATGAACTATATTCAAACAATATAGAAATTTCTCTTAGATCCTTCGTACATTATAAAATCTAACATGATAAATTTTTTTGTGAATTTATATTTGTAAATTTCACAAAAAAATAAAAACTGTCACAATATAAAATACATGCTTTAGCTGCGGACACTCCATTGAAGAAAGCCATAAATAGCAAGCTTACCTAGGAAGGGGTGCAAACGAGTTTAGTCGAGCTTTGAGTCAGGGTGTGTCAGTTGAGCTCAACTGTCATATATCAAGCTCGAGCTCGAGCTCGAAGAGTCGTGCTCAAAAATCGAGCTCGACTGGTTTTACAGAAAACGAGTTCGAGCCGTTTCGTCCAGTCAACCGTTCAGCTCGGTCAATTCGCTTCCAATGCATGCATTCCTCCAAAATTAATTTGGGGTTTTGGTCTTTATACAATCGGAGAATGATAGAGAAGAGAGAGGGTTTTGAGATGCGTGCAATTTTTAGGATGGTAGCATTAATTAGTGTTTGTCAGAGGAGAGAGAAGGAGAGAGTATGACATGTAAGCATATTTTTTGAGTGTTAGCCAATTAGCATTTATTACAAAAGCCTATATCACCGGGGGGGAGAGAGAGAGAGAGAGGAGGAGAGAGAGAGAGATTGTCATTCTCAACAGATTTTTTTTGAAAAATAAACGACAGGATTTTGAGAATTAGAGGAGATTTTGAAATTGTAGCAGTATTATTATTAACTTTTTTTAAAAATTAAATTTAATAATTTAGAGTCAGTCGTGATCTGTGCATAGTCAACTCAAATTTGAACTCGAGCTCAATGGCTCCATAACTCGACTCGCTACCTCATAAATGAGTAAAGCTCAAGAAGGCTCTCACGAGCCTGGCTCACTTACATGACGAATTATTACGTCCGATTACCGGACATCTAATACATACGCGCCACATCACCAAAATATATTGGGACCCGATGTGACGTGACACGTTTGAATTGATGTCCAGATTGATGTCCGGATTCGGGACCTAATAATTTGTCCACTTACACCCCCTACCTGGGAAAGTGACAAACAAAATTTCCTCTGCCGTGAAACTAGTCCAAGTGAAGCAGAGAACTCCGCGATTTCCCTCCGCCGCTTCAGTCTATGGGGTTCTCCGTCACGATATTGGTCGTGACAGCCTCACTCCACCTCATTGCCTTCGTCCTTGCCATTGGCGCCGAGAGGAGGCGAAGCACGGTATCTTTCTCTCTCCCATTTACCTTTTAGGGCTATGATCTGTTCACTCACTCCATTTCTTCTCTGATCTCTTTCTCACCTTCGGTTTTTCTGCAGGGGAAAGTGGTCTCGGATGAGTACGATGACCGAACCTTCTGCGTGTACGATTCCGACGCGTCGACGGTGTACGGAATGTCGGCTTTTGCTGCGCTGCTTGTTAGTCAGGTGGTGATGAGCTATGCCACAAAGTGCCTCTGCTTCGGTAGCGGTCTCGCCGGCGGACGCGTCGGGAGTCGAGCTTGTACCGTTGCTTCCTTTGTGGTGTCCTGGTAAAGCGATAGCTTTTTTTTTTTTTTTGGTTTTTACATGCATTCAACCTGAAACTATTATAATTATATCCATAACATCCAAACTATATTATTTACATACCCATCATCATCTAAATACCATTCCCTTCATCTAAATTACAATGTACAACTTATAAGTGTCACATATCTATATTTATGTATTTACTGTAGATGTGCTGGCAGTCATTGATTGGTTGTACTGTTTAAAGCTATATATACATATATATATATATATATAAATATATATAAATATATATTATATATATATATATATATATATATATATATACATGTATATATTATATATATATATATAATGATATGATGTATTTATATATATATTGGTAAATAA